>OX451737.1:1452123716-1453323716 GCA_948472305.1 Vicia faba
CCAAAATTTTCCCTCCCATATTTCTCAATACATGTCAAGTGAGACCCTCGAATTGCCCAAGGAGATCCAAGGGTTGACCAGACAAACTCTCTCCTAAGGCAGTCTACCTCAAATTAGAGTTTCATTTTGCATCAAGATGCTTGAGTCCAAAGGATCTCAAATTCTCACTATTGTCCTAATATGTTCTCAAGATCATCCATGTCAAGTTTCAAGCCTTGCAGAGGAAGTTCGCTCAGTCAACTGCTCAAATGCCTGAAAATCGACTGTGCTAGGGCAAAAGTCAATTATGGCCCACATACAGTCAAACTTCAAGATCTTTGGTCAACATCCTCATTTTGAAGTATCATTCAGCATTTAATCAAGGGTTGATCATGATTCCTCAAGGATTGCTCACAATTCATCAAAACCCAAAAGTTGCTAAATTAGGGTTTTGTAGGAAAAGTCAACCCAACTTTGACCAAGCATAACTTTCTCATATTTTATCATAAATGGCCCATCCAAAGCTCATTGTGAAGAAGATGCAATTCCCTACAATCCATCTTCATACCTCAAGTTCAGAATATTCACTCACAAAAAGATATGAATTTTGACATTATAGGTCCTTTTGAAAAGTCAACAAAAACACCTTTTGGGTCAAGGCTTCATACATGAATATGGAAGACTCAATTGAGATGATAACAAAAGGTTTGCTTAGAGGACATCCTAATATTTCTAAAAAGTCCAAGAACACCTCTCTAGGGTCAAAATTGAGAGAGATATGCATTATCAAAGTTGACATTTTTTTGCAAAATTGCCAAAAGTCAAATGTGCTCAAATTTGCATCTTTTGCTAAATGGGCTCAACTTTTTATGCTTGCATCTCATTCCTAACATAGTCCACGACCTATGGGACCCTCCATACTTTATTTTCTCATTTATTTAATTTATTTTGATTTTTATTCATTTAAAATTCAAATAAAATCAAATAAATCTTAATAAATCATATATTGCATTTTAGGGATGGTCTTTTGCATTGAAAGAAGATATTATATGCTGTCAAATGAAGATCAAATCGTGCAAGGCCAATATGGTTGGAAAAGATTGGATTTGAGAAAAATTGGAAGGGAATCATATGCATTGAAAGAGCAAATCAAATCTCCATAATTGATAAAGATACAATGCATTTTTATTGACCTAATGCGTTCCACTACATATACAGAAGCAAGCCAAGGAAACTAGGGGCGAGAAGCAGCAGTGCAGAAGTGAAAGAAGAACTCAAAAAATTTCAAGAAAAGTGGTAATCCAATTTTCATATTAGAGACCGGATCATGCTTTTCTCACGTTGCAGAGAGGTTGCTGAACGTTCCAGGAACATGTTCCAATCAAATCCAAGCCTTTTAACGCCTGGAATTGCACGATACAGGTATCACGACATGCTTCCAATTTTGAATTCAGTTTCATTGATTCACTCATCCATTGCATATTCTAATGATATATTCGTGTTTGTCTTTGAGTTTGCAAGCTTTTGATACCATTTAATTGTATTTCTAACAATTGTATGAACATCTGCCATAGCTAGGTTTTGTTTTGCTGTTTTGGGGCTTTTAAATGTAGGAACAATTGGCCCTAATGAAGGATACCATTGTGATCAGAGGGTCAAACCCAGTTGATCCATGGTCTTGGAACTTATTTATATTGCTTGTATGCAATTTTTGAAATACACAGGGTTATAGCTACAGTGCCATATCTGTAGGTAAAGGTTCAAAGCTTTAAACGAAGATTCCAGGGAAGAAGACGATAGCGTGTCCCAGCCTTACTGGCCGATTTAAATTCTGGCGCGTTTATTCTGGCCAGAAACTTGTTGTTCTTATATATATTGTTTGTTTTGTTGTATTAATAAATCAGTATCCAGCGCAGTTGGTCAGAAGAAGGAAGTCAGAAGCTCATTGTTCTGGGTTCGATCCCAAGCGTGAGCTTTTGGTATTTTTTCCTTTATTTTCGCCAGAGCCAGCACGTGCATCTTATGAGGATCATCACCTTCTGGATCCATTAGTCAGGACCAGATCCAGCACATGCAGTACATCATCTTCTGGATCCCAGTCAGAACTAGATCCAGCACATGCAGTACATCATCTTCTGGATCCCATTCAGAACCAGATCCAGCACATGCAGTGCATCATCTTCTGGATCCCATTCAGAACTAGATCCAGCGCACCCCATCTTCTGAGGGTCATCACCTGCTGGATCCATCATCCAGGAGCAGGCCCAGTGTCCCCATATTCTGAGGGCCACCATCTTCTGGACCATCATCCTCTGATCAGAGCCGCTAACAGCAGGCCCTGGGGTTATTTCTTATTTTTCTTTAATTTTCTTTTCTTTAATTATTCTGTTTTTTTTATATCAACACCAAAATTATTTTATTAAATTAACCAATCAAAAACCACAAAAAAGATTTATTTTCTTAATAAATGTTTTTAATTAATTAGTTTAATTAATTTAGGGCAACTTTAATTTCTTTCATAATTTAAAAACAATTAGAAATTAGGTTTAATTAATTTGCAATTAAATTTTTTCTTCAATAAAAATCCAAAAATACTTTTTCCTCAAATTAGATTTTTCAGGTTTCAATTTCGTCTCGCATTTAATTCGCCGCGCGTTTGTTAATTATTTTGCAATTATTTTGTAACTGTTCATGATTTGTAATAGTTAACTTAGGGTTTTTATTTACTGTTAAATCCCCGAGTTTTTTTGGCTATGTAACTAATCCCTCTCCCCGAAGCCTTGTAATAGCGTAGATTTACTTTCTCGCATTTTAATTCTCGTAAATATTTAACTGTCTAGATGTATGCTAATAGGATTGAATGACAAGATTGCATGATGATTTAATACAGTTAGAAAACCATAATGTGCAAAGACTAAATAATTGAAAACAGATCATTCACACATATCACTCTTAGGGTATACTCTCACTTCGATTGCCTTCGGTAAAAACGATCATTAAGTATAGGGTGTCTTAGTGGTTGCCCTCCTGTCTAACAAAGATCAAATGTCCCATTCGGAAATATTGTCTCGGAAATGTTGCCTCGGAAATATTGCCTCCAATATGATCTTAAGACTTTAGGGTTATTACTAAGACGTCCTAATATTGCTTTAGTGATCGTACATCCCTTACGAATTGACCCTTACAACTCCAACGACGGTGCTACCTATTTCTCAATAGTAGGATAACGTCGTCTAAAGGAAACGAGAATAGAAATGATCCTTTTTCGAGTAGGTAGATGCTAGTAGGTACTTGCTCAAATCAAACTTTTTTACACCAAACACTTTTCAGACAAAGTTTTCAAAAACAACTTCGTAACACTCTTGAGGACAGAAACAAGGGTTAAAACGAAGTAAAACAAAACTTTTCAAAACAAGCACACATAAGCAATTTCAAAATGAGCAAGTACCCAAGAGTCCATGGAAAACCATGGATAGAAAGGGTGCTAACACCTTCCCTTTCTATAATCTAACCCCCGTACTCGGAATATCTCAAAAAAAGATTTTTTTCTATACTTTTTTCCTTTTCGATTGGATGAAATAAAAGTCGGTGGCGACTCTTGCTTACCGCGACATTTTGCGAACACAAAACGCAAAACGCAAAGCAGCATTCTCAAACAGTCGATTCTGTCACCGTATCACAGGTTAGCTCCTGACAAATAGGCGATGTGAAAAGTCCCTCGCAAAAAAATTTGCGATTCCCTATTTTTCTAGGGGAAGAGTCTCCTCACAAATTTTATATTTGTGTGGATTTTTTACCACATGTGTGGGGCTTATCCTCTAACAAATTGCGCTTTTTTTTATAGTGAAATAATATGCTCCAATTTATTACTTTCATATATTGTGATTTCATATCTAAAAGCATCATCGATGTCTTTCAAATTTTTGCATAATTTGAGAACATCTAAGACATCACTTTCTTTACCATGGGAATAAAATTTCCAATATCTTTTCTCTAAAAATGGTAAACTTCCTGTATCTATTACTTTTCTAACTCAAGCACTCTCGACAAGAAAATTTATAGAGCAACCAGCTTTTGACAATAATAATATACGACTTTGATCAGAAATTGAACCTCTTTGTCATCCAATAAATCATGGTTGTGAGAATTGTTGAAATATTTAACCACCCATTTTTCCTCAAACCCAATTGTTTTCTTAGTAACCAATATTTTTTCACCACAGTTACATCTTGAAGATTTTCTGTTCCTTTGAATCTCTCCTTCACTAACTTTACATTGTTTAACAATACTACCACGATGACAAACAAATTCCCTTTTATAAACACCCTATGAATTCTCCTCAGACTTGTTTTTACAAGATTTGTAAACATGATTACGCCTAATAGAAAATCCATTTTTTTCGTGCAAAAAAGCAATAAAACTTATAAGGATGATCATCATTGTCAAATATTTGCCCTTCAATAGGAACACATGCATCGATGTTATTAACTTGCGGTAAAGTTTCGTGTTGTAGCTCTTGAAATGTTAAAGAATTGATGTGTTCATCATCTTCATGTATAGAAGTATTATTATTTAGAAGTTCCAAGGGCCAATTACTCCAAATGTCATATTGTTTAAAATAAAAAAATATTGTTAAAAATATACATGTCAACAAACATAAAGGAGCTAATTTAGAAAAATATATTTTTATGCCATTAAAATAAAATAACATAAAAACTCAAAAAATGTCATTTGAGAAAATAATACGTATCTCGGAAATGGCTTTGTGAGACAACTTTGAGAGTTCTCTATTTTGTTATGAATCTGGTTTGCTATGAAGAATGAAAATCAGAGGAAAAATGAATTAGGGATACACAGTAGCTTTGGAAAAGATTTGAAGTAATTCATTGCGAGTAAATTGGAGAGAAGTTGTAAGAAGATAAAAAGAATATGTCTTTTGATTAGTATGAGGTACAATATCGAGAAATGATAAAATAAATCTAATTTTTTATAGTCTTTATTTATTTTAATAAAAATGATTGGTTAAAAGAAAGAGAGAGAAAATATGTCTCAGTATATGTTTGGATTGACGGTAAATATAATTGATTATAATATAATTGAGTTTGGTAGAATTGATTTTAACATAATCAAGTTTAGTAGAATTGATTTATGTTTGGATATATTTATGTAAAAATGAGTTGAACAATAAATTTTAGTGTAAAATCAATTAGAAGTAGAAACTACAAATTTTAACTTCAAGTAGAATCAATTCTGAAGACAGAATCAATTAATTTTTAACAAACCAAACACTTCAAAATCACCCAGAATCAATTCTACATCACTAAAATTGATTATAGATCTTGTAAAAGTGGAATCAAATATAAATTTAAAAACAATTATGGTTGTAAGAGGAATTCGGAAGAGAGAAAATTTTTTAGTGGTTAATAAACAAATGTGAATGATGCCAATTCACTTCTGCATGTAGACGGTCCAATAAACCTTGAAGGATAAAGAATACTTTATTCCTTCTGCCCCTCACTTGAGGAGCCCTGGCCGACTAACCACCAGGGTCTACGCAGTCGCTTTTGTCCGCTCAAACAGGATGATCCTCGACCTACCAGTCACACCAGGCCAACTACCCAGGAATGACTAAAATCATCTTTGTCCGCGAGCACCTCTCTGTTCGTCACAACGGCTAGTTCTGAGCATCTCTATTCGCCTTGACCAAATCCTGACAATTACCTATTTTTAAGGAACCTAATATCTAGGCCCAAAAATAAGGACCAATGACCAAGCATCGGAGGCACTATATAAATCCTCACACTTGTGAGGGCCAGGTATCCAATATTCATTCTAGAAACCTTAATATTTTTCTTGTATCTCTTTGCTCTCTTTCTTAAAAGCGCTTTCGTAGGTGGCGCTGCTATAGGTTTTAGCAGCGCTTTTTGTTTAATGAAAAGCGCTTTCGTAGGTCTACCTAATACAGTACTTTTTCTAAAAAGCGCTCTCTTAAGTAGGCTTTTGGCAGCGCTTTTTTATGAAGAAGCGCTTTCATAGTTCTACCTAAGGCAGCGCTTTTTTCTGGAAAAGTGTTGTCTTAGGTAGGCTTTTAGCAACGTTTTTTTCTGGAAAAACGCTTTCATAGGTGGTCTTTTAGCAGCGCTTTTGCCTGGAAAAGCGCTGTCATATGTTTACCTTAGACAACGCTTTTTGTGAAAAAGCGCTTTCATAGGTTACCTAAGACAGTGTTTTTCTTGAAAAAACGCTTTCATTGGGTGTTTTTTTTAGAGGTATAATTTATATAATTCATATACCTGCATTGTTTGCAGCATATTATTTATATAAACCAGTTGCCATAACCTGTAATTCATAAACCGCGGTAATGCATTGTATACCATTGTAATCCAAAATATATACACCATTTTTGTACCTCAAAATATATAAAAACCATTGTTATCAGCATTGTAACTCAAAACCAGTCTTACAAAATCAACCCTAATTACAACAACTAAACCAGTCCTAATGCATGAAAGAAACACGGTCAATTATGTATTAAGGTCCTGGTCCTGCGAGGTTTGAACATAATAACACGGTCAATATGGTATTCCATGTACACATGTAACGTATTCATAACACTTTTCACATAATAATGTATTCATACCTTATATGATTCTCTGCTCAATAAAATATTGACACAATTCCTCTTTGATTTCTTCCAACTGAAGTTTCGTGTAATATGCACATTTGTATTCATCGAAGTACTACATAACAAAACATAATATGCATGATTTAGTTAAAAGTAAAAAATTATATGAAATATCCGAGAAATAATAAAACAAATCCTAAGTTATAAATCCATACCGTGATTGGAATCTCTATTTGATTCAGTTGAAGGATTTCTTTGATAAATCGCATAACAAAGTATCCGCAATCTATACCGTTTTGCTGTTGAAGACACTACATAGAAAAACAAATAAGAATATATAGTTGTATTGTTTTATCAAATAGCATAAATATTATAAGCAAAATAGTAGAAATTAATATACTTGCACTTTGATCCAATTAATGTTGTTTGATTTAGACCGTCGTACCCGAGCTTCTCTTTGACACCGGAATACTTGTATCGCTCTAACAAAATAAAAATATATATTTAGAACAATGTCACATAAATAATTAAATATATAAATACACACAAATATTTAGAATAATCTCACTTACGTATCAATCATTAACTTCATATCCGGATAATTTGTCCAATTACCGTCAACCAAATTCAGATAATAGACCACTTCTTTTATAGGATCGATAGCAACCAACAACCAGTGACGTCTATAAATTAAAACAACAGTTTAGAAGAAAATTTTCTACGCAAAAATTACAAATATTAAAATGAACTTAGAATGAAAATCTAACCCTGTAGGAATAGTATTATATGCCCAAAGATATAAGCTTTCTGTACTGCCAGTTGCCATGAATCTTTCGACTAAGTGCTCTCTTACTGAAACCGGTTCCCTACCAATTGTCGCTCCGCTGACACGGGAGGAAGACACGAAATGGAATCTGTTTGACAATTGATTCCCGCGCATCAATTTGTCATATAACAACCTTAAATAAAAACATAATTAATATTAGACTATATTCATTGAAATGTTTAAAAAAAATCAGCTAATTACATAATATAAAGATGGGGTTACCGGTTGTGTGCGTGCATAATACTGACGCCTAATTCTTTATGACGGAAAATCTCTTCCACGTCCTCATGTCCAATTATTTTGGTGCAAGGAAAACCAAAGATACCTTGATCCATATCCATTTGACGAATACCACCATCCATCAAATCTGTTGTTCCCACTATTGTTTCAAGACACTGCCGGTATCGAGGGAAAAATCTAGTAGGAACCCTTTTCTTGGGTGGTACGCCAATGATTTTCTGGCTCACTTGTTGTGACCCTTGAAAAGGTACCTAAAAATTATATAGACTCAGTTAAATTATAAAATTATGCAGTTTTTTATTCGGATCATATAATTAACACTTTAAACGTACCTCTTTTTGTGATACATCAGACTCGTCGTGCCGCAAAATCCCTTTACCCTTAGATGCGGGTTTTGTAGGAGTCTATAATTACCGTGGAAATAAATGAGGTCAGAACTGACAGTTGAAGACTTAAAGATTCATAATGGTTTTCAACATACCTGATCATCTATGAAAATGAGGTCCGATGGCCATGCAACAAAAGATCCTATTACATCTCGCAGCAATGTGGTCTCAGCAACAATGTCAGGTACCGGCAGCAACGCATACATATCTAAATCAATATCAACCGATACTTTCATGTGTCCATCCGGAAGCGGTCTATGGTGAAGTAAATCTCCCAAAGTGTTATGGACTTTTCCCTTGCCAACTAGTCGATAAGTCGGCGATGATAGGTATAGCTGGCAAGATGAAATGCCATAAACCAATAACAACCGTTAGAAGTGACTCAAAATATTCTATAATAATAACGAATATATATTGAAAATTACCTCGGGAAATTTATGCTGACAGTTGATACTAGCTTTGTCACTAGTTTCTTTCAACTGTGAACTGCTCTTTTCCGCCATATATCTCTCTTTATCCTTCTGCAATTCACGGACTTGAGCTTGTAAATCCTGCAATGTTTGCATCACTTCTGCATTGCTAGGATTTCTTCTCCTTGGATGCTTATACAAAGAGGTTGGAGTCACACCATGAACTTTACCCCTCACCCGACCTGGATACTCAGCAATATTTAGTGCTCGACTAAGTACGCTCCTGGTATCCTGATCCTCACCTGGGGATATCGATTGCGACAAGGTCTCCTGTAATTCATTTACATATCGAAAATTATTAGTGGAGATAAAAAATTATTTAAATATTAATAAACATTTGATTTAATTAAAGACACAATCTTATACTTACACATTCATCATACACATGTTGAAGATCGAGATTAACAACTCGATCCTTGCCCACACGAGCTTCCTTCCACAACAAATGTGCTGGTAGTGATGTTGCGTCACTTTTCGTCTCTTCTAACTATGCATTGACACAAGTCTTAAGATCATCAATTATAACACATTGAGAGAATTAATAAGATCGTAGAGTTTATATTTACTTACAATTTTTTCCTCTAAGCGAGCATATCCTAAACGTCCTTTTTTGTATGGATATCCGGGTTTTGACGCTCTCTCGTGATTGATCGCACTCACTTTCTTGAAATTATTGTCTCTTCTTTGGCCTACAAAACCAACCCATTCTTCAGGTGTAATGAAGTTCTCATATTTCTTTGGACGTTCCGGATCCTCTTCAAGAAAATTTCCTTCATCATCTTTAAGATACTTGTTTGTTAAAAATGTTCTCCATCCTCTGTGTCTTTTTCCAGCCAAACCCATTATATACTTTTTACGGGTATCTTCAATGTTAAAAGACCTCTACAAAAAAACATACGCATAAAGTGTGTTAATAAAAGTAATTTAAACACATATTACCGTTGTTGTACCCCAAAATTTTCCCTCCCATTTCCTCAACATTTTCTCATCACAAGACCTTTGAAGATCAAGATCCAGTTAGGGTTTCCTCTGCTCAAGACTTCTCCTTGCACTGTGGACTCAAATTAGGGTTTGTGTTTGCCTAAGGATGTTTTGACCTAAAATGCCTAAGATGACTTTCATGCTTCATGTTGGACTCCCAAGTTTACCTATACCAAGTTTCAAGTCTTGATTCCAAGTTTTGCCCAGTCAATTGGACAGTTGACCTAGAAATCAGCTGTATTGGAAAAAAAGTCAACTGTGGCCAATTGACAGTCAAACCTCATGAAATTTGATCCACATCAACATTATGAACTCATATGAACCATTTGATCAAGTTTGGATCACAATTCCCCAAGAAATTTGATCAGATCATCAAAAGGGCAAAATGGTCATTTTTAGGGTTTTGACTGCACAAAGGCAATTTTTGACTGTTTGACCTAACCAATGGCAATTCAAGCTCACATATGGACTCAAGGACTCAATGGCATGGTCTTGACACATTCAACAAGTTCAAAAGATCCCAAGTACACAAGATTGATAGTTGAATTTCCCAGTCAATTGATCAATTTTGACTGTATACTGAAAAGTCAAACTTTGACTTTTTGGTCAAAATCAAGAGTCAAGATTCATTTTTCATCAAAATATTCCAAATCATGAAACTTGTTCACCAAGAAATCACAAAATGCAAATTAGGGTTTGAAAATGGAATTTTTCATAACTTAGAATTTTTCTAAGTTATGGAAAACCCTAATTTTTTCCCAACTTTGCCCCATCTTTTCACCATGATCCATTTGGATTCAAACAAAAGTCAAAACATGAAAGTTGTAGCTTGTTGCATAATCTACAACTTTGATTCACAAAGTTTTCTCATTTGAAGCTTGTATCTCAAGTTATAATTTTTTGAATAAGGGCACTAAACCATCTTTTAACTTAGTGAAATTTGACCTATTTTGACAAGGTTTTCTACCCTACTTCAAGGCCACTTTTCATACCCTTCCACTTAGAATTTTGATTTGCATTTCAAAGATGGATTGTAGTACACATTCCAAGATTTCCAAAATGTCCAAGAACTCATCAAACAACCTCATAACTTGAGAGATTCGAATTTCACAAGTTGGCAAAAATTCACTTTTGTTCTTCATCAAAGCATGTTCATAAACTTGGCAAATTTGAACTCAGCATAGTTTGTGCTACTTTACAGGTCCTAAAACCAAATTACACTCCTTAATTTAATGCAAAACCAATGAATCAAGTTGTTATTCTAAGCCTTTGGTCATTACACAAGGAATTAAGCCTAAACTAGAAAAAGCATTATTTCCATTCTTGAAAAGCTTGCTTTATGTCAATTAGAAATCCAAGCAAGTACAAGCAAGATCTTCTTGGCACAAGTTTGTGAGCAAATTGCACTGATCAAGGCAAGGGATAACAGCATAGTTAGAGGGCCTGTACTGACCTAGAAAGCAAAGTGGCATTTTGTAGCTTAAGTGTGAAGTAACATCCATAACTTATGCTATCTCTCATCTCAGCCTAGAAACAGAAGAGAGAAGTGATCAAACACATTCCATAGACCACATTCAAGCTTTGGCACGAGTCCTGAACATCTAAAGCACCCTCCATCTCAAAATCACCTCAAAACTGCACAAACAGGGGTGCCCCTGCAGTTTGAGTTCAAACTCCCAATCCCTTCAAGCATTTTGATTCAAACCTTTTCCTCTACCTTCCCTACAATATATACAAGCTATCCATGTCCTAAAATCAGACCTGTAACACCTCCAAGCCACTTCACCATTTTTAATTTTCTGTTTTGCAGTTGGAGTTCATTAGCTCGATTCAGGGAGTTTCAAGGCAAAGTAGGAATTGGAAAAGCTTCCTTACACTTCAAGGAAGCTGTACAAGTCCTCATTTCACTCTGAAACATCCTCCATTGCCAAGCTCGATTCCAACTGAATAGGTACATTCATGGAGTTCTATCTCCCTTGTTAGGCATTGTTAGCTTTAGATTTTTGAAGAAAACATGTCACAATCATAGCCCTGAACATGCTCATATGTTTAGATTTCATTTATATTTCGTGTGCTTAGAGAATTTCATGTCTGAACATTGATGAAAAGTTAGGTCAGAAAAGAGGGGGAGAGAAATTCTCCCTCATCTTAGAGAGATAGGTCATGTTCTTTATATGGTTGAAACCGTCTCTTAATGCTCTACACTTTTCATGTTATGAGTTTTGCTTGAAAGTCCAGGAATCCAGAGATAAAAAACGCGTGTTTTAGCTTGAAGAAGGTTGTACAGAGGTTGAAGAAGAAGTGGTCTGGGCTGGGCCTGGATTTATTTTCTTTTCACACCCCATTTTCATGTTTACACCCCCCTGAGCCCATTTGTTCATTTCTTAACATTTTTGACTTTTTCTTTTTTGGTTGACTTTGTTTATTTTTTCTCATGACATTTAAAAATTAAAAATATTTTTTTCATCATTTTTTGCATTTATTGCATATTTATTTGTTTATTTTCTTTGTTTGTATATAATATATATATATGTATTATTATTAGAATAAATTAGAAATAATGTAAATACAATTTTTATTTTTATTTACTTTCTGAAAATATTTCACACAAAAATACTCTTTTATTTATTTTATTAAAATATTAAATAAATATTTATTTTTTGTATAATGCATATTTAGGGTTTAATATAAATATATATATGTGATTATTAATATATTTAAGACAAAATATAAAAATACTTGATTTTTCACTTTTATTAATATTTGATATAAAAATACTTTTTTTCACAATACACTTCATTTTATTTTATTCTTATAAATAATAAGTAAATAGTTGTATTAAATTAGAAAATAATACTTTTTTCTTTAAAATTAGGGTTTTTTACCCTAAGTCCAAAATACTCAAAAAATAATACATTTTTTATTTTCTTTTCCCTTTTACATAAACCATACTTTTCTCATACACATAAAAACTTTCTTTTTTGCATTTCACATATTTATTTAATTTCCATTTAATTATGCAATTTATTTACCTTGCAAATATTCAATTGATGTAATAATTTAGATTTAAATTCTTGTCAATATCCCCATGTGAACATTTGTACCCCCCTTCCCATATTTGGTTTTGTAATAGCTTAGTAATTTTAATTTCGCACTTTATCGCTTTCTAATGATAACATGTTAGAATTAGGGTTTGTATGCGAAAAACGATAAAAAATAGTTTGACCTAATACAAGATAAACAAGCATGAAAATGGACACACAAATCACACTTGCACCCCCTAGGGTATTCCACTTGTTGCCTTCAAATAAATGGGCCATACTGTATGTTGAACATCTTTGGGCAAAGCAAACAATTTGAATGATCATAGTCCCTCGATAAAACTTTTCAAAACAAACAAAAACAAATGATCAAGTCCCTTAGAGAGATTGCCCAAAGACATTTAACGTCGTTACAATTATGGTCTAAACGATGACCCGCGCCTGTCCCTTTCACATCCTAACACAAGGTTGCCCACCAAATACAATGGTGGTGCAAACTTGTTAAAAGGGTTAAAGTATAGCAGTAATCTTTTGAGAAATTTAGGAGTAGATAGCCTCTTAGTTACTTGAATCAACTTGCAAAACAAAACACTTGCCTAACTTCAAAATCACACATCACTACACTTTCAAAACAACTTTCAAAAACAAATGAAAACTTTTTCAAAAGACATACATCTTTGTATACATCCCCACATGGATCATTAAAAAGGTTGCCACCACATTGGCCTCTTTTCAAAAACATTTTCAAAACCCACACACTCAAGCACCATTTAAAACAATTGAAAACAAAAGGCAAGTGATCTAAGCAAGTAACTAAGAGCCCATGGATAACCATGGATAGAAAGGGTGCTAATACCTTCCCTTTCTATAATCTACTCCCCGAACCAAGAAAACATCTCAAAAGGTTTTTGCTGTGCTTTTTTAACCTTTCCTTAGGATAAAATAAAAAGTCGGTGGCGACTCTTGCTAAACCGCAACATTTGCGAATACAAACGCAAAACCCAAGTCAGTTCTCCCACCGTATCACAGAACTGGCGACTCTGCTGGGGAATACTTTTAAAGTGGAGTAACCTTAGGGTTTAGATCACCTTTGTTTTCAATTGCTTGCTTTGTTTGCTTTTACATTTGTGGGTTTTGTATCGGAGTTTTATAGATCCTAACCCGGATCTGGGGATACTTTCTTAGAAAGTAGCAACAAGGCTGTGAGGGAACTGTGCGGGGTATACCGACATGGTTGAAACAGTCTGCTACGTTGATGTGGCACTTTGGTGTGTACCGGTAACCCTTGAGTTCAGTCAAGGAGAGTACGGGGCCGCCGCGTGGTGTCGTGAAGCATCAACTGACCTTAGGAACCTTAATTGAACCATCTTGGCCTTTTTAGGGTAGTGAGATAACTGACTTTGGTGCAGTCCGAGGTTGGTTGATACTCGATACTACACTCAATTGAGGGTTGCTTTCCTGGAATATTTCGGTCGCCAGTTCAGTGGCTAAATCGAAACGATGAACAATGAAAGCAATCCAGTGATATTGGGACCTTTAGAACCCGGTTACTTTTGATAGGACAGGTTGAGCCCACCAAACTTCAAGAGGGTAATACCCAGACCCCATACAGGCCTAAACTCTAAGGGCTTGTGTGACTTGTGTGCCTTGCCATGTTTTGCCTCTGTGAATGTTTATAGTGTATTTAATCATCACATCATTACATCATACAAACATCATGAGCATTGACTAACCATTTCAAGGGTTTCGAATCTTCATCTTTGTTCTTGTTTTATAGGACATGGAAACTGCTCGCAGAAAGACAATTCAGATTAGCCTTGTAAAGATCCCTCCTCAGCTTAAGGAACTTCTGTCCAGGATTCCCGAGGGTTCTTCATTCAGTGAGAGACATGGAAGACTCATCAACTTGGTTAACACCAACATTGAGGAGGACTTGATAAAGGTCCTGTTCCAATTCTTTGACCCTCTGCATCACTGCTTCACCTTCCCGGATTATCAGTTGGTGCCTACATTGGAAGAGTTCTCCCGACTTCTGAAGGTCCCTATCCTTGATCAACTACCCTACAACGGTACGGAAGAGGAACCCAAGCTTGAAGAGATTGCTAAAGCCTTGCACCTACAAACATCTGACCTCAAGGGACATTGGGAAGTTAGAAGTGGTATCAAAGGGTTCTTAGCTAGGTTTCTGTTTGAAAAGGCCCAAGAATGTTGGAATTCTCTTGACCTACGAGCTTTTGAAGAAGTTGTGGCCCTCCTTGTCTATGGTTTGGTGTTGTTCCCTAACCCAGATCAGCTTATTGATATCAGTGCTGTCCAGATCTTTATGACCAGGAATCCTATACCTACACTGTTGGGGGACATCCTCCACTCATGTTACACTCGAACCATGAGAAGAAGGGGTGTCCTTATGTGTTGCACTCCTCTCTTGGGAAGGTGGTTTATTTCGCATCTTCCACAATCAGTTTTGAAGAACGAGCGGGGTTTGAGATGGTCACAACGGTTAATGACTCTCACGCATGCAGATATACATTGGTGCCCTAGGTCTAGGGAAGACATCACTATCATTGATCGTTGTGGGGAGTACCCTAATGTTCCTTTGTTTGGAATCAAAGGAGGTATTACTTACAACCCATGCCTGGCTTGGAGACAGTTTGGTTATGCTCGGAAGGATGGCCCTCATGACATGTTAATTCTCGACATAGTTTTTGACTTCGACAACGATACTCAAGGACTTCGTCAGAGATTTATCAGAGCTTGGAGGATGCCAAGTAGGATAGACAGCAAGACATTGGGGCACCGGAACTCCATCCCGTTGGAACCTTACCTCAAGTGGGTACGAGCCCGCTCCCAGAAATTAGTGATGCCTTATCCTCATATGCTTCCTGTGATCAAAGAACCAGTCTTGGAAGGAGAAGCATCCTACACCATTCAACATCCTGACATGCCCACCTCCTGGGAAGAAATGCAGAAGAGCTGGGTCCAGCTTAAGGAAGAACGGAATTCTCTTGAGACCAGTCTACATGCTAGTGAAAAGAAGGTCCTGGAACTCACCCGCCTGCTGCACGAGGAAAGGAATCTCAACACCTACATCGCGCCAAAGAGGATGCGCAATGTCTTTTTACCTTAGGGAGTTATTTTGTAATATTTGGCCCATGAGGCGTTTATGTACTAACGAATTTCTCCTTATTAATATGATGTGCGTTCCTTTTTGTCTACAACAAATTTCGAATATTCTAAATCCTTGAATGCATTGCATACATACGCATTCCATTGCACCATATGCATAGCAGGTACCCTATTTCGCAGGATGCTTAATTTTCTTCGCTGTTTGTGTGAACAGTCATCATGAATCCAGAATCCTCCAGTGAGCAAGCAATCAAGGCCCTTCAGGCCCAAAGTGCACAGTTTCAAGAGATGGTCCTAAGCCTAGCCCAAGGTCAGCAAGAGTTGAAGACTCTACTCATGAAGAAGAAGAAGAAAAAGAGGACCGCATTGTTCAACACCGGACGCCGATTTGGGAACACACTCCACAATGAAGCTGATCCAACCACTTCTTCTGCTGAGAAAAACAGTCCCCAAGGGGGAGGAGCTCCTAGTCCCGCAGTCTCCGACAACGAGACAGACTATAACGACGAACAATACCCACCTGCTGCTGACAGATACAAACAATTGGAAGACCGCTTGAGCGCTATGGAAATTCAGAATGTGCCAGGACTGGATTTCGGAGATTTGGGGTTATCTTCTGGGGTAGTCATTCCACACAAGTTTAAGGCGCCTGCCTTCGCCAAGTATGATGGGGTCTCCTGCCCAAAGCTGCATCTGAGGTCGTATGTAAGGAAAATCCAACCTTACACGGCGGATAAGAACCTCTGGATTCACTTCTTCCAAGACAGCCTCTCGGGGTCTCAGCTTGAATGGTTCTACCAATTAGATGGAACTAGCATCCGACACTGGGAAGATTTGGCAACCGCATTCTACAGACAATACCAATACAATTCTGATCTCGCTCCTACGCGTACCCAACTTCAGGGTATGTCTCTAGGGACGGGTGAGGGGTTCAAAGAGTACGCTCAAAAATGGAGAGATTTGGCTGGCAGGGTGCAGCCTCCATTGACTGATAGAGAGCTGGTTGATATGTTTCTGGGGACGTTGTCTGGTCCGTTTTTCAATCATTTGGTTGGTAACTCCTCCACTGGGTTCACAGATTTGATATTAACAGGAGAGAGGATTGAAGCTGGCATCAGGTCAGGCAAGATACAGAAGGCTGCCTCTACAAGTGCTGAGAAGAGGCCGTTTAAGAAAGAAGCAAGTGCCGTCTATGGTCCTAGAAGACAAGTCAAACCCGAAAGTCGCCAAGTCGTCAATGCTTTGGTCATCTCCAAACCTGTTGCTGCTCCTCAGCAGTACAATCAACAAAGAAGCGAAAGGCCCAAGAGGCAGTATACCCGGCTAAGTATGACATTATCTCAAATTTTACCCCAACTGTTATCCACCAACCTGGTGACCCTCAAAGAAGCTCCTAAGGTCGTCAACACTGCGTCTCCTAAATACAACCCAAATGCCCGGTGTGCTTATCATTCTGATAGTCCCGGGCACACTACTGATGATTGATGGGCCTTAAGAAACAAAGTGCAAGATCTGATCGACGCGAAAGAAATTCAGTTTGAAGCGCCAGAAAGACCAAATGTTGTAACGGCTCCTATGCCCCAGCATAGGGTAAATGCCATTGAGGAAGAAGTGTATGCTGTTTCGATAGATGAAGTTGTTACCCCTCTGAAGACTGTTAAGAAGAACCTACTGCGGGCCGGTTTATTTCCGGGATGCGGTGAAGGTTGCCTGTTCTGTGCCATTTCCCCATCTGATTGTCCCTTGCTAAGGTTAGGCATCCAAGGCCTAATGGATAGCAAGGAGATTCTATTCAAAAAGACTGCTGTTCAATTGGTTCCGATGAAAGAAGTTTCTGTGATTACCATCTTCAAAAATCCAATCAAGGCTCCCCCGAAGAAGCCTATTCAAATCATGACAATTGCGCCTGTGATCATTACTGTTCCAGGGCCCCTCTCCTACGTGTTTGATAAAGCTGTCCCCTGGCATTATGGGGCAGACGTGTATGTAAATGGAATCAAGCAAGAATTCGACGCTAGTGCCAGTATCTGCGATATCACTGGTCCAGCCAAGGTCACCCGCAGTGGCAGGCTCTTCTCGCCTGACATTGCACCGCCCGCTATTCGAAAACCCCTCCTCATAAAACCTGCGAGTTTACCTAGTCCTGTTGCTGATCAAATTGTGTCCCCTGCTGCCGAGTCATCAAATGCTCGGGGCAAAGGGATTGAGGAAGAGCCTGCCCGGATGGAGGCGCCGATACCCATAAATGCCGAGGCCTCCCGACAAGAAATGGAGGAGATTCTGAAAATAATAAAGAAGAGTGATTTTAATGTTGTCGAGCAGTTGGGGCATACGCCCTCCAAGATCTCCCTGCTCTCCCTATTGCTATGCTCCGAGGCCCATGCTAAGGCCTTGATCTCATTTCTCAAGACGGCCCATGTGCCGCAAGAGACGTCTGCAGTCCAGTTCACTGACTGCATAGCGAATCTGACGGCGGACAACGGCTTGGGTTTTTCAGATGCTGACCTGACCGCAAAAGGGAGAGACCACAATGATGTCCTGCATGTCTCTATTGAATGCAGGGGCACTACTCTGGCACATGTATTGGTGGACACTGGTTCTTCCTTGAATGTTCTACCGAAAAAGGCTTTAGACCGTCTGGATTATGAAGGCCTGGAGTTGAAACCCAGCAATATCATCGTCAGGGCCTTTGACGGTTCCAAAAGGATGGTTCATGGAGAGGTTAACATCCCTATTCGTGTGGGCTCTCAAGTGTTTGACTCTACCTTTTACGTGATGGATATACGTCCATCGTACTCTTGTCTGTTGGGTCGACCTTGGATCCATAAAGCTGGGGCAGTGACCTCCACCTTGCACCAGAAGTTGAAGTATCCCGTCAGGGGAAAGATCGTCACTGTACAAGGAGAAGAGGAGTATATGGTGAGCCATTTGAATTCCTTCAGGTACATCGAGATGGACGGAGAGTTTATTGAAACCCCCTTCCAGCATTTCGAGGAGGTGCATCCAATTTCAGCAGCTGCAGAGACAATGGCCGAAGAGAATGATTCCTTGAAGATGGCTTCCCTAAGGGATGCCCGGGCTGTGGTTCAGAAAGGCAATTGTGCACACTGGGGTCAGCTTCCTGACTTCACTCAGAAGAACGACAAGTTTGGGCTAGGCTTTACTGCAGAGGCTCAGAAGGCGGTGCGCAAAGAGAAGATCGGAAAGGCTCCGGTGTTTATTTCCAGCTCAAGGGTGAATGCTATCGAGGAGGATGTGGAGGAAGCTGAGTTTGACAGTTGGATCTACCCGACTACCAGCAACGGACCAAGCAACTGGACGGCAAAGGATTTTACCCCTATCACATTTGTCACGCAGTAATTGATTTCTTTTGATTTCCAATTTGTAACAAACAATATGTTAAAACTCTGTTGGCTCGGTGTCCTACCCGGGGCATCGTAGCTCCATTTGTGAGGGCTTTTTGTATGACATTTTCATATATCATCAATCAAAACATTGGACGTTTGTTGCATTTCAAATCTTTTGCTCTTTTCCTTTGTGTTATATATATTGCAAAACAGCTGTATTTACACACACTCACTTATACAGGTTTCAATCCACTCTGGATCTCACTGGTAACAGCTCTGCTACCGCCAGTTATGACTTCGAAAATCCGATCAACTTGGCCGAAGACGAAGGTGAAGATGATTGCGAAGTGCCTGGTGAACTCGCAAGACTGCTACTACAGGAAGAGAGGGCTATTCAACCACATGAAGAGCCTGTGGAGACAATTAACTTGGGTACTGAGACAGATAGGAAAGAGGTCAAGATTGGTGCCAATCTAGAGCTCAGCGTGAAGCAACGATTGATCCAGATGCTACAAGACTACATGGAGATCTTTGCTTGGTCCTATGAAGATATGCCTGGTTTGGATGCCGACATTGTAGTTCACCACCTGCCAACCAAGGAAGATTGCCCTCCGGTAAAACAGAAAGTTCGACGGATGCGTCCAGAGATGTCTGAAAAGATCAAGGCCGAGGTTATGAAGCAGTTTGATGCCGGGTTCCTTGCAGTGACTTCTTACCCTCAGTGGGTTGCCAATGTTGTGCCAGTGCCGAAGAAGGACGGTAAAGTCAGAATGTGTGTTGACTACAGAGATCTGAACAGGGCCAGCCCCAAGGATGACTTCCCCCTACCTCACATCGATGTCCTTGTTGACAATACAGCTCAACACAAGGTGTTCTCCTTCATGGATGGTTTTTCAGGGTATAATCAGATCAAGATGGCTCCAGAAGATATGGAGAAGACTACCTTTGTGACTCAGTGGGGCACCTTCTGTTATAAGGTCATGCCGTTCGGATTAAAAAATGCTGGGGCAACCTATCAACGTGCCATGGTTGCTTTGTTTCATGATATGATCCATCATGAAATTGAGGTATACGTTGATGACATGATTGCAAGGTCTCAAACTGAGGAGGAGCACCTTGACCATCTGGGGAAGTTGTTTGACCGACTCAAGTTATACAAGCTGAGGTTGAATCCCAACAAATGCACCTTTGGGGTAAGATCCGGAAAGTTGCTAGGTTTCATTGTAAGTGATAAAGGTATCCAGGTGGACCCTGCCAAAGTTAAAGCTATTCAAGAGATGCCAACTCCAAAGACAGAGAAAGAAGTCAGAGATTTCCTAGGACGACTGAATTACATTGCTCGATTCATCTCGCATCTAACTGCTACTTGTGAGCCAATCTTCAAATTGCTGAAGAAAGATCAAGTAGTACGCTGGAATGATGAATGTCAGGCCGCCTTTGAAAAGATAAAGGAATACCTCCAAGAGCCACCCATTCTTATGCCACCGGTGGAAGGAAGACCTCTGATACTATATTTGACGGTACTTGATAATTCAATGGGGTGTGTGCTGGGGCAGCATGACGAGTCTGGCCGAAAAGAGCACGCTATTTATTACTTGAGCAAAAAGTTTACCGACTGTGAGTCTCGTTACTCACTGCTTGAGAAAACTTGCTGCGCTCTTGTATGGGCTGCTCGCCGGCTGAGACAGTATATGCTGACTCACACTACCTTATTGATTTCAAAGATGGATCCCATCAAGTACATATTTGAAAAGCCTGCTCTGTCTGGGAGAATAGCGAGATGGCAAATGATCTTGACAGAATATGATATCCAATATACAACTCAGAAAGCAATTAAGGGAAGTGTACTGGCAGATCATTTGGCACACCAACCTGTGGACGATTACCACTCATTGAACTTTGATTTTCCGGATGAAGACATCATGGTGGTAACTGACTGTGAAGTACCTGGACCGGATGAAGGACCTGAGGAAGGATCCCGATGGTCTATGCATTTTGATGGGGCCTCCAATGCTTTGGGTAACGGCGTCGGCGCTGTAATCATATCTCCCAAAGGAACGCATACTCCCCTCACCGCCCGGTTATGTTTCAGCTGCACCAACAATATGGCAGAATATGAGGCATGCATCATGGGTTTACAAGCTGCAATCGACTTAAGGATAAAATTTCTAAGTGTCTTCGGAGATTCCGCTCTCGTGATCAATCAGATCAAAGGCGAGTGGGATACGAAACACCCGAATCTTATTCCTTACAAGGAGTATGTGTCGACCTTGCTCCCTCACTTTGAAGAGATAACTTTTGAGCATTTCCCCAGAGAGGAGAATCAGCTAGCAGACGCACTAGCCACGATGTCTTCAATGTTCAAAGTTAAATGGGACAATGAGGCTCCCCGAATCATAATCTGGAAGTTGGATGAACCGGCATACTGCTGCGAGCTCGAGGCTGAAAAGGTGACTGAAAAACCCTGGTATCATGAGGTGAAGAGGTACTTGGAAGCTCAGGAATACCCTGAAGGTGCGCCTGTCAATGATAAGAAGTTCATGAGGAGGTTTGCTGCAAAATTCTTCCTCAGCAACGACATTCTCTACAAACGGAATCATGATTCGACTCTGCTGCGTTGTGTGGATAAGGCTGAAGCTGAGAAAATCATGATGGAACTGCATGAAGGTACATTTGGAACACATTCCAGTGGGCACACCATGGCTAAGAAAATCCTTCGGGCAGGATATTTCTGGTCCACAATGGAAGCCGATTGTTACCAACACTCCCGAACTTGTCATAAATGCCAGATCTATGCTGACAAGGTGCATATCCCTCCGGTTCCTTTGAATGTCCTGACGGCGCCTTGGCCTTTCGCGATGTGGGGCATCGATATGATCGGTGAGATCCGACCAACGGCATCCAATGGGCATCGCTTCATCTTGGTGGCGATCGATTACTTCACGAAGTGGGTTGAGGCAGCTTCCTACGCAATGGTAACCAAGAGCGTCGTAGCACGTTTCATCCGGCATAATCTGATATGTCGGTACGGCGTCCCGGAAAGAATCATTACGGACAACGGTACCAATCTCAATAACAAAATGATCACTGAACTCTGCGAACAATTCAAGATACAGCACCACAATTCTTCTCCCTACCGGCCGAAGATGAATGGGGCTGTAGAGGCAGCCAATAAAAATATCAAGAAAATTGTGCAGAAGATGACAGTGACCTATAAAGATTGGCACGAGATGTTACCGTTCGCTCTTCATGGGTACCGCACCTCAGCAAGGACATCAACCGGGGCAACTCCTTTCTCCTTGGTCTATGGCATGGAGGCAGTCTTGCCAATCGAGATCCAGATACCCTCTCTCCGGATAATGAAGGATGCAGACTTGAATGAAGATGATTGGATCCAAACTCGACTTGATCAATTAAATCTGATTGACGAAAAGAGGCTCACTGCTATCTGTCATGGTCAAACATATCAAAAACGGATGATCAGGGCATTTAACAAGAAAGTCAGACCGCAAGAGTATCAAGTTGGGGACCTGGTAATCAAACGCATCATCCTTCCTCAAAGTGATCCCCGGGGCAAATGGACCCCTACTTACGAAGGGCCATTTGTGGTTAAGCGTGTGTTCTCAGGAGGAGCCATGATCCTAACCACCATGGACGGTGACGACCTTCCTCACCCCGCCAATGCAGACATAGTGAAAAAATACTACGCATAAATAAAAGACCCGCTAGGTTGACATACCTAGGCAAAAACAAGGGCTTCCCGGCGAACCAAAAGGGTTCGGGCAAAAATAAGGGATGAAATGAAAAAAATCTGTACACCCGGCAAGTCGAAAACCTGAAAGGGCGGCTTGGGCAAAAATGGGTATCCCGGTGGACTGAAAACCCGAAAGGGCGGTCCAGGCAAAAGTTAGGGATAAAAGCGTAACACTATGTCTCATTGGATCACTTCGCATCCGGAATTCGGCATCAACTATCTGGCTCCAGATTTCGGCATTGACCAATCAGCTTCATCTTCAAATTAGGCAGCAAGGCGATGAGACGTTCGAAGACATAAAGGCGATAGCAGAGTTGGAACCCAGTGGGATTATTCACATAGCTGTTTTGTTTCCTTTTTCAAATTGTAAACTCTATACTATTTGGCGATATCCTCTTACTAGGATGTCAGCCTCTTGTACAAAAAACGCCTATTCACAGGCAAAGTTTAAATCAATACAAATTCACTTGTTCATACAAATTACCATTGTTTTCTCTTTTTGTTTTGTCTTGCGAAGAACGTCCAAAAGTTCATTTTTGATATATGCATTTGACATTAAATTGCTGATTCATAAATATTTGCATATGAAACGAGAGATCGATTACAGGTGACATCAGAAACATGGGCAATATGGAGTTGTCTAATGCAGTCTGGTTGTTTGGTCCGCCAAGGCACCGAGGTAGGTTCAACTGAAGAATGTGGCCAGATCACCTCAATTCCCCGCAGAATAAGACAGGATGCGACAATACTTTCCCCAAGCGGAGTTGATTCCCCGTCAATCCTGAAAAGGCACAACATTCCCCGGCAGGTTTTAAGGCTCATCCCCAGTAGATCCTACAAGCTTATCCCCGGCGAAGTACGGACGTCTCTCTCGAGTTTTATTTAGAGTTATTTCCTCACAAGGACTTATAACTGGGTTATCCTCAGCTAAAAGCCATGGAAGATCGCTCTCGGCAGAGTTCCTTCAATCCCCAGCGAAGTCTATCTTTAGTATTCCCAAGCAGAGTTTATCTTTGGAGTTCCCCAGCGGAGTTTACCATCAATATCCTCAGCGGAATCCATCGTTAAAGTCCTCAGCAGGCCTCTCATCAGAACTTCGGCCAAGTATCTCTTCCACAGAGCAGCTTCCCGGCCGTTCGTCAAGGATTTATTTTCCTAAGATGAAATTACACTCATAAACATTTCACATTTTCATACATCTTACTTCCATACAGGATGAAACGCATACAACATCTCATGTTGAACATCATGATATCATGCATATCATACATCATGACATTGCATACAACTTACGTTTTTGCCTTTTCAGGAAAAAGACAATCCCAAAAAAATTTATTACCGTCAACTGTCGCATTTCCAGACTCGATTCCTGTATCTAGCCAGGGCACGTCTGAAGAGTTTGAAGATTCGACTCCTGTATCCAGCCAGGGCACATCTATTAAACGACCATTTCCAGACTCGACTCCTGTATCTAGCCAGGGCACGTCTGAAGAGTTCGAAGATTTGATTCCTGTATCCAGCTAGGGCACATCTATTAAACGACTATTTCCAGATTCGACTCCTGTATCCAGCCAGGGCACATCTGAGCAACCAATTGTAGATTCACTACCTGTATCTAGCCAGGGCATATCTGCATAAGGAGACTGAAGATCAAACACCTGTAACAAGCCAGGAAAACATCTGTCTTTCTTAAATACACAAGTTCTCGCTAAGGAATCTCTTATGCGATCAACACTTCCAAATGGCATCTATAAGCCCATTCCCGTCAAAGTTCTGTCACTTCTCCAGATGGCATCTATAAGCCCATCTCCCTATCCACCATCTTTCCAAATGGCATCTATAAGCCCATTCCCGGCACCACATTGTTGAGACTCCAGCATGCGAGTGCAAATTTCCGGGCACTCTAGTGTCCAATCTCCTTTTACCCTCGAGTCACGAAAGGCAAACTTGCCAATCTAACTCTCCAGGTCCAAGAAGATTGAACAGGGGCAACTGTTGTACCCCAAAATTTGCCCTCCCATTTCCTCAACATTTTCTCATCACAAGACCTTTGAAGATCAAGATCCAGTTAGGGTTTCCTCTGCTCAAGACTTCTCCTTGCACTGTGGACTCAAATTAGGGTTTGTGTTTGCCTAAGGATGTTTTGACCTAAAATGCCTAAGATGACTTTCATGCTTCATGTTGTACTCCCAAGTTTACCTATACCAAGTTTCAAGTCTTGATTCCAAGTTTTGCCCAGTCAATTGGACAGTTGACCTAGAAATCAGCTGTATTGGAAAAAAAGTCAACTGTGGCCAATTGACAGTCAAACCTCATGAAATTTGATCCACATCAACATTATGAACTCATATGAACCATTTGATCAAGTTTGGATCACAATTCCCCAAGAAATTTGATCAGATCATCAAAAGGGCAAAATGGTCATTTTTAGGGTTTTGACTGCACAAAGGCAATTTTTGACTGTTTGACCTAACCAATGGCAATTCAAGCTCACATATGGACTCAAGGACTCAATGACATGGTCTTGACACATTCAACAAGTTCAAAAGATCCCAAGTACACAAGATTGATAGTTGAATTTCCCAGTCAATTGATCAATTTTGACTGTATACTGAAAAGTCAAACTTTGACTTTTTGGTCAAAATCAAGAGTCAAGATTCATTTTTCATCAAAATATTCCAAATCATGAAACTTGTTCACCAAGAAATCACAAAATGCAAATTAGGGTTTGAAAATGGAATTTTTCATAACTTAGAATTTTTCTAAGTTATGGAAAACCCTAATTGTTTCCCAACTTTGCCCCATCTTTTCACCATGATCCATTTGGATTCAAACAAAAGTCAAAACATGAAAGTTGTAGCTTGTTGCATAATCTACAACTTTGATTCACAAAGTTTTCTCATTTGAAGCTTGTATCTCAAGTTATAATTTTTTGAATAAGGGCACTAAACCATCTTTTAACTTAGTGAAATTTGACCTATTTTGACAAGGTTTTCTACCCTACTTCAAGGCCACTTTTCATACCCTTCCACTTAGAATTTTGATTTGCATTTCAAAGATGGATTGTAGTACACATTCCAAGCTTTCCAAAATGTCCAAGAACTCATCAAACAACCTCATAACTTGAGAGATTCGAATTTCACAAGTTGGCAAAAATTCACTTTTGTTCTTCATCAAAGCATGTTCATAAACTTGGCAAATTTGAACTCAGCATAGTTTGTGCTACTTTACAGGTCCTAAAACCAAATTACACTCCTTAATTTAATGCAAAACCAATGAATCAAGTTGTTATTCTAAGCCTTTGGTCATTACACAAGGAATTAAGCCTAAACTAGAAAAAGCATTATTTCCATTCTTGAAAAGCTTGCTTTATGTCAATTAGAAATCCAAGCAAGTACAAGCAAGATCTTCTTGGCACAAGTTTGTGAGCAAATTGCACTGATCAAGGCAAGGGATAGCAGCATAGTTAGAGGGCCTGTACTGACCTAGAAAGCAAAGTGGCATTTTGTAGCTTAAGTGTGAAGTAACATCCATAACTTATGCTATCTCTCATCTCAGCCTAGAAACAGAAGAGAGAAGTGATCAAACACATTCCATAGACCACATTCAAGCTTTGGCACGAGTCCTGAACATCTAAAGCACCCTCCATCTCAAAATCACCTCAAAACTGCACAAACAGGGGTGCCCCTGCAGTTTGAGTTCAAACTCCCAATCCCTTCAAGCATTTTGATTCAAACCTTTTCCTCTACCTTCCCTACAATATATACAAGCTATCCATGTCCTAAAATCAGACCTGTAACACCTCCAAGCCACTTCACCATTTTTAATTTTCTGTTTTGCAGTTGGAGTTCATTAGCTCGATTCAGGGAGTTTCAAGGCAAAGTAGGAATTGGAAAAGCTTCCTTACACTTCAAGGAAGCTGTACAAGTCCTCATTTCACTCTGAAACATCCTCCATTGCCAAGCTCGATTCCAACTGAACAGGTACATTCATGGAGTTCTATCTCCCTTGTTAGGCATTGTTAGCTTTAGATTTTTGAAGAAAACATGTCACAATCATAGCCCTGAACATGCTCATATGTTTAGATTTCATTTATATTTCGTGTGCTTAGAGAATTTCATGTCTGAACATTGATGAAAAGTTAGGTCAGAAAAGAGGGGGAGAGAAATTCTCCCTCATCTTAGAGAGATAGGTCATGTTCTTTATATGGTTGAAACCGTCTCTTAATGCTCTACACTTTTCATGTTATGAGTTTTGCTTGAAAGTCCAGGAATCCAGAGATAAAAAACGCGTGTTTTAGCTTGAAGAAGGCTGTACAGAGGTTGAAGAAGAAGTGGTCTGGGCTGGGCCTGGATTTATTTTCTTTTCACACCCCATTTTCATGTTTACACCCCCCTGAGCCCATTTGTTCATTTCTTAACATTTTTGACTTTTTCTTTTTTGGTTGACTTTGTTTATTTTTTCTCATGACATTTAAAAATTAAAAATATTTTTTTCATCATTTTTTGCATTTATTGCATATTTATTTGTTTATTTTCTTTGTTTGTATATAATATATATATGTATTATTATTAGAATAAATTAGAAATAATGTAAATACAATTTTTATTTTTATTTACTTTCTGAAAATATTTCACACAAAAATACTCTTTTATTTATTTTATTAAAATATTAAATAAATATTTATTTTTTGTATAATGCATATTTAGGGTTTAATATAAATATATATATGTGATTATTAATATATTTAAGACAAAATATAAAAATACTTGATTTTTCACTTTTATTAATATTTGATATAAAAATACTTTTTTTTCACAATACACTTCATTTTATTTTATTCTTATAAATAATAAGTAAATAGTTGTATTAAATTAGAAAATAATACTTTTTTCTTTAAAATTAGGGTTTTTTACCCTAAGTCCAAAATACTCAAAAAATAATACATTTTTTATTTTCTTTTCCCTTTTACATAAACCATACTTTTCTCATACACATAAAAACTTTCTTTTTTGCATTTCACATATTTATTTAATTTCCATTTAATTATGCAATTTATTTACCTTGCAAATATTCAATTGATGTAATAATTTAGATTTAAATTCTTGTCAATATCCCCATGTGAACATTTGTACCCCCCTTCCCATATTTGGTTTTGTAATAGCTTAGTAATTTTAATTTCGCACTTTATCGCTTTCTAATGATAACATGTTAGAATTAGGGTTTGTATGCGAAAAACGATAAAAAATAGTTTGACCTAATACAAGATAAACAAGCATGAAAATGGACACACAAATCACACTTGCACCCCCTAGGGTATTCCACTTGTTGCCTTCAAATAAATGGGCCATATTGTATGTTGAACATCTTTGGGCAAAGCAAACAATTTGAATGATCATAGTCCCTCGATAAAACTTTTCAAAACAAACAAAAACAAATGATCAAGTCCCTTAGAGAGATTGCCCAAAGACATTTAACGTCGTTACAATTATGGTCTAAACGATGACCCGCGCCTGTCCCTTTCACATCCTAACACAAGGTTGCCCACCAAATACAATGGTGGTGCAAACTTGTTAAAAGGGTTAAAGTATAGCAGTAATCTTTTGAGAAATTTAGGAGTAGATAGCCTCTTAGTTACTTGAATCAACTTGCAAAACAAAACACTTGCCTAACTTCAAAATCACACATCACTACACTTTTAAAACAACTTTCAAAAACAAATGAAAACTTTTTCAAAAGACATACATCTTTGTATACATCCCCACATGGATCATTACAAAGGTTGCCACCACATTGGCCTCTTTTCAAAAACATTTTCAAAACCCACACACTCAAGCACCATTTAAAACAATTGAAAACAAAAGGCAAGTGATCTAAGCAAGTAACTAAGAGCCCATGGATAACCATGGATAGAAAGGGTGCTAATACCTTCCCTTTCTATAATCTACTCCCCGAACCAAGAAAACATCTCAAAAGGTTTTTGCTGTGCTTTTTTAACCTTTCCTTAGGATAAAATAAAAAGTCGGTGGCGACTCTTGCTAAACCGCAACATTTGCGAATACAAACGCAAAACCCAAGTCAGTTCTCCCACCGTATCACAACCGTCAATATAAAGCAAATAACAAAAACCATATATGTACCTTTATCTCAGTCCAAACTTTCTCTTTACCCTCATCCAACTCTCCTCTTTTCCATCTAGGAGTGGTGATCGGAATGTGTATACGAACAAGCGTACCAATGTAGCTTGTCAACTTTGCAGCATTAGACCCAATTAGTTGGTCATTATCATTCCAATCTACATTATATGTTACTCCTCTATCTCTATCACGGATGATTCCCCTCATAATAGTTATACCTCGTGTAATATCTTTTTCTGAAGTCTTTTCTGAAGTATTTTCTGGAGCATTTTCAGGAGCATTTGCATCTTGTGAGTTTTCTTGATTACTAGCCATTTGACCTGTAATAATGAAAAAAAATAAAGATGAAATGACAAATATAAAAATGAAATGACAAATAAAAATGAAATGACAAATAAAAATGAAATGACAAATAAAAATGAAATGACAAATTAAATTTTATTGAATGATATAGGCTATAATTATATATACTATTACCTTTTTCACTAAGGTCTCTTTCTTTTCTTGGTAGGAATGTGTTCTACTTGTCTCTTAACAACGCGGACAGTTGGATTGATCCAAATACCCTCATTATGATCATTTCTAATACATGATTCATTATCATTTTGATCAGTTATGGTTAAAGATTCAATGTCAACACCAATATCACTTTGATATCCAATGCTTTCATCAATTACTTTGTTAGATAATAGCACTATAGACCATTTCGTACTTGTCGGATCATTGACATAGAACACTTGTTTAGCTTGAGAGGCTAGAATGAAAGGCTCATCTTTGTACCCCACCTTATTAAGATCCACTTGCAAAAAACCTTACTTATCCATTCGTATGCCATTATTATTTTCAACCCACTTGCAACCAAATATAGGAATCTGAAACTTCTCGTAATCAAACACCCAAATGTGCTCGATAACCCCAAAATATGACAGATTTGCAAATTTTGGGTTTAAGTCCTTCACACTTGATATATGCATTGCTTCAGCGATCAAGGTGACACCACTATTTTGCATATTACTTTTGTCATCCTGTTCTTTGGTATAAAATGTGTATCCATTAATTGCATATGCGCTATAAGAAAACACAACTAAACTTGGACCGTATGCTAAACATCTCAATCTTTCTATTACTGAAGCAGGATCTGAACGATACTTTGAATAAATATGTTCCTTAAACCATGGTATGAAACTTCGATTGTGCTCTCGTACAATCTAATTCTCATTTCTATTCGGATTTAAACCTCGAAGAACACCCTTGTGCATTTCAACATACGACTCAACTTCAAGCTCATTATGCAGAACATACAAATGCACTTGATCCCGTTCGACCATTGATACTTTCATAACTTTATTTCCAATTAGCTTCTTACCTTCTTTTTTTCAACAACATGAGATTTAGGGAGTCCAATTGATTGAACATTTGACAGATATTCAGTACAAAACTCAACCGCTTCTTCAACAATATATCGTTCAGCAATACAACCCTCTGGTCGAATTCGGTTTTTCACATACCCATTTAATATTTTCATATAACGTTCAGTAGGGTACATCCATCTTATATAAGTTGGTCCACACAGTTGTGTGTCTTTGACAAGATGAACGACAAGATGAACCATTATGTCAAATATTTGATCACCTGTCAATCCAGGCGGAGCTCTACGTTGTTCGGTATCTCTGTTGAACGCTTTTCTCCATCCACGATATTGATGTTTAGAATTTAAGAATCTACGATGACCGAGAAAGACATTCTTCTGACAAAGTTTCAATCGCATCGTATCGGTTCCATCTTCACAGATAGGACACGCTTTTTCACATTTAATGCTATACCCGGATAGATTTCTGTAGGATGGAAAATTGTTAATTGTTCCAAACAACATCACCCTCAAGTTGAAACTTTCTTTCCTATACCCATCATAAACCTCCACACCGTTCTCCCACAAAATCTTCAAATCTTCGATTAAAGGTTCCAAATATACGTCTATGTCATTTCCTGGTTGTTTAGGCCCAGAAATTAACATAGATAAAATCATGTACTTATGCTTCATACATAGCCACAGAGGTATGTTATAAATCATAAGAATCACAGGCCATGTGCTATGCGAGATACTTTAAATACTGTGTGGGTTCATTCCATCAGTAGACAATGCCAAGCGAAGGTTTCTTGCTTCTTTTCCAAATTCAGGATAATCATTATCAATTTTCACCCACTGTGGTGAATCTGCCGGATGTCGAAACTTTCCATCAACAATTCTTTCAACTGCATGCCAAGTTAAGTGTCTTGAATCGGTTTCACTATGATACATCCGTCTAAATCTTGGAATTATAGGAAAATACCATAAGACTTTTGCCGGAGACAACTTTTTCTTATATCGAGGGGCACCGCATTTAGGACACTCATTTAACGATGCATACTCGTTTCGAAACAAAACACAATCTTTTGGACATGCATGTATCTTGTCATAGCTCATGCCAATAGAGTACAACATCTTTTTGGCCTCATACGTTCGATTGGGGAGAACATTATCCTCTGGTAGCATATCTTTCATAGGGCTAATAACTCTGTGAAACTTTTATCCGACCATCCATTGTCCGCCTTTAAGTTGTACAACTTTAATACCGCAGACAATCTTGTGAATTTTGTACAACCATTATACAACGGTTTATCTGCATCGCTTACCAACCTCTCGAACATTTTGGGACAATCATTAAGATCTTCTTCAAGCGCTTCTGCAATCTCTTCAACTCGATCATAATCGTATGTATCTGTGCCATTGCCGTTTGAAGCATAGGTCCTATTATCCTCCGATTCATCATTCCAGTCACTTTTCTCACCATGCATATTCCAACATGTATAACTTCTATCAATTCCATACCGTATTAAATGTGATGCCAACTGAACCGCGTCAACCCGATTCCCATAACAACAACATAAACAAGGACATGTCATTTGACTGGGGTCTTCGGCGTGCGCAACAGCAAACTTAACGAATTCCGATACCCCATTCTCGTACTCTTTCGACAATCAATTAGAATACATCCATGTCTTATCCATGGTTTACGGTTTCTGAGTCAATCTGAGCTAAATGATAAATTCGAAAACAAAACCAATACTCAAAACTTGCACTTGCTCTTGCACAACCATATAACAAAACTAATACTAAATTTTTTTCACTAAATTCATTTTATTCTATCAACTACTTTAGTACACAAGTATAATACATTCCTACCAAGAAAAGAGACGAGTAGAACACATAAACAAGAAACCATCATTGCTCAAAATCAATCATAAAAAGCACACGAAAAAAACAATATATTAATAGAGTTAACAATATGGATACCTTTATTAAATATTTTGTTACGCTCTCTATTATTTCTCTCTTAGCTTGTTTTACCAATGCACAACTTGTTAATGTAAAATTAAAAATAACTGAAGCACGAATTTTAAAATAACTGATATTTAATTGGACCATGAAAGTGTTGGGTAAAATTAAAAACAAAAAAAAGAAAAGAAATTGGTGCTTCCTTCTAATATTTTTTACTCTTACTGATACAAGATAGATTGAATAGCTTAAATCAAGGAGGACCGAGGCAAAGGGCAGAATCTTTAGCTGCCTTAAACTCTGCCTTCAGTTCATCAACCGGAACTAAAGTTGTTACACCTAGGAAATCTCCAAGAGGTCAAGGATCACAAAGAGCAGCTGCAGTAGCTAGCAAAATGTAACACAACAAAATCAATGTAAGTTGTAGGACTCACTTATCAAGAATCAACTCCAAGATTATTAGGTAAAGGAAAAGTAATATCCTTATTTAATACAACCGTAATTTATACAAAATTATCATTATCTATTTCTAGTAACAATCTCTTTTAAAATGATCGATTTTGTGAATTATAACATTTTATCTTTGAATTATCAAATCTTTTACCTTTAATTTAAATTCCAACTCCGTCAAAATACAATAGAACTTAACAATTGATTGAGCATTAGGATCATGCTCCACGTTGATGGTACTACTAGCCAAAGAGGAATTAAGGCATATTTTTCTAGATGTCATATTTTTCATGAAATGGGCCAACTCGAAAGAAATTAAGGCATGATTAAGAATGTCCCATAGTATATAGATTGAGGACCAAAACATTCATATAGTAGTAGACTGGGCAAGCCATTGTTAAAGGAACGTTGACTTTGATTATTAATACTAATAGGGAGCAAGACTTAGTCACATACTTTGTTTCTCAGGGGCATGTTTTAGATTCAGTTGGTTTTCCTGCTCTATCAGTATTGTTATGGATGTGGTGTTGATCCGGTTGGTTTTCATGCTTTGTCACTATAGTTTACCTACTGTTGATGGTTATATTAATGCTAGAGAAGCCGTTTTCAATTACTTAAGTTCCCTCTGTTAAGATCTCAGAACATAATGACCTAACTAGCCAATAAGCATAGAAGTTAAACATAATGACCCTATGTTTTCTGCTACGAAATTTTGTAATAAACAAAAAGGACAAAACATTTTGTATAGATTGAAAAGAAGAAACAATCACCTGACGGTTATCCTGTGGCAAGCGGTAGTCTTGATATATTGCTCTTGTTTTCTTTTCTACAAATCAAACGAGTAACATCTGACGATTTGACACGTTTGAGTTATCTCTGCAGATGCTAAAAGTGAAACTTCCCCTTCTGAATCGGAAGGTTCTGAAGAAGTTACAGAAACCAAGGAGGCGGAGAAGCTCTGGTTTAGGGTTTAGGAGGAAGAAAATCTGACTGAGAATAGAAAAGTGATACGAATTGTGTTTTGATATTTATTATAAAACTACCTACGAAAGCGATTTTAAAAGCACTTTCTAAAGGTCATCTATAACAGCGCTTTTACATCAAAAAGCGCTTTCGTAGCATATCCCATAGCAGCGCTTTTAAAAGCGCTTTCTAAAGGCCAGCTTTAGCAACGCTTTGGAAAAGCGCTTTCTAAGGATGACCTTTAGCAGCGCTTTTGAAAAGAGCTTTCTTAAGGTACCCTCTGAAAGGCCAGCTTTAGCAGCGCTTCCCAAAAAGCGCTTTGTAAGGGTGACCTTTAGAAGCGCTTTCTTAAGGCACCCTTTGAAAGCGCTTTTTTAAGCGATTTTTTTTAAAACCTACAGCAGCGCTTTTTTCCAAAAGCGCTTTCTTTTATGTGCTCCTAAAACTTATTTTTGGCGTAGTATACCTGAGCGTCAGAGTGTCTTACATGTACACCCCCTCTTCCTCACTGATCTCAGCCTAGCACCTATCGGCCCACTTCAGGTTCTGATCAACCGGTAAGTTCAGTGGTGTCGTCTGTGGGAAACTCGTTCTCCCCATCTTTCTTTCCTCGAAACTAAAGATTAAAGAGACATTCAAAGATTCCTATCATGGCTGAGCACGACGATAACCACCTTTCTGGGAAAATTGTGCTCTCTAATGTTTGTAAAATCGACAAAAATGGAGGACCACCTCGCCTCGAGGATATCCCCAACATGAGAGACGTCCGGACCGCGTCTCCCGACTCAACAGACTCTAGTCACGATGACGTTCAATTCTTAGAGAATCAGAAGTCCAAAAAGTCACCAGAGGAGCTGCCCAAGATCCTCCAACCAGTCCCGATTCCGACCAATGTTGATCCGTCCATGGTAACTCTTCTCATAACCCTTAATCAAACCAATGCCCTAATATTGTAACAAAGCAACATGATTGGAGCCTGGGAAAATAAACGCCAATCAAGATCTCCTCCTTGAAGATACCGGCGACACGACTCCCATAGTCCATCACCATCAAGGCGTGATCATTGTCTCGCGCACGAGAAATAAGAGGTTTCATTTCTCAAGAATTGAGGTTGCACTCCTCACTGTAAAGATCGATGATCCCCGATCACCAAGAAAATGAAGGGTAATCAACATCCAAATAACAACCTCTCTATATCTCCCAAGCCAAGGCACGAATCGAGGAGCATATCTAATTGGCTGGATAATAACCCTCGTCGTGGAAGAAATAATTATCCTCCACCCCAGTCACCAGATCGAAGTGACGACAATGAGCCTTGCAGCCTGTTATCCATAGAAATAATGGAGACCCTGTTCCCTATCGGGCTGGAGAAACCCCAAAATATGGGGACATACAATGGGACTGCAGATCTAGACGAGCACATCGAGAACATCGATGCCTTGCTCAACTATAGAGGCGTTTGAGGAGCAATCAAGTGCCGACTCTACCCTACCACGCTAATAAAGGGGGGCATGGCTTGGTACAAAAGCATCCTCGAAGAGTCAATCACTTCATGGAAGAACTTCGGAAAACAATTCTCCAGGCACTTTACGACATCTCCTCGTCACCCGAAATCAGAAGCATCATTGGAGGCTATCATCCAGGGAAAGGATGAATACCTCCGAGCATATATAGAAAGATTCAACAAAGAAGTCGTCCAGGTCTCCACAATGGACGAGATGAAGAAGTACCTCCTCGACCGAGGCTTACGTCCTCGTAGTGACTTTGCCAAAGCAGTTGGTATAGAAACTCCTATAACGCTGGATTCTCTCATGCGCAAGGCACATGCGTACATCCAATACGAGTAAAAAGAAGCTGACAATAATCCGCGAGACTCACGACATCGAGAAAATGAAAAAGTTTCAAAGAATGACGAACCCTCTACATCCCATTAGAGATCAGAAAAGAAAAGGGAGGATTAATTCAGTGATTCACGAGACTACAAGGGGCCCACTGGTCGTTTCCACGACTATACCCCCTCAACGCTTCGCGCGAGCAGATTCTGACTGATTGCACAAACTCAGAGGTCCGACAAGCTGGGGTTCACTTTCCCTGACAAACACCGTCTAAGCTAAGGACGGACAAAAGCAAGTACTATTGGTTCCACGAGAGCCACTGGAACACAATAGAAGACTACATCCACTTGAAGGATGCCATAGAGATCCTCATCTGAGATGGTCATCTTAAGCAGTATAAAAAGAAGAAAGTTCCCTGCAAGGAGGCCTAGGAATCCAAGAAATTCAAAGAAGAGAAGCCCTCCTCCGATGAAATCCTCATGCCCGTTGGCATGAGCATCACCCATCCGGAAGACTTCTACCTCCCCGACCTAGACAAAGTCCCCCTGTACTTCACGACACACGATCCTTAGAAGGCATTTCCATCAACAATGGTTATATTCGGCAGGGGCTTCAACAAATGTGTCGTAGGTTTAGTGAAGAGAAGATTTGAGCAACTTATAGACGCTAGCTCCGACAAGAATGCCACCCTCGACAAGTTCAGGGGAAGCTCCTTCCCCATCGTGTTTTACTGTGAGGAATTTCCTGGCGGAGCTCCCAATTCTAGCATCCCTCTACTCGTATGGGCACGAATGGACAATTTCGATGTGAGGCGCATTTTGGTCGATCAAGGCAACTCGTTTGATATCATGTGCTCCCAACTGTTCACCACCTTACATCTTAACGAGACTCATCTGACCCCTTATGTAGGCTCTAACCTCTAGGGGTTCAACAGTGCAGTCACCAAACTTTGGGGCTATGTCGAGCTGATAGTCTCATTCAGAGCAGCGGAAACGACCAACTCTACCAAAACACAATTCCTCGTGATGAACTGCCCATCATTGTATTAGTGCATTTCCGGGAGGCCTACCTTGGCTGAACCAATAGCGGTGTTGTTGTACCCCAAAATTTACCCTCTCAATTTCTCAAGATATTTCTCACAAAGATTTTCAAAAGCTCAAGTTAGCATAAGGACAAAGCAGATCGAAAGGAGTGACTGCAGACAACAGTTCAAATTCAAAATCTGGCAAATGGCCTCCTTCGATGCAAGCTTGATTCACCAGCTTTCGATTGGACATCTGGCCTCCTTCAAACTTGCTTCAAATTCCCAAGCTTAGATTAAGGCAATGGCCTCATGCATGCATGCTTCATACAAGCTTCAATTGAAAAAATGGTTATCTTCATGCTAGCTTCGATTGGGCATTGTTTCTCTTTAAAACAGATTCCTTCGTTTCAGAAGACAAGGGCCTCCTGTTGGTGTCCTTCGATTCAAAAGTTAGTGGCTTCCTACTGGCTTCTTTCGATTAAGAAGGCAATGACCTTCTGAAAGCGTCCTTCGATTCAGAAGTTAATGGCCTTCTAAAGGTTTGCTTTGATTCACAAAGCAGCAACCTCCTGCATGCAAGCTTCGATTACACCATTGGCCCCTTACATGTTTTCCTTCGATTCACAAAGCAGGGACCTCCTGCATACAAGCTTCGATTGCACCATTGGCCTTATATGTTTGCTTTGATTCACAACGCAGTAGCCTCCTGCACATAAGCTTCGATTCACAAGAATTAGCAGTACTTCCTTCATGCCTGCAAGGCAAGTACATCTCGCATGCCAGCATGCACAAGGCAAGTGCCTCCTCTGTGTTTACTTTCGACTCACAAGGAGATGGCTTCCTCTATGCACAAGGCAATAGCTTCCATTCATTCTAGCGCCCATAAAGCATTGGATATTTTCACGCTAGCTTCGACTGGGAAATATTTCCCTTAGAAACAGTCTGTTTTGATCACACATAGTTTCTACACTATGGCATACAATGGGTGTCCCATTCGGAACACATGTCTGAGTGTCCCATTCGAAAGACATGTCTTGGTGGCCCATTCGAAGAATTGCAAGTGGTGCACACAAGTGATTCCTTCGAAAGACACGCATATGGTCCAATCGAAGGACATATATTTAGCCCCTTCAAAAGATACTCATATGATCCATTCGAAGGATACACTTTGGGTGGAAGCAAATATTGTTGTCTGAAGAAAGGTTCTGGTCGAAGGTTGGACCTATGAGGTCAAAATGAAAGGGTGAAATATTCAAAGATGCTTGCTAGCCAGAGTCCTATGTGCTGCCAAGTCCAAGCCTGTTGCACTGGCCATAACGCTCTAAAACTGCTGCAAAGCAGTCCTGCTACGCTGCTCCCATACTTGCACCAAATTGGAATGCAAAAACTGCACCTCGAAAACTACAAGAACAACTTACCCAATTTGTTCAAATTTATTTTGTTTTCCCCCTCAAACCTCATCCAACTTCATCTATAAATAAGAGGTTCCATCACACATCTAAAGGGGGCTTTTGGTGGCTAGAGAGTGATTTTCTAACAAGGAAAAGAAAGGAGAAACCACTTCACACATTCTCAAACCTAGAACTAAAGAAACACAACACTTGTTTCTTTTTTCCTTTGAATCCATAAGAAACACAACACCTGTTTCTTTTCTCTTTCAAATCCAGAACCCAGGGAAACACCAACCCAACACTTGGTTCTTTCTTTCGAATCCAAAACTAGAAACACCACACTTGTTTCTTTCCTTCGAATCCAGAACCCAGGGAAACACCAACACAACACTTGGTTCCTTATTTCAAATCCAGCACTAGAAACACAACACTTGTTTCTTCCCTTCGAATCCCACAGTATCCAGTTCAATCACTCAAGGTCCAAAAGCACCAACTTCAAATCCAAGTTAAGTCACCTTGACCTTAACCCTTTTATTTCAAGCATGTAAATAACCATTTCCTTTCGTTTCAAACATCATTATTATCCTTTGGTTTGTTTTCGTTTCCACCTTCTTGTGCATTTTTTCGTTTCTGCCCTTTTTGGTTTGTTTTCCTTCAAGCAGGAGACTAACCTGTACAGACCCAAACGAAAGAGAAAATTTGCATGCATCGAAGCCTTATGTTTCCCCCCTTAATGCTTCACGGCTGTAAATAGAAAAAAGAAGGTGATGTGAATCGAAGGTTATAGACTTCGACTCACACTGGTTACAGACCCCAATCGAAAGAAGGAAAAGGAGGGAGAATTGAATGGCACATCCTTCGATCCAGGATGCCTTTTCTTTATCTCTTTTTACACTATTTTTGTCTTTATATTTTCTATATATTTATATTTTCTTACTATTCAATATGGTTGTATTAACTAGGACTTTTATTTTTTGCAACCCCCACTTGTACATTTGTATACCCCATTCCCAAAGAAAAACATGTAATAGTGTAGGACATTTATTTTTCGCATTTTTATTGCTTTTATAAAATGCTAGTAATTAGGTTGTGTATGGTAACTTAAAATCAACAAGTAGACAACCATAAATTCAAGACTAAATGCATGCAATCAAATACACTATTCACACATGTACCTCTAGGGTAATCTCACTTGTTGCATCAGAAAATAATCATGTCCCTCGAATATGGGAATTTTAGCAAAGACCCTCGATAAAAAGATCGTAGTCCCTCGATGTCCCTCGACGTTGCCTTCGGTAAACGATCTAGTCCCTAATGAAAATTGATAAAATGTTCCATAGGTTACCTTCTATGACTATACAAATGACCCACGCCCGTCCCTTCATATCCAATGATGGGGCTTCTTATCAATCAATGGTAAGATAGCAACATCTAAAGGAGGGGGAAAAGAACAAAGACCTTTTGAGTAGATAGGACACTCATAGTTGCTTGCTTGCTCACAACTAAAAAACCATTTTCACACCAACACTTCCAATTGAAATATTTTCTAAAATCAAAACACTTTGTACGCATTTTTATAGAGACGAGAATCATTACAAAGGCACTTTTCAAAATCACTTTCAAAAAACATCTTCCACAATAAACATCTCTTTGAACTATTTTCAAAACCAACACTTTGTACGCATTCTTATAGAGACAAGAATCATTACAAAGACATTTTTCAAAATATTTTCAAACCCACACCACAAAGCACATTTTCAAACAAAAGCAAATGATCTAGCAAGCAACTAAGAGCCCGTAGATAATTACAGATGAAAAGGGTGCTAACACCTTCCCTTTTTATAACCTACCCCCCGAACTCACGAAAACATCTCTAAAGGTATTTCCTGTTCTTTTCAACCTTTCCTTTTGTTGGATAAAAGAAAAGTCGATGGTGACTCTTGCTATCCGCAATAATTGTGATCAAAATGCAAAACAACCAAAGTCAGTTCTCCCACCGTATTACAGGTGCCCTCCATTTTGCACTTGAAGATGAAATACTACACCGAGGAGGGACTCGTTGCCACCCTCCACGGGGAAATACATGCCACAAGAAGATGCTTTGAAGCAGCTGCTAAGGGTTTAAGCTCCATCAGCACACATCCCAAAACAACTATCAAGCCTACTCTTCCCAGTAGTTCTGAAGAGCGAATGTCGCTGCCACATGTTGACATAATCAAACTCGATAACTACTTCACAAAAGAAGATCTCCAAGAGCAGACGAAGAAGGGAAAAATCCCTAACTGGACATCGAAAGCTCTTCCTCGTCAATAAACAGCAAGGAGCCCACACGCCCTTTGAGGCCAATTTTGGATGGAGAGTTCGAGATCATCCCCTCGGCAGTGATCCCTCAAAAGGTGTCAAAATCGGTGCTAATCTCTCCGACTTGGCGAAAAGACAACTGAAGGCGTGCCTGAGGGATAATATAGACCTATTCTCCTTGAGTGCAACAAAGATGCCTGGATTAGATCCAGAGATAGCTTGTCACCATCTGACAATAGATCTTGTCCTTAAGGAAGTTATCCAATGTAGGCGCAAGCAGTCTCAGGAGAAAATGAAGGTTGTCGAGCAAGCTGTAAAAGACCTCCTAGAGGAGAAATATATTTATGAAGCCAGTATACGACCTGGTTTCCAATGTTGTAATTGTAAAGAAATCTAATGGAAAATGGTGCATGTGTGTTGACTATACCGATCTTAATAGGGCTTGTCCAAAGGATGCTTATCCCCTGCCCAACATAGATAAATTAGCTGATAATTCTGCAGGTTTTAAATAGTAGTCTTTCATGGATGCATATTATGGGTACAACCAAATCCCCATGGAGAAGATAGAAAAAAATACACAGCCTTCAGGACTGAATCAGGCAACTATTACTACAACGTAATGCCCTTCGGCCTGAAGAACATCGGCACCACATATCAGCGAATGATGAACAAAGTCTTCCGAGGAGAAATTAGAGACATGCTAAAAGTCTACATGGACGACATGATCTTGAAAACTTAAGAGGAAACTGACCATGTACTCCACCTAAAGAGAGTCTTTAACCAAGTGAGGAAATGCAGAATGCAATTTAACCCGGAAAAATGCACCTTTGGCGTACGGGCAGGAAAGTTCCTCGGTTCCTTCCTAACAGAACGAGGAATTGAAGCCAAACCCAATAAATGCATAATATTTTCTAATTTCTCGACACCAAAATTGAAGAAATCGATAAAAATCTTGAACAAGATGCTCACTTCATTATCACGCTTCGTAGAAAAATTTATCCAACATGCACTTCCCCTTTTCAAACTTCTTCGCAAAAAGGCAGCGTTTAAGTGGACTGAGGAATGCGAATGTGCCATCCTCCACCTCAAACAGGCATTATCATAACCTTTGATTCTCTTGCGACCAGACAAGGAAGAAATTCTCTACCTCTATCTGGCTGTGGCATCCAAGGCCTTTAACGCAACTCTCATTTGGAAGACCCCAAGGGACAAAAACCTATTTATTTCACGAGCAAAACCTTGCAAGGTCCTGAAGTAAGGTACCAGTAGATCGAGAAGGTGGCCCTAGAGCTCATCAATGCGGTAAGGAGGCTAAGACACTACTTCTTCACACACCCGATTGTGGTCCAAACAGACCAACCAATAAAGCAATTATGCAACCGACCTGACATGGCGGGAAAAATGCTCAAGTGGTCACTAGAACTCTCTGAGTTCAACATCAAATACAAGAGCAAGAAAGCCCTTAAAGCTAAAGTACTAGCCAACTTCATTGAATAAATGAACTTTCCAGCCTCCCCTATGAGCGGAGCGCACAAATAGATTATCTTCGTAGACAGGACTTCTGAAGGGAAATCGCGACACAAGGCACAACATAAATTAAAATTTTCCCTTTAGCTGATCCTTACGAATGATGCATGATCAGTAATATAATGATTACCTCTTGTGGTGATTAACAACTTTGATGCATACCTGGATGAATGATCACGAGCATTGATGAAGAACAACGTCTCTACTCAGTCCATACAAACAGACAACCTTCAGTCTCAGTGCTAGCTGCTATGAATAAAGGTTTTGAGTCAGAGAGATAGATACAACCATGGTTTCACAAACCCTGATTTCATCAAGTTAGAAAGCTTTTACACAAGGGTTGTATTTATATAATAATAATAATAATAATAATAATAATAATATTAACTATTATTATATTATATGATGTTTCATATTTCACTTAAGTGTATCGTACCTTACGGTGTTCCATAATTATCTCAAGTACATCGTAGCTTACAATATTTCTTATTTATTCTATCTCTCATCAATCTGAACTTATGTGTGTAACCCTGTAGGTTCTCGTAACATAGACAATTATATTAAATCATACATTTAATATAATAAATAGTGAGCAATATCTAGAAACACATCACTACTACCCAAGTCACAAAAATGTTATGTAATCTGACAAAACCTTTTATGTGATAATGTTTGTATGTACATTTACCCTTTTGCCCTCATGTCTATATTGAACATAAGGCATAGACTGTGTCACCCTTGTCCAGTTAAATATTAGACCCTTAGACATTTATCCTGTTACGTAGGATGGGCAAATTCTATCTAGACCACTCATGTCCCTCAACATGCTTTGTGGAGTACCCATCAACTATCTTTATGGTTATCTAGTTACGGGTAATGTTTGATCATCAATAAAGTACTCGACTCCATATCTAAGGTCCATAGTGGTTTCAGGCCGAAGGGTGATATACACCACTATCACTATGAGAATAACTTATGACACTTTGCATAACTTTCTATGTAGTATTGTCATAGCGGATCAATCCAATATAAATATAACTCCTAATATTCATACATATATGAAGATTTGATAACTCTTTATCCATGATCCATGATATGTGATCATCAGTCTATCCATATAATAGTCCCAATGCTTTAATGTTATCCTACTTCACAATAAAGCTCAACTACAGATAATTTAAGAATAGGTTCCTTATGTTTAATAAGATCTCGTAATTAAGTCACGCTTAATATTTCATTAAATGGGTTAGCTATTCTAGGGACTTTATTATTTTGGAAAAACTAACATAATAAATAATCCTTTTAATTATTAATAAATAATTTGATACAAGTGCAGAAACCATTGGCCTCTAGGGCTTACACCAACAGCTTCTAACTCGACAGGTAGCGGAGCATGAATCATATTAGAGAACAAGACAGGGATCTTGATCGAAGTCTCCCTCACACTATCTTTCCCGACCTCAAACAACCAAGCCGGGTATGAGGTATTTCTAACAGGACTATGCCTGGAGAAGACTTGGGGGCCAAAAAGGTAAAGATCTTCACAGATTCCCAACTCGTCGCCTCCCATATACGAGGAGAATACCAGGTCAAAACGACCACCTCTAAGAATACTGGACTCTGGTCCAAGAAAGAATGAAGAAATTCAACTCTGTAGATAAACAACATGTTCGCCACAAACATAACGCTCAGGAAGATATCTTGTCAAAGCTAGCGAGCATAAAGAAAAAGGGAGGAAACAAATAGGTAACACAGGAAATACTTCCTCAACCAAGCATAAAAAAATCCTCCTCGACTCTGGACGTATGCGCCATCAGCAATAGTAACTGCTGGTTGACCCTGATATGCAACTACCTCACAATGAGGGAGCTCCCATCCAACCAAAAGGAAGCATGCATAGTCAGGAGAATAGCCTGATTTTACGTCCTGGTTGAAAGAGAATTATACAGAAGAGGATTCTCCATTCCCCTCCTCAAATGTATCGAGGAAGACAAAGTCACCCATATCCTGCATGAAATCTATAAAGGAATCAATGCCTAACACCTAGGTGGAAGACCCTTTTCCATAAAAGCATTACGAGCAGGATACTACTGGCCTACCATGCAGCACGACACCAAAGAACATGTAAACAAATGTAACAAATGCCAATGCCACAGGGACATGCACTTGGCACCTCCAAGTGATCTCAAGTATCTCTCATCCCCTGTCCCTTTGCATGGTGGGGCATGTGCATCCTCATACTATTCTTAGTGGGATCATACCAAAACAAGTACCTGATAATAGCCGTGGATTACTTCACAAAATGGATAGAGGAAGAAGCGCTGGCCAAAATCACATCGCAAAATGTTCTCTGTTTCTACAAGATAAATATTCTTGCTTGGTTTGGCATCCCCAAGAAATTGTCACCGGCAACGGAACAAGTTCACGGACAAAAATTCCCAGGAATTTGTCGCCAAATTAGGTACCATCCAACACTTCGCGTTTGTCGAGCACCTGCAAACAAACGGGTAAGCTGAGGTTGCAAACAGGGTGATCCTACAAGGCCTCAAATGAAGGCTAGACGAAACCAAAAATAGGTGGGTTGAGGAGCTACACAACATGCTATGGGCCTATCGAACAACAACCCACTCGTCCACCCGGGAAACTCCTTTCCGACTAGCATACAGGACCGAGGTTGTTATCCCATCGAAATTATAGAGCCATATAGACATAATGAATCTCCTCTCGGCGAGTAAATGAATGACGAAGCATTGAGGGAAGAACTCGATCTCGTTGAAGAAGTCCGAACATGAGCGACCTTACGAGAAGCCTCTCTCAAACCAAAAATTGTCATACGATATGACACAAAAGTCATACGGTGCGAATTTGAAGTCGGTAGCCTATTCCTACAGAGAAATCACAAAGATTCTTATGAGGGAAAGCTCGCCGCAAACTAAGGAAGGCCCCAGTCGTGATCGAGCAAAAATTGGAAGTGGGGCCTACTACTTAGAAAACTTACACGGGGAGCAACTTGCTCGACCTTGGAACACCGAAAACTAAAACAATATTATAGTTAAGGCACTAAAGTTATCGATGTGCTTTGTCGAAATGAGGAACACAGCGGTCTCGACCATATATGCATGCTCAGGTACAAGCACACCGCCTCAATTAAACAAAGAGGTAAGTTTCCACTCTTTTAACGAGCAAATTGTTATCCCGACGAGAAAAACTCAAACGAGCTCCACCATCGTTGTACCATGAAAGTAGAACACTCATCTCTCAATGGGAAGTTCGCACCACGGAGCTTAGGCCCTAAACGAGACTTGAGCTCTAGTTCATGCTCGAAAATATGCCCTGGCCCTTCGACCAGTCTCCCCTCACTGGCGAACTTCAACAACTAACGAGCAAACCCCCCATAAACTCTTAATAAAAATAACCGTCTCAGGAAAACGAGCATACAAACATGCAAACATTCAACAATAATAAGCAACAAAATCATTCACGAACAAAATCAAAAACTTAAACATTCCAGATTAAAGAAAACGGCCACCACAGTCGAAAATATCGAAACGATCAACAAAGAATGCAATTGTTAAATATTATCTTAAATAGGCCAAGCCCCCATCTAAAAAAAGCACGAGTAAGTGGCCACGAGCAACATGTTTGTTTGGAAATTACATCAAATCGGGAAAAATACCCAAAACCAATAGTGTACATTATGCCGCACAAGCCGGACAAAAGAAATTAACGAAGACTGATCAATTATCGGGCTGAGATTGATCCTCGCAGACATACTCCTTTTGGGTAGGCTACTCACCATCTTCATCTTCTACAAACCTGAGGAAATCAGAGGACACCGATCTTCCTATCAAACATACTATGGAGAAACCCGATCCCATCCATGCTAAGCTCAACACCGAGGTTAGCAATCTTTAGCTGCTCTACTGCATTGTTGAAGCTCTCTTCCTCGATCACCATAATATCCTCTTCGGCCACACAGAGACGAGCAATCACCTCAGCACGATTCCTTAATTTCATATGCTCCTTGGTTTCATCTTCAGTAGGGGCCACACTGATTCCAAAACGGTAATTTTTTCTTCAGACTCCTTGTTCAACTTGGTCAGATTTTCATTCTCCTTAGTTAAAGTTTCCCTCTCTTTTTCCCACCCTCCCTTTTTGGACTTCAACTTAGTCACCTTCGTCTGAAGAGCCACATTGGCTGCACGAAGGTCCCTCACCTCCTTGATGGTTGGGGCCCCCTCCTCGATGTGGACTACCTCCAGCTCCAAAACCCTTATCATGGCAGCCGCATCTTGGGAAAGATTTTTCCTCTTGCTTGATTGATCTAAATATTCCAAGTGCATAGATTCTGCCCGTGAAATCCTCAGAGATAAACTATCTTCGAAGTAGCTCTTTTTCAGCCAACAAGGAGGCAACTCATATTTTTCCCGAACCTTCTCCAAGGTCAAGTACATAGTCTCCCATCCAACCCTATGATGCTTTCTAGCCAAACTTACTTACTGCAAAGAAGGATGCTCCACATTAGGAGTAAAGGAGGAGTTCCCCAAACCCGTCAGAGGCAGAGCCACGACACCACCCAGGTTGCTCTTCGGAAGGGGATCCATCTTCAACTTCTTTGTCTAGGAGAACACAAGTAACTTTACCATACGCTCCTGGGCGTTCATCATTTATTTTTCAACAAATAACAAGGATAAATCAGCAAAACAAGGAAAATAAACAAGGAGACAACAAGTAAACAAAAGCTACCTGTTGTACCCCAAAATTTGCCCTCCCTTTTTCACAAGAAATCACAACCCTATGGTTTTCTCTGATTTTTAAGATTGGCTCAAGAATCGATCAAACAGACTTTTCTTTAGCAGTCAATTCAGAATTAGGGTTTTCTCTCGCATTTCTCAAAAGAAATTGAATCCTCAGAAATTCAGTTAACTGTTACATTATTTTCACGCTTTTTAAGCCTACTGAAAGATTGCTGTTTGTCCTCAAGTTTTGTTTATCTGGGATAAGAGATAGGAGCTGAAACTGTCTAATCCAAATTAACCAGATAATGTGCGTCTGTTAAAACATCTGCTTGTTAATGAAGTGAAAGGTTTGCCGGTTAATGGAATGCTTGTTTGCTTATTTGAATACACAACGCGTATGTTGATTGGAATGTTGTCGCAAGTTATGAGATTGCAAAGTTCTTAGGATTACTTGGATTTTAAGTTATCTGTATTGGAAATACTGGAATGCAATTTCAGTTTATTTTGGATCAGGAATCTTAAATAAAAAAAAAGTGAAGATGCAAAGGGAAAAATTGAAAGATATTGGACAGTAGAAATATTTCTTTAGGATAAAGACTCTTTTTATTCATTTTCAAATATTGTTACAAAAAGATAATTTATTATTTTTTGAATATTGTAAGTTTTTACAACTTATAGTATTTTAAAAAGAAATAAATGTTTACAATAAATGAAAAAAATTCTATCTAATTCTAAGCTTAAATCTCCTAAGCTTCAGTGCTCCCATGCTCAAGGTCTCAAAGTCCTCTGCTTCCTCTATCGTCCAAGTTGCATTCACCTGAAAAAGAAGAAAGAAAAAGAAATTAGTACAGTTAATTGAAAAAATAATTTTCAAACAAAAAAGAAAGGAGAAGGTCATCATTAAAGTTTGTCGTCCGAAATCAGAATGCTATTTGTTCATCATGTTTTTATTTTTCTCTTTGCAAATCACAAGAAGATTGCCCTTCTTGGTTCACAAAGAGAAAAGTAAAAAATAAAATGCAAGCATACAATTGGTTCAAATGCAAAAACATGGGCCATGCTGTACAAAGTAAGGTACAAGGCTGCATACAAAGCAAACTTGCAGCCAAACTGAATACCAAACTGCAGTAACCAAGCTGAATGCAAACATAAGCAACTAAAGATTGCAAACATTGCAGTAAGTTGCAAGGCAAACTGTTATAAAAACATAAGCAAACTAAGTTACAAGCCAACTAGATGCAAAAAGCATACAAGTACAGAAAATGCAGCAGGTAATGCAGAGATAAACCAATTGACAAGCCAAGAGCTTGTCATAGCTATCATCATATTCCAGGCCTAGGCAAACTTTTCAGAAAATATAATATAATAAGCAAAAGTGCTTATTTGAGAGAGAGAGAAAGAGAGGACCTGGTGAAAAAGTTTGCAGTTTTGGCTAAGGCAGGCTGGCATAAGTTAACAAAAACAAAAAGATATAAAAGAAAGGATTGCATAACAGTCTAAGGAGGAGAACATTAGAGCCAAGCTTAAAAACTCTCCAAACCTGTCAAAACCAAAAAACACCAAAAACCTGCACAAACTACAACAAGCCTGTAAACAAATCATAAAACTCTCCAAACCTGTCAAAACTACAAAACCCTCAAACCTGCTAAACACCTGCATAGCAAGCAAACCAACAAAACCTCCCAACCTGCTTGCTAAGCCTCCAGTTCCAAACTGCAAAACCACAAACACAGACCAAGCCTACCCAACTGCAACCTGTTTGGTCAAACTGCAAACAAGCTCAACAAGTAGCCAAAACCTACATAAGCCTAAAAAAACAACAAAAACCAATTGGAACCAAGCCAGCAAACCGGCATAGCCCAAAACCTGTCCAAGTTTCCAAACCACAAACAAACTCAAAAAATATGTCAAACAAATCACAGCCTGCCCAACTACACAAACAAAAATCCAAACTGTGCACAACCAAATCCAATCTGTGCACAACCAATTCCCAAACAGTTCCAAAACCACAAACTAACATTAAAGCCAAAAACTAGCTTGCCAAGCAAACCAACAAAAAAACTAGTTTGCCAAACAAACCACAAAGTTTTCAAAGATTCTTCATCATCAAACATCAAAGCCAAGAAGAGAAGAAGAACATTTCAGAAGCAAACAACAGTTTTCAGAAAATCATCATCATCAAACATCACATTCAAAATCAACAAAAGAATAAAAAGCTTCAGAACAAGTTTATCATCATTCAAGAGAGGAAGAAATAAAGTTTTCAGAAAGTGAAACAACCAAAAAACACAGTTTCAGAATCAAGTTCATCATCAACAAAATCAACGAAAACACCGTTTCAGAATCAAATTCATCACCAACAAAAAACAACAATCAAAGTTTCAAAAGCCAGGTTTCATTAACATTCAGAAAGGGACAAAGACAAAGATACCAGAAGCGTGTTCGTCATCATCTTCTTCTCCGTTGCCCGGCCACGAAGGAGGCGCCACCAATCCCTCTTCTCTCCCTCCATTTTTCCAGAAACAAATCTCCCAAGGTATGATTTTCTCAAACCTTTACTGCATATAAAGCATGTAAACATCAAAGGATTAAAAGACTAAAATGTAAGGCAAAACTTGAAGAATCAAACAAACATTGAAACTGTAAAACCACAAAGAAAAGAGAAGCGAGCTATACCGTTTGAACAAGGCCTTGGATCGTCATGAAGATGGGAGAGAGTGAGGTGGCACACCAGCGGCTAGGATTCATGGAGGTAGAATCAGATTATCGTGATTGAGAAAGATGAAAAGAAGGAAGAGACGAGAGAAACAGCGCTGCTGTAAGGCCAAACATAAACCCTAATTTGTCCCAACCCTAATCAAAACAACAACCCCTAAATTGTGCAAGCTTGCAACTGGGCCTTTGCTCCAACCTTTGCCTTAAGCCCAAACGCTTCTGCCTGCACCCCCTCTTTTTTTTGTTTTTTTTCTTGGGCTTTAAACACAATGCCAAACCCTAAAGCCCACATTTTAATTCATTTCATTATTTTTGTCTAAAACACTCTTTTTAATCATTTTAACTAATTTGATTTTCCTTTCTTTTGTTAATAATAAAACCAAATAATATATTAAAGTTTTGATATAGTTTTCTTTTTTTAAAATAATTATTACATCTAATAAAAATATAAAAATAATAGAAACATTAATTTATGTAATTTTTCTTTCTTTAAAAACTTTTCTTTTCATAATTAACAAAACACAATGAATAAAAATAATTTTTAATCTTTCTTTTTTTAGAATAGATTTTTTATTTGTTTATTTGTAAATAAATACATGCATCTCATAATTTATTGATTTTTCCTTATTTTATAATTTGTTATAATTTTACACTGAATTGCGATAATTCGATTTGGTTGTAACACATAATATTTGGACATTATTATCCTTGTGAGACTCATCCCCATTTGTAAATAATTGTACCTCCATCCCCGTATACTTTTTTGTGATAACTTAGACTTTTAATTCCCGCAATTTATTGCTTTCAATATACTGTATAGTAATTAGGCGTGTATGGCAAGATTCAAAATCAATCGCTAGATGACCTAATCCAAGAATAAAATGCATTAAAATCAATACACAATTCACACTTGCACCTCTAGGGTAACCTCGCTTGTTGCCTCAGAAATACAATCATGTCCCTCGAATATGAAACACTCTAGCAAATGCCCCTTCGATAAAAAAAGATCGTAGTCCCTCGATGACCCTCGATGTTGCCTTCGATAAAATGATCTCGTCCCTTACAAAATTGCTAGAGCGTCTCACAAGTTGCCTTCAATGATTGTATGCGATATCCCGCGCCTGTCCCGTTTAACATCCTAACACAAGGTTGTTCACCAAATGCAATGGTGAAATAACACTGTCAAAAGGATTAAAAACATAAGAAAGATCTTTGAGTAAAGTAGGGTAGACAACTCTTAGTTACTTGATCAAAATCTTGCAAAATATACTTGCTACTTTCAAACACACATCACAACACAATTTCAAAACAAACTTTCAAAACATTGAAATATCTTTTCAAAAAGACACACACATTTGTATATATATTCAAACAAGAATCATTACAAAGGTTGCCTAGATAAGGCCTTTTTTTCAAAGCATTTTCAAAAACCACACACACAAAGCACCATTTCAAACAATTGAAAAGCAAAAGCAAGTGATCTAAACAAGTAACTAAGAGCCCATGGAAAACCATGGATGAAAAGGGTGCTAGCACCTTCCCTTTTCATAATCTACCCCCCCGAACCCAAGAAAACACCTCAAAGGTCTTTCCTGTTCTTTTTGACCTTTCCTTAGGATAAAATAAAAAGTCGGTGGCGACTCTTGCTAAACCGCACAATCGCGAACACAAACACAAAACCTCAAGTCAGTTCTCCCACCGTATCACAGAACTGGCGACTCTGTTGGGGAAATCACTAAAAGTGGGGTTACCTTAGGGTTCTAGATCACCTTTGCATGCTTATCTTGTTTGCCTTGATTGCTTTACTTTTAGGTTTCTTGTTTGGGTTTGTTTTAAATCCTACACCCGGATTTGGGGGAACCTTTTAGGTACGTAGCAATAAACTGTGAGGGAACTGTGCGGGGTATACCGACATGGTTGAAGCAGTGGCTACATTAGTGCGACATATTTGTGGGTACCGGTAGCCTTTGAGTCAATCAAAGAGAATACAGGGCCGCTGAGTGATGTCATAAAGCACTAACGAACTCTTAGAACCTTACTTGACCATCTTGGCCTTATTAGGGGTAGTGAGGTGACCGGCTTTGGTGCAGTCCGAAGTTGGTAGACACTCGATACTACACTCATTGAGGATTGTTTTCTTGGAATATTTCGGTTGCCAGTAAAGTGGCTAAACTGAAACAATGAACACAGAAAATAATCCAGTGATATTGAGCTCCTTAGAACCCAGTTATTATTTATAGGACAGGTTGAGCCAACCAACTTCAAGAGGGTACTTACCTACAAACCACATGCAAGCCTAAACCTAAGGACTTGTCTGCTTTGTGTGAATATGATTATCTGTATATACACTTGCTTACTTTTGCATACTTGTACATAACATCATAACATCATACCATAGCATTTTCAATAACCATTTCAAGGATTTTGAGGGTCTTTGATGCAAGGTCACGTTGAACCAGACGTCTACCAAAGGGCAAGAGGATTCATCTTCCTCTAAACAAACGCCGTTAAAGATCAAGTACAACAACTTGAATCGAGGGCTATGACCCACTTGACATGGTGAGCTTGATTCTCGTGGAAAGAAATCCACCAATACAAAGTTCTCCAATCAAAGATGTTGATCGAAGTTCAACCTCTAACATTTTCTTGTGTTTACCCCGCGGGATCCTTGAAAACATGCATCCACATATCATGCATTATATCATGACAGGTTTCCCCTTTTCAGGTCTCCTTATTTTCCTCCTGTTTATTTCAAGTAGGGATGGCTCTAGAAAGAACTGTCAAAGATATCCAGGCTCAAAATGCTCAACTTCAAGAAATGTTCTTGAACCTGTCCCAGAGGCAAGAAGAAGTGAAAGCTCTCCTCACAAGGGGCATGGTCCTAGGAAATTCGGGGGGCATCAGGAATGACCAGTTGGAAGGACTACAGATTGAGTTGGCAACAATGAAAATCCAGATGATGGGACAACTAGTGGGTCAGATGGCTCTCATTCAAAACCTGGCTCAAGGACAAGAGGAGATAAGGGTCCTCATCAACAAACTGCTTCAAGATGGATGTAACCAAGTAGGGCAAACAACTAGGGTTGAAGATCAAGTCATCATTCAGCCTCTTTTCAGACAAGAAGACAAGGGAAAGTCTCCCCAACTTGCTTCAGGGTCACAAGCCCAACAATAACCTCGCCAGCGTCAACGGGGTAATCGGCGTAAGCAAAATACATCTGAAAGACATTTCACCGAGATTGACATACCATTATCTCAAGTACTGGAATGCTTGTTGGAGGTCAATCTGACTGTTTTAAAGGATCCTCTTCAGAATCCCAATACCTCTGCTCCTAGCTATCATCCCAATGCATTCTGTGCATACCACTCCTACAGTCCTGGACATGACACCGACGACTGTTGGGCTTTGCAAAACAAGACCCAAGACTTGATTGATAGAGGAGTGCTGGAATTCATGCAGGATGGCCAGATGAAAATCTTCCGCTGAGGGTTCTCCACCTGAAATGACAAGTTCGAACTAATAGACTTTTGTTTGTTTTGAATTTTCAAGTTGTAATTTCTTTTGTTATTCAAACAATTATCTGTTGATGTCAAACTCTGTTTCATTAATGCATTGCATATGTTTGTCTTGAATTCATCCATTCGTTTTCACTATTCTTGAACTATGTTTCCTACTTTCTTTATGATATTTAACTCTTGCTAAAAGTTACAAGTCTTTAGAGGGAGGATGACGAAAACAATACCATAATTTCATACAGTATGCTTTTGGACAGGCCTTGCTGACGATGTACAGGCATTTCTTTCAAATCCTAAACACTGGAGTTATAAGGAAGAATAATCCCTAGTCAACCCCTTTGAGCCAAAGAAGTAGAAGTTTTCTGTTTTAAACACAAATTGAAACCTATAATCAAACCTGGGGCAGGGTAGTCTCTCAGTTAATTTAAAGTGCGCGTTTAGTCACAAACTCTCAGTTCGTAATACAATGAACGACATCAAAATTTCCTTTAAAACCAAAGGACAGTGATGGTTCCTTATCTCATAGGCAATCATTATCTCTCGGAAAAAAGAAAATCCCACTGAGTCAAAACAAAGTTGGGGCATCCCGCTGGCTGTAATCTCGAAAATAGGAACAGTCATGCAAAAATTAGGGATAATGAATCAAAAGAAAGAGGTCACTACAAATCCTCAACAACATGAAAAATGTTGCAAAAATGACTGCCTTCCAAAAATTTCAACTTGTGTGGACCATCACCAAAACGTCATTCCAAACTCGAATAGAGTTTGACGCACAATTTACTGAGTTTAGGATTGAAGAACATCACGAAGAGCGGGTGGGTACAAATATACTTTGAGCCTTTATCCTTTGTTTCTTAAACCGTGAACCAAGCCACGTTACCACCCTTCAAAAGTCCTAATTGAAGCATGGGTTCGTTCGAAAGCATACTGTTACAAAAGGTATCCTGACTCCTGTAAGGCTTTGCTCTAAATCTTGAGCTGAATTTTTCTTATAAAAAGTTTTCTGCTAAAAAACTCATTTTTCAAAATTTTAAGACAAGCATGAACTTTGCATTATTTGAATATCGTTGTTTGCACATGGTTATTTGTTTGACAACGAAGAAATTCACACAGTGAATGTTCGGATGAACGAAAGCTCTCTCAGTGAATAAAATCACTTCAAGTGGGATGACACTCCCGTTGCAAAAATCTCCTATCAACAAAGGGGGACTTGGTATTGTCCAGTAAACTTGGGGAAGTCTAGTCCAGATTTCAACAAATATCTCAAAGTCCAGTAAACTTGGGGCAGTCCAGTCAAGATTTCAAGAAATCTCTCAACTGCATACTGACCTGGGGCAAGTCTCCCTCACTATCACTTGGGGCATTAAAACGTCAATCTCATCAAAGGGTTACATACAGTCCAAGTTTCCTGGCAGTGCCACAAACATTTGATACTAGGGGCAGTGACGAATCTCTCCAAAATCTTTCAGAAAATAAATTCAAGCATCCTCGAGAAGTTCATCACCTCTCTAGCAGACCAACAGTCATGGGTTTATTTCCCCAAGACTTGTCAAGGATTTATTCTCCAAAATGAAATTACATTTCAACAACATTCATAACACACGCAGATTGGTCGGCAGGTAAAGATTCCTTCATCACCTGTTAGAGTTACAGTTGTCAAAGATTCCTTCATCACCTGTTGGAGTTACAGCCGTCAAAGATTCCTTCATCGCTTGTTGGAGTTACAGCCGTCAAAGATTCCTTCATCACCCTTTGGAGTAGCAATCGTCAAGGATTCCTTCATCACTTTTTGGAGTAGCAGTTGTCAAAGATTCCTCCATCATCTGGTTGAATCAAAGTTAATCCAATACCCTCTCTGTTTTGGTCAGATCGACACTAAGATCTCCCTGATTCTTATTCCAGTAGAAGATATTCCGGGTTTTTGCTGTTTCAGATAAATCTCTCAGCGATTTATTCTGATCTTTTCACTATCAGAGATGAAGAACCCAACTCTTTTCTCCTTCACCAGCTCGGGATTTATTCTCCCCAGCGAAAGGTCGTCTTGAAAAACATTACACCTCCATGCATCAGGACATCATGCAACGCAATCTCATTTATTTTGAGAACATCATTGTTTGATATATGCCACTAACCTTTACCTTTCAGGAAAGGTACAATCAAATTCAAGCGACAAAGCTTTTTTTCCAGTCGAATCACGGACAAGTTCCTAAATCTTGACAAAGCTTTTTTTCAGTCGAATTAAAGACAAGTTCCTAATCTCGAAAAAGCTTTTACTTCAGTTGAATTACAGACAAGTTCCTAAATCTCAGCAGAAATAACCCACCAGCAGAATGACGGATAAATGAAGCTCCTGAAATTCTTTTTCTCTCAAGAACGAATATTCTCATCCTTGAAACCTCAAAAGGTTGGTATACTCCCAAGCTCCTGATACCGTTAACAGAATGAAGATTCTCATCCTTGAAACCTCAGAAGATTGGTATACTCCCAAGCTCCCGATACCGTTAACAGAATGAAGATTCTCATTCTTGCTTCCCCAGTAGATTGGCATACTCCCAACCTCCTAAACCAAATGCCTGAATGAAGATTCTCATTCTTGCTTCCCCAGTAGATTGGCATACTCTCAACCTCCTGACCCAAACGCCTGAATGAAGATTCTCATTCTTGCTTCCCCAGTAGATTGGCATACACCCAACCTTCTGACCCAAACGCCTGAATGAAAATTCTCATTCTCAAAGTGGTATATAACCTGACTTCCTGATATTCCTGACAGAATGAAGATTCTCATTCTCAAAGTGGCATATTATCCGAATTCTTGATATTCCCGACAGAATGAAGTTTCTCTTTCTCAAAGTGGCATATAAACTGAAATTCCTGATATTCCCGACAGAATGAAGATTCTCATTCTCAAAGTGGTATATAACCTGAACTCTTGATATTCTCGACAGAATGAAGATTCTCATTCTCAAAGTGGCATATAACCTGAATTCCTGATATTCCCGACAGAATGAAGATTCTCATTCTCAAAATGGTATATAACCTGAACTCCTGATATTCCCGACAGAATGAAGATTCTCATTCTCAAAGTGGCGTATAACCTGAATTCCTGATATTCTCGACAAAATGAAGATTCTCATTCTCAAAGTGGTATATAACCTGAACTCCTGATATTCCCGACAGAATGAATATTCTCATTCTCAAAGTGGCGTATAACCTGAATTCCTGATATTCCCGACAGAATGAAGATTCTCATTCTCAAAGTGGCATACGACTTAACTCTTGAATTTCTTCCAAACAGGAATAAGCTTTTCCCAGAATCCTGAGCTTACTCTCCAACAGGAAAGCTACTCTCCAGCAGTACAACTAGTCCTCACAGAGTTTTTTACTCTCCAACAAAATCAAGAGTCTCATCCTTGATTCCCCAGTGAAGTTGCCAAGTTTGTCAGAGTTTTTAATCCCCTGCAGATCGAAGATTCTCGTTCTTGACTCCTCAGCACAAATTCCTCTAGCAAAATGAAGTTTCTCATTCTCAATTCCTCTAGCAGAATGAAGTTTCTTATTCTCAATTCCTCCAGCAGAATGAAGATTCTCATTCTCAGTTCCCCAGCGGAGTTCTCCTCAAACAACAGAACAAGAATCCCCAGTAGATTGGCATACAACCCAAAATTCCTGGTTTTCCCAGCAGGAGAAAGATTCTCCCCACAGAGTTATTTCCCAGTAGAACAAAGATTCTTGTTCTCACTTTTTCAAGTTGAAGCCTCCCAGGTTTTGAATCCCCAATAGCATTCAAGGATTTATTTTCCCCGACAGCGGTCAAAGATTTTATTATCTCCAGCTATCCAGGATTTGTCTTCCTCAGCCAGACAGCTCATCAGCTCACATGCGCATACATTGCATTCATATATCATAAACATTGATAAAACACATATATTTCATCATACATTTCATGCAACATAACTTTGTGTTTCAGCTAATATTTTACTCTTCACAGGATGAGTTTAGCAAGCTTCAAACTTCAAGGATTTCTGAAAACAGTTTACGAACGCTTCCAAACATGGATGCTAATCTATCGCTTGTTCAGAATCAGCTCATGAAAACAGTTTACGGATTCTCTAAACATGGATGCTAATCTATCGCTTGTTCAGAATCAGCTCATGAAAACAGTTTACGGATTCTCCAAACACGGATGCTAATCTATTGCTTATTCAGACCCCCAGCTCAGAGACGTTCCAAACACGGATACCTTTCTGATACTCACCTACAACATACAGTTCAACAAACATTCTTGGATGGCATCTTTAAGCCCATCTCCGACAAGGTTCTATCACATCTCCAAATGGCATCTTTAAGCCCATTCCCTCAACTATGCTTTGATGAGTGCAAATTTATGGGCACTCTAGTATCCAATCATCTTTTACCTTCGAGTCGCGAACGACAAACTCGCCAATCTAACTCTTCAGGTTCAAGAAGATTGAACAGGGGAAACTGTTGTACCCCAAAATTTGCCCTCCCTTTTTCACAAGAAATCACAACCCTAGGGTTTTCTCTGATTTTTAAGATTGGCTCAAGAATCGATCAAACAAACTTTTCTTTAGCAGTCAATCTAGAATTAGGGGTTTCTCTCGCATTTCTTAGAAGAAATTGAATCCTCAAAAATTCAGTTAACTGTTACATTGTTTTCACGCTTTTTAAGCCTACTGAAAGATTGCTGTTTGTCCTCAAGTTTTGTTTATCTGGGATAAGAGATAGGAGCTGAAACTGTCTAATCCAGATTAACCAGATAATGTGCGTCTGTTAAAACATCTGCTTGTTAATGAAGTGAAAGGTTTGCCGGTTAATAGAATGCTTGTTTGCTTATTTGAATACACAACGCGTATGTTGATTGGAATGCTGTCGCAAGTTATGAGATTGCAAAGTTTTTGGGATTACATGGATTTTAAGTTATCTGTATTGGAAATACTGGAATGCAATTTCAGTTTATTTTGGATCAGGAATCTTAAATAAAAAAAAGTGAAGATGCAAAGGGAAAATTGAAAGATATTGGACAGTAGAAATATTTCTTTTGGATAAAGACTCTTTTTATTCATTTTCAAATATTGTTACAAAAAGATAATTTATTATTTTTTGAATATTGTAAGTTTTTACAACTTATAGTATTTTAAAAAGAAATAAATGTTTACAATAAATGAAAAAAGTCTATCTAATTCTAAGCTTAAATCTCCTAAGTTTAAGTGCTCCCATGCTCAAGGTCTCAAAGTCCTCTGCTTCCTCTATCGTCCAAGTTGCATTCACCTGAAAAAGAAGAAAGAAAAAGAAATTAGTACAGTTAATTGAAAAAAGAATTTTCAAACAAAAAAGAAAGGAGAAGGTCATCATTAAAGTTTGTCGTCCGGAATCAGAATGCTATTTGTTCATCATGTTTTTATTTTTCTCTTTGCAAATCACAAGAAGATTGCTCTTCTTGGTTCACAAAGAGAAAAGTAAAAAATTAAATGCAAGCATACAATTGGTTCAAATGCAAAAACATGGGCCATGCTGTACAAAATAAGGTACAAGGCTGCATACAAAGCAAACTTGCAGCCAAACTGAATACCAAACTGCAGTAACCAAGCTGAATGCAAACATAAGCAACTAAACATTGCAAACATTGCAGCAATTTGCAAGGCAAACTGTTATACAAACATAAGCAAACTGAGTTACAAGCCAACTAGATGCAAAAATCATACAAGTACAGAAAACACAGCAGGTAATGCAGAGATAAACCAATTGACAAGCCAAGAGCTTGTCATAGCTATCATCATATTCCAGGCCTAGGCAAACTTTTCAGAAAATATAATATAATAAGCAAAAGTGCTTATTTGAGAGAGAGAGAAAGAGATGACCTGGTGAAAAAGTTTGCAGTTTTGGCTAAGGCAGGCTGGCATAATTTAACAAAAACAAAAAGATATAAAAGAAAGGACTGCATAACAGTCTAAGGAGGAGAACATTAGAGCCAAGCTTAAAAACTCTCCAAACCTGTCAAAACCAAAAAACACCAAAAACCTGCACAAACTACAGCAAGCCTGTAAACAAATCATAAAACTCTCCAAACCTTTCAAAACTACAAAACCCTCAAACCTACTAAACACCTGCATAGCAAGCAAACTAACAAAACTTCCCAACCTGCTTGCGAAGCCTGCAGTTCCAAACTGCAAAACCACAAACACAGACCAAGCCTACCCAACTGCAACCTGTTTGGTCAAACTGCAAACAAGCTCAACAAGTAGCCAAAACCTGCATAAGCCTAAAAAAACAACAAAAACCAATTGGAACCAAGCCAGCAAACCGGCATAGCCCAAAACCTGTCCAAGTTTCCAAACCACAAACAAACTCAAAAAATATGTCAAACAAATCACAGCCTGCCCAACTACACAAACAAAAATCCAAACTGTGCACAACCAAATCCAATCTGTGCACAACCAATTCCCAAACAGTTCCAAAACCACAAACTAACATTAAAGCCAAAAACTAGCTTGCCAAGCAAACCAACAAAAAAACTAGTTTGCCAAACAAACCACAAAGTTTTCAAAGATTCTTCATCATCAAACATCAAAGCCAAGAAGAGAAGAAGAACATTTCAGAAGCAAACAACAGTTTTCAGAAAATCATCATCATCAAACATCACATTCAAAATCAACAAAAGAATAAAAAGCTTCAGAACAAGTTTATCATCATTCAAGAGAGGAAGAAATAAAGTTTTCAGAAAGTGAAACAACCAAAAAACACAGTTTCAGAATCAAGTTCATCATCAACAAAATCAACGAAAACACCGTTTCAGAATCAAATTCATCACCAACAAAAAACAACAATCAAAGTTTCAAAAGCCAGGTTTCATTAACATTCAGAAAGGGACAAAGACAAAGATACCAGAAGCGTGTTTGTCATCATCTTCTTCTCCGTTGCCCGACCATGAAGGAGGCACCACCAATCCCTCTTCTCTCCCTCTATTTTACAGAAACAAATCTCCCAAGGTATGATTTTCTCAAACCTTTACTGCATATTAAGCATGTAAACATCAAAGGATTAAAAGACTAAAATGTAAGGCAAAACTTGAAGAATCAAACAAACATTGAAACTGTAAAACCACAAAGAAAAGAGAAGCGAGCTATACCGTTTGAACAGGGCCTTGGATCGTCATGAAGATGGGAGAGAGTGAGGTGGCGCACCGGCGGCTAGGATTCATGGAGGTAGAATCAGAGTATCATGATGAAGAAAGATGAAAAGAAGGAAGAGACGAGAGAAACGGCGCCGCTGTAAGGCCAAACATGAACCTTAATTTGTCCCAACCCTAATCAAAACAACAACCCCTAAATTGTGCAAGCTTGCAACTGGGCCTTTGCCCCAACCTTTGCCTTACGCCCAAACGCTTCTGCCTGCACCCCCTCTTTTTTTTCTTTTTTTTCTTGGGCTTTAAACACAATGCCAAACCCTAAAGCCCACATTTTAATTCATTTCATTATTTTTGTCTAAAACACTCTTTTTAATCATTTTAACTAATTTGATTTTCCTTTCTTTTGTTAATAATAAAACCAAATAATATATTAAAGTTTCGATATAGTTTTCTTTTTTTAAAATAATTATTACATGTAATAAAAATATAAAAATAATAGAAACATTAATTTAGGTAATTTTTCTTTCTTTAAAAACTTTTCTTTTCATAATTAACAAAACACAATGAATAATAATAATTTTTAATCTTTCTTTTTTTAGAATAGATTTTTTATTTGTTTATTTGTAAATAAATACATGCATCTCATAATTTACTGATTTTTCCTTATTTTAAAATTTGTTATAATTTTACACTGAATTGCGATAATTCAATTTAGTTGTAACACATAATATTTGGACAATATTATCCTTGTGAGACTCATCCCCATTTGTAAATAATTGTACCCCCATCCCAGAATACTTTTTTGTAATAACTTAGACTTTTAATTCCCGCAATTTATTGCTTTCAATATACTGTATAGTAATTAGGCGTGTATGACAATATTCAAAATCAATCGCTAGATGACCTAATCCAAGAATAAAATGCATTAAAATCAATACACAATTCACACTTGTACCTCTAGGGTAACCTCGCTTGTTGCCTCGAAAATACAATCATGTCCCTCGAATATGAAACACTCTAGCAAATGCCCCTTCGATAAACAAAGATCGTAGTCCCTCGATGACCCTCGATGTTGCCTTTGATAAAACGATCTCGTCCCTTACAAAATTGCTAGAGCGTCTCACAAGTTGCCTTCAATGATTGTATGCGATGTATCGCGCCTGTCCCGTTTAACATCCTAACACAAGGTTGTTCACCAAATGCAATGGTGAAATAACATTGTCAAAAGGGTTAAAAACATAAGAAAGATATTTGAGTAAAGTAGGGTAAACAACTCTTAGTTACTTGATCAAAAGCTTGCAAAATATCCTTGCTACTTTCAAACACACATCACAACACAATTTCAAAACAAACTTTCAAAACATTGAAATATCTTTTCAAAAAGACACACACCTTTGTATATATTCAAACAAAAATCATTACAAAGGTTGCCTAGACAAGGCCTTTTTTTCAAAGCATTTTCAAAAACCACACACACAAAGCACCATTTCAAACAATTGAAAAGAAAAAGCAAGTGATCTAAACAAGTAACTAAGAGCCCATGGAAAACCATGGATGAAAAGGGTGATAGCACCTTCCCTTTTCATAATCTACCCCCCGAACCCAAGAAAACACCTCAAAGGTCTTTCCTGTGCTTTTTGACCTTTCCTTAGGATAAAATAAAAAGTCGGTGGCGACTCTTGCTAAACCGCACAATCGCGAACACAAACACAAAACCTCAAGTCAGTTCTCCCACCGTATCACAGAACTGGCGACTCTACTGGGGAAATCACTAAAAGTGGGGTTACCTTAGGGTTCTAGATCATCTTTGCATGCTTATCTTGTTTGCCTTGATTGCTTTACTTTTGGGTTCCTTGTTTGGGTTTGTTTTAAATCCTACACCCGGATTTGGGGGAACCTTTTAGGTAAGTAGCAATAAACTGTGAGGGAACTGTGCGGGGTATACCGACATGGTTGAAGCAGTGGCTACATTAGTGCGACATATTTGTGGGTACCGGTAGCCTTTGAGTCAATCAAAGAGAATACGGGGCCGCTGAGTGATGTCATAAAGCACTAACAAACTCTTAGAACCTTACTTAACCATCTTGGCCTTATTAGGGGTAGTGAGGTGGCCGGCTTTGGTGTAGTCCGAAGTTGGTAGACACTCGATACTACACTCATTGAGGATTGTTTTCTTGGAATATTTCGGTCGCCAGTAAAGTGGCTAAACTGAAACAATGAACACAGAAAATAATCCAGTGATATTGAGCTCCTTAGAACCCGATTACTATTTATAGGACAGGTTGAGCCAACCAACTTCAAGAGGGTACTTACCTACAAACCCCATGCAAGCCTAAACCTAAGGACTTGCTTGCTTTGTGTGAATATGTGTTGTACCCCAAAATTTGCCCTCGCGCTTTTCCACAAGAAATCTCAGCTTCAAACATTTCCTGACTTTTCAAACTGACTCAAGAATCGGACAAACGGACTTTTCTTGACAGTCAAGCAGAATTAGGGTTGTATGGGCATATTCTCAGAAGAATTTGAATTCCACAGCACTTTGCGGTTTATTTCAAGATTCAGATTAAAATTCGCGTTATCTTGGTTTAATCAGCAAAAGAGACAATGGTTTTGAATTCAGTACGTTTTGATTGGGCCAGTCATATGCAAGATGCAGTATTGGATTCACAGTGTTCATGTGTTTGATCAGTCTATCTGGGTTAATTGCTGCTTTGCTTTGGATGTGGGATAAGACAGGTTTATTGGATCAATGTTGTTTTATTTTAGTTATTTATTATTCTGAAATTAAATGATTGAATTTATTTTTCAATTGTTTTAATTCTAAGAATTTTAAATAAATAAATAAGCAATAAAGAAAGTTAGAACCAATTGGATAATTTGATTTTTATTGATATTCAAATTATTTGTACAAATTGTTGTTGCAAACAATAATTTACATTTAATTTAAATATTACATAGAATGAAAAAACTATCCTATTTTCTAAATATTCTTCGTTCTTCACTCCGCTCCGGTATTCTTTTCATCTGCAAAAAGAAATAAGAAAAGTCAGAAAGCATTAAATTGGAAAAGACAGTTAAAAGTGCTCATCATTAGGGGCCACTGACTGGGATCAGTTGACCCTCTCTGCAAATCACGGGATTTCTCCCGGTTCACAGAGAGGGAAGATTTTCATTTCATGAAATGCAAATGCATAAGTTATAAAATTCAAGCTACATAAGAATCTCAATTTCCCATTCAAAACCATTTAGTTCAAATCCAAACTTCCCATTCAAAACTAAACTGAAAGTCCAATGCCAAAGGTATCAAAGATTTCAAAAGTGCATTTGCTGTCACAAGCATACAGGCTGTCAAAGAAGAATATGGGATATATCACAAAGTCCCAAGATATCAAAGAAATGCAAAGTCAGAGCAAAGCACAAAAGCTGGAGATAAAGATACAATGGTGTTTTATGCAAGAGATTTTTTTCATCATTTCCCTAGTCAACCCCTTCAGAGCAAGTACAAAATAAAATCATATAATAATTCAAAACTGTACTAGGAGAGAAGAAAAAGAGATAAAGCATAGGCAGGTTTAGGCATGGTTCAGCAGCAGGGCAGAAGGCAGCATAACAGTTCAGAGGAGATAGAAGAAAACAAATACACTAAAAGCCAACTAAACTCAGGATAGCAGTTCAGAAGACAGTTCAGCAGCATAGCAGTTCAGCAGACAGTAGGAAGGAGAAAAGAAAGAAAGATATAACAAAGATACAAACTCAGTTCAGCAGAGGCAAAAAAGGTGATAACCAAAAAGTCTATCAAACCTGCCTACTGTCCACAAATTTCAAAAAGTTCTGCATCAATATCAAGATCCACAAGAAAATATACAAAAACAGTTCAGAATAAGATAGAAGAGGAGAGGGAAGCAAAGAGAACCAAAAAAAAACTCTCACATACTCAAAACTGAACCTTTGTTTCAAACTGAACAAAAAACATCCTCTCATATCCAAACCATACAGCATAACATACCAAAAACCTGCTACCAAGTTCAATCCCAAAAACTCATAAACCTGCATCCTCCTCACAAACACCTCAAATATCTGTCTAACCCCTAAACCATTAAACCTGCATCAGTATAAACCTGGAGCATACCCTGCATTAAACATAAAAACTCAAGCCAAGAACCAGCCTACTGTCATCAAACACCAATATTCTGCCTCAACCTTCAAAAACACACAAAACCTGATAAACAAAATCAAAAACCTCACCATGCTTGCAAACTGATCAAACAAAAGCCATCAAACACAACAAAAACTCAGGACCTGCCTACATACTGTCAATAACCAAATAGTATCCAAACCCATCCTCCAACCCATAACATAAACATATTGAACCTGTCAAAGATTAAACCTTAAACAACCATAATTTTCAAGGTCCAAACTTGCTTCACCATAACTGCCAAAGCCAAGCAAACGTGCAAGAGGACAATCATTCAAGGCGTCAGGGGCTCAGAGAAGAAAACAAAGATTCGAAAGCAACCTAGACCCTCAGACCTTTGAGGTCATCACAGGGCGACACAAGTAAGCCTATAGCCGCTCGAGAGAAGAAGAAAGAAGAAGCATCTCAGGCAACAATACATAAGCAACAAGCGCGCAAATATACAGTGGCAGAAGAAGATAAAGAAGTGAATTAGGGTTTTCAGGCAAATCCAGCATACATCATCAAACCCTAGAAATATAGCCAAGAACGAAAGTACCAGGAAAGCGTCAAAAGCGTAGCAAGCGTCTCCCTTCGCCACTAAGCCCCCTCAAGCGCTTCCTCGCCCTCTCCTCCACCTCAAAGGTAGTACATTTCCTTCCTCATCCTTCTTCTCATCATCTTGTTAAAACAAACACAACAAATATAAAGAACAAAGCACATAAATCAGGACATGCAAGAGTCTAAAACAAAACGCCTAAACCAAATCGAAACGATGCACTAACCGTCATTTGAGGACTGTCTAGTCCGTGTGAGAGGAGGAGAGGCGGTAGCGCGGTGGCTCGGGCAAAGAGGCGTGGAAGCTCGCGTAGAAGACGAAGATAAGCAGAACTCAGTGAACATGGCGCCGTCGTCACCTCACAAACCCTCATTTCGTTCAGAATCCAAGCATTTGCCTAACCCTAATTTCATTTTTGCTTGACGTGGGCCTGACCCGTTCTCAGTTATGCTAAGCCCATTAATCACTAACCTAAACAATACTTATTTATTCTTTCATACATAACACTAACCATTCTTGTTATTTTGTAAAAGCAATATTTTTATTCCTTAGAAAATACTAACTTAACTAAATATTTTTTTATTATTATCATAAGGTTAAGACTTTTTAGATAATACATTTTGTACATACATAATTATATTAAAAGTTAATTTTGTACATATTATATAAAACATTTTCTTTAGATTAATACACATTTTGTACATAACAATAACAAAATACTTTTTATACCAATTAACTTGAAAATATTTTTTACATATTGAAACATATTTGTACATATTATACATTGTTTATACATAATTAAAATTAAACTCTTTTTTTAGTTAATATACATTTTTGTACATAATAATTCGATACGTCTTTTAATATTGAAATTCATAAAACACTTTTGACTAAAATACTTTTTATTATTAAAACTTAATATTTAATCAAAACACCTTCATTTTTCTTTTGTACATAAAACATACAAAAATCAAGATTCATCTAAAAACATTTATCTAGGTCAAAACCCTAATACGGCTCAATTTCACATTCCGCACTTGTACATATTTACACTTACACAATACATATACATTTGCACTTACACAATATATTGCCCTACACACATTTTATCTCATGTTTATACATTCGATATTTATATTTTGATTGTGACATTCGATTTGGTTGTAAATACTATAAGTCTCATCCCCTTGTACATTTATACCCCCACTCCTGGATATTATTTTGTAATAGCGTAGATTTACATTCCGCAATTTACAGTTTTCCAATTATACCATGGTTAGACCTAGGGTTTGTATATACCTAAAATCAAACGCTAGATAACCTAATACAAGACAAATACATGTAATCAATACACAATCACACTTGCACCCCCTAGGATAATCCCACATGTTGCCTTCCAAAATGGGCCATGCTTGCACGTCGAATGTCTTTGGCAAAACAAAATCAAATGATCATAAGTCCCTCGATGACGCTTTCGAAAGTCGCCTATCAAAATGATCAAGTCCCTTCAAGCAAATTGCCAAAGACATTTGGCACCATTGCATTCATGGTCCATACGATGACCCGCACCCGTCCCGAATAAACTTCCTAAACGCAAGATTGTCTACCAATTTCAATGGTAGCACAAAACTGTTAAAAGGGGTTAAAACATGACAAAAACCTTTGAGTACAATAGGGTAGACAAAACTCTTAGTTACTTGAGATCAAACTTGCAAAAAACACTTGCCTTCTTTTCAAAAACCACAATCCACAACACTTTCAAAAATCAACTTTTCAAACTTTTGAAACATCTTTTCGAAAAGATATGCACCTTTGTAAAACATTCGAGTAAAGAATTATTACAAGGTTAGCCTAAGACAAGGCATCTTTTTCCAAAACATTTTCAAAAAGCACTCACACACACACCATTTTCAAAGCAATCGAAAAACAAGGCAAGTGATCTAAAAAACCAAGTAACTAAGAGCCCATGGATAACCATGGATGAAAAGGGTGCTAATACCTTCCCTTTTCATAATCTACCCCCCGAACCCACGAAATATCTCAAAAGGTTTTTGCTGTGCTTTTTTAACCTTTCCTTTAGGATAAAGTAAAAAGTCGGTGGCGACTCTTGCTAACCGCACAAGTGCGAATACAAACGCAAAACACAAGTCAGTTCTCCCGCCGTATCACAGAACTGGCGACTCTGCTGGGGATAATTTTAAAGTGGGGTTACCTTAGGGTTTAGATCACCTTTACTTTCAATTGATTGCTTTGTTTGCTTTACATTTGTGGGCTTTGCATCGGAGTTTTATAGATCCTAACCCGGATCTGGGGAAACCCTTTTAGGTAGCAACAAGGCTGTGAGGGAACTGTGCGGGGTATACCGACATGGTTGAAGCAGTCTGCTACGTTGATGTGGCACTTTGGTGTGTACCGGTAACCCTTGAGTCAATCAAGGAGAGTACGGGGCCGCCGCGTGGTGTCGCGAAGCATCAACTGACCTTAGAACCTTAATTGACCATCTTAGCCTCTTTAGGGTAGTGAGATGACTACTTTGGTGTACTCCGAAGTCGGTTGATACTCGATACTACACTCAATTGAGGGTTGCTTTCCTGGGATATTTCGGTCGCCAGTTCAGTGGCTAAATCGAAACGATGAACAATGAAAGCAATCCAGTGATATTGGGACCTCTAGAACCCGGTTACTTTTGATAGGACAGGTTTTAACCAACAAACTGAAAGAGGGTAGTACCCGAACCTCATGCAAGCCTAAACCTAAGGCCTTGTGTGCTTTTTGTGAATATTGTTTGCCTGTATATACACTCACCTGCTTGGGCATACATGTACATAACATCATAACATCATACCATAGCATTTTAGCATTTTCAATAACCATTTCAAGGATCTCGAGGGTTCTTTTGATGCAGGTTTACGTTGGACCAGACATCTATCAAGGGGCAAGAGGTCTCTCCTCTAAACCAATCCAGTCAAAGTTCAAGTACAATAACTTGAATCAGTGGCTATGACCCACTCGACATGGTGAGCTTGATTCTAGTGGAAAGACATCCACCGACACAAAGTTCTCCAGTCAAAGATCAAGTGCAACAACTTGAATCAGTGGCTATGACCCACTCGACATGGTGAGCTTGATTCTAGTGAAAGAACATTCACTGGTGAAAAGTCCTCCAATCGAAGAGCAAAGTTCAACCTCTAACATTCTCTTGTGTTTACCCCAAGAGATCCTTGAAAGCATACATCCACATGTCATGCATTTCATTTTAACAATCTTTTCTTTTCCAGGTTTCCTTACTCTCCTACTGTTTATTTCAGTAAGAGATGGCTCTAGAACAGACTCTCCAGGGCCTCCAAGCCCAAAGCGCTCAACTTCAAGAGATGTTCTTGAACCTATCCAAGGGGCAAGAAGAGGTCAAAACGCTCCTCGCCAGGGGCATGATCGTGGGAAGTCCTAGGAACGACAGAGGTGACCAGTGGGAGCTACACATTGAAGTAGCCATATTGAAAAGAGAGCTGGCGAGTCAGAGGGCTCTCATCCAAGACTTGGCTCAAAAACAAGAAAAGCTCGGGGTTCTCGTCAATCGACTGCTTCGGAACAACCAACTGGGGCAGACATCTAAGGTTGAAAAGCAAGTCGCCGCTCAACCTCCTTCCACTCAAGAGGACAAAGGGAAGGCTCTTTGGCATGCTTCAGGGTCACAAGCCCATCAACGGCCTCGTCAGCACCAACCGGATAATCATCCAAAGGGGGAAAGACCTCAAAGGCAATTCACCCAAATTAACATGCCACTGTCACAAGCATTGCAGCACATGTTGAAGATGAATCTGATTTCGGTGATAAACCCTCATCCGAACCCCAAAACCTTTTCTCCCGGCTACAATCCAAATGCCAGGTGTGCCTATCATTCTAATAGTCCTGGACATGATACAAACGATTGTTGGGCGTTGAGGTACAAAATCCAAAATCTGATCGACGAAGGGATGCTGGAGTTCACACAAGATGGCCAGACTGAATTCTTCTGCCAAGGGTTCTCTACTTGAAATGACAAAGCTCAATCTGAAAGACTTTTGCTTCTTTTTGAATTTTCAAAGTTGTAATTTCTTTTGCTGTCAAACAATTATCTGTTGATGTTAAACTCTGTTTTCATTAATGCATTGCATATGTTTGTCTTGAATTCATCCATTCGTTTCACTATTCTTATGCTTTTCTTTATGATATTTGACTCTTGATAAAAAGCTGCAAGCCTTTAGAGGGAGGATGACGAAATAATACCGTGATCTTATACAGTATGCTTTTGAACAGACCGTGCTGATGATGTACAGGCATTTCTTTCAATTCCCAAACACTGGAGTTATAAGGAAGTTAATCCCTAGTCAACCCCTTCGAGCCAAAGAAGTAGGAGTTTCCCGTTCTAAACAATCAAAACCTTTGATATAAACCTGGGGCAGGGTAGTATCTCAGTTAATTCAAAAGAAAATGCGCATTGAAGTCGCAAACTCTCAGTTCGTAATACAACGAACGACGTCAAAAAAAAGAAAGCGTTCCTTCGGAATCGAAAGACAAGGGTGGTTCCCTATCACATAGACAGTCAATCTCTCAAAAGAGAAAAGCCCGCTGAGCCAAAACCTATAAAGGAGGCTTAGGAAAGCTGGGGCATCCCGCTGACAGTAATCCCGAAAACGGTAACAGTCAGGCAAAAGTTAGGGATAACAAATCAAAATCAAAATAGTGAGGTCATTACAAAACCCTCAACAACATGAAAAATGTTGGAAAAGAAAAAGGAGATGATGACTGTCTCCCAAATTCAAAACTGGTGAACCATCGCCCAAAAGTCGTTCCAAACTCGAAACTGAGTGCGACGCACAATTAACTGAGCTTAGGTTGAAGAACATCACGAAGAGCGGGTGGGTACAAATATACTTTGAGCCTTTATCCTTTGTTTCTTAAACCGTGAGCCAGGCCACGTTACAACCCTTCAAAAGTCCTAATTGAAGCATGGGTTAGTTCGAAAGCGTACTGTTACAAAGGGTATCCTGACTCCTGTAGGGCTTTGCTCTAAATCTTGTGTTGATCTGTCTTGTGAAAAGTTTTCTGCTAAAAAACGCATTTTTCAAAACTTCGAGACAAACATAAACTTTGCATTATTTGAATATCACTGTCTGCATTTGACCTTTTTGTTTGACAGCGAAGAAATTCATACAGCGAATGTTCGGAGGAACGAAAACTCTCTCAGTGAGCAAAATCACCTCAAAAACAAAGGGATGACACTTCCAACGACAAATCTCCTATCAACAAGGGGCAGAACATGTCACAATTCAATTAACCTGGGGCAGTCCAGTCAAGGTCCAACAGATCTTTCAAAATTCAGTTAACCTGGGGCAGTCCAGTCAAGATTTCAAGAAATCTCTCAATATGCAGGGTAATCTGATTCAAGACTCCTTCTTCACCACTTGGGGCATTCGAATGTCAAAAGTGTTCAACAAATCAACTACAACATTTCCAGACTCGAATCCTGTATCTAGCCAGGGCATGTCTGAAAAGTTCGAGGATTCGATTCCTGTATCCAGCCAGGGCATATCTATTGACGACTATTTCCAGATTCGACTCCTGTATCCTGCCAGGGCATATCTATCAACTATCACCTTTCCATATTCGACTCCTGTATCCAGCCAGGGCATGTCTGAAGAATTCCAGATCGACACCTGCAACAACCCAGGAAACATCTGTGAATAACCGATTGTAGACCGACACCTGTAATAAACCAGGATTTTATCTACATCACCACTTGGGGCATTCGAATGTCAAAAGTGTTCAAAACCCGATGCAGTTTTACACAAGCTCATCATCAGGAAACCCTACACCGGTTCCCCTCCAAGATTTCTGAAAACAGTTCACGGGTTCTCCAAGTAAACGGATGTTAACCTATCGCTTGTTCAGATTCTTCTCAAGACTTCTGAAAACAGTTCATGGATTCTTCCCAAGTAACGGATGTTAATCTATCAGCTTGTTCAGATGCACCTTTGAATTCAGAAGCCTCCCAACAACGGATGCTTCTCTTTACTGATTCAACTTCAAGATTTCTGAAAACAGTTCACGGGTTCTCCAAGTAAACGGATGTTAACCTATCACTTGTTCAGATTCTTCTCAAAGACTTCTGAAAACAGTTCATGGATTCTTCCCAAGTAACGGATGTTAATCTATCAGCTTGTTCAGATGCAACTTTTGAAATTAGTTTACGGACGCTTCCCAAGTAACGGATGCTGCTCTATTGCTGATTCAACTTCAAGATTTCTGAAAACAGTTCACGGGTTCTCCAAGTAAACGGATGTTAACCTATCACTTGTTCAGATTCTTCTCAAGACTTCTGAAAACAGTTCATGGATTCTTCCCAAGTAACGGATGTTAATCTATCAGCTTGTTCAGATGCAACTTTTGAATTTAGTTTACGGACGCTTCCCAAGTAACGGATGCTGCTCTATTGCTGATTCAACTTCAAGATTTCTGAAAATAGTTCACGGGTTCTCCAAGTAAACGGATGTTAACCTATCGCTTGTTCAGATTCTTCTCAAAGCTAACAACCACGGAAGATCGCATTCCCCAGAATTCTCCCTATCCCCAGCGGAATTCATCAAAATTCCCCAACAGTAACTTATCTTTTGCAAATCCCCAGCCAGGGAATTCCCCGGAATTCAATCCCCCTCAGAGTTTAAGCTTCAGTATCCCCAGCAGATCAAGAGCTTCAAGTGGACAATCCCCAGCGGAGTCAGACTTTTAAACCTTCTCCCCACAGAATTTTGGAAGGACAAATCTTGAGTTCCCCAGCGAGGTCTCCAGAGTTACCTCCCATCAAGCTGACGATTCTCAAGTCTGACCTCCCCAGCATGAGTTTACTAGTTGGAACTCCCCAGTAGAGGTCATCAGGAATTCTCTTCCCCAGCGACAGCCAAGGATTTATTTTCCCCGGCAGCAGTCAAGATGCTTTTATCTTCAGCCATCTCGGGACCATGTATCCTTGGCAAGATTAGCTCATCAGCTTACACACGCATTCATCACATTCATAAAACATTAAATGTCACATGCATTGTATCATGCATCATAACATTACATACAGCTAACCCTTTACCTTGTCAGGTAAGATCAGTCGACAGACACAGATCATCTCCTGAGATTCATCCAAAAATAGTTCAGATGTGACCCGGACGCGGTAACATTTTGATACTTATTCCAGATTCATTCAGACGCATCAGCAGAAACCTTACACCGGTTCCTCTTCAACTTCTCAACTTCAAGATTTCTGAAAACAGTTCACGGGTTCTCCAAGTAAACGGATGTTAACCTATCACTTGTTCAGATTCTTCTTCAAGACTTCTGAAAATAGTTTACGGATTCTTCCCAACAACGGATGTTAATCTATCGGCTTGTTCAGACTCCTCTCAACCTTTGAATTTAGTTTACGAATTCTTCCCTACAACGGATGTCAATCTACCAACTGATTCAGACTCTTCTCAATTTTTGAAAATAAGTTACGGACGCTTCCCAACAACGGATGCTGCTCCATTGCTTGTTCAGTCCCAACTCTTGAAAATAGTTTACAGATTCTTCAGACGTGGACGTCAATCTGTTGCTTGTTCAGACCCCAATTCAGAGACATTCCAAAACAGGGATGCCCTTCTGATACTCGTCCACTCACCATTGACCTACAGTTCAACATCACCATATGGCATCTGTAAGCCCATTCTCAGATGGCATCTCTAAGCCCATCCCCCGACAAATTCTTTCGCACCAGGTGGCATCTTTAAGCCCATCACCAAATGGCATCTTTAAGCCCATTCACCTCCACCGTCACATCGACGAGCGCAAATTTTCTGGGCACATTAGTGTTCAATCTCCTTTTACCTTCAAGCCGCAAAAGGCAAACTTGCCAATCTAACTCTTCAGGTCAAAGAAGATTGAACAGGGGCAACTGTTGTACCCCAAAATTTGCCCTCGCGCTTTTCCACAAGAAATCTCAGCTTCAAACATTTCCTGACTTTTCAAACTGACTCAAGAATCGGACAAACGGACTTTTCTTGACAGTCAAGCAGAATTAGGGTTTTATGGGCATATTCTCAGAAGAATTTGAATTCCACAGCACTTTGCGGTTTATTTCAAGATTCAGATTAAAATTCGCGTTATCTTGGTTTAATCAGCAAAAGAGACAATGGTTTTGAATTCAGTACGTTTTGATTGGGCCAGTCATATGCAAGATGCAGTATTGGATTCACAGTGTTCATGTGTTTGATCAGTCTATCTGGGTTAATTGCTGCTTTGCTTTGGATGTGGGATAAGACAGGTTTATTGGATCAATGTTGTTTTATTTTAGTTATTTATTATTCTGAAATTAAATGATTGAATTTATTTTTCAATTGTTTTAATTCTAAGAATTTTAAATAAATAAATAAGCAATAAAGAAAGTTAGAACCAATTGGATAATTTGATTTTTATTGATATTCAAATTATTTGTACAAATTGTTGTTGCAAACAATAATTTACATTTAATTTAAATATTACATAGAATGAAAAAACTATCCTATTTTCTAAATATTCTTCGTTCTTCACTCCGCTCCGGTATTCTTTTCATCTGCAAAAAGAAATAAGAAAAGTCAGAAAGCATTAAATTGGAAAAGACAGTTAAAAGTGCTCATCATTAGGGGCCACTGACTGGGATCAGTTGACCCTCTCTGCAAATCACGGGATTTCTCCCGGTTCACAGAGAGGGAAGATTTTCATTTCATGAAATGCAAATGCATAAGTTATAAAATTCAAGCTACATAAGAATCTCAATTTCCCATTCAAAACCATTTAGTTCAAATCCAAACTTCCCATTCAAAACTAAACTGAAAGTCCAATGCCAAAGGTATCAAAGATTTCAAAAGTGCATTTGCTGTCACAAGCATACAGGCTGTCAAAGAAGAATATGGGATATATCACAAAGTCCCAAGATATCAAAGAAATGCAAAGTCAGAGCAAAGCACAAAAGCTGGAGATAAAGATACAATGGTGTTTTATGCAAGAGATTTTTTTCATCATTTCCCTAGTCAACCCCTTCAGAGCAAGTACAAAATAAAATCATATAATAATTCAAAACTGTACTAGGAGAGAAGAAAAAGAGATAAAGCATAGGCAGGTTTAGGCATGGTTCAGCAGCAGGGCAGAAGGCAGCATAACAGTTCAGAGGAGATAGAAGAAAACAAATACACTAAAAGCCAACTAAACTCAGGATAGCAGTTCAGAAGACAGTTCAGCAGCATAGCAGTTCAGCAGACAGTAGGAAGGAGAAAAGAAAGAAAGATATAACAAAGATACAAACTCAGTTCAGCAGAGGCAAAAAAGGTGATAACCAAAAAGTCTATCAAACCTGCCTACTGTCCACAAATTTCAAAAAGTTCTGCATCAATATCAAGATCCACAAGAAAATATACAAAAACAGTTCAGAATAAGATAGAAGAGGAGAGGGAAGCAAAGAGAACCAAAAAAAAACTCTCACATACTCAAAACTGAACCTTTGTTTCAAACTGAACAAAAAACATCCTCTCATATCCAAACCATACAACATAACATACCAAAAACCTGCTACCAAGTTCAATCCCAAAAACTCATAAACCTGCATCCTCCTCACAAACACCTCAAATATCTGTCTAACCCCTAAACCATTAAACCTGCATCAGTATAAACCTGGAGCATACCCTGCATTAAACATAAAAACTTAAGCCAAGAACCAGCCTACTGTCATCAAACACCAATATTCTGCCTCAACCTTCAAAAACACACAAAACCTGATAAACAAAATCAAAAACCTCACCATGCTTGCAAACTGATCAAACAAAAGCCATCAAACACAACAAAAACTCAGGACCTGCCTACATACTGTCAATAACCAAATAGTATCCAAACCCATCCTCCAACCCATAACATAAACATATTGAACCTGTCAAAGATTAAACCTTAAACAACCATAATTTTCAAGGTCCAAACTTGCTTCACCATAACTGCCAAAGCCAAGCAAACGTGCAAGAGGACAATCATTCAAGGCGTCAGGGGCTCAGAGAAGAAAACAAAGATTCGAAAGCAACCTAGACCCTCAGACCTTTGAGGTCATCACAGGGCGACACAAGTAAGCCTATAGCCGCTCGAGAGAAGAAGAAAGAAGAAGCATCTCAGGCAACAATACATAAGCAACAAGCGCGCAAATATACAGTGGCAGAAGAAGATAAAGAAGTGAATTAGGGTTTTCAGGCAAATCCAGCATACATCATCAAACCCTAGAAATATAGCCAAGAACGAAAGTACCAGGAAAGCGTCAAAAGCGTAGCAAGCGTCTCCCTTCGCCACTAAGCCCCCTCAAGCGCTTCCTCGCCCTCTCCTCCACCTCAAAGGTAGTACATTTCCTTCCTCATCCTTCTTCTCATCATCTTGTTAAAACAAACACAACAAATATAAAGAACAAAGCACATAAATCAGGACATGCAAGAGTCTAAAACAAAACGCCTAAACCAAATCGAAACGATGCACTAACCGTCATTTGAGGACTGTCTAGTCCGTGTGAGAGGAGGAGAGGCGGTAGCACGGTGGCTCGGGCAAAGAGGCGTGGAAGCTCGCGTAGAAGACGAAGATAAGCAGAACTCAGTGAACATGGCGCCGTCGTCACCTCACAAACCCTCATTTCGTTCAGAATCCAAGCATTTGCCTAACCCTAATTTCATTTTTGCTTGACGTGGGCCTGACCCGTTCTCAGTTATGCTAAGCCCATTAATCACTAACCTAAACAATACTTATTTATTCTTTCATACATAACACTAACCATTCTTGTTATTTTGTAAAAGCAATATTTTTATTCCTTAGAAAATACTAACTTAACTAAATATTTTTTTATTATTATCATAAGGTTAAGACTTTTTAGATAATACATTTTGTACATACATAATTATATTAAAAGTTAATTTTGTACATATTATATAAAACATTTTCTTTAGATTAATACACATTTTGTACATAACAATAACAAAATACTTTTTATACCAATTAACTTGAAAATATTTTTTACATATTGAAACATATTTGTACATATTATACATTGTTTATACATAATTAAAATTAAACTCTTTTTTTAGTTAATATACATTTTTGTACATAATAATTCGATACGTCTTTTAATATTGAAATTCATAAAACACTTTTGACTAAAATACTTTTTATTATTAAAACTTAATATTTAATCAAAACACCTTCATTTTTCTTTTGTACATAAAACATACAAAAATCAAGATTCATCTAAAAACATTTATCTAGGTCAAAACCCTAATACGGCTCAATTTCACATTCCGCACTTGTACATATTTACACTTACACAATACATATACATTTGCACTTACACAATATATTGCCCTACACACATTTTATCTCATGTTTATACATTCGATATTTATATTTTGATTGTGACATTCGATTTGGTTGTAAATACTATAAGTCTCATCCCCTTGTACATTTATACCCCCACTCCTGGATATTATTTTGTAATAGCGTAGATTTACATTCCGCAATTTACAGTTTTCCAATTATACCATGGTTAGACCTAGGGTTTGTATATACCTAAAATCAAACGCTAGATAACCTAATACAAGACAAATACATGTAATCAATACACAATCACACTTGCACCCCCTAGGATAATCCCACATGTTGCCTTCCAAAATGGGCCATGCTTGCACGTCGAATGTCTTTGGCAAAACAAAATCAAATGATCATAAGTCCCTCGATGACGCTTTCGAAAGTCGCCTATCAAAATGATCAAGTCCCTTCAAGCAAATTGCCAAAGACATTTGGCACCATTGCATTCATGGTCCATACGATGACCCGCACCCGTCCCGAATAAACTTCCTAAACGCAAGATTGTCTACCAATTTCAATGGTAGCACAAAACTGTTAAAAGGGGTTAAAACATGACAAAAACCTTTGAGTACAATAGGGTAGACAAAACTCTTAGTTACTTGAGATCAAACTTGCAAAAAACACTTGCCTTCTTTTCAAAAACCACAATCCACAACACTTTCAAAAATCAACTTTTCAAACTTTTGAAACATATTTTCGAAAAGATATGCACCTTTGTAAAACATTCGAGTAAAGAATTATTACAAGGTTGGCCTAAGACAAGGCATCTTTTTCCAAAACATTTTCAAAAAGCACTCACACACACACCATTTTCAAAGCAATCGAAAAACAAGGCAAGTGATCTAAAAAACCAAGTAACTAAGAGCCCATGGATAACCATGGATGAAAAGGGTGCTAATACCTTCCCTTTTCATAATCTACCCCCCGAACCCACGAAATATCTCAAAAGGTTTTTGCTGTGCTTTTTTAACCTTTCCTTTAGGATAAAGTAAAAAGTCGGTGGCGACTCTTGCTAACCGCACAAGTGCGAATACAAACGCAAAACACAAGTCAGTTCTCCCGCCGTATCACAATATGATTATCTGTATATACACTTGCTTACTTTTGCATACTTGTACATAACATCATAACATCATACCATAGCATTTTCAATAACCATTTCAAGGATCCCGAGGATCTTTGATGCAGGGTCACATTGAACCAGACGTCTACCAAAGGGCAAGAGGATTCATATTCCTCTAAACAAACGCCGTTAAAGATCAATTACAACAACTTGAATCGAGGGCTATGACCCACTTGACATGGTGAGCTTAATTCTCGTGGAAAGACATCCACCAATACAAAGTTCTCCAATCAAAGATGTTGATCGAATTTCAACCTCTAACATTTTCTTGTGTTTACCCCGCGGGATCCTTGAAAACATGCATCCACATATCATGCATTATATCATGACAGGTTTCCCCTTTTCATGTCTCCTTATTTTCCTCCTGTTTATTTTAAGTAGGGATGGCTCTAGAAAGAACTGTCAAAGATATCCAGGCTCAAAATGCTCAACTTCAAGAAATGTTCTTGAACCTGTCCCAGGGGCAAGAAGAAGTGAAAGCTCTCCTCACAAGGGGCATGGTCCTAGGAAATTCGGGGGGCATCAGGAATGACCAGTTGGAAGGACTACAGATTGAGTTGGCAACAATGAAAATCCAGATGATGGGACAACTAGTGGGTCAGATGGCTCTCATTCAAAACCTGGATCAAGGACAAGAGGAGCTAAGGGTCCTCATCAACAAACTGCTTCAAGATGGATGTAACCAAGTAGGGCAAACAACTAGGGTTGAAGATCAAGTCATCATTCAGCCTCTTTTGAGACCAGAAGACAAGGGAAAGTCTCCCCAACTTGCTTCAGGGTTACAATCTCAACAACAACCTCGCCAGCGTCAACGGGGTAATCGGCGTAAGCAAAATACATCTGGAAGACATTTCACCGAGATTGACATACCATTATCTCAAGTACTGGAACGCTTGTTGGAGGTCAATTTGACTATTTTAAAGGATCCTCTTCAGAATCTCAATACCTCTACTCCTAGCTATCATCCCAATGCATTCTATGCATACCACTCCTATAGTCCTGGACATGACGCCGACGACTGTTGGGATTTGAAAAACAAGACCCAAGACTTGATTGACAGAGGAGTGCTGGAATTCATGCAGGATGGCCAGATGAAAATCTTCCACTGAGGGTTCTCCACCTGAAATGACAAGTTCAAACTAAGATACTTTTGTTTCATTTGAATTTTCAAGTTGTAATTTCTTTTGTTATTCAAACAATTATCTATTGATGTCAAACTCTGTTTCATTAATGCATTGCATATGTTTGTCTTGAATTCATCCATTCGTTTTCACTATTCTTGAACTATGTTTCCTACTTTCTTTATGATATTTAACTCTTGCTAAAAGTTACAAGTCTTTAGAGGGAGGATGACGAAAACAATACCATAATTTCATACAATATGCTTTTGGACAGGCCTTGCTGACGATGTACAGGCGTTTCTTTCAAATCCTAAACACTGGAGTTATAAGGAAGAATAATCCCTAGTCAACCCCTTTGAGCCAAAGAAGTAGAAGTTTTCTGTTTTAAACACAAATTGAAACCTATAATCAAACCTGGGGCAGGGTAGTCTCTCAGTTAATTCAAAGTGCGTGTTTAGTCGTAAACTCTCAGTTCGTAATACAACGAATGACATCAAAATTTCCTTTAAAACCAAAGAACAGTGATGGTTCCTTATCTCATAGGCAGTCATTATCTCTCAAAAAAAAGAAAATCCCACTGAGTCAAAACAAAGTTGGGGCATCCCGCTGACTGTAATCTTGAAAACAGGAACAGTCAGGCAAAAATTAGGGATAATGAATCAAAAGAAAGAGGTCACTACAAATCCTCAACAACATGAAAAATGTTGAAAAAATGACTTCCTTCCAACAATTTCAACTTGTGTGGACCATCACCAAAACGTCGTTCCAAACTCAAATAGAGTTCGACGCACAATTAACTGAGTTTAGGATTGAAGAACATCACGAAGAGCGGGTGGGTACAAATATACTTTGAGCCTTTATCCTTTGTTTCTTAAACCGTGAACCAAGCCACGTTACCACCCTTCAAAAGTCCTAATTGAAGCATGGGTTCGTCCGAAAGCATACTGTTACAAAAGGTATCCTGACTCCTGTAAGGCTTTGCTCTAAATCTTGAGCTGAATTTTTCTTATAAAAAGTTTTCTGCTAAAAAACTCATTTTTCAAAATTTTAAGACAAGCATGAACTTTGCATTATTTGAATATCGTTGTTTGCACATGGTTATTTTTTTGACAGTGAAGAAATTCACACAGTGAATGTTCGGATGAACGAAAGCTCTCTTAGTGAATAAAATCACTTCAAGTGGGATGACACTACCGTTGCAAAAATCTCCTATCAACAAAGGGGAACTTGGTATTGTCCAGTAAACTTGGGGCATTATAGTCCAGATTTCAACAAATCTCTCAAAGTCCAGTAAACTTGGGGCAGTCCAGTCAAGATTTCAAGAAATCTCTCAACTGCAGACTAACCTGGGGAAAGTCTCCCTCACCATCACTTGGGGCATTAAAACTTAAATCTCATCAAAAGGTTACGTACATTCCAAGTTTCCTGGAAGTGCCACAAACATTTGATACTAGGGGCAGTGACAAATCTCTCCAAAATCTTTCTGAAAATAAATTCAAGCATCCTCGAGAAGTTCATCACCTCTCTAGCAGACCAACGGTCATGGGTTTATTACCCCAACACTTGTCAAGGATTTATTCTCCCAAACGAAATTACATTTCAACAACATTCATAACACATGCACATTAATCGGAAGGTAAAGATTCCTTCATCACCTGTTAGAGGTACAATCGTCAAAGATTCCTTCATCACCTGTTGGAGTTACAGACGTCAAAGATTCCTTCATCGCCTGTTGGAGTTACAGCCGTCAAAGATTCCTTCATCACCCTCTGGAGTAGCAATCGTCAAGGATTCCTTCATCACTTTTTGGAGTAGCAGTTGTCAAAGATTCCTCCATCATCCGGTTGAGTCAAAGTTAATCCAAGACCCTCTCTGTTTCGGTCAGATCGACACTAAGATCTCCCTGATTCTTATTCCAGTAGAAGATATTCCGAGTTTTTGTTGTTTCAGATAAATCTCTCAGCGATTTATTCTGATCTTTTCACTATTAGAGATGAAGAACCCAACTCTTTTCTCCTTCACCAGCTCAGGATTTATTTTCCCCAGCAAAAGATCGTCTTGAAAAACATTACACCTCCGTGCATCAGGACATCATGCAACGCAATCTCATTTATTTTGAGAACATCATTGTTTGATATATGCCACTAACCTTTACCTTTCAGGAAAGGTACAATCAAATTCAAGCGACAAAGCTTTTTTTTTTCCAATCAAATCACGGACAAGTTCCTAAATCTTGACAAAGCTTTTTTTCAGTCGAATTACAGACAAGTTCCTAAATCTCGACAAAGCTTTTACTTCAGTTGAATTACGGACAAGTTCCTAAATCTCAGCAGAAACAACCCACCAGCAGAATGACGGATTAATGAAGCTCCTGAAATTCTTTTTCTCTCAAGAACGAAGATTCTCATCCTTGAAACCTCAGAAGGTTGGTATACTCCCAAGCTCCTGATACCGTTAACAGAATGAAGATTCTCATCCTCGAAACCTCAGAAGATTGGTATACTCCCAAGCTCCTGATACCGTTAACAGAATGAAGATTCTCATTCTTGCTTCCCCAGTAGATTGGCATACTCCTAACCTCCTGAACCAAATGCCTGAATGAAGATTCTCATTCTTGCTTCCTTGGTAGATTGGCATACTCTCAACCTCCTGACCCAAACGCCTAAATGAAGATTCTCATTCTTGCTTCCCCAGTAGATTGGCATACACCCAACCTTCTGACCCAAACGTCTGAATGAAAATTCTCATTCTTAAAGTGGTATATAACCTGACTTCCTGATATTCCCGACAGAATGAAGATTCTCATTCTCAAAGTGGCATATTACCTGAATTCTTGATATTCCCGACAGAATGAAGATTCTCTTTCTCAAAGTGGCATATAAACTGAATTCATGATATTCCCGACAGAATGAAAATTCTCATTCTCAAAGTGGTATATAACATGAACTCTTGATATTCTCGACAGAATGAAGACTCTCATTCTCAAAGTGGCATATAACCTGAATTCCTGATATTCCCGATAGAATGAAGATTCTCATTCTCAAAGTGGTATATAACCTGAACTCCTGATATTCCCGACAGAATGAAGATTCTCATTCTCAAAGTGGCGTATAACATGAATTCCTGATATTCTCGACAGAATGAAGATTCTCATTCTCAAAGTGGTATATAACCTGAACTCTTGATATTCCCGACAGAAAGAAGATTCTCATTCTCAAAGTGGCGTATAACCTGAATTCCTGATATTCTCGACAGAATGAAGATTCTCATTCTCAAAGTGGCATACGACTTAACTCCTGAATTTCTTCCAAACAGGAATAAGCTTTTCCCAGAATCCTGAGCTTACTCTCTGTGATCGGTGGGAATAGAACTGACTGTTTTGGAATGCTGGTTCGCGTTTGCGTTTGTTTTTGCAAAATGTCGCGGTAAGCAAGAGTCGCCACTGTCTTTTATTTTATCCAACAAGGAAAGGACAAAAGCACAGAAAAATTCCTTTTTGAGATGTTTCTCGGGTTCGGGAGGTAGATTATAGAAAGGGAAGGTGTTAGCACCCTTTCTATCCGTGGTTATCCACGGGCTCTTAGGTACTTGCTCATTATGTTTTCTAAAGTTTTCTTTTCTTTGTGATTGTGGGTTTGAAAGAAGTTTTTATTTTGAAGAGAGTGTAAGTGCAAAAAGTTTTGTTTTGTTTTAAAAAGAGCAAGTACTTTAGAACCATCTACCTACTCAAAAAGGAATTAAACTGTACAAGTGTCCTTTAGACAATGCTATCCCACTATTGAGGAGTAGGTAGCACCGTCGTTGGAGTTTTCAGGTCAATTCGATTAAGGGACATGTGGTCACTAAAGCAATGTTAGGACGCCTTAGCGGTAACCCTAATGTCTTAGATCATTTTTTCCGAGGCAACCGTTTCGAGGCAACTTATGATCTTTGGACAAGAGGGCGACCTCTAAAACTTCCTATATTCAATGACCACATTCGAGGCAACCAAGTGAGGTGTACCCTAAGAGTGGCATGTGCGAGTGTATTGTTTTTCAGTTATTTATCTTTGTACATGTTAATGGTGAGCTACTGTTGATTTTAAATTAAAAATTCGATCTTGTCATGCATTGCCTATTATTCAAACATCTAATAGTTAATGGTTGCGGAAATTAAGTTGCAGAAAATAAATCTAAGCTATTACAAGGCGTCGTGTATTTACATCGCCAAAGACAAACCCTTTAAAATTAAATTGCGAAAAGATAAACAAAAGCGATAAATAAATAAAATCCTAAGTTAAAAACTATTACATTCCCGAAGCAGTTACAATATTGAAATATGGATAAAAAATAATTCACGCGCGAGAAAATTAAATCGAAGTGTCTTAGGGTTTTGACCCTTTTTATTAAAGAAAGCACATTTTTGTTATTTTTTGAATTAAAAATTAGTCTAAATTAATAATTGAATTAATTAATGAAAAGAAAATATTTTTGTTTTTTTTTTTAATTTTAATTAGGGACTTAAAATAAGAATGATTAAAAAGTTAATAAAAAACCCTAATTCTATATTAATTTTAATTTAATGCAAAAGATTTTAAAATTGTACCTAATTAAACTAAATTAATTAATTAATTGTTATTTACAAAAATAAATAATAAAATTAATGGAATTAAAAAATATTATTTTTGTTGTTTTTGATTTTATGAAAAAGGTTAATTGGTTAATTAATTAATTAAGATAATAATAATAATAATAAAATAAATAAATAAGGAAAAGAAATAAAATGTAAAAAGAAATACTCAGGGGGTGCTAGGCCCAAAAAAGAGGTGAATCTAGCAAATTCCATGGCTCAAAACGTCCAGCCTTGTTTGACTTTTGTGGTTGGCTATGCATGCATTAACCTGAGACCATGGTGGTCCTTCATTCATGACCAACAGATTTGGCCTGAAGGCCATCTGGCACGTTGATTCTTGAGGTGCATGGTGGTCTTCATACCTGGAAATTCATTGGAATATCTGCAAGAAAATAATAATAAGCATTTTTGGGGACCTGGGATTCGAACCCAGGTCCCATTGGTTTTTCATTCACCTGCTTGCCAACTCAACTAGCGCGTGTTTTTGTTATTAGAATAAGCAATGAATATTATATGTAAAGACAATCAATACGCTGTAAACAAAAAATAAAGCGCGCGAGATTTGAAAGGACGAATGGGAGGGAGACGCGTCAACGTCTTCTTCGTTGAGCCACTGGTTTCTTACCTGCGGATTTTTATCCGCAACAAGATCTGTGGGTTCTTCCTAAAATCACTTCCAGGCAATATAAATGCAAACTAAAATCATCCCCATGCTCGTTTCGTCCTCCTGAGTCCATCCATGGTCATGGCTTGCTCCAATTTTCCTTGTAACTCAAATGCCTAAAAACAACATATATAAACCCTAGATTCGGGCATCGTTATGCAGGCCATGAAAATCAAATTAAATGATGCAGAATTTTTAGAAATTTGATAAGGATCAAGATTTTTCCAATAATTTATCAAAAGGATGCAAGAATGAATGGTTTCGATTTCATGTTCAGAGCTGTTTTCAAGAATACTTACAGCGTTTTTCAGATAGCTTCAGGCCTTGGCTTTGGTTGCTATAGCTTTAGGAGGTTACTGGCAAGAGAGCTACGTTGTGATTTGGGATTGAATTGGCCTTCAATGTTGTTTTCGATCTCCCACTTTTCAAGCTTTTTCACCAATTTGCTCTGGCCATTTCAGTAGTGTTCTATGCGTGTTCTAGGTTTGTGTGACTTGTGTGAGTGTTATAGAATAAATTAGGTTTGGTCTTTTGGTTTGAAATCAAGTGCATTGAAGATGGAAGATTGGATTTTGATCACCATAACCAAGTTGCCATATTTGCATCAAATCTGAGATTTTTTGCATGAAAAGCCATGACACGAGTTTGATTTGATTCATGATGGTAATTGAAAGTTGTACCAATCACAAAGATATGATTTCATCAATTCTTTGATTTTATTTGATTTAATATTGATTAAAATGAATTAAATCAATAAAAATTAAATAAAATAGAAAAATAAATGAATGGCCATGAAATCAAGTATGGGACACGTGTGTGGCATGACAAGACTATATCAAGTGGAAAAAAGTGGGCCCTTTTGTCAAAAATTGGAGTTTTGAGGATAGTTGACTTTTGGCAATTTTAGAAAAATGCCCAACTTCAACAATGCATAACTTCCTCAATTTTGAACTTTTGGAGGTTTTCTTGGACTTTTTAGAAACCTTGAGATGTCATCTAATCAACCCTTTTGGTCTCATCTCATTTTGATGTGCCATACTCAAGTTATGGGCTTTGTAAAAAAAGGTGTTTTTGTTGACTTTCAAAAATGACCTATAATGTCCAAATTTGTAACTTTTTGTGAGAGCATTTCTTGATCTTTGGGTGTGAAGATGTATTGTAGGAAATTGCATCCTCCTCAAAATGAGCTTTGGATGGGTCATTTCTCATAAAGTATGAGAAAGGTATGCTTGGTCAAAGTTGAGTTGACTTTTCCTGCAAAACCCTGATTTAGCAACTTTTGAATCTTGAGGAATCTTGAGCAATCCTTGATGAATCATGATCAAACCTTGATCAAATGATGAGTTATCCTTCAAAATGAGAATTTTGACAAAAATCTTGAGGTTTGACTGTATTTGGGACACAATTGACTTTTGCCCTAGCACAATCGACTTTTGGGTCTCTTGAGCAATTGACTGACCAAACTTCCTCTGCAAGGCTTGAAATTTGACATGGATGAACTTAAGAACATATTAGGACATTGGGGAACACTTGAGGTCATTTGGATGTGAGGACCTTGATGCAACACAAAACCCTAATTTTGACTTGACTGCCTTAGGAGGTGACTTGACTGTCCAATCCTTGAGCCAACTTGAGCAACTTGAAGATTATTCTTGACAAATCTTGAGGAATATGTGAGGGCAAATTTTGGGGTACAACAGTTGCCCCTGTTCAATTTTCTTAAACCTGAGGATATAGATTGGCTTTCGAGCCTTTCGTGATCCGAAGGTGGAAGATAATTGAACACTAGAGTGCCCAAAAATTTGCACTCGCATGGTGTAGTATCAGCATTGTGATGTTGGGAATGGGCTTACAGATGCCATTTGGAGACTGCTGGTAGGAGGATGGGCTTACAGATGCCATCTGCCGGAGTTTCGATCACATAAGAGATTCCTTAGCGAGAACTTGCCTGCCTATTGTTGTAAAAGATTCCGCTGGGGAAGTCTAACTTTTGTTAAGATTTAAAAACTTGCTTGTACTTCAACTGAGAGAATGCCTCGACTGAGTCTTAAGAACCTGTCCATAATTCAACTGGGGGGAAACATCTTCATCAAGATCTAGGAACTGTCTCGTGCTCAATGGAGTATATCGTTGAGGTTATAGAACTCGTCCACACTATGACTGAGGAAAACATCAAGATCTAGGAACTGACTCGTGCTCAATGGAGTATACCGTTGAGGTTATAGTACTCGTCCACACTATGACGTAGGAAAACATCTTCATCAAGATCTAGGAACTGTCTCGTGCTCAATGGAGTATACCGTTGAGGTTATAGAACTCGTCCACACTATGACAGAAGAAAACATCAAGATCTAGGAACTGACTCGTGCTCAATGGAGTATACCGTTGAGGTTATAGTACTCGTTCACACTATGACGTAGGGAAACATCTTCATCAAGATCTAGGAACTGACTCGTGCTCAATAGAGTATACCGTTGAGGTTATAAGGCTTGTCAACACTATGACAGAGGAAAACATCAAGATCTAGGAACTGACTCGTGCTCAATGGAGTATACTGTTGAGGTTATAATAGTCGTCCACACTATGACGTAGGGAAACATCTTCATCAAGATCTAGGAACTGTCTCGTGCTCAATGGAGTATACCGTTGAGGTTATAGAACTTGTCCATACTATGACGAAGGAAAACATCAAGATCTATGAACTGACTCATGCTCAATGGAGTATACCGTTGAGGTTATAGTACTCGTCCACACTATGACATAGGGAAACATCTTCATCAAGATCTAGGAATTGTCTCGTGCTCAATGGAGTATACCGTTGAGGTTATAGAACTCGTCCACACTATGACGGAGGAAAACATCAAGATCTAGGAACTGACTCGTGCTCAATGGAGTATACCGTTGAGGTTATAATACTCGTCCACACTATGACGTAGGGAAACATCTTCATCAAGATCTAGGAACTGACTCGTGCTCAATGGAGTATACCGTTGAGGTTATAGTACTTGTCCACACTATGACAGAGGAAAACATCAAGATCTAGGAACTGACTCGTGCTCAATGGAGTATACCATTGAGGTTATAGTACTCGTCCACACTATGACGTAGGGAAACATCTTCATCAAGATCTAGGAACTGTCTCGTGCTCAATGGAGTATACCGTTGAGGTTATAGAACTTGTCCATACTATGACGGAGGAAAACATCAAGATCTAGGAACTGACTCGTGCTCAATGGAGTATACCGTTGAGGTTATAGTACTCGTCCACACTATGACGTAGGGAAACATCTTCATCAATATCTAGGAACTGTCTCGTGCTCAATGGAGTATACCGTTGAGGTTATAGAACTTGTCCACACTATGACGGAGGAAAACATCAAGATCTAGGAACTGACTCATGCTCAATGGAGTATACCGTTGAGGTTATAGTACTCGTCCACACTATGACATAAGGAAACATCTTCATCAAGATCTAGGAACGGTCTTGTGCTCAATGGAGTATACCTTTGAGGTTATAGAACTCGTCCACACTATGACGTAGAGAAACTGTCGAGATTGAGAACCTTATCTGAAATTCAACCGAGGATAATTCAATTGAGATTTTAAGAACCGGTCAGGTCTTCGACGTAATTGAGAACTTTAACTGTATCTTTCCTTAAAGGTAAAGGTCAGTCATATGAAATGCATGATATGGATCAGGCAATGATGTTCTCAATATAATGAGATTGTATTCGTAAGATGCGTATATGCGTGTATCATGATGTATGGGAATATGATGCTTTAGCTGGGGAAAATAAATCCCGGAGCTGCTGGAGAATAGAGCTGAGTTCTTCGTTTCCGCTGGGGATGATGAACGAAGATGATAAACCTGTAGGAGAGAAGAACTCCGTTGGGGGAATAAACTGATGAAGAGATTACTCCGAGGGGAAATATTCTGTGGGGAAGAGATGCTCTGCTGAGGATTTTAACGATAACCCCGTTGGGGATTCTGTTGATAAGCTCTGTTGGGGATTTTAATGATGAACTCCGCTGGGGATAGAAAGAACTTTGCTGGGGATGATCTTTCAGTTGCAATTTGCTGAGGATAACCCAGTTAGACTCTTGGGAGGATAACCTTCTGAATTTGGCTGGGGGAGATTTATTTGTGCTCCGCAAGGGATAAGCTTCCAGAATCTATTGGGTAAGATGATTCAACTCTGGTGGGGAAGCTTTTTTATACTGCACTGGGGAAATGGCTCCACCAGGGGTATCTTGTATTCCGCCGGGGAACATTCTTATATTCTGTTTGAGGAATATTAAGACTGCCGGGGGTATTCTTATACTTGCTGGGGGATGTCTTTATACCCCGCTGAGGAATATTAAGACCTTCTGGGGATACCAAACCTTTTCAGGGCTGACGGTAGATTGACTCTTCTTGGGGAGGGTGTTGCTGATTTGTTCATAGTTGCAAGTCTCAGTGGGGAGAGCTACCATTACTGTTTTACTCTGCGGGGAGTGATGGTATCTTGGCCATATTCTTCAGCTGAATATACCTTGGTACCTTGGTGGACAGAGCAACTAGACCGCTTGGACAATTCTTATTGCCCCTACTTCTGATATCACCTGTAATTCGTCCTTTGTTTCGCATGTAAATATTTATGAGCAGCAATTAATGTCAAATGCATATATCAAAAATGAACATTGGACGTTCTTTGCAAAACAAAACAGATAAAGGAAAAACAATTTGAAATTTGTCTGAAAATGAATTTGTCTTGATTTTGAAGTTTGCCTGTAAATAGGCGTTTTTGTACAAGAGGCTGATGTCCTAGTAAGAGAACGCCGCCGAACAAATAGAATTTATACAATTTGTGAAAAGAGAACAAAACAGCTATGTGAATAATCCCACTGGGTTCCAACTCTGCTACTGCCTTTATATCTTCAAGCATCTCATCACTTTGCTGCTTAGTTGAAGATGAATCTGATTGATTGGTGCCGTCCGAGCTTGATAGTTGATACCGAAGTCTGGATGCGAGGTGATCCAATGAGACATAGTTTTACGCTTTAATCCCTAACTTTTGCCTGGACCGCCCTTTCGGGTTTTCAGTCCACCGGGATACCCATTTTTGCCCAAGCCGCCTTTTCAGGTTTTCGACTTGCTGGGTGTACAGATTTTTTCATTTTCATCCCTTATTTTTGCCCGAACCCTTTTGGTTCGTCGGGAAGCCCTTATTTTTGCCTAGGCCAGTCAACCTAGCGGGTCTTTGATTATGCGTAGTATCTTTTCACTATGTCTGCATTGACGGGGTGAGGAAGGTCGTCACCATCCATGGTGGTTAGAATCATAGCTCCTCCTGAGAAGATGTTCTTAACCACAAACGGCCCTTCGTAAGTAGGGGTCCATTTTCCCCTGGGATCACCTTGAGGTAAAATAATTTGCTTGATTACCAGGTCCCCAACTTGATACTCTTGTCGTCTGACTTTCTTGTTAAATGCCTTGATCATCCGTTTTTGGTACGTCTGACCATGACAAATAGAAGTAAGTCTTTTTTCGTCGATTAGGTTTAGTTAATCAAGTCGGGTCTGAATCCAGTCCTCTTCGCTCAAACCTGCATCCTTCATGATCTGGAGAGAGGGTATCTGAACTTCGATAGGCAAGACTGCCTCCATGCCATAAACCAAGGAATAGGGTGTTGCCTCTGTTGACGTCCGTGCTGAGGTACGGTACCCATGAAGAGCAAATGGTAACATCTCGTGCTAGTCTTTGTATGTCACCGTCATCTTCTGCACAATCTTCTTAATGTTCTTATTTGCCGCTTCGACAGCCTCATTCATCTTCGGCCGGTAGGGAGAAGAGTTGTGGTGATGTATCTTGAATTGCTCGCAAAGCTCAGTGATCATCTTGTTATTAAGATTGGTACCATTGTCCGTAATGATCCTCTCTGGTACACCGTATCGACAGATCAGGTTATGCCGAATGAACCGTGCCACGACGTTCTTGGTTACCGTAGCAAAGGAAGCTGCTTCAACCCACTTTGTAAAGTAATCAATCGCTACCAGGATGAAACGATGCCCGTTGGATGCCGTAGGTCTGATCTCGCCAATCATATCAATGCCCCACATTGCAAAAGGCCAAGGTGTCGTCAAGATGTTCAAAGGAACTGGAGGTATGTGCACCTTATCATCATAGACCTTACATTTGTGACATGTCCGAGAATACTGATAACAGTCAGCTTCCATTGTGGACCAATAATATCCTGCCCGTAGGATTTTCTTTGCCATGATATGTCCACTGGAATAAGTTCCGAAAGTACCTTCATGCAGCTCTGTCATGATTATTTCTGCTTCAATCTTATCCACACAACGTAGTAAGGTCAAATCATAGTTACGCTTGTAAAGAATGCGATTGCTGATGAAGAACTTTTCCGCGAACCTCCTCAGAAACTTCTTGTCATTAACAGATGCACCCTCGGGGTATTCATGAGCTTCGAGGTACCTCTTCACCTCATGATACCAGGGTTTTTCTGTTACCTCTTTAGTCTCAAGATCACAGTAATGTGTAGGTTCGTCCAATCTTTCAATGATAATCCGGGGAGCCTCGTTGTCCCATTTGACTTTGAACATAGAAGACATCGTAGCTAGCGCATCCGCCAACTGATTCTCCTCTCTTGGGAAGTGTTCAAAGGTTATCTCCTTAACATGGGGAAGCAACGTCAACACATACTCCTTGTAAGGAATAAGATTTGGGTGTTTCGTATCCCACTCGCCTTTGATCTGACTGATCACGAGAGCGGAATCTCCGAAGACACTTAGAAACTTAATCCTTAGGTCAATTGCAGCTCGAAGACCCATGATGCACGCTTCATACTCCGCCATATTGTTGGTGCAGTTGAAACATAGTCGGGCGGTAAATGGAGTATGAGAGCCTTTAGGAGATATGATCACGGCGCCAATGCCATTACCCAAAATGTTAAAAGCTCCATCAAAGTACATAGACCATTGGGATCCCTCCTCAGGTCCTTCATCCGGTCCAGGTGTCTCACAATCAGTTATCAGCATGATATTCTCGTCCGGGAATTCAAAGTTCATAGACTGGTAATCATCCACTGCCTTATGTGCCAAATGGTCTGCCAATACACTTCCCTTGATTGCTTTTTGAGTCGTGTACTGGATGTCATACTCAGTCAAGATCATCTGCCATCTTGCTATTCTTTCGGACAAGGCAGGCTTTTCGAAGATATACTTGATTGGATCCATCTTTGAAATCAACAGAGTAGTGTGAGTCAGCATATACTGTCTTAGCCGGCGAGCAGCCCATGCCAAAGCGCAGCAAGTTTTCTCAAGCAGTGAGTATCGGTTCTCACAGTCAGTAAACTTTTTGCTAAGGTAATAAATAACATGCTCTTTTCGGCCAGACTCGTCATGCTGCCCCAGCACACACCCCATTGAGTTGTCAAGTACTGTCAAATATAAAATCAAAGGTCTCCCTTCAACTGGTGGCATTAGAATAGGTGGCTTCTGGAGATACTCTTTGATCCTTTCGAAAGCAGCCTGGCATTCATCATTCCAATGTACCACTTGATCTTTCTTCAGTAACTTGAAGATTGGCTCACAAGTAGCAGTTAGGTGAGAGATGAATCGGGCAATGTAGTTCAAACGTCCTAGAAAGCCTCTGACCTCTTTCTCTGTTCTGGGAGCTGGCATCTCTTGTATGGCTTTCACTTTCGTAGGGTCAACTTGAATACCTTTGTCGCTCACGACGAAACCTAGCAGCTTACCAGACCTCACCCCGAAGGTGCACTTGTTCGGGTTCAACCTCAACTTGTACAACTTCAACTTGTCAAACAGCTTTTGTAGATGGTCAAGGTGTTCCTCCTCAGTCTGGGACCTCACGATCATATCGTCGACGTATACTTCAATCTCATGATGGATCATATCATGAAACAAAGCAACCATGGCACGCTGATACATTGCCCCAACATTCTTTAGTCCAAAAGGCATGACCTTGTAGCAAAAGGTGCCCCACTGAGTAACAAAGGTCGTCTTCTCCATGTCTTCGGGAGCCATCTTAATCTGTTTATAACCGGAGAAACCATCCATGAAGGAAAAGACCTTGTGCTGAGCGGTATTGTCAACCAGAACGTCGATGTATGGTAGAGGGAAGTCATCCTTAGGGCTTGCCCTGTTCAAGTCTCTGTAGTCAACACACATTCGAACCTTACCATCCTTCTTCGGTATAGGAACCACATTGGCAACCCACTGAGGGTAAGAAATCACTGCTAGAAAACCGGCGTCAAATTGTTTCATAACCTCAGCCTTAATTTTCTCAGACATCTCTGGGCGCATACGGCGAACCTTCTATTTTACCGGAGGGCAGTCTTCCTTGGTAGGCAGGCGATGAACCACAATGTCAGTATCCAACCCAGGCATATCTTCGTAAGACCAGGAAAAGATCTCAACATAGTCATGCATCATCTGAATCAACCGTTGTTTCACACTAAGCTCCAGATTTGCACTGATCTTGACTTCCTTTTTGTCTGTCTCAGTACCCATATTCACTGTTTCCACTGGCTCTTTGTGTGGCTGAATGGCCCTCTCTTCCTGGAGTAGCAGTCTTACAAGTTCACCAGGAACTTCGCAATCATCTTCACCTTCGTCTTCAGCTAAGTTGATCGGATTTTCGAAGTCATAACTGATAGTAGCAGAGTCGTTACCAGTGAGATCCAGAGTGGATTGAGACCTGTATATGTGAGTGTGTGTAAAATAGCTGTTTCACAATATATAATAAAGAAAAACAAGGAGCGCAAAATTTGAAATGCAAAAACGTCCAATGCTTTTATTAATGATATATGAAAATGGCACACAAAATCCCTCACAAATGAGGCCACGGTGCCCCGGGTAAAACACCAGGCCATAAAGTTTCAAAACATTGTCTGTTACAAGTTCAAAACAAAGAGTTCATTACTGGGTAACAAAAGTAATAGGGATGAAGTCCTTTGCTGTCCAGTTGCTTGGTCCACCGTTGGTCGTAGGATAGATCCAGCTGTCGAATTCAGACTCCTCCACATCATCTTCAATGGCATTTACTCCCGAGTTGTTGATAAACACATGAGGTCTTCCAATCCTTGCACTAAGAACAGCCCTTTGAGCTTCTGCAGTGAAACCCAAACCAAACTTGTTAGTCTTCTGAGTGAAATCAGGAAGTCGGCCCCAATTTGCACACTCACCCTTCTCAATAACAGCCCGAGCATCCTTTAAGGAAGCCATCTTCATAGGAGAATTTTCAACCACAGTCTCAGCTGATGCCAGTGTCTGAGGAACCTCTTCAAAGTGCTGAAATGGGGTCTCAATGAACTCCCCATCCATCTCTACGTATCAGAACGAGTTGAGGTGGCTGACCATATACTCTTCCTCCCCTTGAACTGTCACAATTTCCCCTCTGACTGGGTATTTTAACTTCTGGTGAAGCGTTGAGGTTACAGCTCCAGCTTTGTGGATCCATGGACGACCCAACAAACAAGAATAGGATGGCCGAATGTCCATCACGTAGAATGTAGAATTGAAGACCTGAGAACCAACTTTAATTGGAATATCAACCTCACCATGCACCATCCTTTTAGACCCGTCAAAGGCCCTGACAATGATGTTACTTGGCTTTAGCTCCAACCCTTCGCAATCCAACCGGTCTAGAGATTTCTTGGGCAAGACATTCAATAAGGAACCAGTGTCAACCAATACATGTGCAAGAGTAGTGCCCCTGCATTCAATGGAGACATGCAGGGCATCATTATGGTTCTTCCCTTTAGCAGTCAAATCAGCGTCGGAGAAACCCAAACCATTATCAGCAGTTAAATTGGCCACACAATCAGTAAACTGATCAACTGATGTCTCTTGTGGCACGTGGGCAGCCTTTAGGAAGGTAATCAGAGCCTTAGCATGGGCCTCTGAACACAACAACAGTGACAACATAGAAATCTTGGATGGGGTTTGCCCCAGTTGCTCAACTACGTTGTAACCACTCTTCTTAATAATCTTCAGAATCTCTTCCATCTCCTGTTTGGAAGCTTCAATAGTAATTGTCTTTGGTGCCTCCGTCTGGGAAGGCGCATCAGTGGTGATCCCTTTGCCCCGAGCGTCAGATGACTCGGCGACAGGGGTAAGGATAGGAACTTGATCAGGAATAGTGATAGGTACACTTGCAGGTGTAATGACAACAGGTCTTCGGATAGTTGGTGGAGCAATATCAGGTGAGAAAAGTCTACCGCTGCGGGTGACCTTAGCAGGTCCAGTAATGTTGCTGACGCCGGTATCAGCATCCAACTCTTGCTTAACTCCTAGAACATAAACATCTGCCCCATAGTGCCAAGGGACAGCTTTGTCAGAGGTGTAGGGGATGGGCCCCAGAACAGTGATGATTACAGGTGCGATCTTCGGAACAAATGTAATTCTAATAGGCTTCCTCGAGGGAGCCTTGGAAGAATTGTCGAAAATGGTAATAATGGTAACTTCTTCAGAATGAACGGAAGGAACAACAGTATTTTCAAACAGGATCTCTTTGCTATCCATCAGGTTTTGGATACCTGACTTCAGGAATGGGAAACCGGTAGGTGAAACAAAACACAAATGGCAACCTTCACCACAACCCGGAAATAAACCGGCTAGCAACAAGTTCTTCTTGACAGTCATCAGAGGGGTAACAATATCATCCACGGAAACTACAAACAAGTCTTCCTCTACAGCATTTACTCCATGTTTGGGCATGGGAGCAATCACAACATTAGGCCTCTCGGGCGCCTCAAACTCAATCTCTTTTGCATCAATTAGGTCTTGCACCCTGTTCCTCAAAACCCAACAATCATCTGTATTATGCCCCGGGCTATCAGAGTGAAAAGCGCAACGGGCATTAGGGTTGTACTTTGGTGATGTGGTACTCGGATTCTTCGGAGCTTCTTTTAGAGTCACCAGATTGGTCTTCAGCAACTGTGGCAGAATCTGAGACAAAGTCATGCTGAGACGAGTGAATTGCCTTCGAGGTCTCTCGTCCTTTTGTTGATTGTGATGCTGAGGAGCACCAGCAGGTTTTGAAATAACAACCGCGTTGACAGCTTGACGGTGTTCAGGTCTATTCTGTCTTCTCGAACTGTAGACAGCACTGGACTCTTTCTTAAACGGCTTCTTCTCGGTGCTCGAGGAGGCACCCTTCTGTATCTTCCCAGCCTTAATACCAGCTTCAATCCTCTCACCAGTAAAAATAAGATCTGTAAACCCAGCTGAAGAGCTTCCAATCAGATGGTTAAAGAACGGACCAGACAGGGTCCCCAAAAACATGTCAACAAGCTCACGATTGGCCAAAGGTGGTTGCACCCTTCCGGCAAGGTCTCTCCATTTTTGAGCATACTCTTTGAATCCTTCACCCGTTCCTATTGACATACCCTGGAGTTGGGTACGCGTAGGAGCGAGGTCGGAGTTGTACTGATACTTCCTGTAGAATGCAGTAGCCAAATCTTCCCAGCTGCGGATACTGGCTCCGTCCAACTGATAGAACCACTCAAGCTGAGTTCCTGAGAGACTGTCTTGAAAGAAATGGATCCACAAGTTATTATCAGCAGTGTAAGGCTGGATCTTCCTCACATATGACCGGAGGTGCATCTTTGGACAGGAAACTCTGTCATACTTGGCAAAGGCAGGTGCCTTGAACTTATGGGGAATCACCACCCCAGATGATATACCTAGATCTCCGAAGTCCAGACCGGGCACCTTCTGTATTTCCATAGCGCTCAAACGGTCTTCCAGCTGTTTGTACTTATCCTCAACAGGAGGATATTGTTCTTCATCATAGTCTGTCTCGTTGTCGGATACCATAGGGCTAGGAGCCCTCCTTTCTTGTGGACTATCTTTCCCCCCAGATGAGGTGGTCAGATCTACTTCATTCTGCAGCCCGTTTCCAAACCTGCGTCTAGTGTTGAACATGATGGTCCTCTTCTTCTTCTTCTTCTTCTCTTTCAGAATCAAGGTCTTCAGGTCCTGCTGACCCTTAGCTAGATTCATAAACAGCTCTTGAAATTGGGTATTCTGGGCCTGGAGGGCCTTGATAGCTTGCTCGGTTGAAGGTTCAGCAGACATGATGATTGCTGAAATAAATAACGAAGAAGATAAGAGACCTGTAATGGGTACCTGCTTATGGAGTGCATGGAATGAAATGTGTATGATTATGATTTCAAAGACAATCGAGATTCAAATTTGTAAACAAGAAAGGAAACACACTTTATTAGATTTAAACTTCAAAATTTAAATTGTTCAACAAATTGCCCTTAGGCGTTACAAGAATGGAGATACTGAAAAGGAAATGAAAACTGTAAAAGAAATCCTCAAAGGTCCATCAATGCTCCCATGGTCTCTTCTTCTCAGTGCGGACATAATCATTCAGGATCCGCTCGTTCTCCAACTGTCTGGTCAACTTCTGGATCTTCTTCTCTTGTTCATTGAACCTCTCTCGGTAGGAATCCCGTTCATCCCTCAACTGCATCCAATACCTCTTCAGTGTCCCAATATCAGTGGGCATATAAGGGTGGAGAATAGTTGGAGGAACCCTCTCCTCATTAGAACCTTCAAGAGTAACAGCCCTGACAACTTCATATGGCATACCTAACTTCTGGGCACGGATGCAGACCCATCTGAGATATGGCTCCATTGGCAGGGAAGTCTTTGGTCCCAACTCATGTGGGTCAGATTGGTGAACTCTGTCCCAAGCCCTTATGAATCTACGACACAACTCATCGCTATCTCCCTGAAAATAAAAGATGATATGAGGCATCAACATCTCATGAGGCCCTTCTCTTCTGGCTCTTCCAAACTGACGGAGAGCTAAGCATGGGTTGTAAGAAATCCCTCCATGGGTCCCGATCAATGGAACATTAGGATACTCTCCACAGCGATCAATGATAGTCACCTCATCCATTCCTTTGAGAGTCCAGATAATGTCATTATTAGAAAGAGACATCACCCTATAAGCCCAACCCATTCCTTCTTTGTTCTTCAGTACAGACTTAATAAGGTGCGAAATAAACCACCTTGACAATAAAGGAGCACATCACATCAAAGTTCCCCGCTTTCGGGCAGTACGAGCATATAGCTGATGAAGGACGTCACCCAAGAAAGTGGGTACAGGATTCTGAGAGATGAAGATCTTTATGGCATTAATATCAATAAAAGTGTCAGGATTCAGAAACAATACCAGACCATAAATCAAGAGAGCCAGAATATCCTCGTACGCCTTGAAGTCTAAGCTGTCCCAGAAGTAATTAGCTTTGTCAACCAAAAACTTAGCCAGAAAACCCTTAGCTCCACTTCTAGTCTCCCAGTTAGCCATTACCTCCTCCTTGGTCAAGTGAAGGGCTGCAGTAATTTCTTCGGGCTTAAGAGTCTTCTCCCATCCAGTAAACGGAGTTTGTTCCAAGACGGAGATACCGAGTAGCTCAGAGAACTCTTCTAGAGTAGGAACCAGCTGGAAGTCCTGGAAAGTAAAACAATGGTACAGCGGATCATAGAATTGGACCAGGACACTCATCATTTGTTCGTCCAATTTTGAAGTGACCAAACTGAGAAGAGAACCATGCCTTCTGATGAAGGAAGTAGTGTCTGGAATCCTGACAACCAAATATTTAAGCAGGGTAGGTACTTGGAAAAAGTTGATCCGAATAGTATTCCTACGCATGGGCATCATGATGACCTACAAAACAGAGCAAAGATGAAACCCTCTTGTCTTTGAAATAGGTTAGTCCTTATGCAAGATGTATGCAATGTTATGATGTCATGATGTCATGATAAAGGCACACCACAAGTATCCACAAAAGGCAAACATGGTAAAGGCACACAAGTCACACAAAAGAGCCCTTAGATTTCAGGCTGGCATGGAGTTTAGGTACTACCCTCTTTCAGTTCAGTTGGTTAAGACCTGTCCTAAAAAATAGTAATCGGGTTCTAGAGGATCTCAATATCACTGACTACCCTCAATCGGTCATAATTCCAGTTTAGCAACCTTTTCTTGCGGCCAGAATCATTGCGAGAGTTTAGTCTCAATGAGTGTAGCATACTGCTACTGTTCTATGGCCAAGTTGGTTAATTTAAGGTTCTAAGGTCAGTTGGTGCTTAATAACTCCTTAGAAGACCCATATTCTCCTCGTTCCAACACAAGGGATATCGGTACAGACCAAGGTGTCACACAAACGTAGCTACTGCTTCATCCGTGTCGGTCTACGCCGGACAGATCCCTCACAATTTATTGCTACTTACCTAAAGGGTATCCCCAGATCCAGGTTAGGATCTATAGAACTCCGATACAAGCCCACAAAAATTAAAGCATACAAAGCATACAATTGAAAACATAGTGATCTAATCCTAAGGTACACCTCACTTATATAGTCCCCAGCAGAGTCGCCAGTTCTGTGATCGGTGGGAATAAAACTGACTGTTTTGGAATGCTGGTTCGCGTTTGCGTTTGTTTTTGCAAAATGTCGTGGTAAGCAAGAGTCGCCACCGTCTTTTATTTTATCCAACAAGGAAAGGACAAAAGCACAGAAAAATTCCTTTTTGAGATGTTTCTCGGGTTCGGGAGGTAGATTATAGAAAGGGAAGGTGTTAGCACCCTTTCTATCCGTGGTTATCCACGGGCTCTTAGGTACTTTCTCATTATGTTTTCAAAAGTTTGCTTTTCTTTGTGATTGTGGATTTGAAAGAAATTTTTATTTTGAAGAGAGTGTAAGTGCGAAAAGTTTTTTTTTGTTTTAAAAAGAGCAAGTACTTTAGAACCATCTACCTACTCAAAAAGGAATTAAACTGTACAAGTGTCCTTTAGACAATGCTATCCCACTATTGAGGAGTAGGTAGCACCGTCGTTGGAGTTTTCGGGTCAATTCGATTAAGGGACATGTGGTCACTAAAGCAATGTTAGGACGCCTTAGCGGTAACCCTAATGTCTTAGATCATTTTTTCCGAGGCAACCGTTTCGAGGCAACTTATGATCTTTGGACAAGAGGGCGACCTCTAAAACTTCCTATACTCAATGACCACATTCGAGGCAACCAAGTGAGGTGTACCTTAAGAGTGGCATGTGCGAGTGTATTGTTTTTCAGTTATTTATCTTTGTACATGTTAATGGTGAGCTACTGTTTATTTTAAATTAAAAATTCGATCTTGTCATGCATTGCCTATTATTCAAACATCTAATAGTTAATGGTTGCGAAAATTAAGTTGCAGAAAATAAATCTAAGCTATTACAAGGCGTCGGGTATTTACATCGCCAAAGACAAACCCTTTAAAATTAAATTGCGAAAAGATAAACAAAAGCGATAAATAAATAAATAAAATCTAAGTTAAAAACTATTACATTCCCGAAGCAGTTACAATATTGAAATATGGATCAAAAATAATTCGCGCGCGAGAAAATTAAATCGAAGTGTCTTAGGGTTTTGACCCTTTTTATTAAAGAAAGCACATTTTTGTTATTTTTTGAATTAAAAATTAGTCTAAACTAATAATTGAATTAATTAATGAAAAGAAAATATTTTTGGTTTTTATTTTATTTTAATTAAGGAAATAAAATAAGAATGATTAAAAAGTTAATAAAAAACCCTAATTCTATATTAATTTTAATTTAATGCAAAAGATTTTAAAATTGTACCTAATTAAACTAAATAAATAAATTAATTGTTATTTACAAAAATAAATAATAAAATTAATGGAATTAAAAAATATTATTTTTGTTGTTTTTGATTTTATGAAAAAGGTTAATTGGTTAATTAATTAATTAAGATAATAATAATAATAATAAAATAAATAAATAAGGAAAAGAAATAAAATGTAAAAAGAAATACTCAGGGGGTGCTGGGCCCAAAAAAGAGGTGAATCTAGCAAATTCCATGGCCCAAAACGTCCAGCCTTGTTTGACTTTTGTGGTTGGCTATGCATGCATTGACCTGAGACCATGGTGGCTTTCATTCATGACCAACAGATTTGGCCTGTAGACCATCTGGCACGTTGATTCTTGAGGTGCATGGTGGTCTTCATACCTGGAAATTCATTGGAATATCTGCAAGAAAATAATAATAAGCACTTTGGGGGACCTGGGATTCGAACCCAGGTCCCATTGGTTTTTCATCCACCTGCTTGCCAACTCAACTAGCGCGTGTTTTTGTTATTAGAATAAGCAATGAATATTATATGTAAAGACAATCAATACGCTGTAAACAAAAAATAAAGCGCGCAAGATTTGAAAGGACGAATGGGAGGGAGACGCGTCAGCGTCTTCTTCGTTGAGCCACTGGTTTCTTACCTGCGGATTTTTATCCGCAGCAAGATCCGTGGGTTCTTCCTAAAATCACTTCCAGGCAATATAAATGTAAACTAAAATTATCCCCATGCTCGTTTCGTCCTCCTGAGTCCATCCATGGTCATGGCTTGCTCCAATTTTCCCTGTAACTCAAATGCCTAAAAACAACACATATAAACCCTAGATTCGGGCATCGTTATGCAAGCCATGAAAATCAAATTAAATGATGCAGACTTGTTAGAAATTTGATAAGGATCAAGATTATGCCAATAATTTATCAAAAGGATGCAAGAATGAATGGTTTCGATTTCATGTTCAGAGCTGTTTTCAAGAATACTTACAGTGCTTTTCAGATAGCTTCAGGCCTTGGCTTTGGTTGCTATAGCTTCAGGAGATTGTTGGAAAGAGAGCTACGTTGTGATTTGGGATTGAATTGGCCTCCAATGTTGTTTTCGATCTCCCGCTTTTCAAGCTTTTTAACCAATTTGCTCTGGCCGTTTCAGTAGTGTTCTATGCGTGTTCTAGGTTTGTGTGACTTGTGTGAGTGTTATAAAATGAATTAGGTTTGGTCTTTTGGTTTGAAATCAAGTGCATTAAAGATGAAAGATTGGATTTTGATCACCATAACCAAGTTGCCATATTTGCATCAAATCTGAGATTTTGTGCATGAAAAGCCATTATACGAGTTTGATTTGATTCATGATGGTAATTGAAAGTTGTACCAATCACAAAGATATGATTTCATCAATTCTTTGATTTTATTTGATTTAATATTGATTAAAAATGAATTAAATCAATAAAAATTAAATAAAATAGAAAAATAAATGAATGGCCATGAAATCAAGTATGGGACACGTGTGTGGCATGACAAGACTATATCAAGTGGAAAAAAGTGGGCCCTTTTGTCAAAAATTGGAGTTTTGAGGATAGTTGACTTTTGGCAATTTTGGAAAAATTCCCAACTTCAACAATGCATAACTTCCTCAATTTTGAACTTTTGGAGGTTTTCTTTGACTTTTTAGAAATCTTGAGATGTCATCTAATCAACCCTTTTTGTCTCATCTCATTTTGATATTCCATACTCAAGTTATGGGCTTTGTAAAAAAAGGTGTTTTTGTTGACTTTCAAAAATGACCTATAATGTCCAAATTTGTAACTTTTTGTGAGAGCATTTCTTGATCTTTGGGTGTGAAGATGTATTGTAGGAAATTGCCTCCTCCTAAAAATGAGCTTTGGATGGGTCATTTCTCATAAAGTATGAGAAAGGTATGCTTGGTCAAAGTTGAGTTGACTTTTCCTGCAAAACCCTGATTTAGCAACTTTTGAATCTTGAGGAATCTTGAGCAATCCTTGATGAATCATGATCAAACCTTGATCAAATGATGAGTTATCCTTCAAAATGAGAATTTTTACAAAAATCTTGTGGTTTGACTGTATTTGGGACACAATTGACTTTTTCCCTAGCACAGTCGACTTTTGGGTCTCTTCAGCAATTGACTGACCAAACTTCCTCTGAAAGGCTTGAAATTTGACATGGATGAACTTAAGAACATATTAGGACATTGGGGAACACTTGAGGTCATTTGGATGCGAGGACCTTGATGCAACACAAAACCCTAATTTTGACTTGACTGCCTTAGGAGGTGACTTGACTGTCCAATCCTTGAGCCAACTTGAGCAACTTGAAGATTATTCTTGATAAATCTTGAGGAATATGGGAGGGAAAATTTTGGGGTACAACACTCTCCAACAGGAAAGCTACTCTCCAGCAGTACAACTAGTCCTCAAAGTTTTTTACTCTCTAACAAAATTAAGAGTCTCATCCTTGATTCCCCAGTGAAGTTGCCAAGTTTGTCAGAGTTTTTAATCCCCTGCAGATCGAAGATTCTCGTTCTTGACTCCGCAGCATGGATGCGTTTAGAAAGCTTTAAACTTCAAGGATGAGTTTAATCCCCTGCGCAGGATGAGTTTAGCAAGCTTCAAACTTCAAGGATTTCTGAAAACAGTTTACAGACGCTTCCAAACATGGATGCTAATCTATTGCTTGTTCAGAATCAGCTCATGAAAACAGTTTACGGATTCTCCAAACATGGATGCTAATCTATCGCTTGTTCAGAATGAGCTCATGAAAACATTTTACGGATTCTCCAAACACGAATGCTAATCTATTGCTTATTCAGACCCTCAGCTCAGAGACGTTCCAAACACGGATACCTTTCTGATACTCACCTACAACATACAGTTCAACAAACATTCTTGGATGGCATCTTTAAGCCCATCTTCGACAAGGTTCTGTCACATCTCCAAATGGCATCTTTAAGCCCATTCCCTCAACTATGCTTTGATGAGTGCAAATTTATGGGCACTCTAGTATCCAATCATCTTTTACCTTCGAGTCGCGAACGAAAAACTCGCCAATCTAACTCTTCAGGTTTAAGAAGATTGAACAGGGGCAACTATTGTATCCTAAAATTTGCCCTCCCTTTTTCACAAGAAATCAAAACCCTAGGGTTTTCTCTGATTTTTAAGATTGGCTCAAGAATCGATCAAACAGACTTTTCTTTAGCAGTCAATCCAGAATTAGGGTTTTCTCTCGCATTTCTCAGAAGAAATTGAATCCTCAAAAATTCAGTTAACTGTTACATTGTTTTCACGCTTTTTAAGCCTACTAAAAGATTGCTGTTTTTCCTCAAGTTTTGTTTATCTGGGATAAGAGATAGGATCTGAAACTGTCTAATCCAGATTAACCAGATAATGTGCGTCTGTTAAAACATCTGCTTGTTAATGAAGTGAAAGGTTTGTCGGTTAATAGAATGCTTGTTTGCTTATTTGAATACATAACGCGTATGTTGATTGGAATGCTGTCGCAAGTTATGAGATTGTAAAGTTTTTGGGATTACTTGGATTTTAAGTTATCTGTATTGGAAATACTGGAATGCAATTTCAGTTTATTTTGGATCAGGAATCTTAAATAAAAAAAAGTGAAGATGCAAAGGGAAAAATTGAAAGATATTGGACAGTAGAAATATTTCTTTTGGATAAAGACTCTTTTTATTCATTTTGAAATATTGTTACAAAAAGATAATTTATTGTTTTTTGAATATTGTAAGTTTTTACAACTTATAGTATTTTAAAAAGAAATAAATGTTTACAATAAATGAAAAAAAGCCTATCTAATTCTAAGCTTAAATCTCCTAAGCTTCAGTGCTCCCATGCTCAAGGTCTCAAAGTCCTATGTTTCCTCTATCGTCCAAGTTGCATTCACCTGAAAAAGAAGAAAGAAAAAGAAATTAGTACAGTTAATTGAAAAAAGAATTTTCAAACAAAAAAGAAAGGAGAAGGTCATCATTAAAGTTTGCCGTCCGGAATCAGAATGCTATTTGTTCATCATGTTTTTATTTTTCTCTTTGCAAATCACAAGAAGATTGCTCTTCTTGGTTCACAAAGAGAAAAGTAAAAAATAAAATGCAAGCATACAATTGGTTCAAATGCAAAAACATGGGCCATGTTGTACAAAATAAGGTACAAGGCTGCATACAAAGCAAACTTGCAGCCAAACTGAATACCAAACTGCAGTAACCAAGCTGAATGCAAACATAAGCAACTAAACATTGCAAACATTGCAGCAAGTTGCAAGGAAAACTGTTATACAAACATAAGCAAACTGAGTTACAAGCCAACTAGATGCAAAAATCATACAAGTACAGAAAATGCAGCAGGTAATGCAGAGATAAACCAATTGACAAGCCAAGAGCTTGTCATAGCTATCATCATATTCCAGGCCTAGGCAAACTTTTCAGAAAATATAATATAATATGCAAAAGTGCTTATTTGAGAGAGAGAGAGAGAAAGAGAGGACCTGGTGAAAAAGTTTGCAGTTTTGGCTAAGGCAGGCTGGCATAAGTTAACAAAAAAAAAGATATAAAAGAAAGGACTGCATAACAGTCTAAGGAGGAGAACATTAGAGCCAAGCTTAAAAACTCTCCAAACCTATCAAAACCAAAAAACACCAAAAACCTGCACAAACTACAACAATCCTGTAAACAAATCATAAAACTCTCCAAACCTGTCAAAACTACAAAACCCTCAAACCTGCTAAACACCTGCATAGCAAGCAAACCAACAAAACTTCCCAACCTGCTTGCCAAGCCTGCAGTTCCAAACTGCAAAACCACAAACACAGATCAAGCCTACCCAACTGTAACCTGTTTGGTCAAACTGCAAACAAGCTCAACAAGTAGCCAAAACCTGCATAAGCCTAAAAAAACAACAAAAACCAATTGGAACCCAGCCAGCAAACCGGCATAGCCCAAAACCTGTCCAAGTTTCCAAACCATAAACAAAGTCAAAAATCTGTCAAACAAATCACAGCCTGCCCAACTACACAAACAAAAATCCAAACTGTGCACAACCAAATCCAAACTGTGCACAACCAATTCCCAAACAGTTCTAAAACCACAAACTAACATTAAAGCCAAAAACTAGCTTGCCAAGCAAACCAACAAAAAAACTAGTTTGCCAAACAAACCACAAAGTTTTCAGAGATTCTTCATCATCAAACATCAAAGCCAAGAAGAGAAGAAGAAAATTTTAGAAGAAAACAACAGTTTTCAGAAAATCATCATCATCAAACATCACATTCAAAATCAAAAAAGAATAAAAAGCTTCAGAACAAGTTTATCATCATTCAAGAGAGGAAGAAATAAAGTTTCCAAGAAGTGAAACAACCAAAAAACACAGTTTCAGAATCAAGTTCATCATCAACAAAATCAACGAAAACACCGTTTCAGAATCAAATTCATCACCATCTTCTTCTCTGTTGCCCGACCACCAAGGAGGCGCCACCAATCCCTCTTCTCTCCCTCCATTTTCCAGAAACAAATCTCCCAAGGTATGATTTTCTCAAACCTTTACTGCATATTAAGCATGTAAACATCAAAGGATTAAAAGACTAAAGTGTAAGGCAAAACTTGAAGAATCAAACAAACATTGAAACTGTAAAACCACAAAGAAAAGAGAAGCGAGCTATACCGTTTGAACAGGGCCTTGGATCGTCATGAAGATGGGAGAGAGTGAGGTGGCGCACCGGCGGATAGGATTCATGGAGGTAGAATCAGAGTATCGTGACTGAGAAAGATGAAAAGAAGGAAGATACGAGAGAAACGGCGCCGCTGTAAGGCCAAACATGAACCCTAATTTGTCCCAACCCTAATCAAAACAACAACCCCTAAATTGTGCAAGCTTGCAGCTGGGCCTTTGCCCCAACCTTTGCCTTAAGCCCAAACGCTTCTGCCTGCACCCTCTCTTTTTTTTTTGTTTTTTTTCTTGGGCTTTAAACACAATGCCAAACCCTAAAGCCCACATTTTAATTCATTTCATTATTTTTGTCTAAAACACTCTTTTTAATCATTTTAACTAATTTGATTTTCCTTTCTTTTGTTAATAATAAAACCAAATAATATATTAAAGTTTTGATATAGTTTTCTTTTTTTAAAATAATTATTACATCTAATAAAAATATAAAAATAATAGAAACATTAATTTAGGTAATTTTTCTTTCTTTAAAACCTTTTCTTTTCATAATTAACAAAACACAATGAATAATAATAATTTTTAATCTTTCTTTTTTTAGAATAGATTTTTTATTTGTTTATTTGTAAATAAATACATGTGTGATACGGTGGGAGAACTGACTATGGTTTTGCGTTTGTTTTCGCAAATGTTTCGGTTGAGCAAGAGTCGCCACCGACTTTTTATTTTATCCTAAGGAAAGGTTAAAAAGCACAACAAAAACCTTTTGATATGTTTTCTTGGGTTCGGGGAGTAGATTATAGAAAGGGAAGGTATTAGCACCCTTTTTATCCATGGTTATCCATGGGCTCTTAGTTACTTGCTTAGATCACTTGCCTTTTGTTTTCAATTGTTTGAAATGGTGCTTGTGTGTGCGGGTTTGAAAATGTTTTGAAAAGAAGCCAATGTGGTGGCAACCTTTGTAATGATCCATGTGGGGATGTATACAAAGATGTATGTCTTTTGAAAAGGTTTTCATTTTGTTTTTGAAAGTTGTTTTGAAAGTGTGAGATGTGTTTTTAGAAAATAGGAAAGTGTTTTGTTTTTGCAAGTTTGATTCAAGTAACTAAGAGGTTATCTACTCCTAAATTTCTCAAAGATTATTGCCATGTTTTAACCCTTTTAACAAGTTTGTTCCACCATTGTATTTGGTGGACAATCTCATATTAGGATGTGAAAGGGACGGGCGCGGGTCATTGTTTTAGACCATAATTGCAATGGTGCCAAGTATCTTTGGCCAATTTTCCTTAAGGGACTTGATCATTTGTTTAGGCAACATTTTGAAAGCGTCATCGAGGGACTATGATCATTTGATTTGTGTTTGTTTTGCCCAAAGAGACCTAACATGCAATATGGCCCAATTTTGAAAGCCAACAAGTGGAATACCCTAGGGGGGTGCAAGTGTGATTTGTGTGTCCATTTTCATGCTTGTTTACAAAACTATTTTCGTTGTTTTTTCGCATACAAACCCTAATTCTAACATGGTATACTTAGAAAGCAATAAAGTGCGAAAATAAATTTACTAAGCTATTACAAAACCATATATGGGAAGGGGGGTACAAATGTTTAAATGGGGATTTTGACAAGGAATTTAAACCTAAACTATTACATCAATATTGCATTATTTACAAGATGATTAATTTGCATAAATTAAATAAAATAAGAATAAATATGCAAGATGCAAAAAATGATTTTTGTATATATGAAAAAAGGTATTTTTATATGTCAAAATAAACAAAAAGAAAAGTATTATTTTTTTGGGAGTTTTTCATGTTTAGGGTTAAACCCTAGTTCTATTAAATAAAATGCATTATTTATTTATTATGTACAAGTATTTATTTATTGTATACAAAAAATAAAATAAAATGAAGTATATTTGTCAAAAGGTATTTTTATATTAAATATTAAATAAAAATAAAAATGTGTATATTTTTGTATTTTAACCCATATATATATATATATATATATATATATATATATATATATATATATATATATATATATATATATATATATATATATATATATATATATATATATATATATATATATATATATATATATATATATATATATATATATATATATATATATATATATATATATATATATATATATATATATATATATATATATATATATATATATATATATATATATATATATATATATATATATATTATTTACTAAATATGTATTATATATATAAATTAATAATATTTAATATTAAATAAATAAAAAAAGTATTTTTTATATAAAATATTTTCAGAAGGTAAAACAAAATAAAAATGAAAATAAAAGTGTATTTGCACTATTTTAGTATTTTAAGTAAAAATATATGTATTTATTTATTTATGTACAAACTAAAAGAAAACAAATAAATGCCTAATAAATTCAAAAATGGTGTAAAAAATTATTTTTATATTTTTTATATTATGAGGAAAAATAAATAAGTCAAACCAAAAAAAGAAAAGTCAAAAAACATTAAAAATAAACAAAATGGGCTCAGGGGGTTCAGAAGCAAATGTATGGTGCAAATAGAAAAGTCAACTCAGGCCCAGCCCAAGAAGACTTTGTCTTCAACCTCAGACCTGTATGAACAACCAGAACACGCGTTTTCCATCTCTTGATTCCTGGACTTTCAAGCAAAACTCACAACATGAAAAATGTAGAGCATGATAAGACGAATCCAACCATGTAAAGAACTTGACTTAACTCTCTAAGATGAGGGAGAATTTCTTCTCCCCCAATTTCTGACCTAGTTTTTATGCCATGTTCAGACTCAAAATTCTTGCAGCACACATAATATAAATGAAATCTAATTACATGGGCATGTTCAGGGCTATGAATGTGACATATTCTCTTCACAAACCTAAAGCTAACAATGCCTAATAAGAGAGATACGAGTTCATGAACTTACCTGTTCAGTTGAAGTTCTATCTGGCAATGGAGAAGCTTTCAGTGCAAGGTGGTGATTGGTATAGCTTCCTTGATGTCCAGGGATGCTATTCCAAGCTTTACTTTGTCTTGAAACCTTTTGAATCGTGCTATAGCACTTCACCTGCAAATCAGAAAAGTGAAAATGGCCAAAAGGATTAGAGGAGTTACAGGTTACTTCTAATGCTTTGGATAGTTTGGATTGATGGTAGGGAAGGTGTTTGAAGTGGTTTGGGCAAGAATGCTTGAAAGGATTAAGAGTTGGAACTCAATCTGCAGAGGTTGCTCTGTTTTTGCAGTTTGAGAGTGATTTTGGAAATGGGGAGGTATTGGTGGTCTTAGGGTCGTGCTTCAGCTTGTGTTTGATGTTTAGAATGTGTGTGATAACTTTCTCTAAGGCCTGGTTTGCAGGAATGGAAGTTGGTATATGTTATGCTATCTTTCTTCACACTTAAGCAAGCAAAGGCCACTTGATGTTTCTAGCCTGTACAGGCCCTCACACTATGCTGTATACATTGGCCTTGATCAGTGCAATTTGCTCATAAACTTGTGCCAAGAAGATTTGGACTGTACCACTTGGATTTGCAAAATGGACATAAAGTTCTACTTTTTCAAAATGGAAATAATGCTTTTTCTAATTAAGGGTTAATTCTCCATGTAATGTCCAAATGCATAGAACAACATCTTGGCACAATGGTTTTGCATTGAATTATTGAGTGAAAATGGGATTAGATGCCTGCAATGTAGCTTAAGCATGCTCAATTCAAAATGGCACCAATGTATGAACATGTCTTGGCCAAGAACAAAAGTGACTTTTTCCCATTTTGCAAAATTCGATTCTCCCTAACCATGAGGTTGTTTGAGAATTTCTTGGACATTTTGGAAAGCTTGGAATGTGTACTACAATCCATCTTTGAAATGCAAATTGAAATTCCAAGTGGAAGTGTATGAAAAATGGTCTTGAAGTTAGGTAAAAAACTTGTCCAAAATAGGTCAAATTTTCACTAAGTTAAGAATGGTTTGGCACCCTTGTTCCAAAAATTGTAACTTGAGATACAAGCCTCTTTTGGGAAAACTTTGTGAGTCAAAGTTGTAGATTATGCAACAAGCTACAACTTTCATGTTTTGACTTTTGCTTGAATCCAAATGGATCATGGTGAGAAAGTGGGGAAAAGTTGGGATTAAATTAGGGTTTTTCATAACTTAGAAAAATTCTAAGTTATGAAAAATTCTCATTTCAAACCCTAATTTGCAATTTTTGATTTCTTGGTGAACAAGTTTCATGATTTGGCATGTTTTGATGAAAAATGAATCTTGACCCTTGATTTTGACCAAAAAGTCAAAGTTTGACTTTTCAGTATACAGTCAAAATTGATCAATTGACTGGGAAATTCAACTATCAATCTTGTGTATTTGGGATCTTTTGAACTTGTTGAGCATGTCAAGATAATTCCATGGGGTCCTTGAGTCCATATGTGAGCTTGGTTTGCCATTGGATAGGTCAAACAGTCAAAAATTGCCCTTGTGCAGTCAAAACCCTAAAAATGACCATTTTGCCCTTTTGATGATTTGATCAAATTTCTTGTGGAATTGTGATCCAAACTTGATCAAATGGTCCATATGAGTTCATAATGTTGATGTGGGTCAATTTTCATGAGATTTGACTGTCAATTGGCCACAGTTGACTTTTTCCCCAATACAGTTGATTTCTAGGTTGGGCAAAATTTGGAATCAAGACTTGAAACTTGGTATGGATAAACTTGAGAGTCCAACATGAAGTATGAAAGTCATCTTAGGCATTTTAGGTCAAAACATCTTTGTTCAAACACAAACCCTAATTTGGGTCCACAGTGCAAGGAGAAGTCTTGAGCAGAGGAAACCCTAACTGGATCTTGAGCTCCAAGGGTTTTGTGATGAGAAAATGTTGAGGAAATGTGAGGGCAAATTTTGGGGTACAACAGTTGCCCCTGTTCAATCTTCTTGAACCTGAAGAGTTAGATTGGCAAGTTTGCCTTTCGTGACTCGAGGGTAAAAGGAGATTGGACACTAGAGTGCCCGGAAATTTGCACTCGCATGTTGGAGTATTAGCAATGTGATGTTGGGAATGGGCTTACAGATGCCATTTGGAGAGATGGTGAATAGGGAGATGGGCTTATAGATGCCATCTGGAGACGCGACGGAACTTTGTCGGGAATGGGCTTATAGATGCCATTTGGAAGTGCTGATCACAAGAGATTCCTTAGCGAGAACTTGTGTATTCGAGAAAGACAGATGTTTTCCCGGCTTGTTACAGGTGTTTGATCTTCAATCTCCTTATGCAGATATGCCCTGGCTAGATACATGTATCGAATCTACAATCGGTTTCTCACAGATGTGCCCTGGCTGGATACAGGAGTCGAATCCGGAAATAGTCGTCAATAGATATGCCCTGGCTGGATACAGGAATCGAATCTTCGAACTCTTCAGACGTGCCCTGGCTAGATACAGGAATCGAGTCTGCAAATGTGGTCAACAGATATGCCCTGGCTGGATACAGGAATCGAATCTGGCATTGTGATAGTCGCTAGATATGCCCTGGCTGGATACAAGAATCGAATCTGGCATTGTGATAGTTGCTAGATATGCCCTGGCTGGATACAGGAATCGAATCTTCGAACTTCTTCAGACGTGCCCTGGCTAGATACAGGAATCGAGTCTGGAAACTGATCACTCTCAGATGTGCCCTGGCTAGATACAGGTATCGAATCTGGAATTGTGACAGTTGAAGGTAGTTGTCTTTGGGATTGTCTTTTTCCCTGAAAAGGCAAAAACATAAGTTGTATGCAATGTCATGATGTATGATATGCATGATGTCATGATGTTCAACATGAGATAGTGTTGTATGCACTTTATCATGTATGTAAGCAAGATGTATGAAAATGTGGAATGTTTATGAGTGTATCTTCGTCTTAGGAAAATAGATCCTTGACGGCCGGCCGGGGAATTGCTCTGTGGAAGAGAAACTTTGCTGAAGTTCGATGAGAGGCCTGCTGAGGGCTTCAATGATGGATTCCGCTGGGGATAATGATGATAAACTCCGCTGGGGATACCAAAGATAAACTCCGCTGGGGATTGAAAGAGCTTTGCCGAGGGCGATTTTCCGTGGCAATTAGCTGAGGATAACCCAGTTATAAGCCCTTGTGAGGAATAACTTTGAATAAAGCTCGGGAGAGACGTCCGTATTCTGCAGGGAACAAGCTTCCAGAATCTACTGGGGATAAGCTTTAAGACCTGCCGGGGATGAGAATTCCACTTTTCTGGGGAAACTTTTGGAATTGCACTGGGGTACTGATATTCTGCCGGGGAACCATCTTAGATCAAGACTGCCGGAGGCGCTTGCTGATGAATGCCTATACTCCGCTGGGGAATGTTGTGCCTTTTCGGGATTGACGGGGAACCAACTTTGCTTGGGGAAAGTATTGCTGAATCTTGTCTTATTCTGTGGGGAGTTGAGATGATTTTGTCACATTCTTCAGTCGAATCTACCTTGGTACCTTGGCGGACAAAGCAATCAGACTGCATCAGACAACTTCACATTGCCCCTGTTTCTGATGTCTCCTGTAATTAATCCTTTGTTTCATATGCAAATATTTATGAATCAGCAATTTAATGTCAAATGCATATATCAAAAATGAACATTGGACGTTCTTCGCAAGACAAAACAGGAAAAGGAAAAACAATGGCAATTTGTATGGACAAGTGAATTTGTATTGATTTTGAATTTTGCCTGTGAATAGGCGTTTTGTACAAGAGGCTGACATCCTAGTAAGAGAATGCTGCCGAATAACATAGAATTTACAATTTTGAAAAGGAAACAAAACAGCTATGTGAACAATCCCACTGGGTTCTAACTCTGCTATCGCCTTTATGTCTTCAAGCGTCTCATCACTTTGCTGCTTAGTTGAAGATGAAGCTGATTGATCGATGCCGAGATCTGAGCCAGATGGTTGATGCTGAATTCTGGATGCCGTGTGATCCAATGAGACATAGTGTTACGCTTTATCCCTAACTTTTGCCTGGACCGCCCTTTCGGGTTTTCAGTGCACCGGGATACCCATTTTTGCCCAAGCCGCCTTTTCAGGTTTTCGACTTGCCGGGTGTACAGATTTTTTTCATTTCATCTCTTATTTTTGCCCGAACCCTTTTGGTTCGCCGGGAAGCCCTTATTTTTGCCTAGGTATGTCAACCTAGCGGGTCTTTTATTCATGCGTAGTATCTTTTTACTATGTCTGCATTGGCGGGGTGAGGAAGGTCGTCACCATCCATGGTGGTTAGGATCATGGCTCCTCCTGAGAACACATGTTTAACCACAAATGGCCCTTCGTATGTAGGGGTCCATTTGCCCCGGGGATCACTCTAAGGAAGGATGATACGTTTGATTACCAGGTCCCCAACTTGATACTCTTGTGGTCTGACTCTCTTGTTAAATGCCCTAATCATCCGTTTTTGGTACGTCTGACCATGATAGATAGCGGTGAGCCTCTTTTCGTCAATCAGGTTTAATTGATCAAGTCGAGTCTGGATCCAGTCATCTTCATTCAAGTCTGCATGCTTCATTATTCGGAGAGAGGGTATCTGGACTTCAATTGGCAAGACTGCCTCCATGCCATAGACCAAGGAGAAAGGAGTTGCCCCGGTTGACGTCCTTGTTGAGGTACGGTACCCATGAAGAGCGAACGGTAACATCTCGTGCCAATCTTTATAGGTCACTGTCATCTTCTGCACAATTTTCTTGATATTCTTATTAGCTGCCTCTACAGCCCCATTCATCTTCGGCCGGTAGGGAGAAGAGTTGTGGTGCTGTATCTTGAATTGTTCGCAGAGTTCAGCGATCATCTTGTTATTGAGATTGGTACCATTGTCCGTAATGATTCTTTCCGGGACGCCGTACCGACAGATCAGATTATGCCGGATGAAACGTGCCACGACACTCTTGGTTACCGTGGCGTAGGAAGCTGCCTCAACCCACTTCGTGAAGTAATCGATTTCCACCAAGATGAAGCGATGCCCGTTGGATGCCGTCGGTCGGATCTCCCCGATCATATCAATGCCCCACATTGCAAAAGGCCAAGGTGCCGTCAGGACGTTCAGAGGAACCGGAGGGATGTGCACCTTGTCAGCGTTGATCTGGCATTTGTGACAAGTTCGAGAGTGTTGGTAACAATCGGCTTCCATTGTGGACCAGAAATATCCTGCCCTAAGGATTTTCTTTGCCATGGTGTGTCCACTGGAATGTGTCCCAAATGTACCTTCATGCAGTTCTATCATGATCTTCTCTGCTTCAGCCTTATCCTTACAACGCAGTAGAGTTGAATCATGATTCCGTTTGTAGAGAATGCCGTTGCTGAGGAAGAATTTTGCCGCAAACCTCCTCATGAACTTCTTGTCATTGACGGATGCACCTTCAGGGTATTCCTGAGCTTCCAAGTACCTCTTCACCTCATGATACCAGGGTTTTTCAGTCACCTTTTCGGCCTCAAGATCGCAGCAGTATGCCGGTTCTTCCAACTTCCAGATAATGATCTGGGGAGCCTCATTGTCCCATTTAACTTTGAACATTGAAGACATCGTAGCTAGTGCGTCCGCTAGCTGATTCTCCTCACTTGGGAAGTGTTCAAAAGTTATCTCTTCAAAGTGGGGAAGCAAGGTCGACACATACTCCTTGTAAGGAATAAGATTTGGGTGTTTCGTATCCCACTCGCCTTTGATCTGATTGATCACAAGAGCGGAATCTCCGAAGACACTCAGAAATTTGATCCTTAAGTCGATTGCAGCTTGCAGACCCATGATACATGCCTCATATTCTGCCATGTTGTTGGTGCAGTTGAAACATAATCGGGCAGTGAGTGGAGTATGAGTTCCTTTGGGAGATATGATTACAGCGCCGACGCTGTTACCCAAAGCATTGGAGGCTCCGTCAAAATGCATAGACCATCGGGATCCTTCCTCAGGTCCTTCTTCCGATCCAGGCACTTCACAATCAGTTACCACCATGATGTCTTCGTCCGGAAAATCAAAGTTCAATGATTGGTAATCGTCCACAGGTTGGTGTGCCAAATGATCTGCCAGTAGACTTCCTTTTATTGCTTTCTGAGTTGTATACTGAATATCATATTCTGTTAAGATCATTTGCCATCTTGCTATTCTCCCAGACAGAGCAGGCTTTTCAAATATGTACTTGATGGGATCCATCTTTGAAATCAACAAAGTGGTGTGAGTCAGCATATACTGTCTCAGCCGGCGAGCAGCCCATACCAGAGCGCATCAAGTTTTCTCAAGCAGTGAGTAACGAGACTCACAGTCGGTAAACTTTTTGCTCAAGTAATAAATAGCGTGCTCTTTTCGGCCAGACTCGTCATGCTGCCCCAACACACACCCCATTGAATTGTCAAGTACTGTCAAATATAGTATCAAAGGCCTTCCTTCCACTGGTGGCATAAGAATGGGTGGCTCTTGGAGATATTCCTTTATCTTTTCAAAGGCAGCCTGACATTCATCGTTCCAGCGTACTACTTGATCTTTCTTCAGTAATTTGAAGATTGGCTCACAAGTAGCAGTTAGATGTGAGATGAATCGGGCAATGTAATTCAGTCGTCCCAGGAAGCCTCTGACTTCTTTCTCTGTCTTTGGATTTGGCATCTCTTGTATGGCTTTTACCTTGGCAGGGTCCACCTGAATACCTTTATCACTTACAATGAAACCTAGCAATTTTCCGGACCTTACCCCAAAGGTGCATTTGTTGGGATTCAACCTCAGCTTGTATAACTTGAGTCGGTCAAACAGCTTTCTCAGATGGTCAAGGTGCTCCTCCTCAGTTTGGGACCTTGCAATCATGTCATCAACGTATACCTCAATCTCATGATGGATCATATCATGAAATAAAGCAACCATGGCATGTTGGTAGGTTGCCCCAACATTTTTCAACCCGAATGGCATGACCTTGTAGCAGAAAGTGCCCCACTGAGTCACAAAGGTAGTCTTCTCCATATCTTCCGGAGCCTTCTTGATCTGATTATACCCTGAAAAACCATCCATGAAGGAGAACACCTTGTGTTGAGCAGTATTGTCGACAAGAACATCGATGTGAGGTAGCGGGAAATCATCCTTGGGGCTTGCCCTGTTCAAATCCCTGTAGTCGACACACATCCTGACTTTACCGTCCTTCTTTGGCACTGGCACCACATTGGCAACCCACTGAGGGTAAGAAGTTACTGCTAGAAACCCGGCATCGAATTGCTTCATAACCTCAGCCTTGATCTTTTCGGACATCTCGGGACGCATGCGGCGGACCTTTTGCTTTACCGGAGGGCAGTCTTCTTTGGTTGGCAGGTGGTGAACTACAATGTCGGCATCCAAACCAGGCATGTCTTCATAGGACCAAGAAAATATCTCCATGTAATCATGTAGAATCTCGATCAATCGTTGCTTCACGCTGAGCTCTAGATTAGCCCCAATCTTGACCTCTTTCCTATCTGTCTCAGTACCCAGGTTAACTGTTTCCACCGGCTCTTCATGTGGTTGAATAGCCCTCTCATCCTGGAGTAGCAGTCTTGCGAGTTCACCAGGCACTTCGCAATCATCTTCACCTTCGTCTTCGGCCAAGTTGATCGGATTCTCGAAGTCATAACTGGTGGTAGCAGAGCTGTTACCAGTGAGATCCAGAGTGGATTGAAACCTGTATAAGTGAGTGTGTGTAAATATAGCTGTTTTGCAATATATAACACAGAAAGAAAAAGAGCACAAGATTTGAAATGCAACAAACGTCCAATGTTTTGATTGATGATATATGGAAATGTCATACAAAAAGCCCTCACAAATGGAGCTACGATGCCCCGGGTAGGACACCGAGCCAACAAAGTTTTAACATGTTGTTTGTTACAAATTGGAAATCAAAAGAATTAATTACTGCGTGACAAATGTGATAGGTGTAAAATCCTTTGTCGTCCAGTTGCTTGGTCCGTTGCTGGTGGTTGGATAGATCCAACTGTCGAACTCTGCTTCCTCTACATCCTCCTCGATAGAATTCACCCTTGGACTGGTGATAAACACTGGAGCCTTTCTGATCTTTTCCTTGCGCACAGCCCTCTGAGCCTCTGCAGTAAAGCCCAACCCAAACTTGTCGTTCTTTTGAGTGAAGTCAGGAAGCTGACCCCAGTTTGCACAATTGCCTTTCTTGATTACAGCCCGCGCATCCTTCAAGGACGCCATCTTCAACGGAAAGTCCTCTTTAACCACTGTTTCAGCTGATGCCAAAATTGGAGGTACCTCCTCAAAATGCTGAAAGGGGGTTTCAATAAACTCCCCGTCCATCTCGATATACCGGAATGAATTCAAATGACTAACCATGTACTCCTCCTCACCCTGCACAGTAACAATCTTCCCTTTGACAGGGTATTTGAGCTTTTGGTGTAGAGTGGATGTTACTGCCCCAGCCTTGTGAATCCAGGGTCGACCCAACAAGCAGGAATAAGATGGACGAATATCCATTACATAGAACGTTGAGTCGAAGACTTGGGAACCCACACGAATAGGAATGTCTACCTCACCGTGCACCATCCTTTTAGAACCGTCGAAGGCTCTAACAATGATGTTGCTAGGTTTCAACTCCAGACCCTCACAATCCAAGCGATCCAATGCCTTCTTGGGCAAAACATTCAGAGAAGAGCCGGTATCCACTAACACGTGCGCGAGAGTAGTGCCCCTGCATTCTATGGAAACATGCAGGGCATCATTATGATTTTTCCCCTTAGCGGTGAGGTCAGCATCTGAGAATCCCAAACCATTGTCAGCTGTCAAATTAGCTACACAGTTGGTGAATTGATCCGCGGAGGTCTCTTGCGGTACATGGGCCGTTTTCAGAAATGAAATCAGGGCTTTTGCATGGGCCTCTGAGCATAACAGCAATGATAGCATAGAGATTTTGGAGGGGGTATGCCCCAACTGTTCAACAACATTGAAGTCACTCTTTTTGATGATTTTAAGAATTTCCACCATTTCTTGTTGGGAGGCTTCCACAGCAGTCTTTTTTGGTGCCTCCGTCCTGGCAGGCAAATCGGTAGCAACTTCTTTGCCCCGAGTATCAAAGGACTCGGCGGCAGTAGTAGACACAGGAACTTGATTCGGAACATGCACACTTGCGGGTGTGATGGTGAGAGGTTTTCGGATAACCGGCGGTGCAATGTCAGGCGAGAAGAGCCTGCCACTGCGGGTAATCTTGGTGGGATCAGTGACGTTACTGATACTGGTATTGGTGTTGAACTCCTGCTTTACCCCAAGCACATACACGTCGGCCCCATAATGCCATGGGACAGCTTTATCAGACTCATAGGGGAGAGGCCCCGGAACAGTAATAGTGATGGGTGCAACAGACAGAATTTGGACTGGCTTCCTCGGGGGAGCTTTGGTAGGATTGTAAATTGTGACAACAGATATTTCTTCAACGGAGACAAACGGAACAACAGTTTTCTTGAACAGAATTTCTTTGCTATCCATCAGGCTTTGGATGCCTGATTTCAGCAGCAGACAACCGGTAGGGATAACAGCACACAGGAGGCACCCCTTGCCACAACCCGGAAATAAATCGGCTAGTAGTAAGTTCCTCTTAATAGTCAAAAGAGGGGTAGCAACATCATTCACCGAAACAGCATACAAATCTTCCTCGATGGCATTTACCCTATGCTGGGGCATAGGAGCAGTTACAACATTTGGCCTCTCAGGCGCCTCAAACTGAATTTCCTTCGCGTCGATAAGGTCTTGCACCTTATTTCTCAGGGCCCAGCAATCGTCAGTAGTATGCCCGGGGCTATCGAAATGATAAGCACAACGGGCATTTGGGTTATACTTAGGAGATGCAGTATTCACGACCTTTGGCGCTTCTTTGATGGTCACCAAGTTGGTTGATAACAGTTGTGGTAAGATTTGTGACAAGGTCATACTCAGCCGAGTATACTGCCTCTTGGGCCTTTCACCTCTTTGTTGATTGTACTGCTGAGGAGCAGCAACAGGTTTTGAAATGACCAAAGCATTGACGGCTTGGCGACTTTCTGGCTTGACTTGTCTTCTAGGACCATAGACGGCGCTTGCTTCTTTCTTGAAAGGCCTCTTCTCAGTACTTGTGGAGGCAGCTTTTTGTATCTTTCCTGACCTGATGCCAACTTCAATTCTTTCACCCGTCATAATCAAATCCGTAAACCCAGCGGAGGAGTTACCAACCAAATGATTGAAAAATGGACCAGACAAAGTCCCTAGAAACATATCAACCAGCTCACGATCAGTTAATGGAGGCTGCACCCTGCCAGCCAAATCCCTCCATTTTTGTGCATATTCTTTGAACCCTTCGCCCGTTCCTAGAGACATACCCTGGAGTTGGGTACGCGTAGGAGCGAGATCAAAATTGTATTGATATTGTCTCTAAAATGCGGTTGCCAAATCTTCCCAGTGTCGGATGCTAGTTCCATCTAGTTGGTAGAACCACTCAAGCTGTGACCCCAAAAGGCTATCTTGGAAGAAGTGAATCCAAAGGTTCTTATCTGCCGTGTAAGGTTGGATCTTCCTTACGTACGACCTTAGATGCAGCTTTGGACAGGAAGCCCCGTCGTATTTGGAAAAGGCAGGCGCCTTAAACTTGTGTGGGATTACTACCCCAGAAGATAACCCCAAATCTCCGAAATCCAGCCCCGGCACATTCTGAATCTCCATGGCGCTCAAGCGGTCCTCTAATTGTTTGTATCTGTCAGCAGCAGGTGGGTATTGTTCGTCATTGTAGTCCGTCTCGTTGTCAGAGACTGCAGGACTAGGAGCACCTCCCCCCTGGGGACTGTTTTTCTTAGCAGAAGAAGTAGTTGGATCAGCTTCATTATGGAGGGTGTTCCCAAATCTGCGTCCGGTGTTGAATAACGCAGTCCTCTTTTTCTTCTTCTTCTTAAGGAGTAGAGTCTTCAACTCTTGCTGACCTTGGGCCAGGCTCGGGACCATCTCTTGAAACTGGGCACTTTGGGCCTGAAGGGCCTTGATTGCTTGCTCACTGGATGAGTCTGGATTCATGATGACTGTTCAAAATAAACAGCGAAGGAGATTAAGCAACCTGTGAAATAGGGTACCTGCTATGCATATGGTGCAATGAGATGCGTATGTTTTATGTTTTCAAAGACAAACAAGATTCAAATTTGTAAACAAAAGGGAAACACACTTCATTAGATTCAAATTTCAAATTGTTCAACAACTTGCCCTTAGGCATTACAGGAATGAAAAATACTGGAAAGGAAATAAAGGCTATAAAAGGAAATATCCAAAGCCCATCAGTGCTCCCATGGCCTCCTTTTCTCAGTGTTGATGTAGTTATTCAGAACCCGCTCTTCCTCCAATTGCTTAGTCAGCCTCTGGACCTTCCGTTCCTGTTCGTTGAACTTTTCCCGATAAAAATCCCGTTCTTCCTTTAGCTGCGTCCAAGATCTCTTCATTGTGCCAAAATCAGTGGGTATCTGAGGAGGGAGGACAGTTGGAGGAGCCCCATCGTCATCAGGAGATTCAAGAATGATAGGTCTGACAGCTTCATACGGCATACCTAACTTCTGAGCACGGATGCGGACCCATCTGCAATAGGGTTCCATTGGTAGAGAGGTCTTTGGTCCCAACTCAAGTGGGTCAGCCTTGTGAATTCTGTCCCAAGCCTTAATGAATCCATGGCGTAGTTTGTCACTATCTGCCTGAAACTCAAAATGGAAGTGAGGAACCAACATTTCATGAGGCCCAACTCTTCTGGCTCTTCCAAACTGGCGGAGAGCTAAACATGGATTATAAGAGATTCCTCCTTGGATACCAATCAACGAAACATTAGGGTATTCTCCGCAACGATCAATAACAGCTACCTCATCCAAACCTCTGAGAGTCCAAGTGATGTCATTATCAGTGAGGGACATTAGCCTACGAGCCCAACCCTTTCCTTCTTCATTCTTCAGCACGAACTTAGGAAGGTGCGAAATAAACCACCTCACTAACAAAGGAGCACAACACCATGGAGTTCCCCGTTTTCGGGCAGTACGAGCATAGAGTTGTTGCAGGATATCACCCAAAAGAGTGGGTACAAGATTCCGAGACATGAAGATCCTTATTGCATGGATACTGATAAAGGTGTCAGGATTGGGAAACAATACCAGACCATAGATCAAAAGAGCCAGAATATCCTCGTACGCCTTGAAGTCCAAGTCATTCCAGAAATCATTAGCCTTGCCAACCAGAAATTTGACCAAAAAGCCCTTGACTCCACTTCTATTTTCCCAGTTAGCCAATACCTCTTCTTTGGTCAAGGGGAGAACTGCAGCAACCTCTTCAGGCCTAGGAGTCTTTTCCAAACCAGTGAATGGTGTTTGCTCCAAGACAGGGATCCCAAGCAAATAAGAGAATTCTTCCAGGGTAGGAACCAGCTGGAAGTCTTGAAAGGTGAAACAATGATACAGGGGGTCATAAAACTGGGTCAGAACACTTATCAGTTGTTGGTCCCATTTTGCAGTAATCAAGCCAAGGAGAGAACCATGCATGTCGATGAAGGAAGAGGTGTTTGGAATCCTACCAACCAAATCCTTGAGCAAATTTGGTGGTTGAACAAAGTTGAGCCGGATAGTATTCCTACGCACGGGCATCATGATGTCCTACAAAACAGAGCAAATATGAAACTTTTTTGTCTTTGAAATGGGTTAGTCCTTTATACAGGATGCAATGCAATGGTATGATGGCATGATGCTATGATGAAGCACACCACAAGTATTCACATAGGCAAGCATGGTAAGGCACACAAGTCACACAAGACAATCCTTAGGTTTCAGGCCAGCATGAAGTTTAGGTGTTACCCTCTTTTAGTTTCGTCGGTTAAAACCTGTCCTATCAAAAGTAACCGGGTTCTAAGGGATCTCAAATCATTGGCTACCCTCAATCGGTCATAACTCCAGCATCGCAATCTTTTCTTGCGGCCATAACCATCGCGAGAGTTTAGCCTCAATGAGTGTAGCATACTGCTACTGTCCTAATGGCCAAGTTTGATCAATTTAAGGTTCTAAGGTCGGTTGGTGTTTAATGACTCCTTATAAGACCTATATTCTCCTCATTGCAACACAAGGGATATAGGTACAGACCAAGATGCCACACCAACGTAGCCACTGCTTCACCCATGTCGGTCTACGCCGGACAGGTCCCTCACAGATTATGCTACCTAAAAAGGGTATTCCCCAGATCCGGGTTAGGATCTATGAAACTCCGATGCAAAGCCCACAAATATAAAATCAAACAAAGCAAACAATTGAAAACAAAGGTGATCTAAGCCCTAAGGTTACTCCACTTTTAATTTATTCCCCAGCAGAGTCGCCAGTTCTGTGATACGGTGGGAGAACTGAAACACTCTTTTTAATCATTTTAACTAATTTGATTTTCCTTTCTTTTGTTAATAATAAAACCAAATAATATATTAAAGTTTTGATATAGTTTTCTTTTTTTAAAATAATTATTACATCTAATAAAAATATAAAAATAATAGAAACATTAATTTAGGTAATTTTTCTTTCTTTAAAAACTTTTCTTTTCATAATTAACAAAACACAATGAATAATAATAATTTTTAATCTTTCTTTTTTTAGAATAGATTTTTTATTTGTTTATTTGTAAATAAATACATGTGTGATACGGTGGGAGAACTGACTATGGTTTTGCGTTTGTTTTCGCAAATGTTTCGGTTGAGCAAGAGTCGCCACCGACTTTTTATTTTATCCTAAGGAAAGGTTAAAAAGCACAGCAAAAACCTTTTGAGATGTTTTCTTGGGTTCGAGGAGTAGATTATAGAAAGGGAAGGTATTAGCACCCTTTCTATCCATGGTTATCCATGGGCTCTTAGTTACTTGCTTAGATCACTTGCCTTTTGTTTTCAATTGTTTGAAATGGTGCTTGTGTGTGCGGGTTTGAAAATGTTTTGAAAAGAAGCCAATGTGGTGGCAACCTTTGTAATGATCCATGTGGGGATGTATACAAAGATGTATGTCTTTTGAAAAGGTTTTCATTTTGTTTTTGAAAGTTGTTTTGAAAGTGTTGTGAGATGTGTTTTTAGAAAATAGGCAAGTGTTTTGTTTTTGCAAGTTTGATTCAAGTAACTAAGAGGTTATCTACTCCTAAATTTCTCAAAGATTATTGCCATGTTTTAACCCTTTTAACAAGTTTGTTCCACCATTGTATTTGGTGGACAATCTCATATTAGGATGTGAAAGGGACGGGCGCGGGTCATCGTTTTAGACCATAATTGCAATGGTGCCAAGTATCTTTGGGCAATTTTCCTTAAGGGACTTGATCATTTGTTTAGGCAACATTTTGAAAGCGTCATCGAGGGACTATGATCATTTGATTTGTGTTTGTTTTGCCCAAAGAGACCTAACATGCAATATGGCCCAATTTTGAAAGGCAACAAGTGGAATACCCTAGGGGGGTGCAAGTGTGATTTGTGTGTCCATTTTCATGCTTGTTTATCTTGAAATTAGGTCAAAACTATTTTCGTTGTTTTTTCGTATACAAACCCTAATTCTAACATGGTATACTTAGAAAGCAATAAAGTGCGAAAATAAATTTACTAAGCTATTACAAAACCATATATGGGAAGGGGGGTACAAATGTTCAAATGGGGATTTTGACAAGGAATTTAAACCTAAACTATTACATCAATATTGCATTATTTACAAGATGATTAATTTGCATAAATTAAATAAAATAAGAATAAATATGCAAGATGCAAAAAATGATTTTTGTATATATGAAAAAAGGTATTTTTATGTCAAAATAAACAAAAAGAAAAGTATTATTTTTTTTGGGAGTTTTTCATGTTTAGGGTTAAACCCTAATTCTATTAAATAAAATGCATTATTTATTTATTATGTACAAGTATTTATTTATTGTATACAAAAAATAAAATAAAATGAAGTATATTTTTCAAAAGGTATTTTTATATTAAATATTAAATAAAAATAAAAATGTGTATATTTTTGTATTTTAACCCTAAATAAATATATATATATATATATATATATATATATATATATATATATATATATATATATATATATATATATATATATATATATATATATATATATATATATATATATATATATATATATATATATATATATATATATATATATATATATATATATATATATATATATATATATATATATATATATATATATATATATATATATATATATATATATATATATATATATATATATATAATTTACTAAATATGTATTATATATATAAATTAATAATATTTAATATTAAATAAATAAAAAAAGTATTTTTTATATAAAATATTTTCAGAAGGTAAAACAAAATAAAAATGAAAATAAAAGTGTATTTGCACTATTTTAGTATTTTAAGTAAAAATATATGTATTTATTTATTTATGTACAAACTAAAAGAAAACAAATAAATGCCTAATAAATTCAAAAATGGTGTAAAAAATTATTTTTATATTTTTTATATTATGAGGAAAAATAAATAAGTCAAACCAAAAAAAGAAAAGTCAAAAAACATTAAAAATAAACAAAATGGGCTCAGGGGGTTCAGAAGCAAATGTATGGTGCAAATAGAAAAGTCAACTCAGGCCCAGCCCAAGAAGACTTTGTCTTCAACCTCAGACCTATATGAACAACCAGAACACGCGTTTTCCATCTCTTGATTCCTGGACTTTCAAGCAAAACTCACAACATGAAAAATGTAGAGCATGAGAAGACGAATCCAACCATGTAAAGAACTTGACTTAACTCTCTAAGATGAGGGAGAATTTCTTCTCCCCCAATTTCTGACCTAGTTTTTATGCCATGTTCAGACTCAAAATTCTTGCAGCACACATAATATAAATGAAATCTAATTACATGGGCATGTTCAGGGCTATGAATGTGACATATTCTCTTCACAAACCTAAAGCTAACAATGCCTAATAAGAGAGATACGAGTTCATGAACTTACCTGTTCAGTTGAAGTTCTATCTGGCAATGGAGAAGCTTTCAGTGCAAGGTGGTGATTGGTATAGCTTCCTTGATGTCCAGGGATGCTATTCCAAGCTTTACTTTGTCTTGAAACCTTTTGAATCGTGCTATAGCACTTCACCTGCATATCAGAAAAGTGAAAATGGCCAAAAGGATTAGAGGAGTTAGAAGTTGCTTCTAATGCTTTGGATAGTTTGGATTGATGGTAGGGAAGGTGTTTGAAATGGTTTGGGCAAGAATGCTTGAAAGGATTAAGAGTTGGAACTCAATCTGCAGAGGTTGCTCTGTTTTTGCAGTTTGAGAGTGATTTTGGCAATGGGGAGGTATTGGTGGTCTTAGGGCCGTGCTTCAGCTTGTGTTTGATGTTTAGAATGTGTGTGATAACTTTCTCTAAGGCCTGGTTTGCAGGAATGGAAGTTGGTATATGTTATGCTATCTTTCTTCACACTTAAGCAAGCAAAGGCCACTTGATGTTTCTAGCCTGTACAGGCCCTCACACTATGCTGTATACATTGGCCTTGATCAGTGCAATTTGCTCATAAACTTGTGCCAAGAAGATTTGGACTGTACCACTTGGATTTGCAAAATGGACATAAAGTTCTACTTTTTCAAAATGGAAATAATGCTTTTTCTAATTAAGGGTTAATTCTCCATGTAATGTCCAAATGCATAGAACAACATCTTGGCACAATGGTTTTGCATTGAATTATTGAGTGAAAATGGGATTAGAGGCCTGCAATGTAGCTTAAGCATGCTGAATTCAAAATGGCACCAATGTATGACCATGTCTTGGCCAAGAACAAAAGTGACTTTTTCCCATTTTGCAAAATTCGATTCTCCCTAACCATGAGGTTGTTTGAGAAGTTCTTGGACATTTTGGAAAGCTTGGAATGTGTACTACAATCCATCTTTGAAATGAAAATTGAAATTCCAAGTGGAAGTGTATGAAAAATGGTCTTGAAGTTAGGTAAAAAACTTGTCCAAAATAGGTCAAATTTTCACTAAGTTAAGAATGGTTTGACACCCTTGTTCCAAACATTGTAACTTGAGATACAAGCCTCTTTTGGGAAAACTTTGTGAATTAAAGTTGTAGATTATGCAACAAGCTACAACTTTCATGTTTTGACTTTTGCTTGAATCCAAATGGATCATGGTGAGAAAGTGGGGAAAAGTTGGGAAAAAATTAGGGTTTTTCATAACTTAGAAAAATTCTAAGTTATGAAAAATTCTCATTTCAAACCCTAATTTGCAATTTTTGATTTCTTGGTGAACAAGTTTCATGATTTGGCATGTTTTGATGAAAAATGAATCTTGACCCTTGATTTTGACCAAAAAGTCAAAGTTTGACTTTTCAGTCTACAGTCAAAATTGATCAATTGACTGGGAAATTCAACTATCAATCTGGTGTATTTGGGATCTTTTGAACTTGTTGAGCATGTCAAGATAATTCCATGGGGTCCTTGAGTCCATATGTGAGCTTGTTTTCCCATTGGCTAGGTCAAACAGTCAAAAATTGCCCTTGTGCAATCAAAACCCTAAAAATGACCATTTTGCCCTTTTGATGATTTGATCAAATTTCTTGTGGAATTGTGATCCAAACTTGATCAAATGGTCCATATGAGTTCATAATGTTGATGTGGGTCAATTTTCATGAGATTTGACTGTCAATTGGCCACAGTTGACTTTTTCCCAAATACAGTTGATTTCTAGGTCAACTGTCCAATTGACTGGGCAAAATTTGGAATCAAGACTTGAAACTTGGTATGGATAAACTTGAGAGTCCAACATGAAGTATGAAAGTCATCTTAGGCATTTTAGGTCAAAACATCTTTGTTCAAACACAAACCCTAATTTGGGTCCACAGTGCAAGGAGAAGTCTTAAGCAGAGGAAACCCTAACTGGATCTTGAGCTCCAAGGGTTTTGTGATGAGAAAATGTTGAGGAAATGGGAGGGCAAATTTTGGGGTACAACAACATGCATCTCATAATTTACTGATTTTTCCTTATTTTATAATTTGTTATAGTTTTACACTGAATTGCGATAATTCGATTTGGTTGTAACACATAATATTTGGACATTATTATCCTTGTGAGACTCATCCCCATTTGTAAATAATTGTACCCCTATCCCCGAATACTTTTTTGTAATAACTTAGACTTTTAATTCCAGAAATTTATTGCTTTCAATATACTGTATAGTAATTAGGCGTGTATGGCAAGATTCAAAATTAATCGCTAGATGACCTAATCCAAGAATAAAATGCATGAAAATCAATACACAATTCACACTTGCACCTCTAGGGTAACCTCGCTTGTTGCCTCGGAAATACAATCATGTCCCTTGAATATGAAACACTCTAGCAAATGCCCCTTCGATAAACAAATATCGTAGTCCCTCGATGATCCTTGATGTTGCCTTCGATAAAACGATCTCGTCCCTTACAAAATTGCTAGAGCGTCTCACAAGCTGCCTTCAATGATTGTATGCGATATCCCGCGCCTGTCCCGTTTAACATCCTAACACAAGGTTGTTCACCAAATGCAATGGTGAAATAACACTGTCAAAAGGGTTAAAAACATAAGAAATATCTTTGAGTAAAGTAGGGTAGACAACTCTTAGTTACTTGATAAAAAGCTTGTAAAATATCCTTGCTACTTTCAAACACACATCATAACTTAATTTCAAAACAAACTTTCAAAACATTGAAATATATTTTCAAAAAGACAAACACCTTTGTATATATTCAAACAAGAATCATTACAATGGTTGCCTAGACAAGGCCTCTTTTTCAATGCATTTTCAAAAACCACACACACAAAGCACCATTTCAAACAATTGAAAAGCAAAAGCAAGTGATCTAAACAAGTAACTAAGAGCCCATGGAAAACCATGGATAAAAAGGGTGCTAGCACCTTCCCTTTTCATAATCTACCCCCCGAACCCAAGAAAACACCTCAAAGGTCTTTCTTGTGCTTTTTGACCTTTCCTTAGGATAAAATAAAAAGTCGATGGCGACTCTTGCTAAACCGCACAATCGCGAACACAAACGCAAAACCTCAAGTCAGTTCTCCCACCGTATCACACTACCTAGAAGGGCCAGGGCTTCCTCGTGCGTAACACAATCGAGGAGCCCCTTTGTGTTAATAAGACGAGTTACAAGCATAATATCCCCATCCTTATTGTGATATAGTGGGAGAACTGACTTGGTTGTTTTGCGTTTGATCACAAATGTTGCGGTTAGCAAGAGTCGCCACTGACTTTTTTTTATCCAAAAGGAAAGGTGAAAAAGCACAAGAAAGACCTTTGAGATGTTTTCTTGAGTTCGGGGGGGGGGGGGGGGGGTAGATTATGAAAAGGGAAGGTATTAGCACCCTTTTCATCCACGGTTTTCCATGGGCTTTTAGTTACTTGCTAGATCACTTGCTTTTGTTTGAAAAATGTGCTTTGTGTGGTTTTTGAAAGTATTTTGTAAAGAGATCTTTGTTTAGGCAAACTTTGTAATGATTTTGAGAATGTATACAAAGTGTTTGATCTTTTGAAAATGTTTTCAAGTTTGAAAGGTATTTTGAAAGTGTAGGTGTTTGTTTTAAAAATAGCAAGGATGTTTTGGTTTTGAAATTGAGCAAGTAACTAGGAACATTCTACCTACTCAAAAGTCTTTCATGTTCATTTCCTCTTTATTTTGAAATTGTTATCTTACCATTGATTTGGTAAGTAACCCTATCTTTGGATGTAAACGGGATGAGTGTGGGTCATCGTATAACCATGATTAGCAATGTTGCAAGGTATCTTAGCATTTTTCTTTAGGGACTAAGATCATTTTGAAAAGGCAACCTAGATAGCATCATCGAGGGACTATGATCTTGTATTTTGCTTGTTTTTGCTAAGATACCTCACATGTATAATATGGCCATTTTGTAAGGCAACCAAGTGGATTTACCCTAGGGGTGTTTGTGTGCAAGTGGATTGATTTTCATGCTTGATTTATCTTTGATTAGGGTTTGCTATTTGTTGGTTTTAGTCTTTCCATACAAAACCCTAATTACTAGCATTTGTATATAAAGCGATAAATTGCGGAATTTAAAATTACTACACTATTACATCATTTAGGGCAGGGGTGTACAAATTACAAATGGGGAATATTGCAAGAATTTAAATCTAAATAAATATTACAACCATATTGAATTTTATACAAGAATTGAATAAATAATGTACAAGGATATAAATAGAAAAAGAAAATGATTTTTATTTGGTTTTTAATGAAAGAGTTTGGTCTTGATCTAATTAAGAACATGATTAGTTAAAAATAAACAAAATTAAATTTAAACTAAATAAGAAAGAAAGAAATTAAGTTTAAAAAGGATTTTTTAGGTTTTTTGTGAAAGGTTTTAACTTAATAATACTATGATGGAAATTAATTAATTAAAAGAAACATAAGTTCTAAATTAATTTTAAATAAAAAGAAAAGAAAATAATAATCAAGCCTAAGTCTAAATATTAATTATTTAAGAAAAAGGAGTTAAATATTAAGAAAAATGTTTTTAGTCTTTTTGTTTTATAAAAAATAAAATGTATAAGTATTTTTTAAATATGCAAATAAATAAATAAAATGTTTTTTTGGATTTTTTTATTCATAAAAATGATAATAATGATAATAATAGTAATAAAATAATAAAAGAAGAATATGAAGTAAAAATAAAATGAAGGAAAAATAAATAAAAATGGAAAATAAAATAATGGGCCAGGGGTGTGAATAACAAGGCAGGGGGGGTCAGAAGTAGCAAAAAGTAAAGCCCAAAGGGGGGAAAGCCCAGCGCTGCAAAAAAAGTCCAAAAATGTCAAAAAATGAGAAAAAAAATGCAAAAAGGTCACGCTGGGACTTGAATCCAGGACCTCATGATGACAGGCGCGCGCTTTAACCACAGGGGTGGTGATACATCCATTAACTTATGTAAAATCACAAATATATAATAGAAACTGCTTCATGAAAATAACTTCATCTTCAATCTCTAGCCGGACCACCTGCATCTTGTTCATTTCTCATCCATTTGCAAAAATGTAAACATGAAACTTGTGGCAAATTTCACCACGATTCTAGAAATGTAATTAACTAAAGCTAAAGATAAAAAATGAGCATGAATTTTGAATGGTACCAAATTTTGACCTAATTTTTCCAGGATGTTCAGATTCAAAATTCTAACTACTTAAGCAATATAAGTGAAATCTAAAGACATGGTTAGCTTCAGAATAATGATGTCTATATTTTTCATTCACAAACTAAACATTAATGATGTTTGTATGAAGAGTTCAAAAGTCAGAAAAATCACCTTGCAATAGGGTATCGTGTTTTGAGTTTGAGCAACTTTTAGTGAGTTCCAATGATTGGATTAGCTTCCTCAAGTTCCCATGAAGCTAATGTGATGCTTAGCTTGAGCTGAAAGTGCCTGAGGAGTTCTGGAGAAGTCAAGGTGCAAGGCTCTGTTTTTGAAAATGGAGGATGGTGTTAATGGTGTTACAGTCTTGTAACAGGGTGTCGAATGAGTTTTAAATGACGTTTAGAAGCTTTAGGAACAAAAAGGCTTGAAAACACACGGGGGAGATGTGAGTTTCAAAATGTTGGTCAGGTTATGCAAGAATAGAGGTATGTGATACATCTCTGAGTTCTTGGTGGTTTTGGGGCTTAAGCATGCGTGTGTTTTCTTGCCAAGGACTTGTGTATGTATAAGCAAAAGGTTGGAGAGGTTTTGCAAAAAGGATTTCTGAGTTATAGAGTTATGGCTAGGTTGCTTGATTTTGAAGAAAAGTGAATGTATGGTTCCAAGATGAAGTACAAGCATGGGCTGAGTGATTGTAAGGCTTGAGACAAACTTCTCTTGAGTTATAGGACGTGTATGATCAGAAGAAAACAATTGCAAGTCTCAAGAACAAGTTTTGTGCATAAACCTACTTTTTCAAAATGGCATTGTGCACTTTCTTCCTAAAATGGATATAAAGCATGGCATTGCATTGAATGCTTGAGTTGAGACCTCTAACAGCTGTGCAAGCAATTAATTATGGAGTGCCTAACAAGTTTGAGGCCTGCAAAGCAAAAATTATACAGCATAGGTTTGAGATTTGAATTTTGTTTATCACAAAGTTTTCCTTGTAACACAACTTGAAACCCCAACTTCTGACCTTCGATTATCCTTGCTCACAAATGATCTCAAGGAGTTCTTGGACATTTTGGAAAGCTTGTAATGTTCTATACAAACCATATTTGAATCACTTTTGTAAAATCCAAATGGAACTAGGTGAAACTTGGGTCATAATTTAGGTCAAAAATCCTGACCAAAAATGTTCAAAATTTCACTAAGTGTTTAGTTTCAAGACCGTGATTTCATGAATTAATAACTTGAGATCCAAGCACTTTTAAAAGAAGTTATGTAAAAGCAATGTTGTAGATTTCATGGAGATATACAACTTTCATGTTGAAATTTTCTTTTGAATCATCTTGCATCATGGTGAAAAAATGGCTCAAAGTTGTGAAAAAACATTAAGTTTTCAACACTTAGAAAATTTTCTAAGTTTGAAAACTTTGACTTTTCAAAATGAAATCTTGACTTTTTAATTTCTTGATTAATAAGTTTCATATTTTGATTTGTTTTGATGAATTGTGATCTTTGACACTTGATTTTGACCAAAAAGTCAAAGTTTGACTTTTTCAGTATACAATTGACTTTTGATCAGTTGACTGAAAATCCACTATCAATCCAATTGATCTTGAGCATTGTTTTGAGTCATACCATTAGGTAAAAATGGTGCAATTGAACTCTTGAGATCATGCTTCAAATCAATTGAATATTTTCTAGGTAAGAAATCAGAAATTGCCCCTTCTCAGTCAAAACCCTAATTTTGACCATTTTGCCCTTTTGATGATTTGATCAAATTTATTGAGGAATTATGGTCCAAACTTGATCAAATGATAGATATGAGTTTATAATGTTGATGTGGATAAAAAATTATGAAGTTTGACTGTAAATTGGCCATAGTTGACTTTTTCTCCAATATAGTTGATTTTTAGGTCAACTGCTCAATTGATTGAGCAAAAATGTGACTCAAGGCTTGAAACTTGACATGAGTAAAATTGGGGGTCCATAATGATCCGTGAAAGTCATATGAGACATTGAAAGTTAAATTATCCTTGTGCAATCTTAAACCCTAATTTTAGTCATCAGTGCTTAAGGAGGTGTCTTGAGCTGACCAATCTTTGTGCAGTCTTGAGCCAAGAGAGATCTTTGTGAGAAAATATTGGATAAGTGAGAGGGAAAATTTTGGGGTACAACACTTATCCTCTATAATATCCCTGCGCTTGGTCACACATTTAGTAGGGACAAAGATATCAACGAAAGCCACCCGTTTATTATAGGTTGCCCAATCATCCTCGTCCATGTCATCTAGACGAATGATATACTCGTCAGTTCTCCGGTCAAAATAATCACGACTCCAAGAAAAACAAAACCTTTGGACTTGGTGCCTCTTCTACCTACCGTATCCGCTCATTAGGGTTTCCCCGTTGTCATCCATCTTGATTTGCTAGCAGAGAAAATAATCGACGGCCCTTTGAGACACGAGCTTGACCAAATAATACTTGTTCGTAAACGTATAAATAGACTCTGAGTATGCCTTGAACAGTTTCCTTGACTGCTTCAAGGAAACCTAGTCGAATAGACCCCCTCGGGTCCTCTTCCTTTGATTGTGGAAGTAAGCAAAGAACAGGGAAACTGTAGCCCCAATCTTGAGGTGATAGCAGACAATCTCGAACATCTGCGTGAAGGCCAATGAGTACGGTTTAATATGTGAGGGTGACAGATCCAGATGGGCAAGGACCGCCACCTAAAGATCTGAGAAGGGTAGACAGATCCCATCTCTCTAAAAACATACTCGTACATAAGAATCTGGTTGGTCTCGAACGGGGAACAAATCCGCTCATTTTACTTGAGAAATACGACCTTCCATTCTTCCTTGGTGTTTGACGAACTCGATCCACCCCCAATCATGGTGAAAGTGTCATCAGGGAAGGAGGAAAATATCGAGGCAATCCCCCGTGGCTTGGGAGCAATCCACTCGTCAGGGTATAAGGACGACGGCATCTCCCCGGAGGTCTCAATCTTCTCGACTATAACTTTATCTCTGAATCTGTAGACATTTTGACCTGAAAAGTAGAGGACAAAAGTGAATTCGATGATCAAATCAAATCCACCCTTCCACCCCTAATCATGCGAAAGGGAGTGCAAAGACATGAGAACGAAGTCCTCAGCCAAAATCCCTTACTCAAACGAGGATATCACAAATCTTGTTCGACGGGTAAAACCCATAAACCCAAAAAAGGAAAGCCTCCCCGACATATTGACCCATATTTTTGTTTGAACACTCATAGGAAACTTCATGCATCCCCAGAAAAATCATAGACTACGACGATGACAAGCTAAAGCTCACCGCCACGACGATGGCCCAGAACAACCAAAAATGCACAAGTCTCTACTCAACCTCTCACTCTCGCTGGTGATAGCGCCATAAATTGGCTTGGCCACTATGAGACATCAACAATCTGCCATATCTACACTCACACTAAGTTTATTCTACCCTATCCGCATGTATTTCAGGAAAAAAGTAAGCTGAAGACTACACAAAACAAAGAGGATTAGAAAACTTACATGGTCAGAGAGTTTAAAACCATGGTCGAACGAATCTACAGTGGTGATAGACGAATGTACACGACGGTAATGAAAAGGAGAAGATAAATATAGAGCGAAGAAGAGAGAGAAACGAAAGTATGAATGAGCTCCATCCCGTCCTATTTATAGTGCAATCTCGGCACACGTGCCCGCATGCGCATGACCTAGGGTAGAGTATAGGTCATCATTAACTGTAGACCTAGACTACCATCATTACGCATCAGTGACAACAAATGTCTCGAGGCAGACATGACACGTAACCTCTCACTCCCATCAATCATTCAACTCCCCATTCGCTGAACACTCAAGACCATGTTTGAGATCCTCGAACATACTTGTCCCCAGGTACAATCAGAAGCATCCTTATCTCCTACGATGAGCACCGAAAGCATTATCACTTCCTCGACACATGGGCTGACTTTAAGTCATCACTCCTACGCCTAGGAGCAACAACTTGGGGGGTTCATGTTCTAGATTGGCCTAATGTTTAAGCAGGGCCCAATCCATTTCTGCATGTAGACGGGCCAATAAATTTGTCCCAATAAACCTTGAAGGATAAAGGATACTTTAACCCATCTTCCCCTTATTCGAGGAGCCCTGGCCGGTTAACCACCAGGGTCTACGCAGTTGCTTCTGCCAGCTCAAACAGGCTGATCCTTGACCTACCAGTCACAGGAGAACAAACACCCAGGAATGGTCAGAGTCATCCTTACTTGTGAGCACCTCTCTATTTGTCACAACGTCTAGTTTCGAGCATATCTGTTCGCCTTGACCAATTCCTGGCAGTTACCTATTTTTGAGGAACCTAATATCTAGACCCAAAAATAGGGACCAATGGTCAAGCGCCGGGGGCACTATATAAACCCTCACACTTGTGATGGCCAGGTATCCAATATTCATTCTAGAAACCATAATCTCTTTCTTGTTTCTTTTTGCACTCTTTCTTACTTGAGCGTCAGAGTGTCTTGCAGGTACACCCCTCCTCCTTACTAATCCCAGCCTAGCAGACATCATCTGTTGGCCCACTTCAAGTTCTGATCAATATATATATATATATATATATATATATATATATATATATATATATATATATATATATATATATATATAGTGAGAAAGAGTTATCTTATATGAGAGTGAGAGGAAGAGATAACAACCATTTGATTTAAAATAAAAGGTTGAGATTTAATATCTCATTACATGATCATTTTTTCTCAATTGTTTTCAGCTGAGAAAAAAAGGATCATTGTCGTAGTGAAAAATTGGATATCAAGCTATTGACTAACTTGACTCGCAAAATAAGAGTTTACCACCAAACTTTATTGTTTCCAAGGGAAAGGAGAAAAGATCGAACAAAACCCACAATAAACATGCAAAGCTAGAAGCAAGGCTAAAAGCAAAGTAATAAAGAGATCAAAGGTACGAGGGTTGATTATGCAAAGGGAAGGTATTAACACCCTAAACTTATATGGTACTCTGCAGGAACCTCTTTTAAAATCTGTGTATTTGGATAAAAAGAGTTGTTTGCAAAAGAGTGAGGGGATGAGAATAGAAATGTTTTTTATTGTTTTTGATTCGGAAAAACTTCAATGAGCTTCGTGTCTACGTACCACCAATGTGCCATGGTAAAATCAGAACAATATAGTTCTTATTAAAAAGTTTGAAAGTTTATTTGCTGATTGATTTTAAAAGAAGAGACAAGTTGTCTTCTTAAGGAGAATACTCAACTAATCCACCGTATAAATGAGAAATATGGATGTTTGCATCATAATGTAAGAAGGGATCCAACTTGGATATATAATTAACAAGTATGCCTCTAACTCTCTCAAGTGTAAAAGAATCAACATCATTTTATTCAATGCAATGGGGATAGGAGAATTACATCTCAACTATGAGATGACTCATGTCTAATCTTTGAGAGAAAAAAGGTTTTAAAAGAAACGCCAAAGTGGAAAAAGTTTTGAATGGGTTTTGTATTTTTTAATCTTATGAAAAGAGTTTGTGATGCTTAAGGTGTCTTAGCATTTATTAAGAAAGAAAGTTTGAAAATGCAAAGACCTAAGTCAAATTTTGTATTTAAAGAGGTACAATTTTTAAAATTAGGGTTTAGAGACCAAATATGAAAACTAAAAAAATATGGGCAAAAGAAACAACAAACACACAAGAGGCAAGCACTTGAAAAGAAGTCAACATACACAATCCTTTTTCCTTGGATTTATTCACAGGCATCATCAAAATAACATTCATTAACACATGGCAAGGTGATCAAACATCAATAATCAAGAACAAAACTTAATAATGTATTATAAGAAAACCCTAGCGAAGACATCATTGACATGGTATTATCAACATGAGAATCATAAAATAATCAGGTCAAGACCAAACAAAAGTATGACATCTGTAATACGGTGGGAGAACTGACTTTTTGGTTTTATCGCAAATGTTGCGGTTAGCAAGAGTCGCCACCGAATTTTCTTTCATCCAATATTTAGGAAAGGTGAAAAGAACAGGAAAGACTTTTGATATATTTTGAGTTCGGGGGGTAAGTTATGAAAAAGGAAGGTGTTAGCACCCCTTTCATCCGTAGTTATCTATGGGCTCTTAATTGCTTAGGTCACTTTTAAAAAACTTACTTTGTGTGTGTGGTTTGTTTGAAAATATTTTGAATGCCAATGTAAGGATAACTTTGTAATAATCCTTGTGTCGACCCTCAAGAATGTATACAAACTGTTTTTCTTTTAAATATTTGTTTTGAAAGTGATGTGTAAAATGTTTTGTTTTTGTGAAAAAGGTTACGAGCAAGCATTTAAGAGTACTACCCACTAAGGTCTTTCTTGTTATTTTCCTTCTCATTTGGAGATAGTATTATCCATACTATTAGTTGGTAGGTAATCATATCTATTGTATGTGAAGGGACAAGTGTAAGGTCATCGTATGGTCATAGAAGGCAATATGTAAGGATACTTTAGCAATTGTATCGAAGAGAGTATCATTATTTTTTCTCGTAGGGTCATCAAGGGACTAGATCATTTTATAGGCAACTCAGAGGGTCATCGAGGGACTATGATATTTATTCGAAAGGGACCATGATGATATTGTTATATCGAGGGTCTTTTGCTAAAGTATCCCCAATTTCGAGGGATGTGACAGATTATTCGGAAGACAACGAAGAGAGGTTACCTTAGAGGTGCAAGTGTGAATAATGTGTTAATTCAATTATTTTATCTTGAAAATTATGGTTTTCTAGATTGCTTTTAGTCTTGCCATGCAAACCCTAGTTACTAACAGTTAAATATGTACAAAAAATTAAAGTGCAGAATGTAAAATCCTACACTATTACATGGATTTGGGAGAGATACATAATTAGACAAAAAATACGGGAATGTAAATCTAAGCTATTACATTTGAGAGTGCAAGCCTATACATTTGTTCTAGGTATTTAAATAGCAAAAAGAAATAAGAAAAAGAATATTAGAAAGAATATTTTAATGTTTTTTGTGTTTTTTGTAGAAAATGATTTAGGGTTAGAGATGATAGTTAAAACCTAAACTCTAATTTATTTTAATATTAAGAAAAAATAATTAACATAATTAATTAATAAATAAAAATATGTCAAAAAAATTATTTACTAACTAGAAAACCTTAATCCTAATTTGTTATAGTTTTGAAAAAGTTTAAGGTTAATGGTTAATTAGAAAATAATTAGTCAAGAAAATAGAATGAAAATAGGGTTAGTAAAATAAGAAAACAAAATGCATGGGGTGAGAGTTGAACCCACGCCCTTCCCTTCATAGGTTATTCCCTTTTCCACTACGCCATGTTATTCTTTGTGTTATGAAATAGGAAGGAATCCATTTGGTATTAACCTGCGTTAAAACCTGAAAAACAAAATTATTTGACAAAAGATGGAATCGAACCCACGCCCTTTGCAATACCAGTCACACTTCTTACCATCAGGCCAATTGTGTTACGCGTTAGTATAATCATCATCATTCAATATAATAAAAATTGAAATAAAAAATCAGAAGATAAACAAAATTGAATACGCACGTTGTGGTGGGGTCAATTTTTTTTAATGGACCAATCATATTGAGAGGACTGGCCATGCAGCTTCTAACTGGAGTCAACTAAAACAAGAGATGTCGGAGTCAAACTCCAGTCGTCTTCTTCGACAAGCTCAAATGCCAAACCTGCAAAAATGGAAGATTCGAAGCAAACCAAAAGGCCTATCATATACAAAATTGTGCCCTGAACTCAAATTTGGGCTCAAAACAGGCAAAAGGTTAGCGTATCAAGAGATTCAAACACAAACTCAAATTGTGCCCTAATAATGGAATTTTGTTGTTCCTGTACTAAAGCTTGCAAACAATTATTCTAAACACGTCCAAACATCATTATAAACATGTATATATGCATATAATCAATCAATAATGCATAAATTATGAGTTTGAATTCAAGAAAGTTCAACAAACCGATGCAGTTGAGATATGTTGTTTTGGCGTGCTTCAAGCTTCAGGGACAATTGGAATGAGTTCCTGGAGTCTTCAGGAAGCTTGCTTGATGCTTGGAATGGTCTGAAAACGACTTGAGGTAAGGGTTTGAGTTTGCCCTAGTTCTTGAAAAAATTGAGATTTTTAGGGTTTGTTCTTGAGGTAACCTGTGTGTTTTTATCTTGGTCTGAATGTTGTATATTTATAGGATAGAAGAATAGGTCAACAAAACTGAATCAAATATTTGTAATTCATGGTGTAATATTTTATTTGAATTTTGCATGAAAAACTTCTATTTTAGGCCAATCTTGTGCCAATCATCCTCACACAATTTTTCTAGGTTGTCATGAGCTTTTTGGGCTTCAAATCTGATCAAAACAAAAGTCCACACGCCTTGTATCATTTATTTGATATTTTATTTGTTTTATTTTGCTTTTAATTGAATAAAATCAAAATAAAAAGAAATTAAAACCACAAAAATAAATGAATGGATTTAGAGGTCTAATATGAGGTCATGAACACGTTTGAACCTAAAAACTTAGGCTCATTAGCCCAAAAATTCAAGTTTGCTCAATTTGAACTTTATGCATTTTCTCAAAATTGCTCAATTTGCACCAATCACAACTCTCTCAATTTTTGTCATATGAAGATGATCTATGACTTTTTGGAAACCTCATGATGTCTCCTACAACTTTCATGTTGGTCATTTTATCATTTGAAGTCTTTGTTGTGATTTAAATTGCTTTGACACAAGATGTCTTTTTGTTGACTTTTAAAATGACCTGTAATGTTTTGGCCCATATCTCTCAAATGAAGTAATTTTGGCTTTGAGCTTAGAGAGACAAAGTTTCAAAGCATTAAATATCCTTCAAGATATGCTTTGGTTGAGGAATTTCTGACAAAGTATGTGAAAGTTGTGTTTGGTCAAAGTTCAGTTGACTTCTCCTTGAGAAAACCCTAACTTAGTAACTTTTGACTTTTGATGAATCTTGAGTTTTCTTGATGAATCATGATCAACCCTTAATAAAATGATGAATGTAACTTCAAAATATTGTTTTTGACCAAAAATTTTAAAGTTCGACTGTAGATTGGTCAAAGTTGACTTTTTGTCCAATATAGTTGATTTTCAATCATCTGGATAATTGACTGAGCAAACTTGTGATGCAAGGCTTGAAACTTGACATGAGGATACTTTGAAGCATATGAGAGGCCATAAAATCCACTTGAGGCATTAGAAAATCAATTTCCTTTGAGAGAAGCAAAACCCTAGTTGTAGGTCAATTGCTTAGGAGGAGAGTCCATATGTTCAATTCCTTGAGTAGTCTTGAGTGTTTGAGACCTTCATGAGCATGGGGAGGTATCTTGAATCAATTTGTCTCAAAGATGGTAGGGCAAATTTTGGTGTACAATAACATCTGAAGACCAAGTATCATGAAACTCAGACACAAGATAAGTCTTAAATACAAGTATGAATCAAGTAAAGAGAAGCAACATGTCATGTTATAAGTCAAGATCAAGGCATAGAAGCAAAAAGTACCATGGTAAAAGATTACTCAAGAGAAAACATCTAACATGAATCAAGAAAGTATATAAACATATCACTATCAAACATAAAGCCTAAGCATCTAAAGTATCATACAAAGTATTCAAATTAGGGCATGTATCCAAAGTATAACATAAAAAGTTATCTCAAAACCAACAACACAAGTTCCTAATGAAAACATCTCAAGATTAATCACATTCCAAGTCCTAAAGTTATTAAAAGAAAGTAACCAAAGAGACACAATATTTATCAAGGTAAGACACCAATTCATTTAGAAATGATAAAACAATAAACATAACCTTAAAAGAAAGTATCTCAAGTAACTTCACATTGAAACCCTGATCATGCATCAAGATTATCTCACATCAACCAAGATATCCCAATCGATAAAAGATAAGGTGCCAAGTAAAAACATCAAGTAAGGTTGACACAAAACTTCAGAGAGAAAGGCAAACTCAAATTGAATTCTTAACATCACCATCATCATCTCAAAACTCAAAAGTAACAACTCAAACATCATGGTAAAGTCTTAAGAACAAATCAAAAGAGTTAATGGCAACATGTGTAAAACATTATGGTTCAAGTCATGAAGAAATATATAACAATCAACACAAGGTTTCAAACATCAAAATGAAAACCCTAATCATGTTTCACTTTTGACATCCTAAAAGAAACCCTTCAAGTTTCAAGGCAAAGCATCAATACATGGAAAAGGTTTACATCAAAGCTAGAGTTCAAGTCACCCGAGTTCATGCCTCTAAGGCTCATGCATTAGGGTTTAAAGCCAAGAAAATTAATCATAACTAATGGATAAGTATTCATATACCTCAAGCAAAACCTAAAGTAATTATGCATCAATAGGATTCATGCTAGTCCACAAGAGAAAGCATCAAGAATAGGTCTAAGCATAAGAGCATGTTGTGACACAATTCAAAAAGTTTCAATCAATAACATGGTGAAAGATTTAATCAATTAGATGGCACAAGGTTCACGAATGCCTCAACAAAAGAAAGGTCAAAATTATAGGTCAACATCTCAAGCAACCTTCAAAATAAAATAGCAAATATTTCTCATCAAAGGAATGGCATTCAATGATCAAAATAAAGTCTCAAGCAAGCAAGGTTCATGGTTCAAAGTATTGGTCAAAACATGACAAAGAAATTGATTAAAAATATCATAACAAAAATAAAAATAAAATATTAAAATAAAATGAAAGATTAAAATGAGATCTTAAAAATACCAGTTATCCATTTTTACCATTTTATACCATCAAGAGAAAATTAAAATGAAACAAAATGACAAATAAAAAATGAAAATATAAAATAAAAGAAGCTAGGGGGTATGAATCTGAAAAAAAATTACACATACATGTGTTAAAATTCATAAATGGGCTCAAAAATGGGGGTGTGAGAAGCATGTACGCTAAGCCCAGTAGCAGTCTGATCCACCAACAATTATTCATCTCATTTTCATGTTTAAATAAAACTCATAATTATCATCTAATATAAAAAACAAAAGTTAAATCACCAAGCAATCACATTGTAACAACACATTTTTGCAAATAAAAAAAAGCGCTAGAGTTCCACATCATCATCATCTTCCTCGTTCGTTTTATGGTGACCACAACCACCATCCATGGTGGTTTCATCATCAAAAATGAAAAGTGAATACATCATTTCACTCGAAATTTAACAAGAAATATGAATATAAAAATCAATTTCATTGAATCAGAATGGAAATTGCGCAGGCATGAGAAACATAGGGAAACCCTAGAAATTCACACAAAAAATAAATCACGTATAAACTCAACCAATGCCTATTTTTAAAGGGCTTCAACTCATGGCATGTTATACAATAGTTATGTATCAAGAATGAAGTGAAATAATGCTCATATTAGAGTTCAAAGTGTGTGAGAAGTTACCTATCATAGAGAGTTTGAAGATCCTTTACACGCCATCCACAAGAGAATAAATGATACCGTTAGCTTCCTTGAGTCCCCATGAGTGTGTTAGTATGCATATTTTGCTCTAAAACTGGCTGAATTATTCTACCCAAGTCAAATTGCAGGTTGAAGAAGATGAATTCGGATATGGTGATTTGATGAGCACAAATACTTAGCTATGCATACATAAATTAATGTGAGGTGTGTAGGTGGTGAACATGGAGAAAAATAAACGAAAACTCAAGAGAAATAAGAGTTTCTAGGAAATGGATTTTTTTAGGAAATGAAGTTTTGAGTTGGTGAGTTTCTTCCCCCAGAGGTAGAAGGCTTGGTTTAGGTTAAGATGATGGTTTGTATGAAATCCAAATCTTGTAGGTTCCTTATTGGTTTGATTTGAACAAAAATGGAAAAGAATATACAAAGAGCTTTGGTTCGGATTTTGCTTGGGATGGATATTTTGAGCATTGTTTTCTAGGGTTGGATATGTTAGTTTCCGAGGCTTGGATGGAGTAGTAAAGAAGAAAAATTCATGGAGAAGTTTGGCATGTTGGTCATGAGTGCAAGGAAAGGTTTGGACATAGTTTTGGACCTCCATTTTGACCTATAAAACAATCTCACTATGGCTACTTTGTTCAATTATAACTTCATGCTCAAGCAACTAAATTTTTTCCCTTGGTATCAATGGAAAGGTGGAATCACGGGCTTCAACTTTGATGTTGAATACTTGTTGATAAACATCTTGCATTATAGAGAAACTTGGCCATCAAAATTGAAAGTTGAGACTATTTGACACTTAGAAAATTTTCTAAGTATTATGCAATTTCGACAACTTTGACATCTACTTTTGCCATGATCCAATATTTAATTGTGGAATGATTTTGAACTTAAAATCTTCACCATGGTGTAGTATGACATGTGATATTTATTTTCAGCCCTTGTTTTCTCAAAATGGATGCTTGAGGAGAAAGTTACAACCTTGAAAAGTCACTACCATGAACATGGAATTTTGACACTTAGAATATTTTCAAGTTTCTCAATTTGAGTAATTTTCACAAACTTCTTGATTTTCCGAGATTTCATTGATAAAAATCAACCAATCATCATACTTTTTAAACTTTTGAATTAAAATGATCCATTTTGACCAAAAATCTTAAAGTCAAAGTTCGACTTTAAGGCATTTGTGTTGACTTTTTCAATTGAATCAAAACTTTATAATCTTCAATAGACCAAACTTCTTGAACCAACTGAGGAAAATGAATGGACCCAAAATAAATATTTGAGACCCTTGAATCATGTCTCAATCCATGAGATCATATTTGGGTAAAAAAGTCAACAACAAGTTGATTTTGACCAAAAGCCTAATTTAGGGCACTTGATGAATTGGAGCTTGATGAACTTGAATTGATGCAAACTTAAGCTTGATTATTAATGAGGGGTAATATCTTGAACACCATGAATTAATTGGGGGAGTTTTAGGTATTGAGGAACAACAAAACCCTGATTAACCAACCACTTGAGCTTCTTGATTCAACATCCTATCTTGTAAAAGAAACAAAAAAAACAAGGCATATCTTTGTATTCTCATGAGGTTAGTGATGCATAAAAGTAAGATGAACATAAAAAGGTGTTTGATGATCTTTACATAGGAAAACTCAATTATGAGAGGGTTGGGAGCTCACCACAACTTGTGATCTTGATGTTATGCAATGATGCAAATAGAGGTGGGATATTAGGGGTAAAAGTTAGGGTATGACAAATACCCCTATTTAAGTTTCTTCTACCCGGAGATATGAAGATTGAAATCTTAGTCTCGACATGATTGGAGAGACTTAAATACAAAAATACATAATGTGTGGCCCTAAGATACTGCAAAGATACTTATGATATGATATGAATGCAAGACTCTGAATTTTGTGGGGGAATGATACCACATGAGACAAACTACTTCTGGAGAAAACAAGCAAAGGAAAAAGGAACCCCACATGGGTATAACAATAAAACAAACCAAATAGGGAAGAGAAACAACAAAGAGATATTCAAGTCAACTTAGGGAGAGGAATCTAACTCCACTGGGGAAGTGATTACTTACTGTGATACGGTGGGATAGAACTGACTGTTTTGGAATGCGGGTTCGCGTTTTGTGTTTGTTTTCTCAAAATGTCGTGGTAAGCAAGAGTCGCCACCGTCTTTTATTTTATCCAACAAGGAAAGGAAAAAAGCACAGAAAAATTCCTTTTTCGAGATGTTTCTCAGGTCCGGGGGGTAGATTACAGAAAGGGAAGGTGTTAGCACCCTTTCTATCTGTGGTTATCCACGGGCTCTTAGGTACTTGCTCAAAGTGTTTTCAAAATTTGCTTTTCTTTGTGTTTGTGGGTTTGAAAGAAGTTTTTTTGTTTGAAAGGTGTAAGTGCGAAAATTTTGTTTTGTTTTGGAAAGAGCAAGTACTTAAGAACCATCTACCTACTCGAAAAAGGAATCAATCTGTGCTAATGTCCTTTAGGCAATGCTATCCCACTATTGATGAGTAGGTAGCATCGTCGTTGGAGTTTAAGGGTCAATTCGAATTTAGGGACTTACGGTCACTAAAGCAATGTTAGGACACCTTAGCGGTAACCTTAATGTCTTAGATCATTTTTTCCGAGGCAACCGTTTCGAGGCAACTTATGATCTTTGGACAAGAGGGCGACCTCTAAAACTTCCTATACTCAATGACCACGTTCGAAGGCAACCAAGTGAGGTGTACCCTAAGAGTGCGCATGTGCGAGTGTGTTGTTTCAGTTAATTTTATCTTTGTACATGTCATGGGTGAGCTATGTTGATTTTAGGTTCAATCATTTGATCTTGTCATGCATTCCCTATTTATCAAACATCTAACAGTTTATAAGTTGCGGAAATTAAATATAACTATTACAAGGCGTCGAGTATTTACATCGCCAAAAACAACCCTTGAAATTAAAATGCGGAAAATAAATAAAGCGATAAAATAAAGTCCTATTTAAACTATTACATTCCGGGAAACAATTACATCAATATCATAAATGGATCGCATGCGGGAAAATTAAATCGGGCGCATTTTTTAGGGTTTTGACCCTTTTTTTTGAAAGAAAGTATTTTTTGTTTATTTTTGAATTAATGGAAGTTAGATCTAAGTTAATAATTAAATTAATAAACTAATTAATTAATTAAAATATTTTTGGATTTTTTTGATATTTAAAGAAATAAAAATAAATTTGATTTAAAGTTAGTAAAACCTAATTATGTACATTGATTTTAAATATTGCAAAAAAATTAAAAGTTAAACCTAATTAAAACTAAATTAGTTAAATTAATATTTATTTACAAAAATAAAAATGCTGAATTTAATTTTAATAAATAAAATATATATTTTTTGGTTTTGATTTTATGAGGAAAAAATTTAATTGGTTAATTGAATAATAAAATAATAATAATAAACAATGAATAAAAGAAAGAAAGAAAAAGAAATAACCAAGGGGTGTGTTTGGCCTGATCAGGGGTGAAAATTGCAATTTCTTGGCCCAACAGGCGCAAGCCTGTATTGACTTTCCATGATTCCACGTTCATTGGTTGACTAGGGCGTATGATGGACTTTCATTTTGGGCCACCAGATCTGGCCTGGGGCCATCTGGCAGGTGTGATCGGTGGGAATGAGAACTGACTTTTTTTGGAATGCTGGTTCGCATTTGCGTTTGTTTTCGCAAGATGTCGCGGTAAGCAAGAGTTGCCACCGTCTTTTATTTTATCCAACAAGGGAAGGACAAAAGCACAGAAAAATTCCTTTTTGAGATATTTCTCGGGTTCAGGAGGTAGATTATAGAAAGGGAAGGTGTTAACACCCTTTCTATCTGTGGTTATCCACGGGCTCTTAGGTACTTGCTCATTGTGTTTTCAAAATTTACTTTTCTTTGTGTTTGTGGGTTTGAAGAGAGTTTTTGTTTGAAAGAGAGGGTAAGTGCGAAAAGTTTTGTTTTGTTTTTAAAAGGAGCAAGTACTTAAGAACCATCTACCTACTCAAAAAGGAATTAATCTGTACAAGTGTCCTTTAGACAATGCTATCCCACTATTGAGGAGTAGGTAGCACCGTCGTTGGAGTTTTCGGGTCAATTCGATTAAGGGACGTGTGGTCACGAAAGCAATGTTAGGACGCCTTAATGGTAACCCTAATATCCTAGATCATTTTTCGAGGCAACCGTTTCGAGGCAACTATGATCTTTGGACAAGAGGGCGACCTCTAAAACTTCCTATACTCAATGACCACGTTCGAAGGCAATCAAGTGAGGTGTACCCTAAGAGTGCGCATGTGCGAGTGTGTTATTTCGGTTAATTTTATCTATACATGTCATGGGTGAGCTATATTAATTTTAGATTAAAGATTGATCTTGTCATGCATTGCCTAGTTATCAAACATCTAACAGTTAATATTGTGCGGAAATTAAATTGCGGGAAATTAAATCTAAGCTATTACAAGGCGTCGGGTATTTACATCGCCAAAGACAAACCCCTTAATTTAAATTGCGGAAAGTAAATAAAAGCGATAAATAATTAAAAGTCCTATTGAAACTATTACATACTGGAAGCAATTACAATATTGAATAGAAATAAGACGCGTGCGAGAAAATTAAATCGGCGCGTTTTTTAGGGTTTTGACCCTTTTTTATTAAAGAAAAGATTTTTGCTTATTTTTGAATTAAAAAATTAAATCTAAGTTAATAATTGAATTAATTAATTAAATGAAAATATTTTTGGCTTTTTATATTTAAGGAAATAAAATAAAAATTATTAAACTTATTAAAAAAACCTAATTCTACATTGATTTTAATTTATTGCAAAAATATTAATGTTAAACCTATTTAAAACTAAATAAATTAATTAATGTTTATTTACAAAAATAAATAATGAAATTAATAAAAATAATATTTTTTATGTTTTCTGATTTTTATTAGGAAGATGAATTATTTGGTTAATTTAAACAATAAAAATAATAATCAAAATATAAAAAAATAGATAAAATGTAAATATAAAAGGGAGAGAAATAACCCAAGGGGGGTACGGGCCCAAACTGGTGGTGAGAAGAGAAAATTCCAAGCCCAATGGATGTCAGCCTTGTTTGACTTTCAGGGTCTCATGCGCGCCTGTGGACTAGAGTGTATGGTGAGCTTGCAGTTTTGACCAATGGATCTGATCTGAAGCCACTTGGCAAGTATCTGGACAAGGGCATATGATGAGCCCTGCTTTGAGCGCTGCATGGAATCATGTGAGACAAAATAATACAAAGGCATTGGGGGACCTGGGATTCGAACCCAGGTCCCAAGAGACTTTGACATAGCGCGCTTACCAACCCAGCTGGCTTGTTTAATTGTTATTAGCATACAAAACAAATATTATATTGAAAACTCAATCATTATGCTGGAAAATAAAAAAGAAGTGGCGCGCTGTTTGAACCAGCCAATGAAGCAGGGACACGTCTTCGTCTTCCTCAACGAAGACTGTATTTTTTCCTACGGATTTTATTCCGCATCAAAATTCGTGGCCTCATGCTATAATGCATTCTAGGTCACAAAAACGCAAACCAAACCCATCATCCTGTTCGTCTCGTTCTCCTAATCATCTCTATACCCATTATTAGTCTTAATTTTACTTGCAATGTAAATGCCTAAAAACAAAACAAGAAAACCCTAGGTTCGGGCATTACAATACAGGCCATGAAAATGAAATTGAATATTGCAAAAAGCTTAGAAATCATACAAGGAACAAGAATATGCTAATGTTTTGTCAAAAAGATGCAAGAATGAGGAGTTATGTTTTCGTGCACAGGGCCATATTCGTGGATACTTACAGCGCGATTCTGGTGGTTTCAAGACTTGGTTTTGATTCCAATCGCTTCAGTAGACGTCCAGCAAGAGATTAGTGTCAAGTTTTCTCTTTGAATCAAGCTCTAAGATCGTTTTCAGATTCCACTTTTTCCAAGCCTTTTTCAAACTTTGTCTGGTCATTTTCTTGCAGTTTCAGGTCGTGTTCTTGATGTGTATGGCTTGTGTGTGTATAAGGGAATGAATTAGGTCAAGAGTTGGGCTTTTAATCCATGTGCATTCAAGGTTTGGGATTTGATATGATCACCATTGATAAAGTTTCCTTAATTGTACCAAATTTGATTTTTTATGCATAACAAAGCTTGATACGAATTTGATTTGGTTCATGTTGATAATTGAAGTTTATACCAATCACAAAGATATCATTCTATCAATTTTTGGATTTTATTTGAATTAATATTGATTTAAAATGAATTAATTCAATAAAAATTAAATAAAATAGCAAAATAAATGAATGGCCATGAAATTGAAGATGGGACACGTGTGTGGTGTGAAACGACCAAATCAAGTGGAAAAAAGTGGGCCCTTTTGTCAAAAATTGGAGTATTGAGGATAGTTTACTTTTGGCAATTTTGGAAAAATGTCCAACTTCAACAATGCATAACTTCTTCAATTTTGAACTTTTGGAAGTTTTCTTGGACTTTTTAGAAACCTTGAGATGTCCTCTAACAAACCTTTTTGTTATCATCTCATTTTGATATGCCATGCTCAAGTTATAAGCTTTGGCAAAAAAAGTGTTTTTGTTGACTTTCAAAAATGACCTATAATGTCCAAATTTGTAACTTCTTGTGAGTGTATTTATTGATCTTGGGGTGTGAAGATGGATTGTAGGAAATTTCATCCTATTCAAAATGAGCTTTGGATGGGTCATTTCTCATAACGTATGAGAAAGTTATGCCTGGTCAAAGTTAAGTTGACTTTTCCTACAAAACCCTAATTTAGCAACTTTTGGATCTTGATGAATCTTGAGCAATCCTTGATGAATCATGATCAACCCTTGATCAAATGATGAATTATCCTTCAAAATGAGAATGTTGACAAAACATCTTGAGGTTTGACTATTTGTAGGTCACAGTTGACTTTTGCCCTAGCATAGTCGATTTTTAGACCTCTTGAGCAATTGACTGACCAAACTTCCTCTGCAAGGCTTGAAATTTGACATGGATGAACTTAAGAACATATTAGGACATTGGGGAGCAATTGAGGTCATTTGGATGTAAGGACCTTGATGCAACCCAAAACCCTAATTTTGAATTGACTGCCTTAGAAGATGATTTGACTGTCCAACTCTTGAGCCATCTTGAGTAGCTTGAAGATTATTCTTGATAAGTCTTGAGAGATATGGGAGGGAAAATTTTGGGGTACAATAGCAGGCATCTGGGTGATGGTGTATGATGGACCACACTTGCTGAAGTGCGTTGGATTTCCTGAAGAAAAATAATAACATGCAAATATGGGGACCTGGGATTCAAACCCAGGTCCTATGAATCATTGAACTAGCGCCCTTACCCACTCAACCAGCGTGTTTAATTGTTAGTGGAATAAGTAGCAATTATTATATTGGAAAAACAAACAATATGCTGGAAAATAAAAAAATGAGCGCGAAATATGAATGACCCAATTGGAACAGGCCACGTCTTTGTCTTCTTCGCTGGACCTGGTTCTTTTTCCTGCGAATTTACATCCGCAGCTAAATCCATAGCTTCATCATAGAATTAGTTCTAGGCTATAAAAATACCAACCAAGACCATAGTCATGATCGTCTCTTCCTCCTGAACACATCTATGTCCATTAATGGCCTTGATTTCACCTGTAGAGAAAATGCCCAAAAACGAATACCAAGAACCCTAGAATCGGCTAGGGGGTTACAGGCCATGAAAATGCAATTCAATAATGCAAAAAGCTTCTAAATGAAACGAAAAGCATGAATATGCAAAGATTTGGCAAGAAAAGTGCAAGAACTATGAGATACGAATTCAACTGAAAGGCGAGTTTCAGAGAGACTTACAGCGCTATTGGGAAGGTGTGATGGCCTGATTTTGATTGCTTTTCACTCAGTGGATATCCAGCAAGAGAATAATGTTGAGATTTGACCTTGAATTCGCCTCTAGGGGTGATTTCAGTTTCAAGCTTTTTTGACAAATTTCCAAGTTTTGTTCTTGTGATTTAGCAGCCTCTAACCTCTGATGCTCGTGCCTTTGCATTGTATAAGTAATATGGAATGAATTAGGTCAAGTTTTTTGGGCTGAATCCTTATGCATTGATGTTTGAAGATGTGATTTGATTCACCATTAAAAAGCTTCCAAAATGGTCCAAATTCCATCTTTTTGTTCATGATATGGCTTGATTCGGATTTGATTATGTCCATGATGATATTTAAGACCTATATCAATCAAAAAGATTCCAAGTGATCAATATTTGGATTTTATTTGGATTTAAATTGATTTAAAATGAATTAATTCAATAAAAATCAAATAAAATAGAAAAATCAATAAATAGACACGATACTGAAGATAGGACACGTGTGTAGTGTGACAAGATCAAATCAAGTGGAAAAAAGTGGGCCCATTTGACAAAATTTGAAGTTTTGGGGATAGTTGACTTTTGGCAATTTTGGAAAAATACCCAACTTCAATAAAGCATAACTTCTTCAATTTTGAACTTTTGGAAGTGTTATTGGACTTTTTAGAAACCTTGAGATGTCCTCTAACTAACCCTTTTTGTCGCATCTCATTTTGATATTCCATGCTCAAGTTACAAGCTTTGGAAAAAAGGTGTTTTTGTTGACTTTCAAAAATGACCTATAATGTCCAAATTTGTAACTTCTTGTGAGTGAATTTCTTGATCTTGGGGTGTGAAGCGGGATTGTAGTAAATTGAATCCTCTTCAAAATGAGATTTGGATGGGTCATTTCTCATAAAGTATGAGAAAGTTATGCTTGGTCAAAGTTGAGTTGACTTTTTCTACAAAACCCTAATTTAGCAACTTTTGAATATTGATGAATCTTGAGCAATCCTTGATGAATCATGATTAACCCTTGATCAAATGATTAAATATCCTTCAAAATGAGAATGTTGACAAAAAATCTTGAAGTTTGACTATATTTGGGTCACAATTGACTTTTGCCCTAACACAGTCGATTTTTGGACCTCTTGAGCAATTGACTGACCAAACTTCCTCTGCAAGGCTTGAAATTTGACATGGATGGGCTTGAGATCATATTAGGACATTGGGGAACACTTGAGGTCATTTGGGTGCAAGGACCTTGATGCAACACAAAACCCTAATTTGAGGTTGACTGCCTTAGGAGATGACTTGATTGTCCAACTCTTAAGCAATCTTGAGCAACTTGGAGATTACTCTTGTCATGTCTTGAGAAATATGGGAGGGAAAATTTTGGGGTAAAACAGTTTCCCCTGTTCAATTTTCTTAAACCTGAGGATGTAGATTGGCTTTCAGGCCTTTCGTGATCCGAAGGTGGAAGATGATTGAACACTAGAGTGCCTAGAAATTTGCACTCGCATGAAGTGGTATCAGCATTGTGATGTCGGGAATGGGCTTACAGATGCCATTTGGAGACTTTTGGTAGGTGGTCTGGACTTCAACTGGAATACGAGTCAGGGAGATCTTATCGGCGATCTGACTGAACCAGAGGAGGTCTTGGACTGACTTTGACTCGATCGGCATCAAAAAAATATTTAGGAATCGATTTAATTGGACCAGAGGAGGTCTTGTCTTCTTTGACTGGATTGGCATCAGAAAAATCTTTAGGAATCTATTTAACTGGACCAGAGGAGGTCTTGTCTTCTTTGACTGGATTGGCATCAGAAAAATCTTTAGGAATCGATTTAACTGGACCAGAGGAGGTCTTGTCTTCTTTGACTGGATTGGCATCAGAAAAATCTTTAGGAATCGATTTAACTGGACCAGAGGAGGTCTTGTCTTCTTTGACTGGATTGTCATCAGAAAAATCTTTAGGAATCGATTTAACTGGACCAGAGGAGGTCTTGTCTTCTTTGACTGGATTGGCATCAGAAAAATCTTTAGGAATCAATTTAACTGGACCAGACAAGGTCTTGGATTAACTTGGACTGGATCGGCATCAGAAAAATCTTTAGGAATCGATTTAACTGGACCAGGCAAGGTCTTGGAATAACTTCAACTGGATCGGCATCAGAAAAATATTTAGGAATCGATTTAACTGGACCAGAGGAGGTCTTGTCGTCTTTGGTTGGATCGACATCAGAAAAATCTTTAGGAATCGATTTAACTGGACCAGGCAAGGTCTTGGAATAACTTCAACTGGATCGGCATCAGAAAAATCTTTAGGAATCGATTTAACTGGACCAGATGAGGTCTTGGCGCCTTTGGCTGGATCGGCATCAGAAAAATCTTTAGGAATCGATTTAACTGGACCAGACAAGGTCTTGAAATAACTTCAACTAGATCGGCATCAGAAAAATCTTTAGGAATCGATTTGACTGGACCAGAGGAGGTCTTGGTGCCTTTGACTGGATCAGCATCAGAAAAATCTTTAGGAATCGATTTAACTGGACCAGGAAAGGTCTTGGAATAACTTCAACTGGATCGACATCAGAAAAATCTTTAGGAATCGATTTAACTGGACCAGAGGAGGTCTTGTCGCCTTTGGCTAGATCGGCATCAGAAAAATCTTTAGGAATCTATTTAACTGGACCAGGCAAGGTCTTGGAATAACGTCAACTGGATCGGCATCAGAAAAATCTTTAGGAATCGATTTAACTGGACCAGAGGAGGTCTTGGCGTAACTTCAACTGGATCGGCATCAGAGAAATCTTTAGGAATCGATTTAACTGGACCAGAGGAGGTCTTCCACATAGTTGAGAATTTAACTGCATCTTTCCTGAAAGGCAAAGGTCAGTCATATGCAATGCATGATATGGATCAAGCAATGATGTTCTCAACATAAATGAGATTGTGTTATATGATGCGTATATGCATGTATTATGATGTATGGAAATGTGATGTTTTAGCTGGGGAAAATAAATCCCGGATACCTGCTGGAGAATAGAGTTGAATTCTTCGTTTCCGCTGGGGATGGTGAACGAAGGTGATTGCGAGAATAAACCTGCAGGAGAAGAGAACTCCGTTGGGGAAAATGCTAGTGAGGATACTACTTTGTGGGGAAGATATGCTCTGCTAAGGATTCCACTGATAAACTCCGCTGGGGATGGGTTACCGTTACTGGTGATACTGAATCTGTTGAGGATTGAATTCCTGTTTGTGAAAGGAAAGAACTTGCTGGGGATGATCTTTCAGTTGCAACTTGCTGGGGATAAACCTGTTAGGCTCTTGTGGGGATAAATCTCTGAGTTCTGCTAGGAATGATCCTTTGAACTTGGCTGGGGAGATTTATTTTTGTACTCCGCTGGGGACGAACTTCCAGAGTCTAGTGGGGATGATGATTCAACTCCATTGGGGAAGCTTTTCAGACCGTGCTGGGGAAATATTGACTCCACTGGGGGTATCTTATATTCTGCCGGGGAACCTTCTTATACTCCATTGGGGAATATTGAGACTGCCGGGGATATCATGCCTTTTTAGTGATGATGGTAGATAAACTCTGCTTGGGGAGAGCACTACTGATTTGTTCATAGTTGCAAGTCTCAGCTTGGGAGAGCTATCATTACTGCCTTATTCTACGGGGAGTGAAGTTATCTTAGTCATATTCTTCAGATGAATCTGCCTTTGTACCTGGTGGACAAAGCAACTATACAGCTCGAACAATTCTCATTGCCCCTGTTTCTGATATTACCAGTAATTCGTCTTTTGTTTCGCATGTAGATATTTATGTGTAGCAATTAATTTCAAATGCATATATCAAAAATGAACCTTGGACGTTCTTTGCAAAACAAAATAGATAAAGGAAAAACAAGTTTGAAATTTGTCTGAAAATGAATTTGTATTGATTTTGAAGTTTGGCCTGTAAATAGGCGTTTTTGTACAAGAGGCTGACGTCCTAGTAAGAGAACGCCTCCGAACAAATAGAATTTACACAATTTGTGAAAAGAAAACAAAACAGATATGTGAATAATCCCACTGGGTTCCAACTCTGCTATGGCCTTTATATCTTCAAGCATCTCATCACTTTGCTATTGGTTGAAGGTAGATCAGATTGATTAGTGCCGTCTGAGTCTGATAGTTGATACCGAAGTCTGGATGCGAGGTGATCCAATGAGACATAGTGTTACGCTTTGATCCCTAACTTTTGCCTGGACTGCCCTTTCAGGTTTTCAGTCCACCGGGATACCCTTTTTTGCCCAAGCCTCCTTTTCAGGTTTTCGACTTGCCGGGTGTACAGATTGTTTTCATTTTCATCCCTTATTTTTGCCCGAACCCTTTTGGTTCGCCGGGAAGCCCTTATTTTTGCCTAGGCCAGTCAACCTAGCGGGTCTTTGATTATGTGTAGTATCTTTTCACTATGTCTGCATTGACGGGGTGAGGAAGGTCGTCACCATCCATGGTGGTTAGAATCATAGCTCCTCCTGAGAAAATGTTCTTAACCAAAAATGGCCCTTCGTAAGTAGGGGTCCATTTTCCCCTGGGATCTCCTTGAGGTAGGATAATGCGCTTGATAACCAGGTCCCCAACTTGATACTCTTGTCGTCTAACTTTCTTGTTAAATGCCTTGATCATCCGTTTTTGATACGTCTGACCATGACAAATAGCAGTAAGTCTCTTTTCGTCGATTAGGTTCAGCTGATCAAGCCGGGTCTGAATCCAGTCATCTTCACTCAAACCTGCATCCTTCATGATCCGAAGAGAGGGTATCTGAACTTCAATGGGCAAGACTGCCTCCATGCCATAAACCAAGGAATATGGTCTTACCCCTGTTGACGTCCGCGCTGAGGTACGGTACCCATGAAGAGCAAACGGTAACATCTCGTGCCAATCTTTGTATGTCACTGTCATCTTCTGCACAATCTTCTTAATGTTCTTATTAGCCGCTTCAACATCCCCATTCATCTTCGGCCGGTAGGGAGAAGAATTGTGATGTTGTATCTTGAATTGCTCGCAGATCTCAGTGATCATTTTGTTGTCAAGATTGGTACCATTGTCCGTAATGATCCTCTCTGGTACCCCGTATCGACAGATCAGATTATACCGAATAAACCATGCCATGACGTTCTTGGTTACGGTAGCAAAGGAAGCTGCTTCAACCCACTTCGTAAAATAATCAATAGCTACCAGGATGAAACAATGCTCGTTGGATGCTGTAGGTCTGATCTCGCCGATCATATCAATGCCCCACATTGAAAAAGGCCACGAAGCTGTCAATACGTTCAGAGGAACTGGAGGTATGTGCACCTTATCAGCATAGACTTGGCACTTGTGACATGTCCGAGAATGCTGATAACAGTCGGCTTCCATTGTGGACCAATAATATCTTGCGCGAAGGATTTTCTTTGCCATGGTGTGTCCACTGGAATGAGTTCCGAAAGTACCTTCATGTAACTCTGCCATGATCTTTTCTACTTCATTCTTATCCACACAACGCAGTAAGGTTGAATCATGGTTACGCTTGTAAAGAATGCCATTGCTGATGAAAAACTTCGCCGCGAACCTCCTCAAAAACTTGTCATTAACAAACGCACCCTCGGGGTACTCCTGAACCTCAAGATACCTCTTCACCTCATGAAACCAGGGTTTATCTGCTACCTCTTCAGTCTCAATGTCACAACAATGTGCAGGTTCGTCCAATTTTTCAATGATAATCCGGGGAGCCTCGTTGTCCCAATTGACTTTGAACATAGAAGACATCGTAGCCAGCGCGTCCGCTAACTGATTCTCCTCTCTCGGGAAGTGTTCAAAGGTTATCTCCTCGAAATGGGGAAGCAACATCAATACATACTCCTTGTAAGGAATAAGATTTGGGTGTTTCATATCCCACTTGCCTTTGATCTGGCTGATCACGAGAGAGGAATCTTCAAAGACACTCAAGAACTTAATCCTTAGGTCCATTGATGCTCGAAGACCCATGATGCAGGCTTCATACTCCGCCATGTTGTTGGTGCAGTTAAAACATAGTCGGGCAGTAAACAGAGTATGAGAGCCTTTAGGAGATATGATTATGGCGCCAATACCATTACCCAAAGCGTTTGAAGCTCCGTCAAAGTACATAAACCACCGGGATCCTTCCTCAGGTCTTTCATCCGGCCCAAGTGTCTCACAATCAGTTACCAACATGATATTCTTATCTGGAAATTCAAAGTTCATAGACTGGTAATCATCCACTGCCTGATGTGCCAAATGGTTTGCCAATACACTTCCCTTGATTGCCTTTTGGGTCGTATACTGGATGTCGTACTCAGTCAAGATCATCTGCCATCTTGCTATTCTTCCGGACAAGGCAGGCTTTTCGAAGATATACTTGATTGGATCCATCTTTAATATCAACAGAGTAGTGTGAGTCAGCATATACTGTCTCAGCCGACGAGCAGCCCATGCCAAAGCGCAACAAGTTTTCTCGAGCAGTGAGTATTGGGTCTCACAGTCGGTAAACTTTTTGCTAAGGTAATAAATAGCATGCTCTTTTCGGCCAGACTCATCATGCTGCCCCAGCACACACCCCATTGAGTTATCGAGTACTGTCAAGTATAAGATCAGAGGTCTCCCTTCAACTGGTGGCATCAAAATATGTGGTTCTTGGAGATACTCTTAGATCCTTTCGAAAGCGGCCTAACATTCATCGTTCCAACGTACTACTTGATCTTTCTTCAGTAGCTTGAAGATTGGCTCACAAGTAGCAGTCAGGTGCAAGATGAATCGGGCAATGTAGTTCAGTCGTCCCAGGAAGCCTATGACTTCTTTCTCTGTTCTGGGAGCTGGCATTTTCGGTATAGCCTTCACCTTGGCAGGATCTACTTGAATGCCTTTGTCGCTTACGACGAAACCCAGTAGCTTACCAGATCTCACCCCGAAGGTGCACTTGTTCGGGTTTAACCTCAACTTGAACAACTTCAACCTGTCAAATAACTTCTGAAGGTGGTCAAGATGATCCTCCTCAGTTTGGGACCTTGTAATCATATCGTTTACGTATACTTCAATCTCATGATGGATCATGTCATGAAACAAAGAAACCATGGCATGCTGATACGTTGCCCCATCATTCTTCAGTCCAAAAGGCATGACCTTGTAGCAAAAGGTACCCCACTGAGTAACAAAGGTCGTCTTCTCCATGTCTTCAGGAGCCATTTTAATCTGATTATAACCGGAGAAGCCATCCATAAAGGAGAATACTTTATGCTGAGCGGTGTTGTCAACCAAAACGTCGATATGAGGTAGAGAGAAATCATCCTTGGGGCTTGCCCTGTTCAGATCCCTATAGTCAACACACATTCGAACCTTACCATCCTTCTTCGGCATAGGAACCACATTGGCCACCCACTGAGGGTAAGAAGTAACTCCTAGAAAACCGGCATCAAATTGTTTCATAACTTCGGCCTTGATTTTCTCAGACATCTCTGGGCGCATTCGGCGGACTTTCTGCTTTACTGGAGGACAGTCTTCCTTGGTAGGCAGGCGATGAACCACAATATCAGTATCCAACCCAGGCATATCTTTGTAAGACCAGGCGAAGATCTCAACATAGTCATGCAGCATCTGAATCAACCGCTGTTTCACACTAAGCTCCGGATTTGCGCCGATCTTGACCTCTTTCTTATCTTCTTCCGTACCCAGATTTACTGATTCCACCGGCTCTTCGTGCGGTTGAATGGCCTTCTCTTCCTGAAGTAACAGTCTTGCAAGTTCACCAGGCACTTCGCAATCATCTTCACCTTCGTCTTCGGCTAAGTTGATCGGATTTTCAAAGTCATAACTGGCAGTAGCAGAGTCGTTACCAGTGAGATCCAGAGTGGATGTAGATTTGTATATGTGAGTGTGTGTAAAATAGCTATTTTGCAATATATAATAAAAGAAAAACAAGGAGCGCAAAATTTGAAATGCAAGAACGTCCAATGATTTTATTAATGATATATGAAAATGACACACATAAAGCCCTCACAAATGAAGCCACGGTGCCCCGGGTAAGACACCGGGCCATAGAGTTTAAAACATTGTCTGTTACAAATTCAAAACAAAAGTTTCATTACTGGGTAACAAAAGTAATAGGGATGAAGTCCTTTGCTGTCCAGTTGCTTGGTCCACCGTCGGTCGTAGGATAGATCCAGCTGTCGAACTCAGACTCTTCCACATCATCTTCAATGGCATTTACTCCCGAGTTGCTGATGAACACGGGAGGTCTTCCGATCCGTGCATTCTGAACAGCCCTATGAGCTTCTGCAGTGAAACCCAAACCAAACTTGTTAGTCTTCTGTGTAAAATCAGGGAGTCGTCCCCAATTTGCACACCCACATTTCTCAATAACAGCCCGAGCATCCTTGAGGGAAGCCATCTTCATAGGAGAGTCTTCAATGACAGTGTCAACTGATGCCAGTGTTTGGGGAACCTCTTTAAAATGCTGGAATGGGGTCTCAATGAACTCCCCATCCATCTCTACGTATCAGAAAGAGTTGAGGTGGCTAACCATGTACTCTTCCTCTCCTTGCACTGTCACAGTCTTCCCTTTGACCGAGTACTTCAGCTTCTGGTGGAGCGTTGAGGTTACGACCCCAGCTTTATGGATCCATGGACGACCCAGCAAACAAGAATAAGATGGCCGAATGTCCATCATATAGAATGTAGAATTGAAAACATGAGAACCAACCTTGATCGGGATATCAACTTCTTCGTGCACCATCCTCTTAGACCCATCAAAGGCCCTGACGACAATGTTGCTTGGCTTCAGCTCCAACCCTTCACAATCCAACCGGTCTAGAGCTTTCTTAGGCAAGACGTTCAATGAGGAACCAATATCCACTAATACATGAGCAAGAGTAGTGCCCCTGCATTCAATGGAGACATGCAGGGCATCATTGTGATTCTTCCCTTTAGCAGTCAAATCGGTGTCAGAGAAACCCAACCCATTATCAGCAGTCAAATTGGCCATGCAATTTGTAAACTGATCAGCTGATGTCTCTTGTGGTACGTGGGCAGTCTTCAAGAAGGTAATCAGAGCCTTGGCATGGGCTTCTGAGCATGGCAACAGTGACAACATAGAGATCTTGGACGGGGTTTGCCCCAACTATTCGACTACATTATAGTCACTCTTTTTGATGATTTTCATAATCTCTTCCATCTCTTGTTTAGAAGCTTCAACAGTAATCGTCTTTGGTGCCTCCGTATGGGCAGGCTCACTGGTGGTCCCTTTTCCCCGAGTGTCAGATGACTCGGCGACAGGGGTAAGAATAGGAACTTGAACAGGAATGGTAGCAGGTACACTGGCAGGTGTAATAACAACAGGTTTTCAGGCAGTTGGTGGAGAGATATCAGGTGAGAAAATCCTTCCACTGCGGGTGACTTTAGCGGGTCCAACAATATTGCTGACGTCAGTATTAGCATCCACATCTTGCTTAAATCCATGAAAATAAACATCAGCCCCATAGTGCCAAGGGACAGCTTTATCAGAGGTATAGGGGATGGGCCCCGGAACAGTGATGATCACAGGTGCGATTCTTGGAACAGATGTAATTCTAACAGGCTTCCTCGAGGGAGCATTGGAAGAATCGTCGAAAATGGTAATGATGGCTGTGATACGGTGGAAAGAGAACTGACTGTTTTTTGGAATGCTGGTTCGCGTTTTGCGTTTGTTTTCGCAAAATGTCACGGTAAGCAAGAGTCGCCACCGTCTTTTATTTTATCCAACAAGGAAAGGAAAAAAGCACAGAAAAAATCCTTTTTCGAGATGTTTCTCGGGTTCGGGAGGTAGATTATAGAAAGGGAAGGTGTTATCACCCTTTCTATCCGTGGTTAGCCACGGGCTCTTAGGTACTTGCTCAAAGTGTTTTCAAAATTTGCTTTTCTTTGTGTTTGTGGGTTTGAAAGAAGTTTTTGTTTGAAAGGAGTGTAAGTGCGAAAAGTTTTGTTTTGTTTTAGAATGAGCAAGTACTTAAGAACCATCTACCTACTCGAAAAAGGAATTAATCTGTACAAATGTCCTTTAGACAATGCTATCCCACTATTGATGATTAGGTAGCATCGTTGTTGGAGTTTTAAGGGTCAATTCGATTAAGGGACGTGTGGTCACTAAAGCAATGTTAGGATGCCTTAGCGGTAACCCTAATGTCTTAGATCATTTTTCCGAGGCAACCGTTTCGAGGAAACTATGATCTTTGGACAAGAGGACGACCTCTAAAATTTCCTATACTCAATGACCACGTTCGAAGGCAACCAAGTGAGGTGTACCCTAAGAGTGCGCATGTGCGAGTGTGTTAGTTCGGTTATATTATCTTTGTACATGTTATGGGTGAGCTATGTTGATTTTAAGTTCATACATTGGATCTTGTCATGCATTCCCTATTATCAAACATCTAACAGTGTATAGTTGCGGAATTTTAAATTGCAGAAATTAAATCTAAAACTATTACAAGGCGTCGGGTATTTACATCGCCAAAAACAACCCTTGAAAATTAAAATGCGGAAAATAAAATAAAGCGATAAAATAAAGTCCTAATTAAAAGCTATTACATTCCGGAAGCAATTACAATAATAAGACAAAATTGATTGCGTGCGAGAAAATTAAACCGGCGCATTTGTTAGGGTTTTGACCCTTTTTATGAAAGAAAGAGATTTTTTTGTTAATTTTTGAATTAAAAGAAACTAGATCTAAATTAACAATTAAATTAATTAATTAATGAAAATATTTTTGGATTTTTGAATATTTAAAGGAAATAAAATAATTTTAATCAAAGTTAGTAAAAACCTAATATTCTATATTGATTTTAATTTTTTGCAAAAAAATCATTAAAAGTTATATCTATTTAAAACTAAATTAATTAGGTTAATATTTATTTACAAAAATAAAGTCAAATTTAATTTTAATAAATAAAAATAATATTTTTTGTATTTTTAATTTTATGAGAAAAAATTTAATTGGTTAGTAATAATAAAAATAATTAATTAAAACAATAAAGCAAATAAATAAATATAATGAAAAGAAAATAAACCAATGGGGTGTTGGGCCCAAGAGGAGGTGAGATCAGCAATGGGATGGCTCAACAGACGCAAGCCTGTATTGACTTTGCTGCTTCCATGTGACACGTTTGACTGGGTCCTATGGTGAGCTTCCAACCCTGGCCATCAGATTTGGCCTGGAGGCCATCTGGCGCCTGGAGATTTGAGGAGTATGGTGCACCATGATCTTTGAAAGGCATTGGAATGTCTGAAGAAAAAAAATAGCAAATATGTGGGGGGGCCTGGGAATCGAATCAGGTCCCAATGGATTTTACACTAACGTGCTTACCAACTCAACCATCATGCTTAATTGTTAGTATATTGGAAATCAAATATAATATAAAAAAATAAATAAATGCCAGCAAACAAAAAAAAATAAGGCGCGAGATTTGAATGGTCCAGTTGGGAGAGGACACGTAGTCGTCTTCTTCAACGAAGCCTGGTTTTCTTATTTGCGGATTTTTATTCGCAGCAAGATTCGTGGCTTCATCCTAAAATGCGCCCTAAGCCATAAAAATGCCAAATAAGACCATATTCATGATCGTCTCCTTTCACTAATTTCATTTATGCCCATGGTTTGTTCCAATTTTTCCTGAAATCAAAACGCCTAAAAAACAAGGACCAAAACCCTAGTTTCGGGTACAGGGTTACATGCTACAAAAACGAAATCAAATATTGCAAAAATATTGGAAACCATGCAAGGATCAATAATATGTCCATGATTTATCAAAAAGATGCAAGAATCCAAGGTCACGATTTCATGTACAGGGCGGTGTTTCAAGAAACTTACAGCGCGATTGGGGATGTTTCAGGGCTTGATTTTGATTCCAATAGCTTCAGTGGGTGTCAAGCAAGAGGATAGCGTGGAGTTTTTGTCTTGAATTGGGCTCTAGATGTGATTTCAGTTTCACACTTTCTAAGCTTTTTCTCAAGTTTTATTTTTCAGATTCTGCAGCCTCTAGGTCGTGTTCCTTGTGCCTTTTCCTTGTGTGAGTATAATAAAGTGAATTACGTTTAATTTTGGGCCTTGAATCCATGAGAATTGATGTTTGAAGATTTGATACGAATCACCATTAAAAAGCTTCTAAAATTGTCTCAAATAAAATATTTTGTTCATAACATGGCATGATTCGGATTTGATCTGGTCCATGATGATAATTGAAACCTGTATCAATCAAAAAGATCTTATTTCATCAATATTTGGATTTTATTTGGATTTAAATTGATTAAAAGTGAATTAATTCAATAAAAATCAAATAAAATAGAAAAATTAATGAATGGACATAAAACTGAAGATAGGACACGTGTGTGGTGTGACAAGATCAAATCAAGTGGAAAAAAGTGGGCCCATTTGTCAAAATTTAAAGTTTTGGGGATAGTTGACTTTTGGCAATTTTGGAAAAATTCCCAACCTCAACAATGCATAACTTCTTCAATTTTGAACTTTTGGAAGTTTTCTTAGACTTTTTAGAAACCTTGAGATTTCTTCTAACAAACCCTTTTGGTCTCATATCATTTTGATATTCCATTCTCAAGTTATAAGCTTTGAAAAAAAAAGGTGTTTTTGTTGACTTTCAAAAAGGACCTATAATGTCCAAATTTGTAACTTCTTGTGAGTGCATTTCTTGATCTTGGGGTGTGAAGATGGATTGTAGGAAATTGCATCCTCTTCAAAATGAGCTTTGGATGGATCATTTCTCATAAAGAAAGAGAAAGTTATGCTTGGTCAAAGTTGAGTTGACTTTTCCTACAAAACCCTAATTTAGCAAATTTTGAGTCTTAATGAAATTTGAGAAATCCTTGATAAATCATGATTAACCCTTGATCAAATGATGAATTATCCTTAAAAATGAGAATGTTGACAAAAAATCTTGAGGTTTGACTGTTTATAGGTCACAGTTGACTTTTGCCCTAGCACAATCGATTTTTGGGCCTCTTGAGCAATTGACTGACCAAACTTCCTTTGCAAGGCTTGAAATTTGACATGGATGAACTTGAGAGCATATTAGGATATTGGGGAGCATTTGATGTCATTTGGGTGCAAGGACCTTGATGCAACACAAAACCCTAATTTTGAGATTGACTGTCTTAGGAGATGATTTGACTGTCCAACTCTTGAGCCATCTTGAGCCACTTGAAGATTCTTCTTGCAATGTCTTGAGAAATATGGGAGGGAAAATTTTGGGGTACAACAGTTTCCCCTGTTCAATTTTCTTAAACCTGAGGATGTAGATTGGCTTTCGGGCCTTTCGTGATCCGAAGGTGGAAGATAATTGAACACTATAGTGCCCAGAAATTTGCACTCAGATGGTGTAGTATAAGCATTGTGATGTCGGGAATGGGCTTACAAATGCCATTTGGAGATTGTTGATATGTGGTTTTGTCTCTTTTGACTGGATTGGCGTCAGAAAAATCTTTAGGAATCGATTTAACTGAACTAGAGGGGGTTTTGTCTCCTTTGACTGGTTTGGCGTCAGAAAAGTCTTTAGGAATCGACTTTACTGGTTTTGTCTCCATTGACTGCGTTCGCATCATAAAAATCTTTAGGAATCGATTTAACTGGTTTTGTCTCCATTGACTGCGTTCGCATTAGAAAAATCTTTAGGAATCGATTTAACTGGTTTTTGTCTCCATTGACTGTGTTCGCATCAGAAAAATCTTTAGGAATTGATTTAACTGGTTTTGTCTCCATTGACTGCGTTCGCATCAGAAAAATATTTAGGAATCAATTTAACTGGTTTTGTCTCCATTGACTGCGTTCGCATCAAAAAAATCTTTAGGAATCGATTTAACCGATTTTGTCTCCATTGACGGGTTGGCCTCAGAAAAATCTTTAGGAATCGATTTAACTGATGCTGTCTCCATTGACGGGTTGGCCTCAGAAAAATCTTTAGGAATCGATTTAATTGATGTTGTCTCCATTGACTGAATTGGCCTCAGAAAAATCTTTAGGAATCGATTTAACTGATGTTGTCTCCATTGACTGAATTGGCCGCAGAAAAATCTTTAGGAATCGATTTAACTAATTTTGTCTCCTTTGACATAATAGATAATTTAACTGCATCTTTCCTGAAAGGTAAAGGTCAGTCATATGCAATGCATGATATGGATCAAACAATGATGTTCTCAACATAAATGAGATTGTATTATATGATGCATTTATGCATGTATCATGATGTATGGAAATGTGATGTTTTAGCTGGGGAAAATAAATCCCGGATAGCTGAGAGTAGAGTTGGATTCTTCGTTTCCGCTGGGGATGATGAACGAAGATAATAAACCTGTAGGAGAGGATAACTTCGTTGGGGAATAAACTGACGAGGAGATTACTCCGAAGGGAATTACTCTGTGGGGAAGAGATGCTCTGCTGAGGATTTTAACGATAAACTCTACTGGGGATTCTGCTGATAAGCTCCGCTGGGGATTTCACTGATAAGCTCCGTTGGGGATTTCAACGATACACTCCACTGGGGATGGAATACCGTTGCTGGTGATATTAAATCTGTTGAGGATTGAATTCCTGCTGGTGAAAGGAAAGAACTTCGCTGGGGATGATCTTTCAATTGCAACTTGCTGGGGATAATCCTGTTAGACTCTTGTAGGGACCACCCTCTGAATTTGGCTGGGGAGATTTATTTTGTGCTCTGCAGGGGATAAGCTTCCAGAGTCTACTGGGGATGATGATTCAACTCCGTTGGGGAAGCTTTTTTTCAGACTGCACTGGGGAATATTGGCTCCACTGGGGATATCCTGTATTCTGCCGGGGAACATTCTTAGATTCTGTTGAGGAATGTTAAGATTGCCAGGGATACCCTTATACTTGCCGGGGAATATTCTTATACTCCGCTGGGGAATGTTAATACCCTTTTAGTGCTGATGGTAGACTAACTCTGCTTGGGGAGAGCATTACTGGTTCGTTCATAGTTGCAAGTCTTAGCTGGGAAGATCTATCATTACTGTCTTACTCTGCGGGGAGTGAAAGTAACTTAGCCATATTCTTCAGCTAAATCTACCTTTTTACCTGGTGGACAGAGCAACTATACAACTCGGACAATTCTTACTTCCCCTGTTTCTGATATTACCAGTAATTCATCTTTTGTTTCGCATGTAAATATTTATGAGCAGCAATTAATGTCAAATGCATATATCAAAAATGAACATTGGACGTTCCTTGCAAAACAAAATAGATAAATGAAAAAAAAAACAGTTTGAAATTTGTCTGTAAATGAATTTGTATTGGTTTTGAAGTTTGGCCTGTAAGTAGGCATTTTTGTACAAGAGGCTGACGTCCTAGTAAGAGAACGCCACCGGACAAAATTTACATAATTTGTGAAAAGACTAAACAAAACATCTATGTGAATGATCCCACTGGGTTCCAACTCTGCTATTGCCTTTATGTCCTCGAGCATCTCATCACTTTGTTATTGGTTGAAGGTAGATCAGATTGATTAGTGTCGTCCGAGCTTGATAGTTGATACCGAAGTCTGAATGCAAGGTGATCCAATGAGACAGTGTTACGCTTTGATCCCTAACTTTTGCCTGGACGGCCCTTTCGGGTTTTCAGTCCACCGGGATACCCTTTTTTGCCCAAGCCGCCTTTTCAGGTTTTTGACTTGCCGGGTGTACAGATTTTTTTTATTTTCATCCCTTATTTTTGCCCGAACCCTTTTGGTTCGCCGGGAAGCCCTTATTTTTGCCTAGGCCAGTCAACCTAGCGGGTCTTTGATTATGCGTAGTATCTTTTCACTATGTCTGCATTGAGGGGGTGAGGAAGGTCGTCACCATCCATGGTGGTTAGAATCATAGCTCCGCCTGAAAAAATGTTCTTAACCACAAATGGCCCTTCGTAAGTAGGGGTCCATTTGCCCCTGGGATCACCTTGAGGTAGAATGATGCGCTTGATTACCAGGTCCCCAACTTGATACTCTTGTCGTCTGACTTTCTTGTTAAATGCATTGATCATCCGTTTTTGGTACGTCTGACCATGACAAATAGTAGTAAGTCTCTTTTTGTCGATTAGGTTCAGTTGATCAAGCCGGGTCTGAATCCAGTCATCTTCACTCAAACCTGCGTCCTTCATGATTCGAAGAGAGGGTATCTAAACTTCAATGGGCAGGATTTCCTCCATGCCATATACCAAGGAGTAGGGTGTTACCCCTGTTGACGTCCGTGCTGAGGTACGGTACACGTGAAGAGCAAATGATAACATCTCGTGCCAGTCTTTGAATGTCACTGTCATCTTCTGCACAATCTTCTTAATGTTCTTATTAGCCGCTTCTATAGCCCCATTCATCTTCGGCCAGTAGGGAGAAGAATTGTGATGCTGTATCTTGAATTGCCCTCAGAGCTCAGTGATAATCTTGTTGTTGAGATTGGTACCATTGTCCGTAATGATCCTCTTTGGTACGCCATATCGACAGATCAGATTGTGCCGAATGAACCATGCCACGACGTTCTTGGTTACGGTAGCAAAGGAAGCTCCTTCAACCCACTTTGTGAAGTAATCAATAGCTACCAGGATGAAACGATGCCTATTGGGAGCTGTAGGTATGATCTCGCCAATCAAATCTATGCCCCACATTGCAAAAGGCCAAGGTGCCATCAAGATGTTTAGATTTTTTTTTGGTATCAACAAGGGTGGTATGAGCCATCATTTACTGTCTCAACCGGCGAGCAGCCCATGCCAAAGCGTAGCAAGTTCTCTCGAGCAGTGATTATTGGGTCTCACAGTCGGTGAACTTTTTGCTAAATCAGTAAATAGCATGCTCTTTTCGGCCAGACTCGTCATGTTGACCCAACACCTCTTTGTATTGTCCAGCACTTTTAAGTATAAGATCAATGGTCTTCCTGTAATTGGAGGCATCAGAATTGGTGGCTTGGAGGTAGTATGGCCTTCTCTTCTTGAAGCAGTAGTCTAACAAACTCAACAGACACTTCGCAATCATCTTCACCTTCGTCTTCATCTAAGTTGATCGGATTTTCGAAGTCATAACTGGCAGTAGCAGAGTCGTTACAAGTGGGATCCAGAGTGGATGTGGACCTGTATATGTGAGTGTGTGTAAATAGCTGTTTTTCAATATATATAATAAAGAAAAACAAGGAGCGCAAGATTTGAAATGCAAGAAACGTCCAATGCTTTTATTAATGATATATGAAAATGACACACATAAAGCCCTCACAAATGAAACCACAGTGCCCCGGGTAAGACACCGGGCCATAAAGTTTAAAACATTGTCTGTTACAAATTCAAAAAAGTTTCATTACTGGGTGATAACAGAAACGGGCATAGAATCCTTCGTTGTAGATCCAACTGTTGATATCAAACTCTTCATCATCGTCATCCCTGATAGCATTCACCCCTGCATCTTGTTTAGGCTTCTCTGGTGCTCCGAACTCAATCTCCTTCGCATCGATCAAGTCTTGTACCTTGTTCTTCAAAACCCAACAATCATCTGTATTATGCCCCGGGCTATCAGAGTGAAAAGCATAACGGGCATTAGGGTTGTACTTTGGTGATGTTGTATTTGGATTCTTTGGGGATTCCTTTAGAATCAACAGATTGGTCTTCAACAATTGTGGCAGAATCTGAGATAGGGTCATGCTGAGACGAGTGAATTGCCTTCGAGGTCTCTCGTCCCTTTGTTGATTGTTGTGCTGAGGAGCACCAACAGGTTTTGAAATAACAACCGCGTTAACAGCTTGGCGGTGTTCAGATCTATTCTGATTTCTCGAACTGTAGACATCACTGGACTCTTTCTTAAACGGCTTCTTCTTGGTGCTTGATGAGGAACCCTTCTATATCTTACCAGCCTTAATACCAGCCTCAATCCTCTCACCAGTCAAAATAAGATCTGTAAACCCAGATGAAGAGCTTCCAATTAAGTGGTTGAAAAATGGACCAGACAGGGTCCCCAGAAACATGTCCACAAGCTCCCGATCAGCCAAGGGTGGTTGTACTCTTCCGACGAGGTCCCTCCACTTCTGAGCATAATCTTTGAATCCTTCACCCATTCCCATTGACATACCCTGGAGTTGGGTACGCGTAGGAGCAAGGTCGGAGTTGTACTGATACTTCCTGTAGAATGCAGTAGCCAAGTCTTCCCAACTGCGAATACTGGCTCCGTCCAACTGATAGAACCACTCAAGCTGAGTCCCTGAGAGACTGTCTTGAAAGAAATGGATCCATAGGTTCTTATCAGCAGTGTAAGGCTGGATCTTCCTCACATATGAGCGGAGGTGCAACTTCGGACAAGAAACTCCGTCATACTTAGCAAAGGATGGTGCCTTGAATTTGTGGGGAATCACCACCTAGATGATAGACCTAGATCACCAAAGTCTAGACCAGACACTTTCTGAACTTCCATAGCACTCAACCGGTCTTCCAGTTGCTTGTATCTGTCCTCGGCCGGAGGATACTATTCTTCATCATAGTCTGTCTCGTTGTCGGAGACCATGGGGCTAGGAGCCCTCCTTTCCTCTTGACTACCTTTCCCTCCAGATGAGGTGGTCAGATCAACTTCATTCTGTAGCCTGTTTCCAAACCTGTGCCCCGTGTTAAACAGGATCGTCCTCTTCTTCTTCTTCTTCTTCTTCTTCTCTTTCAGAATCAAGGTCTTCAGGTCTTGCTGACCCTTAGCTAGATTCATGAACAACTCTTGGAATTGGGCATTCTGGGCCTGGAGGGCCTTGATAGCTTGCTCAATTGAAGGTTCAGCTAACATGATGAGTGCTGAAATAAACAACGAAGAAGATAAGAGACCTGTAATGGGTACCTGTTTATGAAGTGCATGGGATGAAATGCGTATGATTATGATTTCAAAGACAGTCAAGAGATTCAAATTTGTAAACCAGAAAGGAAATACACTTTATTAGATAAACTTTGTAATTCAAATTGTTCAAAAAATTGCCCTTAAGGCGTTACAAGAATGGAAATACTGAAAAGTAAATAAAACTGGAAAAGAAACAATCAATGGTCCATCAGTGCTCCCATGATCTCTTCTTATCGGTGCGGACATAGTCATTGAGAATCCGCTCGTTCTCCAACTTCCTAGTCAACCTCTGGATCTTCTGCTCTTGCTCGTTGAACTTCTCTCAGTAAGAATCCCGTTCTTCCCTCAGTTGCATCCAAGATCTCTTCAGTGCCCCAATGTCAGTGGGCATATAAGGATGAAGGATGGTTGGAAGAACCCCTTCTTCATTAGCAACTTCAAGAGTGATAGGCCGGACGACTTCATATGGCATACCCAGCTTCTGGGCACGGATACGGACCCATCTGAGATATGGCTCCATTAGAAGTGAAGTCTTTGGGCCCAGCTCATGTGGATCAGATCTGTGAACTCTATCCCAGGCCTTTATGAATCTGCGACGTTGCTCGTCGCTCTCCCCTTGAAAATCAAAGATGATACTAGACATTAGCATCTCTTGAGGTCCTTCTCTTCTGGCACGCCCGAACTGACGTAGAGATAAGCATGGGTTGTAAGAAATTCCTCCATGGGTTCCTAACAGTGGAACATTGGGATACTCCCCACGTCTATTAATAACAGTCACCTCGTCCATACCCTTGAGAGTCCATATGATGTCATTATGAGAGAGAGACATCACTCTATAAGCCCAGCCCATGCCTTCTTTATTCTTCAGCACTGATTTGGGAAGATGCAAAATAAACCACCTTGCCAATAAGGGAGCACAACACATCAAGGTTCTCCGCTTTCGGGCAGTACGAGCATAGAGATGATGAAGGATGTCACCCAAGAGAGTGGGTACCGGATTCTAAGAGATGAAGATCTTTATCGCATTCACATCAACAAAGGAGTCAGAGTTCGGAAACAATACCAAGCCATATATCAAAAGAGCCAGAATATCCTCGAAGTCCTTGAAGTCTAGGATATCCCAGAAATAGTTAGCCTTACCAACCAAGAACTTAGTCAGAAAGCCCTTTGCTCCACTTCTAGTCTCCCAATTAGCCATTACCTCCTCTTTGGTCAAATGAAGGGATGCAGCAATCTCTTCGGGCCTAAGAACCTTCTCCCAACCAGTAAATGGGGTCTGCTCCAGAATGGAGATACCGAGCAGATCAGAGAATTCTTCTAAGTTTGGAACCAACTGGTAGTCCTGGAAAGTAAAGCAATGGTACAGTGGATCATAGAATTGGACCAAGACTTTCATCGTCTGTTCATCCATCTGGGAGGTGACCAAACTAAGAAGATGCCCATGTCTTCTGATGAAGGAAGTAGTATCTGGCATCTTTGCAACCAAATCTTTAAGCAAGGTGGGAACTTGGACAAAGTTGATCCGGATGGTATTCCTACGCACGGGCATCATAATGACCTACAAAACAGAGCAAAGATGAATCCCTCCTGTCTTTGAAATAGGTTAGTCCAATGTAAGATGTATGCAATGTTATGATGTCATGATGTCATGATAGTAAGCACACCATAAGTATCCACAAAAAGCAAACATGGTAAAGGCACACAAGTCACACAGAGAGACCTTAGATTTCAGGCTGGCAAGGAGCTTAGGTACTACCCTCTTTCAGTTCAGTTGGTTTAAACCTGTCCTAAAAATAGTAACCGGGTTCTAGAGGATCTCAATATCACTGACTACCCTCAATCGGTCATAATTCCAGTTTAGCAACCTTTTCTTGCGGCCAGAATCATCGCGAGAGTTTAGTCTCAATGAGTGTAGCATACTGCTACTGTTCTATGGCCAAGTTGGTCAATTTAAAGGTTCTAAGGTCAGCTGGTGCTTAATGACCCCTTAGATGACCCATATTCTCCTCGTTCCAACACAAGGGATATCGGTACAATCTAAAGTGCCACACCAACGTAGCTACTACTTCAATCGTATCGGTCTATGTCGTACAATTCCCTCACAGTTTATTGCTACTTACCTAAAAGGTATCCCCAGATCCGGGTTAGGATCTATAGAACTCCGATACAAGCCCACAAATATAAATCATACAAAGCATACAATTGAAAACACAATGATCTAATCCTAAGGTACACCTCACTTATTTAAGATTTCCCCAGCAGAGTCGCCAGTTCTGTGATACAGTGGGAAGCGAACTGACTGTTTTTTGGAATGCTGGTTCGCGTTTTGCGTTTGTTTTTGCAAAATGTCGCGGTAAGCAAGAGCCGCCACCGTCTTTTATTTTATCCAACAAGGAAAGGAAAAAAGCACATAAAAATTCCTTTTTCGAGATGTTTCTCGGGTTCGGAGGTAGATTATAGAAAGGGAAGGTGTTAGCACCCTTTCTATCCGTGGTTATCCACGGGTTCTTAGGTACTTGCTCAAAGTGTTTTCAAAATTTGCTTTTCTTTGTGTTTGTGGGTTTGAAAGAAGTTTTTGTTTGAAAGGAGTGTAAGTGCGAAAAGTTTTGTTTTGTTTTAGAATGAGCAAGTACTTAAGAACCATCTACCTACTCGAAAAAGGAATTAATCTGTACAAATGTCCTTTAGACAATGCTATCCCACTATTGATGAGTAGGTAGCATCGTCGTTGGAGTTTTAAGGGTCAATTCGATTAAGGGACATGTGGTCACTAAAGCAATGTTAGGATTCCTTAGCGGTAACCCTAATGTCTTAGATCATTTTTCCGAGGCAACCGTTTCGAGGCAACTATGATCTTTGGACAAGAGGACGACCTCTAGAAATTCCTATACTCAATGACCACGTTCGAAGGCAACCAAATGAGGTGTACCCTAAGAGTGCGCATGTGCGAGTGTGTTAGTTCGGTTATATCATCTTTGTACATGTTATGCGTGAGCTATGTTGATTTTAAGTTCATACATTGGATCTTGTCATCCATTCCCTATTATCAAACATCTAACAGTGTATAGTTGCGGAATTTTAAATTGCGGAAATTAAATCTAAAACTATTACAAGGCGTCGGGTATTTACATCGCCAAAAACAACCCTTGAAAATTAAATTGCAGAAAATTAAATAAAGCGATAAAAAAAAAGTCCTAATTAAAAGCTATTGCATTTCGGAAGCAATTACAATAATAAGAAAAAATTGATCGCGTGCGAGAAAATTAAACCGGCGCATTTTTTAGGGTTTTGACCCGTTTTATGAAAGAAAGAGATTTTTTTGTTATTTTTTGAATTAAAAGAAACTAGATCTAAATTAACAATTAAATTAATTAAATAATGAAAATATTTTTGGATTTTTGAATATTTAAAGGAAATAAAATAATTTTAATCAAAGTTAGTAAAAACCTAATATTCTATATTGATTTTAATTTTTTGCAAAAAAAAATCATTAAAAGTTATATCTATTTAAAACTAAATTAATTAGGTTAATATTTATTTACAAAAATAAAGTTAAATTTAATTTTAATAAATAAAAATAATATTTTTTTTGTATTTTTGATTTTATGAGAAAAAATTTAATTGGTTAGTAATAATAGAAATAATTAATTAAAACAATAAAGCAAATAAATAAATATAATGAAAAGAAAATAAACCAAGGGGGTGTTGGACCCAAGAGGAGGTGAGATCAGCAATGGGATGGCCCAACAGACGCAGGCCTGTATTGACTTTGCTGCTTCCATGTGACACGTTTGACTGGGTCATATGGTGAGCTTCTAACCCTGGCCATCAGATGTGGCCTGGAGGCCATCTGGCGCCTGGAGATTTGAGGAGTATGGTGCACCATGATCTTTGAAAGGCATTGGAATGTCTGAAGAAAAACAATAGCAAATATGTGGGGGGGCCTGGGAATCAAACCCAGGTCCCAATGGATTTTACACTAGCGCGCTTACCAACTCAACCATCATGCTTAATTGTTAGTATATTGGAAATCAAATATAATATAAAAAAAACAAATAAATTCCAGCAAACAAAAAAAAAATAAGGCGCAAGATTTGAATGGTCCAGTTGGGAGAGGACACGTAGTTGTCTTCTTCAACGAAGCCTGGTTTTCTTACCTGCGGATTTTTATCCGCAGCAAGATCCGTCGCTTCATCCTAAAATGCGCCCTAAGCCATAAAAATGCCAAATAAGACCATATTCATGATCGTCTCCTTTCACTGATTTCATTTATGCCCATGGTTTGTTCCAATTTTTCCTGAAATCAAAACGCCTAAAAAACAAAAACCAAAACCCTAGTTTCGGGTACAGGGTTACAGGCTACAAAAACGAAATCAAATATTGCAAAAATATTGGAAATCATGCAAGGATCAAGAATATGTCCATGATTTATCAAAAAGATGCAAGAATCCAAGGTCACGATTTTATGTACAGGGCGGTGACTCACGAAACTTACAACACGATTGGGGATGTTTCAGGGCTTGATTTTGATTCCAATAGCTTCAGTGGGTGTCAAGCAAGAGGATAGCGTGGAGTTTTTGTCTTGAATTGGGCTCTAGATGTGATTTCAGTTTCACACTTTCAAAGCTTTTTCTCAAGTTTTGTTTTCCAGATTCTGCAGCCTCTAGGTTGTGTTCCTTGTGCCTTTGCCTTGTGTGAGTATAATATAGTGAACTACATTTAATTTTGGGCCTTGAATCCATGAGCATTGATGTTTGAAGATTTGATATGAATCACCATTAAAAAGCTTCTAAAATTATCTCAAATCAAATATTTTGTTCATAACATGGCATGATTCGGATTTGATCTGGTCCATGATGATAATTGAAACCTGTATCAATCAAAAAGATCTTATTTCATCAATATTTGGATTTTATTTGGATTTAAATTGATTAAAAGTGAATTAATTCAATAAAAATCAAATAAAATAGAAAAATTAATGAATGGACATAAAACTGAATATAGGACACGTGTATGGTGTGACAAGATCAAATCAAGTGGAAAAAAGTGGGCCCATTTGTCAAAATTTGAAGTTTTGGGGATAGTTGACTTTTGGCAATTTTAGAAAAATTCCCAACTTCAACAATGCATAACTTCTTCTATTTTGAACTTTTGGAAGTGTTCTTGGACTTTTTAGAAACCTTGAGATGTCCTCTAACCAACCCTTTTGGTCTAATATCATTTTGATATTCCATTCTCAAGTTATAAGCTTTGGAAAAAAAAGGTGTTTTTGTTGACTTTCAAAAATGACCTGTAATATCCAAATTTGTAACTTCTTGTGAGTGCATTTCTTGATCTTGGGGTGTGAAGATGGATTGTTGGAAATTGCATCCTCTTCAAAATGAGCTTTGGATGGGTCATTTATCATAAAGAATGAGAAAGTTATGCATGGTCAAAGTTGAGTTGACTTTTCCTACAAAACCCTAATTTAGCAACTTTTGAGTCTTGATGAATTTTGAGAAATCCTTGATGAATCATGATTAACCCTTGATCAAATGATGAATTATCCTTCAAAATGAGAATGTTTACAAAAAATCTTGAGGTTTGACTGTTTATAGGTTACAGTTGACTTTTGCCCTAGCACAATCGATTTTTGGGCCTCTTGAGCAATTGACTGACCAAACTTCCTTTGCAAGGTTTGAAATTTGACATGGATGAACTTGAGAGCATATTAGGAAATTGGGGAGAATTTTATGTCATTTTGATGCAAGGACCTTGATGCAACACAAAACCCTAATTTTGAGATTGACTGTCTTAGGAGATGATTTGACTGTCCAACTCTTGAGCCATCTTGAGCCACTTGAAGATTCTTCTTGCAATGTCTTGAGAAATATGGGAGGGAAAATTTTGGGGTACAACACTTACTACCATACAAATGGTAGCTTAAATCAAAGGTAATATAACTCCAACAATTTGAATGATAACAATTGTCCGCTATCATAATAGGGTTCAACTTCTTCTTTAACTAAATCTTTCACTTGGAAAGGACCAAATACAAGTTGTCTTCATCAAAGGGACTTCTACTTTCTAGGAATTGGTAATCAATAACTCTACCGGGGATCTTGAAAAGAGACGTGGGCAGGTTAACATGAAAACATGTTTTCTTAAATAAAGAGAAAGATTGAATCCTAAAAGTTGTAGAGCAGCGTTGCAGAGGGGTAAGAGTGAATTTTTAAAGTTCCTTCTATTGATTACAAGGATAAGAAGATCTCTTCTAGGTTATTCCTACTTATGATACTGATGAATCTGCTGTTATTGCTGATGAGGAGAAGAAGAGTTAAAGTTTTATATTGCTCATGTTTTCTGTAGTTAATACTTTTGATTTATTTTGTTTTTTTAGCAAATATTATCTTCTATGTCACTCATTCTTCCTCACACATCTTATCTTTAGTATTTATTATTGATATGGTTGATTTTAAATTTTTCAGGAAATATTGTTTTATTTATTCTTACTCACACTTTTTATATTTAGGAAAATTTTTATTTATGATCTATTTTATTTTATTTATTTGTAAAACCACCAAAACTTTGTAGCATTTATTATTGGTAAAATTTAAAATTTTTGGAGTGTACAATTGGGTAGACAATAATAATGATTTTAAATCATAGTCAACTTAAAACCCATTATTTACATGAAATGTATCATTATTGATATGAATTAAATATTAAAGGAAAGCTCTTAATAGAAAGAGTTAATCTGATGGAAGGGGTAATCTGATAACAGGATCTTTAACAAACTCCTCTGATGAGACTTTTCCAAAGAGATGCCATTTGATGGGAAAAAAAACTAACACTAGACTTACTGAGGAAATTGCCATTAGTTGTGGTTAACACTACTATTAGTTCCATGGTTGGATAAATTTTGGCTAACCATGGTTCTAAACATGGTTCTATATTGATATTGAGTAAGATGATGCAGCATCTTTATCAACTGTCATACGTACCACCAATGTGTATGACAGTTGAGCTTGTCCCTACGCACCACCAATGAGAAGAGAAATGTTTTTTTTAGTTTTTGATACAGAAAAACTTCAACGAGCTTCGTGCCTATGTACCACCAATGTGTAATGGTGAAATCAAAACCATGTAGTTCTTCTAAAAAAGTTTTAAAGTTTTTTTGTTGATTGATTTTAAAATAAGAGACAATTCGTCATGTTATGTGGAGTAAGTGATGGAAAGAGTGGAATAACATATTAGGGGTCTAAGGGGTAAGCTGGATAAAAAGGAAAAAGAAATGGTCAGTGTTTCATTCTGCACGACCGTGAAAATTGGGAAGAGAATAGTGAAAAGCTAGGGCACAAATACAAGATATGGGAATTAACCGTAGAGCTTGGAACAAGAATCAAAGCTAGAATCTAAGGTAAAGGGGTGGTCCTTATTATTGTGATTGATATGAGGTTTAGGTATATGTAGGATTGTGTTAGGGGTTTTGATGAATTTGATAACATGACGATTATGATGAATTTGTGAAGATTGTGATGATTTTGACATATGTTGTACCCCAAAATTTTCCCTCCTATTTTCTTCAAGACATTCTTCTAGAGTTCTCACATGCTCAAGGATGCTTAAGAATTGATCAGAAAAATTCTCCTCCTAAGCAATGGGTCTACAACTAGGGTTTCATCTTTTATAAAGAAGAATGGGTTTCAAAGGTCTCAAATGGTTTTCATGGTTCATAATAGGTCTTCAATAGTGCTCATGTCAAGTTTCAAGCCTTGCATCACAAGTTTGCTCAATCAATGGCTCAGATGATTGAAAGTCAAATGTATTGGGTAAAAAGTCAATTATGGTCAACATATAGTCAAACTTCAAGATTTTTAGTCAAAAACAACATTTTGGAATGATATTCATCATTTTATCAAGGTTTGATCATGATTTCTCAATAGAAGTCCTCAAATCATCAAAAGTCCAAAGTTGCCAAATTAGGGTTTCCATAGGAAAAGTCAACTGAACTTTGACCAAGCATTACTTTCACATGATTCATCATTTTTTTCCTAAACAAAGACCATTTTGAAGGAAATTAAATTCTCTACAACTTTGTATATGTATACTCAAGTCCAAAAAGTGCTTCATTTGAAAGATATGAGCTAATACATTACATGTCATTTCAAAAGTCAACAAAAGACACTTTTTTGTCAAGGCAACTTACATCAAGATAAAGTCTCCAAATGAAAAAATGATAAAAATAGAAATGGTAAAGTACATCTTGAGATTTCCAAAAAGTCAAATATAACCTTCAAATGATAAAAATTGATCAAGTTATGAGTTTCACAAGTTGGGTAATTTTTGAGAAATGCATGAAATCTCAATTGAGCAAATTTGTGATTTTGGGCTATTGAGCCTAAGTTTTGGAATTCAAATGTATTCATTACATGTTTAAAGACCCCTAAGTGCATCCATGCATTATTTTAGTTTTTATTTTATTTATTTTGATTTTATTTATTTAAAATCAAAATTAAATTAAAAAAATACAAAGTAAATACAAGACACATGCAAGATTTGAAAATCTGAATATTTTGAAATCCAAATAGCTCATGACAAGTTGTCAAGATCGTGCAAATCCAAGAAGGGAATAAAATATCTTCTTTTGGAAATTTTTGAATCAAAACCTTCATCTCTTAAACGCCATAATTCCATTTGATTTTGTACTAGTATTGTTAACCTAATATGATCTCTTATATATACATAAGCATCAGATCACGACAAGATAGATGCAGTTGCTTCCTCCAAGCAAGGGTTCTGTGATATGATGGGAGAACTGACTTGAGTGTTTTGAGTTTTATTGCAAATGTTGTAGTTAGCAAGATTCGCCACCGACTTTTCTTTTATCCAAAAGGAAAGGTGAAAAAGCACAAGAAAGACCTTTGAGATTGTTTCTTGAGTTCGGGGAGTAGATTATGAAAAGGGAAGGTTTTAGCACCCTTTTCATCCATGGTTTTCCATGGGCTCTTAGGTACTTTCTAGATCACTTGCTTTTGTTTGAAATTATGCTTTGTGTGGTTTTTGAAAGATATTTTGAAAAGGTGCCATCGTTTAGGAAAACTTTGTAATGATTCTCGTTCGTAAGAATGTATACAAAGTGTTGATCTTTTGAAGATATTTTCAAGTTTGAAAGATGTTTTTGAAAGTGTTGGTGTTTGTTTTGAAAATGAGCAAGTAACTAGGATCATTCTACCTATTCAGAAGTCTTTCATGTTCATTTCTTTTCCTTTGATATTGTTATCTTACCATTGATTTGGTAAGTAACCATATCTTTGGATGTAAACGGGATGGGCGTGAATCATCGTATAACCATAATTAACAATGTTGCAAGGTATCTTAGCACCTTTCTTTAGGGACTAAGATCATTTTGAAAGGCAACTTTTTATAGCGTCATTGAGGGACTATGATCTTGTGTATTTGCTTGTTTTTGCTAAGATACCTTGCATGCATAACATGGCCATTTTCATAAGGCAACCAAGTGGATTTTACCCTAGGGGTGCTTGTGTGCAAGTGTATTTATTCTCATGATTTGTTTGTCTTTGATTAGGGTTTGCTAATTGTTGATTTTAGTCTTTCCATACAAACCCTAATTACTAGCATTTATATAAAGCGATAAATTGTGAAAAGTAAAATTACTACACTATTACATCATTAGGGGAGGGGGATGTACAAATTTATAAATGGGGATTGCAAGAAAATTAAACCTAATTATCTATTACAACCATATTGAATATTGTATAAAATTGAAAATAAAATGCAAGAATATAAATGGAAAAGAAATGATTTTTTGGTGTTTTTATGAAAGGGTTTTTGACCTAATTAAAGAAAATGATTAATTAAAATTAAATAAATTCAACTTAAACATATTAAGAAAAGAAATTAATTTGAAAATGATTTGTTAGGGTTTTTTATGAAAAGGTTTTAAATTAATGAAATAAAATGAAAATTAATTAATTAAAATAACCTAAGTTCTAAATTAATTTTAACTAAGAAAATAAAATAATATATTAATTTATCCTAAGTCTAAAAATTAATTGTTTTAAGAAAAGAAAGGAATTTTATTTTTTTAGAAAAATGTTTTTTATCTTATGGAAAAAAAATACATGAGTATAAAAAATAAATATGGATTTTTTTATGATTTTATGAAAATAATAATAATAATAATAATAATAATAATAAAAATTAATAATAATAATAATAATAATAATAATAATAATAATAATGAAGAAAATAAATATAAATAAAAATAAAGCAAAAGTCAGGGGGGTTAATCGGTAATACAAATGGTGTTGTGAAGAAAAAACAAGACTAGGCCCATCCTAAAGCCCAGGTGTGATACGGTGGGAGAACTGTCTTGAGGGTTTTGCATTTTATTGCAAATGTTGCGGTTAGCAAGAGTCGCCACCGACTTTTCTTTTATCCAAAAGGAAAGGTGAAGAAGCACAGGAAAGACCTTTGAGATGTTTTCTTGAGTTCGGGGGATAGATTATGAAAAGGGAAGGTATTAGCACCCTTTTCATCCATGGTTTTCCATGGGCTCTTAGTTACTTGCTAGTTCACTTGCTTTTGTTGCTTGAAAAGGTGTTTGGTATGGTTTTGAAAGTATTTTGTAAAAGAGGCCATTCGTTTTAGGAAATCTTTGTAATGATTCTCGTTCGTAAGAATGTATACAAAGATGTTTGTCTTTTTGAAAATGTTTTCAATGTTTGTAAGATGTTTGGAAATGTGTGTGTGTTTGTTTTGAAAAATAGCAAGGATAGTTGTTTTGAAATAGAGCAAGTAACTAGAAGTAATCTACCTACTCAAATGTCTTTCTCGCATATTTTCTATTCCTTTGACATTGTTATCTTACCATTGATTTGGTAAGCAACCCTATCTTGGGATGTAAACGGGACGGGCGCGGGTCATCGTATAACCATGATTAGCAATGTTGCAAAGTATCTTAGAATTTCGAGGGACTAAGATCATTTTGTAAGGCAACTTTGAATAGCATCATCGAGGGACTATGATCTTTTGATTTTGTTTGTTTTACCAAGATACTTTGCATGCGTAACATGGCTATTTTGTATAAGGAAACCAAGTGGAGAAACCCTAAGGGTGTTTGTGTGCAAGTGTGTTTGATTGCATGCAGGATTTTATCTTGAATTAGGATTTTCTATTTCATTGATTTTATCTTGCCATACATATCCTAATTGCTAGCATTTACATTTGAAAGCGATAAAATGAGGAAATGTAAAATCCTACGCTATTACAATATTTAAGGGGTGGGGGATACACACTTATGAATGGGGAATCCAGCGAGAAAAATAAAGAAAAATAACAAGGGGAAGAAAAAAGAAAATAAGGAGGGGGTCAACGTGCTGCTGAGAGGAAGTCAGAAGTTCTGACCATGGCCTGCTGCAGAATAGCAACCTGTTAGTGAAAATGTATAGGTCAGAACTTCTGACCCTGGTGCGCTGCAAAACAGAAACCTGTTAGTGGAAATGTTAGAAGTTCTGACCCCAGTGCGCTGCAAAACAAAAACATGTTAGTGGAAATTTATGGGGTCATAGGTTCTGACTCCGCTGGGCACACAGTAATTTTCAGAAGTGCTGATATTACTGATGACAAAACAGGCCCCCAGAAGTTCTGGTTTCAAAGTCAGAACTTGGTCTCCCTCCGTGCCAGTCAGAACATCTTCAATTTGGTTATTTTTCCACAAAACAGAAGGCATGTCTAGGACAGTTTCAGCAGGTGTCATAGCATTTCAGAAGTCAGAACCAAAAGTCAGAGGCAAGTTCTGAACTGGTTCGTTCTCTACTTAAGCATACAGATGCGTGAAAATCTCAGAACATGCACAACATCAAAAGCATGATATCTACATTGTATTTTTGGGTATGCAAATCTGGTGATGCTTAAGCAATGTGGTGAGGGTCAGCAAGTGCTTACCTTGCAGCTAGAAAAATCTATGGACTGGGGTCAGCCTCAACTCTGATAGTGTTCTGGATAGGTTCTTTGAATGGATGGATGAAGGGTATATATATATGAGTCAGAAAACTATATGGGTGTTTCTTAGTCAAGAAATACTTTGAGAGAAAATGGAGTTTGAAAGAAGGAGATTCAAAGTTGTGTTTAAGGCTCTTGAAACACTAGGAAATTTGGCAGAGTTTCAAGGTGTTTTCATGCTAAAATTTTCAATTTCTTTTCTAGCAATTTTTCTGGGGTTGGATCCTGGCTTTTTCAGTGGACAATGGTGCTCTATTTATAGGGAAAGCTTTGTGCGTTTTTTAAACGTTACGTGGCGCCAATACCATGCAATAGATGCTGACTTACTCTTGAAGAAAGCTCATGAAAAGTTGTGATGATTGACAGCTTTTAGCCTAGGCTGGAATAGTAAGCGAGGATTAAGGAAAAGTGACAACCATAGGAGAAAAGTAGCGCATGAACCCATACCTAAATCTGCATAAGAGCGTTGTTATGCTGCACGTGGAGAGACCCTTTGGGCAAATGCTAAAGTGGTTGTGAGCATTAATGAACATTAAATGGTGATGAGATTGGTCAAGACTAAGAAATCTTGTAATATGAGATTTGCATCATTACTTAAATCTGAGCCAGCAGTTCCTACTTCAGCATAAGTCTAGAACAATGCACCCAAGTTCTAATCTTAGTATCCTGCTGTCTCAGCAAATTATGAGGGTTCTCCAGACTTTCCAGCATGTTCTTTTGATTTGCCTCTGAAAACTCTGGACTTAGAGATTCTGCTTCAGTGTAACACCCAATCTTCTGATCCCCTTACCTTCTGATTCCAGCATGTTCTGAAGGAGCTTTCAGGCTTCGTTGCTTTCTATGCATTCCTCTAGCAAACTCTGACTGAACTTGCGTAACTGCTGAAAAAGCCATGTTCTGATTGAAGATTATGTGCTGAATAAAGTTTGCAATTTCTGACTGAGTTGGCGTAGCTCTTGAAGAGCCACATTCTGACTGAATGTTATGTGTTGAGCCAAGTTTGCAATTTCTGACTGCTCCTGCCTGGAGGTTAGTTCAGAAGTTCTGAAGTGTCATTTTTCTTAAATACTTTAGAAAAATTCTAAGTATTTAGAATTTAACTTTTCTAAGGTAAAATTTGACTTTTGAGCTTCTTGATGAAACAAACTTCATATTCCAACATGTATTGATGAAATATGATTTTGGTGTTTTGATTTTGATCCAAAAACCAAAGTTTGACTTTTTAGCTTGCAAATGACCACTTTGCCCTTGTAAATGGCTTACTTTAAAAGAAATGATAATTCAAGGCTTGGATTTGTACAAGGGAGAATTTTGAGAATCCAGGGTGATTTTCCTGGAAAAAAAGAGAGGGCAAATTTTGGGGTACAACAGCTGCCCCTGTTCAATCTTCTTTAACCTGAGGAGTTAGACTGGCGAGGTTTGCCATTCACGACTCGAAGGTGGAAGATGATTGGACACTAGAGTGCCCAGAAATTTGCGCTCGGCGTCAACAGGAGGAATGGGCTTAAAGATGCCTTTTGGAGAGGTAATAAGATCTTTTTAAGGATGGGCTTGTGGATGCCATCCAAGAATGCTTGTTGAGATGTAGCTTGTAGGTTTGAACATCAGAATGGCTTCCGTGTCTGGAGCGTATCTGAAGGCATCTTTTAATAAGTATCAGAATGGCTTCCGGGTCTAGAGCGTATCCGAAATGTATCAGGAGTTTATATCTAAATCTGAATGAGTACCAGAATGGCTTCTGGGTCTGGAGCATATCCGAACAGTATCAAAAGTTGAATCAGAATGAGTATCAGAATGGTTTCCGGGTCTGAAGCGTATTTGAACTGTATCAAAAGTTTAATCTGAATGAGTATTAGAATGGCTTCCGGGTCTGGAGCGTATCCGAACTGTATCAAAAGTTGAATCTGAATGAGTATCATAATGGCTTCTGGGTCTAGAGCGTATCCAAATTGTATCAAAAGTTGAATCTGAATGAGTATCATAATGGCTTCCGGGTCTGGAGCGTATCCAAACTATATCAAAAGTTGAATCTGAATAAGTATCAGAATGGCTTCCGGGTCTGGAGCGTATTTGAACTGTATCTGAAAAATTTGAATATTGTTAATGGTAGCTGTTGACCTTATCCTGAAAAGGGTAAAATGTTAGCTGAAACACAAAGTTATGTTGCATGAAATGTATGATGCAAGATATTTGCTTCATCAATGTTTATGATATGTAGATGTAATGTATGCACATGTAAGCTGATTTGTTGTATTGCTGTTTAATTGAGGAAAATAAATCCTTGAATGTTGTTTGAGGATATGTAAGTCTTCAGGTCTTGAAGTTGAAGTGTTGATGAATTTCTGTTGAGAGGAATAAACTCTTGTTGTAAGGGAAATGCCATGTATTGCTCGTAAGATCTGCTTGGGGCAACCTGAAAATCTTGATGACTTTCACTGGGGATTATCCATTGGAAGTGTTTTTTCCGTTGGGGAGCATTGAAAAGTCTGTGGGGAAAAAGCTTATTCCTGTTTGGGAAAAAGTTCAAGAGTTTTTGGTCGTCTGTCTCTCTACCGGGGAGTTATCCTTGGTTGGAGAGAATCAGAAGTTAGCTGTTATTCGGTTGGTTTTCAGGCTTCAAAACAACTTGCTGGGGAATTTGGAGAAACTGGGCAGTTTCCATCGGGGATTAATAGTTTGAAGTTTTAGTTCCGCTGGGGATTCAAATGACGTACTGTGGGGATTTCCTATGGAATAGCCTAGAGACGTTTTCCTGTCCTTTCAACTTATCAGAAATTGTCTTTCTCTTTTTGTTTATTTGTAAGCAGTAATTCTGTTCAAATGCATATGTTCATTAATGAATCATTGGACGTTTTTACAAACAAAACACAACCGTAAAGAAAAGACAAATAGTTTTTTGCACTTTCAAAGGGGTATCTTTGTATTTAACTTTGAATAAGTATTTTGTACCAAGGAGACAAACATCCTAGTAAGAGAATGGTGCCATAAAAGCAAGAAAAAATTATACAAAGAAAGATAGCTATATGTGATAATCCCATGGGGTTCCCATTCTGCTATAGCCTTCGTATCTCCGAATATCTTATCTATTTGTTGCTTCGTTCGAAGATGATTGAATTGATCAGAAGCTCTGAACTTTGTTAGGGGAAGTCAGATGTCGTCCGCAAAGTGATCCGACGGGACATAGTCGTACGCTTTAATTCCCTAACTTTTTCCTGGACCGCCCTTTCGGGTTTTCAGTCCACCGGGAAACCCTTTTTTGCCTAAGTCGCCCTTTTGGGTTTTCAACTTGCCGGGTATACAAATTTATTTTATCCCTAATTTTTTCTCGAATCTTTTTGGTTCGCCAGTATGCCCTTGTTTTTCCTAGGTGTGTCAACCTAGCGGGTCTCTTATGCGTAGTATCTTTTGACTATGTCCGCGTTCGCAGGGTGTGGTAGGTTGTCGCTGTCCATGGTGGTTAAGATCATTCCCCACCGGAGAATATGTTCTTGATTACAAATGGTCCTTCATAGGTAGGAGTCCATTTGCCCCTGGGGTCACTTTGTGGTAAGATAATGCGTTTGATTACTAGATCTCCAACTTGATATACTTGGCGCCTTACTTTCTTGTTGAAAGCCTTGATCATCCGTTTTTGATACATCTGACCATGGCAGACAGAAGTAAGTCTCTTTTCATCAATCAAGTTCAGTTGATCAAGTCGAGTCTGGATCCAATCGTCCTCACTCAAACCTGCATCTTTCATAATTCTCAAAGAGGGGATCTGAACCTCAATAGGCAAGATAGCCTCCATGCCATAAACCAAAGAATAGGGTGTTGCCCCAGTTGATGTGCGAGCCGTGGTACGATACCCGTGGAGAGAAAATGGTAGCATCTCATGCCAGTCCTTGTAGGTGACCGTCATTTTTTGTATGATCTTTTTAATGTTAATATTTGCAGCTTCGACGACACCATTAATCTTTGGCCGATAAGGGGACGAATTGTGATGTTGAATCTTGAACTGCTCGCACAAGGAGGTGATCATAGTATTGTTAAGGTTTGTACCATTATCAGTGGTGATCCTTTCTGAGATACCGTACCGGCAAATGAGATTTTGCTTGATAAAGCGGGCAACAACATTCTTAGTAACGGATGCGAAGGAAGCTGCTTCGACCCATTTTTTAAAATAGTCAATGGCCACTAAAATGAAGTGGTGTCCATTGGAGGCTGTAGGCTTGATCTCCCCAATCATATTGATTCCCCACATAGAAAAGGGCCAAGGAGCTGTTAAGACATTTAGAGGAACCGGAGGTACGTGCATTTTTTCAGCATAAATTTGACACTTGTGACAGGTCTGAGAGTGTTGATAGCAGTCTGCTTTCATGGTAGACCAATAATATCCTTCCCGTAGGATTCTCTTCGCCATCGTATGCCCACTAGAGTGAGTGCCAAAAGTACCTTCATGTAATTCAGCATTGATCTTTTCCGCTTCAATCTTATCCACACACCGGAGCAGAATGGAGTCATGATTACGCTTGTACAAGACGCCATTACTCAGGAAGAACTTAGCAGAGAATCTGCTTAAGAACTTTTTATCATTGATTGAAGCTCCTTCTGGATATTCTTGAGCCTCGAGGTACCTCTTGACTTCATGAAACCAAGGTTGGTCCACTACCTCTTCAGTATTAATCTCGTGATAGTGTGCTAGTTCATCCATTCGTTTAATGGTGATCTAGGGAGCCTCATTATCCCAATTAAGTTTAAACATAGATGACATTGTAGCTAGAGCGTCTGCTAGCTGATTTTCTTCTTGTGGGAAATGCTCGAAGGTAATCTTCTCAAAATGTGGTAGCAGTGTCAAAACATGTTCTTTGTAAGGGAAAAGGTTTGGGTGTTTAGTATCCCATTCTCCTCTGACCCGACTGATGACCAAAGCTGAATCTCCGAACACATCTAAAGATTTGATTCCCAAATCTATGGCAGCTTTGAGACTGAAGATGCATGCTTCATACTCCTCCATGTTGTTTGTACAATTGAAGCAAAGTCTGGAAGTAAAAGGGGTATGACACCCTTCCAGAGATATGAGTACATCGCCGATACCATTACCAAGTGCATTAGATTCCCCGTCAAAGAACATGGTCCATCGGGATCCTTGTTCAGGTCCGTCATATGGTCTGATTTCTTCACAGTTGTCTAATATCATGATGTCTTCATCCGGGAATTCAAACTTCATGGACTGGTAGTCTTCCACAGCTTGGTGAGCAAGGTGATCAGCTAGTACACTACCCTTTATGGCTTTCTGGGTAGTATACTGTATGTCATATTCTGTTAGGATCATCTACCATCTAGCTATCCTCCCAGACAGAGCAGGCTTTTTGAAGATGTATTTTATCGGATCCATCTTAGATATCAACAAAGTAGTATGAGTCAACATATACTGTCTTAGCCGGCGAGCAGCCCATGCCAGAGCGCATCAAGTTTTCTCAAGCAGTGAATATCTGGTTTCACAGTCGGTAAACTTTTTTCTCATGTAGTAAATAGCGTGCTCTTTTCGGCCAGACTCGTCATGCTTCCCCAATACACACCCCATTGAGTTCTCTAAAACGGTCAGATACATGATTAGTGGTCTTCCCTCGACCGGTGGCATCAAAATAGGAGGCTCTTGTAAATACTCTTTGATTTCGTCGAAAGAAATATGGCATTCATCATTCCATTTGACTACTTGATCTTTCTTCAATAGTTTGAAGATTGGCTCACAAGTAGCTGTCAAGTGAGAAATGAATCTGGAAATATAGTGCAGGCGTCCCAAGAATCCTCTGACTTCCTTCTCAGTACGAGGAGCAGGCATTTCTTGTATCGCTTTAACCTTGGCAGGATCAACCTCGATGCCTTTGTTACTGACAACGAAACCTAAAAGTTTACCGGACCGTACTCCGAATGTGCACTTGTTTGGGTTCAACCTTAACTTGTACTCCTTCAATCTTTCAAACAACTTTTGCAAGTGGTCAAGGTGCTCTTCTTCAGTTTGTGATCGGGCTATCATATCGTCTACGTAGACCTCTATTTTATGATGTATCATGTCGTGAAATAAGGCTACCATGGCGCGCTGATAGGTTCCCCCTGCATTCTTCAGTCTAAATGGCATTACCTTGTAGCAGAACGTGCCCCACTGTGTGACAAATGTTTTTTTCTCCATGTCCTCAGGCGCCATTTTGATTTGGTTATAACCTGAGAATCCGTCCATGAAGGAAAATACTTTGTGTTGGGCCGTATTGTCAACCGGGATATCGATGTGGGGAAGTGGAAAATCGTCTTTAGGGCTGGCCCTATTCAAATATCTATAGTCCATGCACATTCATACTTTGCCGTCCTTTTTAGGCACGGGAACAATGTTGGCAACCCATTGAGGATAGGAAGTGACAGCCAAAAATCCGACGTTAAATTGTTTCATGACTTCCGCTTTGATCTTCTCTGACATGTCAGGTCTCATGCGGAGGACTTTTTGTTTTACTGGTGGGCAGTCTTCTCTTGCTGGCAGACGATGTACCACGATGTCTGTATCAAGTCCTGGCATGTCTTCGTATGACTAGGCAAAGATCTCAACATAATCATGCAATAGCTGAATTAGACGCTCCTTGACACTCGGCTCTAGATTGGCACCCACCTTGATTTCCTTTTTATCCTCCTCGGTACCCAAGTTGATTGTATCCACTGGTTCCTTATGAGGCTGAATAGCTCTTTCCTCTTGTTGTAGTAGTCTGGCCAGTTCCCCTGGTACTTCACAATCTTCCTCACCTTCGTCTTCGGCTTGGTAGACTAGATCTTCAGAGTCACAAAAGGCCATAGCAGTATCATTACCCATGGGATTAGGAATGGAGGGGTACATGCATTTGTGAGTGTGGGTGTGTGTAAGGGTATAGCCAACTTTGAACAATAAAAATATAAAAGAAAGACAATGAGCACAAAAGGTTTGTATATGAAAAACGTCCATGATTCATTGAATGTCATATGATGATAAAATAAAAATCCTTACAAATGGACCATTGTGTCTTGGGTAAGACACAAGGTTTTAAAATATGTGAATTATTTGTGAATATTACAAGTCCAACAGAAATGTAAAAGATAAATTACTGAGGGATGAAAGTTATTGGAACAAAGTCTCTGGCTTCCCAATTGCGAAGTCCTCTGTTGACAGTAGGAAAAATCCAATCCTTCAAGCTGCGATCTTCTTCACCATCTTCCACTGCATTGACCTCTCGGTTGCTAATCTTCAAAGGTGGCCCTCCAGCACGGGCACGGTGCACAGCCTTATGAGCACTTGAAGTAAACTCTAAGCCAAAATTGTCATATTTATACGGAATTTCTGGAAGTTATCCCCAGATGGTGCATCTACCCTCTTCTACTACTTCCTGGGCATCCTTTAGAGATGACATCCAAGCGGAGGTCTTGTGATCTTGGGTATCTGGGATACCGTCTTAGTTACTGCTACCTCTTGAGAGACTTTTTCGAAGTGTTGAAAAGGAGTTTCAATGAACTCGCCATCCAACTCCACATACCAGAAAGAATTTAGGTGGCTAATCATGTACTCTTCCTCTCCGTGGACAATGATAATCCTTCCATGGACCGGGTATTTCAGCATTTGGTGTAGTGTAGAGGTGACAGCACTGGCATTATGGATCCGGGGCCGTCCTAGCAGACATGAGTAAGAGGGGCGGATGTCCATTACATAGAAAGTTGAGTTGAAAGTCTGAGTTCCCACCTTTATGGGGATGTCCACCTCCCCGTGGACCATCCTCTTTGAGCCATCAAACGCTCTCACAACTATGTTACTTGGTTTTAATGTTAGTCTTTCATAATCCAATTTGTCGAGAGCTTTCTTCGGTAAACCATTCAAAGATGAGCCAGTGTCTACCAAGACGTGGGCCAGATTTGTTCCTCTACATTCCACAGAGACATGTAATGCCTCGTTGTGCTTTCTCCCTCTTAGCGTCTGTTGTACCCCAAAATTTTCCCTCTCATATATCAAGACTTTTTCTCACAAGACTTCTTGGACTCAAGATAAGATTAGGGTTTGGTCAGCTCAGGACATCACCTTGCACTGATAACCTAAAATTAGGGTTTGAGTTTGCACAAGGATTTTTGGACCATCAATGCTTCATGTGACTTTCATACACCATCTTGGACCCCTAAGGTTGCTCATGTTAAGTTTCAAGCCTTGAACCGCATTTTTGCTCAGTCAATTGGACAATTGACCTAAAAATCAGCTGTATTGAGGAAAAAGTCAACCATGGCCAATTTACAGTCAAAGATCATAATTTTTTATCCACAACAACATTTTAGACTCATATGTACCATTTGATCAAGTTTGGATCACAATTCCTCAAGAAATTTGATCAAATCATCAAAAGGGCAAAATGGTCAAAATTAGGGTTTTGACTAAGAAAAGGCAATCTTTGATTTTTAACCTAACCAATGACCAATTGAGTACAAACATGATTTCAAGGATCTAATGGCATCATCTTGACCTAATTACATGGTTCAAAAGATCTCAAGTTCATTGGATTGACAGATGAATTTTCCAGTCAACTAATCAAAAGTCAACTGTACACTGAAAAGTCAAACTTTGACTTTTTGGTCAAAATCAAGTGCCAAGGGTCATAATTCATCAAGATATGTCAAATATGAAACTTGTTCACCAAGAAAACCAATTTTGAAAATTAGGGTTTTGAATTTGAAAATTTTCATAACTTAGAACTTTTCTAAGTATGGAAATTTTCTTATTTTTTCCCAACTTTTCACCACTTTTCCACCATGATGCAATTTGATTCAAAGAAAACTTCCAACATGAAAGTTGTATTCCTACATGAAATATACAACTTTAATTCACAAAGTTTTCCCAAAATATGCTTGGATCTTAAGTTATGAATTTGTGAATAGAGGTCCATGAACTAAATAACTTTGTGAAAATTTGCCCTAATTTAGGCAGTTTTTTGACCCAACTTCATGGACATTTTTCACCTAGTTCCAAGAGGTATTTAAAAAATAATTTCAAAGATGTATTATAGAGCACATTGCAAGCTTTCCAAAATGTCCAAGAACTCTCCAAGATCATTTGTGGTTAGGGAGAATCGAAGAAGAGAAATTGGCATTTTATCACTTTTGTTCATGCCATTTTCACAAAGTATCAAGTTGCAAATCTGATCTTGGATGCTTGTACATTGCTTTACAGGTCCTAAACTCATTCTAAACTCCATAATTAAATTCTAACTCATAAGATAAAGGCTTTATTTTGGCTTTTGGAACATTGTACAAGAGATAATTCCATTAATGGCATAAAGGGCACATTGCCATTTTCATAAAGGTGAGCTTTTACAACTTTGCCAACCTTGAGCCTTGGACCTGTCCCTTTGGTGCAAGCAATTCACACAGGTTTTAAGCAATGTGTACAAGCTCTTTGTAGCTCTAAAACTAGCCAGTACAAGCATGTTAGCTTTAGTCACTTCACTTTGCTTAAGATACATGAAAGTTTGCCAAAAGTGCTAGAACTTGTACATCTAGTGAGAGTGGACTTTGTATCCATTCTATACAAATATACCAAGTCATTACAATGTTATACATGAATTGATAGCATCCAAAACACTCTCAAGCTCAAAAAACACAAAATTATGCCCAAACATTGCAGTTCTGCAAAATCATTGTCAACTTCATTTTGGCTCGTGCGTTTTTCCCTTTAACATTTGAAACATCTTCCATATATCCTACCAAAGCTATACAAGCATTCATCCTGCATATGTAAGCCCTGTTTCAGCCATTGCCATTTTCAAACTTGGAGCTTGCAACTTGACTTCTACAGAGAGTTCTGGTCATCCACAAAGCAAACTAGGCATTAGAATAGCTTGAAGGAACTTCAAGGAAGCTCACACGATCCTCAGGCCTCACTCAAAGTCCCCACATTACCATATCAAAATCCAGCTGTAGGAGGTATTTTTCAAAACTCTATCTCTCTATTTAGACATCCTCAAGCCACGATTTGTGAAGGAAAGATGTAGTCCATAACATGGTGAAGCTGTACATATGCATACTTGTCATTTATATTAACTGAGCTAAGAGAATTTGAAGCTTGAAGTTGCTGAAATATTTAGGTCACGATTTAGGGCCGTTAAAATTCTCCCTGGTCTTTGAGAGTTAGGTTACGAATTTTATATCATTGGAATCGTGAGATAAAATGCCACAAGTTTCATGTTATGGTTTTTTGTTTTTGTGCAAGCATGAGCAAGTTGCAGGTTTAAACGTGATGCACGCGCAGAACTTAAGGACATGGACGAAGATGACTGGCTTGGGCCTTGGCGCGCCTGGGCCTTCTGTTTTAATTTTTTCACCCCCTGACCACTATTTGCACCCCCTGATTCTTGTTTTATATTTTTTTTTGCATTTTTCTTTATATTTTCATGTTTATTGCTTTTAATCTTTTTTTTTTAACATTAAAAATCCTAAAAAATAATTAAATAATTTTTTGCAATTTTGTTTTATTTTTTATTATTTTTTTACATAGAAAATAGCTTTTTTAGGATAATATACTTTATTTTCTTAAATAAATTGTAGATATATTTTACAAAATACTATACATTTTTATTTTATTATTTTACACATAAAATATTCATTTTTTCATACATATTTTAATTTTTAATATTTATACATAATATTATTTATTATTTTCTTGTACAAAAATGGACAAAATAAATAATAGGAAACATATTTTTCTTTTAATAAAAAATTAGGGTTTCCCCCTTTCAAAAATAATAATATTTTTTCCTTATTTTCTAGGGTTAATTAATTTTATTTTCTCATACCTTAAACAAATACAAAACATTTTTTTTGCATAAATACATTTGCATTGCATTTTAATATTTGTATGTTTTATTTAATGCGCACAATATTCAATTGGATTGTAATAGTATTTTTAGGGTTTATTTTGTGCAATATCCTCATTCAAAATGTTGTATCTCCCCTCCCATAATAATTGTTGTAATAGCTTAGTTTACATTTACGCAATTTATCGTATTTATACCATGTTTAGTAAACTAGGGTTTGTATGATAAGACCAAAAAGCAAAACAAATAGAAAAGACCTAATCTAAGACAAATGCATGAAAAGTGACACACTTTGCACACAAACACCCTTAGGGTTTCACCCACTTGGTTGCCTAAACAAAAATGGCCATGTTACGCATGCGAAGTATCTTGGCAAAACAAAACAATCATAAGATCATAGTCCCTCGATGACGCTATACAAAGGTTGCCTAAAACAAAATGATCTTGGTCCCTCCAAACATGCTAAGATACTTGGAAACATTGCCATCATGGTCATACGATGACCCATGCCCGTCCCGTTTAACATCCAAAGATAGGGTTGTTTACCAAATCAATGGTAAATCAACAATTTCAAAGGAATAAAAATACATAGGAAAGATATTTGAGTAGGTAGATAGCTTCTAATTGACTTGCTCCATTTCAAAACAATACTTGCTATTTTCAAAAACAAACACACACATTTCAAAACATTTCCAAACAATTTACAAAACATTGAAACATTTTTCAAAAGACAAACATCTTTGTATACATTCTTACGAACGAGAATCATTACAAAGATTTCCTAAACGATGGCCTCTTTTCAAAATACTTTCAAAATCACACCAAACACAAAGCACCATTTCAAACATTTTCAAAGCAAAGCAAGTGATCTAAGCAAGTAACTAAGAGCCCATGGAAAACCATGGATGAAAAGGGTGCTAGCACCTTCCCTTTTCATAATCTACCCCCAGAACTCAAGAAAATATCTCAAAGGTCTTTCTTGTGCTTTTTTACCTTTCACTACGCCATATAAGGGCTTTTAAAGCGCTTATTTTGGCCTTTAAAAGCGCTTAAAAGCGCTTTAATAGCTGGCGCTGGCGTAGGTAACAAAAGCGCTTCTAAAAGCGCTCTGGTAGACCCCCCCTTTAAGAGCGCTTTCCTGGAAAAAGCGCTCTGGTAGGACCCCCCTATAAGAGCGCTTTCCTGGAAAAAGCGCTCTGGTAGACCCCCCTTTAAGAGCGCTTTTCCCAGAAAGCGCTGCCAAAGACCAGTAAAAAAGCATAAAAAATTAAAAAAAAACGCAGCATACAAAAGCGCTTTTGTAAAAGCGCTCTGGTAGGCCCCCCTATGAGAGCGCTTTTTATGGAAAAAGCGCTCTGATAGGCCCCCCTATAAGAGCGCTTTTCCAAAAGCGCTTTTGTATGCTGCGTTTTTTTTTAATTTTTTATGCTTTTTTACTGGTCTTTGGCAGCGCTTTTACTAAGAAGCGCTTTAGTAGGTGGACCTTTAAGAGCGCTTTTTAAAAGCGCTGTCGTTTCTAAATGAGGTATTTTTATGTACAGCCTATAATTTAATCCTCCCAGTCGACCTGTAATGTTTTCGACCTGTAATATTTTCGACCTGTAATATATTTTTGACCTGTAATATATTTTCGACGCTATTATTTCAGCCATCAGTAAGACAATATATATACTAATATAATACCATTATAATATCCAAAATTATATATATACATCATTACATCAATAATATTATAGTTCAAATCGACACAAATCCTACATGAAAAATTGCTTAATATAATATTGACACAAATCTTCTTTAATTTCTTCCAACTTAAGCTTCGGGTACCCAGCAGCACGGAATTCGTCAAGGTACTACAAAACAAAAACATAATATAAATGATATATTTAGTTAAATGTAATAAATTATATGAAATTATCTTAAGTTATAAATTCATACCGTGAGCGGAATCTCTAATTGATTCGCCTGAAGGATTTCTTTCATGAACCTCAAAACAAAGTATCCGCAATCATAATTGTTTCGCTGTTGCGGACACTACATAATAAAACAAATAAGATTCTATAGTTGTCTTGTTTTACCAAGTAGCATAAATATTATAAGCAAAATTGTGAAAAGTAATGTACCTGCACTTGGATCCAAGTGATGTTGTTTGATTTAGTCCGGGATACCTGTGCGTCCCGTTGACTACGGAACACTTGTATTGATCTAATTATTAAATATATAAAAGCATATGTTTAGATCAATCCCACAAATAAGAAAATATATAAATATACACGAATATATATTTAGAACGATCCCACTTACAAATCAACGATTTCCTTCATAGCCGGATAATTGGTCCATTCACCATTTACCGAATTCAGATAATACACGACTTCTCTTATCGGGTTGATAGCAAGCAGCAACCAGTGTGCTCTATAAATTAAAACAATAGGTTATATGAAAATTTTGCTATACACAAAAGAAACAGAGATTAGATGAACCAAGAATGAGAAACTAACCCTACTGGTCGGGTATTATACGCCCAAAGATGCAGACTTTCTGTATTGCCGGTGGACATGAATCTATCTACTAAGCGCTGTCTAACTGATTCCGGTTCCGAAGCAATTGTCATTCCGCTGCAATGGGCGGAAGACACGAAACGGAATCTGTTAGACAATGCAGTCCCGCGCAACACTCTGTCATACAACAACCTTAAATAAAAACATGATAAACATTAGATTATTTTCATTGAAATGTGTAAATAAATTATATTGTGGGACTAATTAAATAATATATCGGATGAGTGAATATTACCGGATGTATGAGTGCATATTACTGACGCCTAGTTGATCATGCCTAAAAATCTCTTCCAAGTCATCAAATGTAATATGTGACGGGAATTCAATACCGAAGACACTTTCATCCATGTTGATTTCACGTAAACCACAATCCTTCAAATCGGACATATCAACCATTGTTGCGAGTGTCGAACGGTATCGAGGCACAAAAGCACCGCCTTTTTTTGCCGCTTGCTTCGGAGGACCAGTGGGTGGTAAGCTACGAACCTGCTGCGTCACTTGTTGTGACTCCCGAGCGGATGCCTAAAAATCATATAAGTTAGGTAAAATATAAAATCATGCAGATTTAGATTCAGACTATATATTAACACTTTAAATGTACCTCTTTTAGTGATGCAACAGACTCCTCCTCCTGTAAAATCCCTTTACCCTTAATTGCGGGTTTTATAGGAGCAGTCTAAAATTAAAATGTAAAAAATAATTAATAAACGGTTTAGAATTGACATTCGAAAACTAAATGATTTATAATCGTTTTCAGTATACCTCATCACTAATGGTAATGAGCTCCGAGGGCCATACAACAAATGATCCTATTGCATCTCGCAGCAATGTCGTCTCTGAGACCATGTCAGGTACCGGTAGAATCGCATCACGATCTAATACAACATCCACCGATACTTTCAGGTGTCCATCCGGGAGCGGTCTGTGGTGAAGTAAATCTCCCGAAGTGTTGTGCACTTTTCCCTTGCCAACTAGTCGATAATTCGGTGACGATAAGTATAGTTGGCAAGATGAAATGCCCTAAACAAATAGAAAATATAAAGTCATTATCATTAATAAAATAGAACAGTTTGTAAGGAAAAAAACTTATAATTACCTCGGGAAATTTCTTTTGATAGTTGATACTAGCCTTATCACTAGTTTCTCTCACCGATGAAGTGTTGCAATTTTCTCTCATATACATATCTTTATCTCTTTGCAATTCAGAGACCTGTGCTTGCAATTCCTGCAACTTTTGCAACACTTCTTCATTGGTAAGATTTGATCTTCTCCTAGAACTCTTATAAAAAGAGGTTGGAGTCACACCATGACCCTTACCCCTCACCCGACCGGGATACTCGGGAGCATCTAGTACTCTACTAAGTACGCTCTCCTCACCGGTGGATGCCGATTGCGACAAGGTCTCCTGTAATTCATTTACATTTAAATAATTATTAGTGGAGATAAAAAATCATTTATATATTAAAAAACATTTGATTTAATTAAAGACACAGTATTATACTTACACATTCAGTATAAACTCTCTGAACATCGGGATCGACAGCTTGATTCTTGCCCACACGAGCTTCCTTCCACAACACATGTACAGGAAGTGAAGCTTCCTCACTTTTAGTCTCCTCTAACTATGCATTGACACAAACGATAAAATCGTCAATTAAAACATGCACATGTAGACAATTAATTAAAACGCATTTCTATTTACTTACAATTTTATCCTCTAAGCGTGCATATCCCAAACGCCCTTTTTTGTATGGATACGCTGGTTTGGATGCTCTCTTACTATTCGTGGCACTCTTTTTCTGAAAAGCTTCATCTCTTTGCTTTAAAAACTCAGCCCAATCTGCTTCATCAATGAAGGTCGCATACTTTGTTGGCCGTCCCGGTGCCTCTTCAAGAAATTTTCCATCTTTATCCTTAAGATAGGTGTTTGTCAAAAAACTTTTCCACCCTCTATATCTTTTGCCGGCCAAACTAAGTATGTAGCTTTTACGTTCATCTGGTATCTCAAAAGTCCTCTGCAAAAAACCGTACGCATAGTGTGTTAGTATAAGTAATTTAAACAATTTATCGTCAAGATAATAACAACAATTAACCATATATGATATATACCTGAAGCTCTTCCCAAATCGCTTGTTTTTTCTCCTCCAATTCTAAATTTTTCGTTTTCGATTTCCAGGTAGCTACGGAGACCGGAATATGCATACGGACAAGTGTACCAATATAACTTGTCAACTTTGCAGAATTAGGACCAATTGGTTGTTTATCAGAATTCCATTCCAATCGGTATACTAATCCTTGGTCTCTATGTCGAATGATTCCCTTCATAATAGTGATGCCTCGTGCAACCTCTTTTGCTTCAGTATCAGGTGGAGCATTTGTATCCGAAGCAACTCTTTCTTGTGAGTTTTCTTGTGAGTTTTCAGGTGGAGCATCTCTATCTGGAGCCATTGAACCTGTATCAAACAAACTAAAGCACATTAGTACACTATTAACACTAACTTTATATGAGAAACATTTCAAAAAATTACAACATAGAAGTTATTATAAGAAGAAAAAAAATCAATCCATTATTAATTGTTCAACGTGAAGATATTAATAAAATAAAAGCATGTGATACAATCAATATTACTTTTTCATGATATTTCTTTTAGGCAAAGATGAGGGGATGCATACTCTATCAATATTAAAAGCATGTTCATTTAATAAATCTTAATTTTTAGTCAAATTGTTTTAAAGTACAAATTGTAAGATTTTCACATATTCGATGCCAGATTACTAAATATAATAATTAAAAAATATAAAAATGAGACCATTACTAAACATAAGCGAGTGAAGGTTATCGAGACCATTACTTTATCACTAACGTCTCTTTCTTTTCTTGGTAGGATTGTGTACTACGCGTCTCTTAACAATGCGGACGGTTGGATTGATCCAAATACCCTCATTATGATCATTTCTAATACAAGATTCATTCTCATTTTGATCGTTTCTTGTACAAGATTCAATGCCAACACCAATATCACCTTGATCTTCAATTTTTTCATCAACTATTTTGTTAGATAAAAGCACTATAGACCATTTCGTACTTGTCGGATCATTGACATTGAACACTTGTTTAGCTTGAGAGGCTAGAATGAAAGGCTCATCTTTGTACCCTACCCTATTGAGATCCACTTGCAAAAATCCTGACTTATCCATTCGTACGCCACTATTATCAATTTAGTTAATGACAAGGCAACAAGCTTTTTCAACTGTTCTAGAGGAATAAGACAAGGAAATTCCATTTCTATTTTACTATTTTGCATTGTTGAAGATGCTTAAGAAGACAATTTGCAAACATGATTGAACAAAGACATATTACATGTATCGCTCATGACAAAACTAAGTTTCCAAGTCACACTTTCTTTGTAGATGATCTCAGATATTTTGTAAAGCTACCAAAAGTGATACATATCCTATCCACAAATTATTACATGAATATGCTTAAAATTCATGCCATCGCCCTAGTCCCACAAAATGCAAGGTATCCTTGGTTTTTAGGCTATCCACAAGTTGCATGCATCTTTGGTTTCAACACAAGTCACACAAACTTTGATTACTTTGGAGTACCAATATTCAAGGCTAAGTCAAGAGTTCAATATTTACATCCAATAGCAGATAAGGCCTAAACCAAATTAATCACATGAAAAGGAAACATCTTATCTATGATGAGAAGAATTCAACTATTGTTAACTCGATAATCCATAACATGCTAACCATATTCTAACATTAGTGAAATCCACATGTAAACTCTCAAGAATCAACAACAATCAAACATATCTCATGATTCCAATATAATCCAAAATAATTATAATACCAACACCACAACACATTCAACATGAAATCACACAAGTAAGCATGTATCGTCATCAAGTTTCATGTTCATAACAACAACAACACAAACCCTAACTTCCCAACCATGGATTTTTCTCTCAAAGCTAAAATTTAACTATGAACTCACCTCTAGGAAGAAGATGATGATGAAATATTGGAGACGACTTGATGAAGCAAGCTCTTGATCCTTAAGTATTCCAAGCTTTTTTTCTTTCGAAGAAGACGATTGAGAACGGAGAAGACGATTCCAAGCTTAGGTATTTGGAAACGATTGAAGACGATTCCAAGCTTAGGGATTTGGAAGCGATTTTGTGAGTTTTCTGAGAATGCAAGATTTTGAAACGATTTTGTGAGTTTTCTGAGAATGCAAGAGTTTTCTGAGAATGCAAGCTTTTGTGAGAATGAACGATTTCTTGTTTTAAAAAATTTTAATTGTAAAGAGGGTATGACAGCGCTTTTGAAAAGCGCTTTCGTAACTAAGGCTATACCAGCGCTTTTGAGGATAAAAGCGCTCTTGTACCCCACCCCCTATATCAGCGCTTTTGAAAGCGCTTTCATAAGCCCCCTATAAGAGCGCTTTCAGAAAGCGCTTTCATACCCCCCCACTATAAGAGCGCTTTTCAAATGCGCCTTCGTACCCCAGCCTCTAAGAGCGCTTTCTGAAAGCGCTTTTGTAACCCCCCCCTTTAAGAGCGCTTTTTTAGCGTGTTTTTTTATTTTGTTTTAGCGCAACCTATACCAGCGCTTTTTACAAAAAGCGCTTTAGTAGGGGTGCTGCTAAAAGACAAATTTGGTGTAGTGTTTCCTTTTGGATAAAATAAAAGTCGGTGACGACTCTTGCTAAACCGCGACATTTGTGACGAAACGCAAAACCTCAAGTCATTTCTCCCACCGTATCATAGAACTGGAGACTCTGCTGGGGAAAATTCTAAAAGTGGGGTTACCTTAGGGTTTAGATCACCTTTATTTGCTTACAATTGTTTGACTTGTATGCTTTACACTTTAGTTCTATTGTTTGGGTTTGAATCCTCCACCCAGATTTCGGAAACATTATAGGTAAATAGCAATACGTTGTGGAAACTGTGCAGGGTATACTGACACGGTCTAAGCAATAGTTATGCTAGTGTGACATATTTGTGGGTACTGGTAGCCTTTGAGTCAATCAAAGAGAATACGGGCGGCTGAGTGATGTCATGAAGCACTAACAAACTTCTAGAACCTTTACTTGACCAACTTGGCCTTTTAGGATGTAGTGAGTGAAGATGTGAAAAACACAAGAAGGGGAGGTTGAATTGTAAAACTTGAAACAAATTCTTAGACAACACAGTATTTTTATCCTGGTTCGTTTGATCTCAAACTACTCCAGTCCACCCGTCAAGGTGATTTCGCCTCTCTCCAACGAGGTCTTAATCCACTATATTCAAAGGATTACGACAGCTACTTTAACAACTGTTAAAGCCTTCTTGAGTATAACCACATACCGGTTTATCTCAAGGAAATCTCTTACAAAGAATATGAACAATGATGTGTTAACGTTTTCTAATAAAATAGTATATCACAACTGTGATAATTACACAAATTTAAGCTTAGAATAAACTGAGTTTCTAAAGCGTTTGAGTGAGCGTGGTGTTGAAGGCTTGGCAAATTCTATGAGTGCATGCGTGCGTCTTTTCTCACACATACTTGTTTATATAGACAATGCAGAGATACGTTGTCCATAAAGCCATTTCAATGATAATAACACTCTTTCCTTTTTGAGAAGATCTTGTCTTGAATAAAGCCGTTAGCAATTAATTCCGTCTTGAATACATAGTAACGCTTCAGAGTCTTCTTTGCTTTAACTTATGATAACGCTTCAGAGTGCTGATGACTTGGTAGAGATCTTTGATCAGAGTCAAAGTGTATATGTTTATGCGCAGATTCTGGTCATCAAACTTCAGCGTATGATCTAGTAGCTTCAGCATGTAGCACATGTTACTGATCTTCTGATGCTGACATATTGCTGATTCTTCTGATGCTGATTCCATCAGAACTTCTGTGTATAGAAAACATAATTTTAAGAAGCATATTTGTCTTATATATAAATCTTACAATTTATTTATTCTTTGTATTTTGTTATCATCAAAACTCTAATTAAGGGTTGTAGAATCAAACTATGTTCTAACAATCTCCCCATTTTTGATGATGACAAAAACCAGATTTTTCAATTAAAAATAAAGAATAAAAAGTATAGAATTAAGAAGAGAAAACTCCCCCTGAGTTGATTACTTCCCTTTAATTCCATGAGTCTTTGAGCATCAAAACTTTATTGTATCTTTCATCAGAATTTTGTACCTGTAAGCTTTTCAGAAGAAAGAAATTTAAATAGATCAGAATGTTTGAGACTTATGTATCAGTAATCCGTTATTGAAAAATATCATTCTTTCTCCCCCTTTTTGTCAGTTATAAAAAAAAACAAATAATCAGAGCTAAAATGCGTTAATATTAAAAATAGAAGCAATGATAAGTTCAAAACAATGTAAAAATATTACAGATAAACAAGTTTTAAAGACAAGGAAATTCTAAGAGGGAGGAGGAAGACGTGTGAACAAAGCCTCCAACATGCTCTTGATCTGGGTGTTGGTTTCCTGTTGCTGGGTTAACATGCTCGTGATTGCATCAATTTTGTTGTCCTGTTTATCCATTCTTTCCTTCATCAACATATCAGATCTTTTCAGGTCTTCTAGAGTCTGTCTGTCAAGGGAGGAAACTTGAGGATCTTCAGAAACAGGATGCTTCTCAGAGCTTTCTGCAATATCTTCTTCTTGACCCAGTGCTTCAGTAGGAATCATCTGCTCTTGAGTATCAGGTTGAACTTTGGATGCTGGACGATGTTCAGACCAGGGAGCATTGTCCAGAGGGAGAACTTCTTCCTTAAGCAGCTTGCTCAGAACTGGACCTTCAATTTCTTTCAGCAGATTGCTGAAGTTCTGTTGAGCTTGTCCGTAGCTCTGTTCTTGCAACTTATAAGTTTCAGAGCATACCCATCTTCTGAACTTTGTCCAAAGGTAGTCTGATGCAGCAGGATCAACCAGTTCAAGACTAGCTTGTTTCAGAGAAGTGATCCACTTCTGTACTTCTGTTTCAAATGTCAATAAGCTGGTACTAACATCTGGATGTTTTAGTTTTGGGATAGCTGTTTTGTGGGTTATGGCAGCAAGACGTTCAAAAACTGTTAAGTCAATGACAGTCTTGATGTTGTTTTCTGGATTGTTCTTTGGTGAGGGAGTGGGAGAGTCAGGAATTATGATTAGACTTGATGGGGAGTTTGGAGGAGTTGATTCTGGTGAAGAGGGAAGTTGGGGAATATTCACAATGGTACCAAGGGGCATACGAATGGCCAAAGGTTATGTGATTCCAGGAATGGGAATGGTATCAGAATCAACAGTTTGGTTTGATTGATCGTTATGAGGTTCTGGTTCATAGGATTCAGAAGGTGGAGCCTCAGAAGTTTGAACTTCTGGGTGAGATAGTTCAGGTTGTGGAGAAGGTGGATGAATTTATGGTTGAGGAGATGGAGGTGGAGGTATTTCTGGTTCTGGAGAGAGGAGAATTTCTGGTTGTGGTGAGAGGGGAATTTTTGGTTGTGCTTCTGTGGTGGTTTCAGGGTTTGGATTTTCTGGAATGGGAGCAGAAGTGTGTTGGTCTATATCAGATAGAACTTTTGCAAGTTCTTTTTGGGTTGCTTCAATATTTGGATTTTGAGGTTGGGAGCGAGATCTTCTAAGAGTTAAGGATTCAGAGGGGTCAAAATCAATGTCAAAGTAATCAAAAGTTTATGGTGTGGGGTTTTCAGATTGTGTGGGAATTGGTATAGATGTTGATACATAAATTGAATCTAAAACAGTTACAGAAGAAGGATTACCTCTCTTTTTAGGAGTCTGCTGGGATGATCCTTCTGCTACAACTTTCCTTTTCTTGGTTTTCTTCAGCACAACTTCTGGAGCCTTCTGCTGCAGATCCTGAATGTTCAAATTTGGTGTTGTGCCATCCGCCTTGCAAGCATCCAGATATCTGACTATTATATCTGGTTTAGAATCAATCTTTGAGAACAGAGGAAAGTTATCCAGAGGGACTCTTCTGCTGGAGATTGCTGCAAAAGGAGTGACGCTGGGTTCCTTGATGTTCTCAATCAACTTCATTTTCTTCAGATTCTTTGCATTCAGCTGTTTGCCAACAGTAGCTTCCAAAGGGTTGATTTCCTGAGCCTCTGTAAGATGATCAATCAGCTTATTCTCTGTTAGAATATCTGATATAAGTCTTCCTAGGGGTATCCAATCCCTTTTTGTGCGCTCATCTTCTCTGGTTTCTTTAACACTGGTCCTTAGATGGTTAAACAACAGATGAGCCAGATTTACCTTAATCTTCTAAGAGATGAAGTAGATCAGAAATTGCTGATCAATATTGATGTAGTCAGGAGAGCTGGTAGGCTTCCTATGGTTTATACATCCTAGAATGATCTTGGCCCATATTCTGTGATGGTCTTTTTAAATCCCTTATCTTGCTGGAGGGAAGACCCAGAGTGAAGATTTCTCTAGCAATTAGGGCAACATCAACGCATCTTTCAGCCATGTCAATGCAACGAACACCACCACCATTGTAGCCTATTAATATTGCAATGAGGTCCTCAGTAATAACTATCTTCTTCCCCATGATGTAAGAAGTAACTTGATGGTTGGAAGATGAAGCATGAATCCAAAATTCCTTTACCAGAATTGGGAATGTTGGACCCACCAGTCTGTCAAAGTATCTTTCCCAGCCTTGAGCCTTAACTTCTTCAGAGAGATTAAACCCATTCTCTTGAAGAATGTTGAAATCCACGATAAATTCTGACAGAACCTCTAGATTTTTGATTGGTGTGAGAAGCGTTCTATAGGGTTCTTCGTAATGTTCAGTGGAATCTGATTTATGAGAACTGGAAGTAGGAATGTTGGAGGAAGCCATGTTCACACGAAGGTTTTTGAAGAACTTGGACGGGTTTTGAGAAAGTATGCAAACTGAAATCAGTAAGATTGAGAGAAAATGAAAGTGAAGGTAAAAGAGTGTAAATGGTGAGAAATGTGTTTAAATAGATTTCTAAACAATTTTGAAAACATAAACGGTAAGAGAGAGAATTAAATTATAATGATTATTAGCATTTAATGATAGCTGATTTTGGGGGATTCAGAAAGATATTGGAACGGTTACCCATGACATGTGTCTCAATGCAACTAATCAGCGCTTTTGACCTTTCAGAAAATTGAACGCGTGTTCAGCCTCAGAAAGTAACTGATGACTGGATGACACTTGTTTGCTTGAGTGAACAACACATTTCTAGCCTTGATTGTGATAGATTCTGATACAATCTGTGCTTCTAAAGATCTGAAGAAAGATTGATCAGTAGTTCACGAAAAAATAAACAAAGTTCTGAAGGTTAAGATATGGAATTAAAACAGTTTTATTCTGGGCAGAGCTTCATGCTGAGATGTTTCAGAATGAAGTTGAACCTATCTTCAGAAAGAGGTTTTGTAAAAATATCAGCCCATTGATGGTATGTGTTAATAAATTTTAAATTTAGAATCCCTTTCTGAATATAGTCCCTAATAAAATGATGTTTTATTTCTATATGCTTAGCCCTAGAATGCAAAATAGGATTTTTACTGAGACAAATAGCAGAAGTATTGTCACAGAGGATAGGAATGTTACTCTCAAATATCTGGAAGTCCTCAAGTTAACTTTTCATCCAGAGCATTTGTGTGCTGCATCCAGTTGCTGCTATGTATTCAGCTTCTGCTGTTGATAGAACTATTGTGGATTGTCTTTTGCTGGACCATGAGATCAGATTTTCTCCCAGAAACTGGCATCTTCTAGAAGTGCTTTTACGTTCTACTTTGTCTCCAGCGAAATCAGCATCACAGTATCCTATTAAGCTGTAATTAATTGATTTTCTATAAAACAAACCCAGATTAGTAGTACCTTTCAGATACTTGAAAATTTGCTTAACTGCTGTTAAGTGAGATTCTCTAGGATCTGATTGGAATCTAGCACAAATGCAAACATTGAATAGAATGTCAGGCCTTGAAGCCGTCAGATATAGAAGAGAACCAATCATACCTCTGTATACCTTCTGTTCTACCTTTTTACTTACCTCTTCTCTTTCCAGAATGCACGTGGGATGCATTGGAATCTTTGATGGCTTACATTCTGAGAGATCAAATTTCTTCAGAAGTTCTCTGACATATTTGCTCTGATGAATGTAAGTTCCTTCTGGGGTTTGATTAATCTGAATGCCCAGAAAGAATTTTAGTTCCCCCATTAGGCTCATCTCAAATTCTGCCTGCATACATTTAGCAAATTGTCTTCCCAGAGAGGGTTTAGTGGATCCAAATATGATGTCATCAACATAAATCTGACATACTAAAATGTCATTCTTAACTGTCTTACAAAACAAGGTTGTGTCCACTTTCCCTCTGGTGAGTTCCTTTTCTAACAGAAAGTTACTTAGTCTTTCATACCAAGCTCTGGGAGCTTGTTTCAGACCATACAATGACTTCTTTAGTTTGAAAACATATTTTGGATTTTTGGAACTTTCAAAACCAGGGGGTTGGTGCACATATACCTCTTCTTCTATATAGCCATTTAAGAATGCACTCTTAACATCCATCTGATACAGAGTGATGCCTTTATTAACATCAAATGAGATTAAGAGTCTGATAGATTCTAACCTGGCGACTGGAGCAAAGGTTTCTGTATAGTCTATCCCCTCTTGCTGACTATAACCTTGTGCTACCAGTCGTGCTTTGTTTCTGATGACTTCACCTTGTTTGTTCAGTTTGTTTCTGAACACCCATTTTGTACCAATGACGTTGAATCCTTTTGGTTTGGGAACTAGATCCCATACGTCATTTCTTGTGAATTAATTTAGCTCCTCTTGCATTGCTAGAATCCAGTCATTGTCCAGAAGTGCTTCATCAATTGTTGTTGGTTCAATTAGAGAAACCAGTCTCATGAGGGATTCTTCAGAGTTTATGAAGCTAGATCTTGTTCTGATTGGATCTTCCTTTCTTCCTAAGATTGTTTCTTCTGGGTGATCCATGCTGCTTCTGGATGGTCTTTTCTGGAGTTGATCAACAGAAGGTGCTGGATTGCTTGCAATGCCTCTTTCTGATGTTGAGGGAGTGTCTCTGTTGAGAGCTTCTGATGATTTGTCTTCAGTACCTGTGAGTTCAACTTCCATACCTGCAAGGAATTCATTCTGCTTTGACTTTTGAGAGTCAAGCTTATCATCAAAACGAACACTGATTGACTCCTCCACAATATGTGTTTCTGTATTGTATACTATGTACCCTCTTGAGCGTTCAGAGTATCCTAACATAATACACTTTTGTGCTTTAGAGTCAAACTTGTTCAAATAATTTTTTGTATTCAGAATAAAACATGTACATCCAAATGGGTGAAAATAGGAAATGTTGGGCTTTCTGTTCTTCCACAATTCATATGGAGTCTTTTCCAGAATAGGTCTTATGGAGATTCTATTCTGAATGTAACATGCTATGTTTATTGCCTCTGCCCAGAAGATCTTAGCAACGTTAGTCTCGTTGATCATGGTTTTGGCCATTTCTTGCAATGTTCTGTTCTTTCGTTCTACAACTCCATTTTGCTGGGGAGTTCTAGGACAAGAGAAATCATGCATAATGCCTTTATCATTAAAGAATAACTCAAAATCTTTGTTTTCAAACTCTCCACCATGATCACTTCTGACTTTGACGATTCTAAGATCCTTTTCATTCTGAACTTGGTTACAGAAGGTGACAAACACAGAGTGTGACTCGTCCTTGTGTCTTAAGAACTTTACCCATGTCCATCTGCTATAGTCATCTACGATTACTAACCCATACTTCTTGCCACTGACTGAAGCAGTTTTAACTGGTCCAAATAAGTCAATGTGCAGAAGTTCTAATGGCTTGGAGGTGGAAACAACGTTTTTGGATTTGAAAGCTGGTTTTGCAAACTTGCCTTTCTGACATGCTTAACACAGAGCATCTAAATTGAACTTCAGGTTAGGAAGTCCTCTGACCAGATTGAGTTTGTTAATCTGAGATATTCTTCTCATACTAACATGTCCCAATCTTCTGTGCCAGATCCATTGCTCGTTGTTAACAGATAGAAGACACTTTACGTTCTGACTTTTCAGTTCAGAAAGTTTGATTTTATAAATGTTGTTTTTCCTCTTTCCATTAAATAGGATAGTCCCATCTTTCTGACTAACAGCTTTGCATGAATTTTGATTGAAGATTATATCATAACCGTTATCACTTAATTGACTTATGGATAACAGATTATGCATTAATCCATCTACTAATAAAACATTACTTATAGAGGGAAGATTTCCATTACCTACTGTTCCAGGGCCAATGATCTTTCCTCTCTGATTGCCTCCAAAACCTACGTGGCCTCCAGGCTTAAGTTCCAGGCTTTGGAACATATGCCTTCTTCCCGTCATGTGTCGTGAGCAGCCAGAGTCCAGGTACCATGATTGGTGTTTTTGCTTTGCTGCTAAAGATATTTTCCACATGTATTATTTTATCCTTAGGTACCCATATTTTCTTGGGTCCTGATTTTTTAGTTTTACCAAAACTCTGGTTGAATTTTGGTTTGGCAGAGTAATCACTACTTGTATATTTTATGTCATGTGTGTGCCCATATATAAAGTGTGAATCAAGTGGAGTACGTTTTATAACTAAATCCATGGCATTTTTTGGTGTAGGTACCTTACCTTGATATCCTATCCCTTTTCTGCCATTTCTGCTAACTCCATAGATCATTGAAGCCATTTTGCTTCTGTCTATGTTTTTAGCTATAAACTTCTGAAAGCTGTGATCATACTCCTTGATGATCTCATCAGCATTGCTGGGAGTTTCAGGGATTGTTTCCTTCTGAGAGTTTTGCAATTGGTTTTCTAATTTTGAAATTTTATCTTTTAACTCAGAATTCTCCAATTTGAGACTCTCAGTCTTATCAGAGTCAGATGCAAGATTCCTTTTCAGGTTTATGAATTTGATTCTGATCTGCTGATATCTTTCCAGAATTTCATTAAGGCTTTTAGCTATTTCATCCTTAGTAAAGGTTATAGTAAAGTCATGGAATACCTCTTCTGTATCTGATTCAGAGTCTGACTCAGAAGCTTCACTGTCTTCTGTTATGTTTGCTATGAGAGCTATGTTTTCTCTTTCATCATCTGATTCTGAGTCTGCTTCAGATGTGTCAAAATCATCCCATGTAGCCATGAGACTTTTCTTCTTTTCCTTGCCGAACTTCTTTTTGGGATTTTCCTTCTGAAGCTTTGGGCAATCACTTTTGTAGTGCCCTTGCTTGTTACATTCATAGCAGATGATGTCTTTGTTGTTTGGCTTTCTGTTTCCTGAAGAACCTTCAGATCTTCTGTGTCCAGAGGAGGATTCTGACCTTCTGTATCTGGAGAAAGATTCATTCTGATTTTCTGATCTTCTAGGATTCCTGAACTTATTTTGCCTCTGCTTCCACAATTGGTTCACCCTTCTGGAGAGGAGAGATAGTTCATCTTCTTCTGATGAGGACCCATCAGAGTTTTCTTCCACAGCCTGTAAAACTTTGGAGTCATATTTTCTGTTAGATTTTAAAGCTAATGGCTTACCTTACTTTTGAGGTTCATCTGCTTCTAGCTCTATCTCGTGACTTCTGAGGGAGCTGACAAGTTACTCCAGAGAGATTTTGTTGAGATCCTTGGCTAGCTTAAGCGCTGTGACCATTGGCCTCCATTGTTTTGGCAAGCTTCTGATTTTAGACCAGCAACAAGTATTTGAAATCTTGAAAACATAGTTTCTATTGATTCACTCTCTTCCATCTTGAATGCCTCATACTTCTGAATGAGTGCAAGGGCTTTGGTTTCTTTGACTTGAATGTTGCCTTCATGCGTCATTCTCAGAGAGTCAAACATATTCTTTGCAGTGTCTCTGTTTGATATCTTCTCATATTCTGAATAAGAGATGGCGCTGAGAAGAATTGTTCTGGCCTTGTGATGATTTCTGAACTCACGCTTTTGCTGATCAGACATTGTTTTCCTGTCAATCTTCTGACCACTTCCATCCACTGGGTGCGTGTATCCATCAGTCACCATGTCCCACAGATCAGCATCATGGGCCAGAAAGAAACTCTCAATTCTGTCTTTCCAGTAGTCAAAGTTCTCTCCATCAAAGACTGGAGGTTTGCCACTGAATCTGTCTCTTTCTTCATTGTTGTCATTGCTGATGTTTTGATTTGGTCCTGCCATTGTGTTTTTCTGACGCTGGATCTTGTACTGACACGATTAAGTGTTATAAGCTCAGAACCAGGCGCTCTGATGCCAATTGAAGATGTGAAAAACACAAGAAGGGAGGGTTGAATTATAAAACTTGAAACAAATGCTTAGACAACACAGTATTTTTATCTTAGTTCGTTTGATCTCAAACTACTCCAGTCCACCCGTCAAGGTGATTTCGCCTCTCTCCAACAAGGTCTTAATCCACTATATTCAAAGGATTACAACAGCTACTTTAACAACTGTTAAAGCCTTCTTGAGTATAACCACAGACCGGTTTATCTCAAGGAAATCTCTTACAAAGAATATGAACAATGATGTGTTAACGTTTTCTAATAAAACAATATATCACAACTGTGATAATTACACAAATTTAAGCTTAGAATAAACTGAGTTTCTAAAGCGTTTGAGTGAGCGTGGTGTTGAAGGCTTGGCAAATTCTATGAGTGCATGCGTGCGTCTTTTCTCACACAGACATGTTTATATAGACAATGCAGAGATACGTTGTCCATAAATACATTTCAATGATAATAACGCTCTTTCCTTTTTGAGAATATCTTGTCTTGAATAAAGCCGTTAGCAATTAATTCTGTCTTGAATACATAGTAACGCTTCAGAGTCTTCTTTGCTTTAACTTATGATAATGCTTCAGAGTGCTGATGACTTGGTAGAGATCTTTGATCAGAGTCAGAGTGTATATGTTTATGCGCAGATTCTGGTCATCAAACTTCAGCGTATGATCTGGTAGCTTCAGCATGTAGCACATGTTACTGATCTTCTGATGTTGACATATTGTTGATTCTTCTGATGCTGATTCCATCAGAACTTCTGTATATACAAAACATAATTTTAAGAAGCATATTTGTCTTATATATAAATCTTACAATTTATTTATTCTTTGTATTTTGTTATCATCAAAACTCTAATTAAGGGTTGTAGAATCATACTATGTTCTAACAGTGAGATGACCGGCTTTGGTGCAGTCCTAAGTTGGTAGATACTCGATACTACACTCATTGAGGGTTGGTTCCTTGGAATATTTCAGTCTCCAGTTAAGAGGATTGAATTGAAACAATGAACAAGGAAACAATCCAGTGATATTGAGCTCCTTAGAATCCGGTTACTATTTCTAGGACAGGTTGAGCCAGCTAAACTTCAAGAGGGTACTTACCTATGAAACCCCATGCATGCCTAAATTAGGAACTTGTATGATTTGTTTGTACATATATACTTGTGCATAACATCATGGACATCATGAGCATCATATTCATCCACTAACCATTTCAAGGATTTTAGAAATTCATCTTTGTTCCTGTTTTGTAGGTTATGGTTTCACTTCGCAGGAAAACTATCCAAGTCAACCTTGTAAGAATTCCTCCACAACTCAAGGAGCTAACTTCAAGGATTCCTGAGAATTCTCCATTCACCGAGAGGCATGGTCGTCTACTCAACTTGGTCACCTCCAACAAAGAGGAAGACATGATGAAAGTTCTATTCCAGTTCTTTGATCCTTGGCACCACTACTTCACATTTTCTGACTACCAGCTTGTGCCCACTTTGGAGGAATTCTCTCAACTCTTGAGGATTCCTATTCTCAATCAACTACCTTTAAACGGTATGGAAAGAGATCCAAAGCCAGAAGAGATTGCTCAAGCCCTGCACTTGCACTCTTCTGATGTCACAACCCATTGGGAAACTAGAAGTGGTGTCAAAGGCTTCTTGGCAAAGTTTTTGTTTGAGAAGGCCTAAAGCTGTTGGAACTCCTTGGACTTATAAGATTTTAAGGAGATTGTAGCTCTTCTCGTCTATGGGATGGTCTTGTTCCCTAATCTTGATAAACTCATAGATGTGAGTGCTGTCAAAATCTTCATGTCTCGCAATCTAGTGCCTACATTGCTTGGGGATATCTTACACTTTTTTCACACTCGCACAATGAGGAAAAGAGGTGTTCTCATGTGTTGCACTCCTCTCCTGGAAAGATGGTTTATTTCTCATCTTCCCCAATCAGTCTTGAAGAATGAGCAAGGTTTGAGGTGGTCACAACGGTTGATGACACTTACACATTCAGATGTTCATTGGCGTTCTCGATCCAAAGAGAATGTTATCATTGTCGATCATTGTGGGGAATTCCCTAATGTCCTTCTACTTGGCATTGGGGGGGCATCACCTACAACCCCTTCTTGGCTCTAAGACAATTTGGTTATGCCCGAAGGGATGGCCCACATGATATGCTGATTCAAGGCTTGGTTTTTGACTTTGATAACGATAATCAAGGACTTCGCCAAAGGTTCATCCGAGCTTGGAGGATGCCAAACAAGGTAGATAGTAAGACCTTGGGACACAAGAATTCCATCCCTCTTGAGCCTTACCTCAAGTGGGTATGAACCCACGCCCAAAGACTTATGATGCCTTACCCTTCCATTCTCCCAGTGATTATAAAGCCTGTTAAGGAAGGAGAGGTTCCATACACCCTCCTACATCCTGACATGCCAACATCACTCAAAGATCTACAAAGGAGTTAGATACAACTCAAAGAAGAACGTGATACTTTTGAAGCCCAATTCTACGCAAGCGAGAAGAAGGTTTTGGAACTCACTCGGTTACTTCACGAAGAGCAGACTCTCAACACCTACATTGCAGCAAAGAGGATACGCAACGTCTTTTTATCTTAGAATTGTTGTACTATTTTGCCCTAGGGGCATTGATGTAATAAAATTCTATTTTATTAATATAACGTGTGTTCCTTTTTGTTTGAAACAAATTTGAATTTTCAAATCCTTGAAAACATTGCATGAATACATATCATTCATCTTGAGCATAAACAGGTCTTTGCAAGAAGTTTCCTCATCTCTCTGCTGTTTATTTCAGCAAAATGGATCTTGAACAAACAGTTAAAGACTTGCAAGCTCAGAATTCACAATTTCAACAACTACTCTTAACCTTAGCCAAGAGGCAGGAGGAGCTCAAGACTCTGCTAGAGAAAGAGAAAGAGAAAAAGAAGAAGAAGCCAGCCAGTATGGTTATCATGGGCAGAAGGTTTCAGGGACAAGCCAGATGGACCTTAGAATTTCCAACAACATCTGAGGAAGGGGAAAGAAAATGAAAAGAGACGGCAGTACCATCAGATTCTGAAGAAGAAGAAGAAGAGGAAGAAGAGGACTACTATGAACAATAATACCCTCCGGCCGATGACAAATACAAACACTTGGAAGAGCGTCTAGCTGCTATGGAAGTGTAGAGAGTACCGGGGCTGGACTTTGAGGAGTTAGGGTTGGTATCTGGAATAGTAATCCCGCCTAAGTTTAAAGTGCCGCTATTTGCCAAGTATGATGGGGTGCCTTGTCCCAAGATGCACCTCCACTCATATGTCAGGAAGATGCAGCCACATTCTGCAGACAAAGACTTGTGGGTTCACTTTTTCCAGGACAGTTTATTAGGAACGTAGCTTGATTGGTTCTATCAGTTGGATAGGGCAGATGACCATAATTGGGAAGACTTGGCAGCAGCCTTCTATAAACAATATCAATACAACGCCGACTTGGCACCAACCCGTACTCAACTCCAGAGTATGGCCATGGTATCCAATGAGGGCTTCAAAGACTACGCCCAAAAGTGGAGGGATTTAGCCGGAAGGGTGCAACCACCTTTATTTGAAAGGGAGCTAGTGGACATGTTCCTGGGAACTCTGTCAGGTCCTTTCTTTAATCATCTGATTGGGAGCTCTTCTGCAGGATTTACCGAATTGATTTTAACTGGCGAGAGGGTAGAAGTCGGTATAAGAAGTGGGAAAATTTAGAAAGACGCGTCTACCTCTGCAGCTGTAAAAATCCCTTCACTGGAAAGAAGGAAGTGTTTGCTGTCTATGCACAGGAATCAGGGAAGAACTGAACAACGACCAACGGTGGGGGCCGTTATGATTCAAAAGCCTACATCAGACCAGCCAAGAAACAACCAGCCGAGAAATAATCAGCAAAGGGTGGAAAGGCCCGTACGACAATTTACCAAGATAAACATGACTCCATCTCAAGTCCTACCACATCTCCTGATGTTGAATCTGGCCATGCTAAAAGAGGCCCCTAAAATCCCAATACTGCATCTCCCCACTACCATCTGAATGCCAGGTGCGCATACCATTCTGAAAGTCCAAGGCACGACACCAACAACTGTTGGGCTCTGAAGAACAAAATTCAAGATCTGATAGACGCAAAGGAAGTTGAATTTGAAGCACCGGAAAAACCAAATGTTATCTCCGCTCCAATTCCTAGGCATGGACACAATGCCAGTGCTGTTGAGGAAGACTTATTTGTTGACACCGTGGATGAATTATTAACTCCACTCCTGACCATCAAGTTGAATTTGTTAAAAGCTGAGGTGTTCACAGGATATGACAAAGATTTCCATATCTGCCTATCCTCATCATTTAACCGCCCTCTGTTGAAGAAAGGTATCCAACAACTGATTGATAACCAAGAAATTTTGTTTGAGAAAGCTCCTGTTTCACCCATTCCAGTTCCAGAAGTTTCAATAATAACCATATACGCCAATCCTTCCAGGGTCCCTAAAAGACCCGTTAGGATTACATCTGCTCCAGTGACTACTCTGTTGAAGATTACAATGCTCGGGCCAACCCCGTACGAATTAGATAAGACGGTACCATGGAACTATGGTGGGGAAATCTACTACCATGGTGTCAAACAGATTGAACAGACTGCCAAAGAAGAGAGCTTCGAAGAGAACAATTCCGACATCAGTAACATTGCCAGAACAAGCAAAATTACCCGTATTGGGAGAATTTTCTCTCCAGAGATTGCCCCTCCAAAGGCAGTCTTTGGACCCGTGGCCGTTCCGAAGATTACATTTGTGCCCGTGATTATACCTGCAAGCGTACCTACCGACAATGAAGACAATACAATTCTTATCCCTATTTCCACTGCTGAGAATAAAGGAAAGAATGTTCAAGAGGAGCCTGTCCTGACAAGGGCTCAATCACTAGCTATTCCTGAAACATCCAAGAAGGAGATGGAAGAAATCCTGAGGATCATTAAGAAGAGTGATTATGATGTGGTTGAACAACTAGGGAAGACCCCCTCCAAAATCTCTATGTTAGCATTGCTGCTTTGCTCTGAGGCACATGCTAAAGCTTTGGTAAAATTTCTGAAGACGACTCATGTACCGCAAGAGACATTTGCGGATCAATTCCAAGAGTGTGTGGTCAGTTTGATAGTTGACAATGGCATGGGTTTCTCCAATGCTGACTTAACATCCAAAGGGAGAAAACACAACGATACACTATATGTCTCAGTGGAGTGTAGGGGAACCACCCTAGCCCATGTTTTGGTTGATACTGGATCATCTTTAAATGTCTTACCGAAGAAAGCCCTGGATAGATTGGATTGTGAGGGGTTGACCCTAAAACCCAATAATATAATTGTGAGAGCATTTTACGGCTCTAAAAGGATGGTCCATGGGGAGGTGGACATCCCGATAAGGGTGGGTACCCAGACGTTCAATTCAACATTCTATGTGATGGACATTCGTCCTTCTTACTCTTGCCTGTTGGGACGTCCCTGATTCACAATGTCAGTGCTGTCACTTCCACTTTGCATCAGATGCTGAAGTACCCCGTCCAAGGGAAAATCATAACTGTCCATGGGGAAGAGGAGTACATGATTAGTCATCTGAATTCTTTTCGATATGTAGAATTGGAGGGCGAATTCATTGAAACCCCTTTCCAACATTTTGAAGAAGTCTCTAAGGAAATAGCAGCGACCAAGGCGGTATCCTCAACTCCTATGATCACAAGACGCCCACTTCGGATGTATTCTCTAAGAGATGCAAAGGCATTAGTGGAAGAAGGCGTATCCACCACTTGGGGGCAGCTTCTAGACTTTCCCTACAAATCAGACAAGTTTGGCCTGGGATTTACTTCAACTGCTCAAAAGGCCGTGCGCCGCGCCCGTGCCAGAGGGCCACCTATGAAGATCAGCCACCAAGGGGTTAATGCACTAGGGGTGGTGTGTGATTTGTGTGTCGTTTTCAGATATTTTTGTCTTGTTCATGCATTGGTGATCTACGCGTTGCTTTTATTTTGGCATTCATTCTTTCATGCAAATTAATTAACAGTTAAAAGGTGCGGAATTAAATGTCTTACGCTATTACAAAGGCGCGGGTCTACATCGCCAAATTAATCCAAGACCCGATTTGAAATAAAACAAAATGCGAAAAATAAATACCCTAATTGATCTATTACATAGCTTTGGGAGAATTACATTATATTCACAAAAAGAAATAAAAGTGAAATGCGAGAAAAAAGTAAAGTCGGGAATGCGAGGGCGTTGGACCCTTTTAGGGAAATTAAATTACAATTAATAAATTAATAAAGTTAAATAAAAGAAAGAAATTGTTTTTTGGAGTTTTTTATATTTAGGTATTTTAGTGAGAATTAATGGAATTAAAACCTAATTCTAAACTATTTTTAATTTATTAAAAAAATGTTTAAGTTTGTACCCTAATTTTAGCCTAATTATTTACATGGCAATTTATTTACAAAAAATAAATAATTAATTATTAATAATGGTAAAAGAAAAAGAAAAAAAGATAAAAGTATTTAAAACCCTAATTCTACATTTTTAATTTATTTAAGAAAACATTGGAATTAAACCTAGAGTTAAAAACTAATTAATGAATAAAATTTATTTACAAAAATGTTTAAATAAAATATATTTATATTTTTTGTCTTTCTGATTTTTTTTATTATTTTTTTATGTTGTAAAATTATTAGTTTAAAGAATTGAAATAAAACTAAATAAAACAAGTAAAAATAGAAAAAATAAAGAGAATGAGAAAAGCAAACCAATGGGGGGTGTTGACCCCAATTTGGAGGTGAGTTGCCAGCAATCTGGCCCATTTATTGGAGGCCCCTTTGACTTTTCTGGGATATGAGTGGCACGTCTGACTTATGCACATGGTGGTCTCCAAATCATGGCCATTGGATTGATATCAGTGGGCGCGTGGCAAACACAGGCATGAAGACGCATGGTAGGCCCTAGGGTTGAAACTGCATGGAATCACGTGGAAACAAAATATATTAAGAAAGTGAGGGGACCTGGGAATCGAACCCAGGTCCCAAGGCTTGCCAGCGCTATGTTCCACCAACTGAGCCGCTTTGTTACTTTGTAATAATAATGGATAACAATTAATATATAAAAAACAAAACGCTAATGTTATTAATCAAAAAAAGCGCGCTGAAGTTTGAACAGCCCTATCACGTTGAGACAAATCATCATCTTCTCCACTCGTTCGTTTTGACCTGAAAAAAAAAGAGAAAGGATAGCGGGGGTTTTAAACCCCCACTAAGTGATAAACATGAAAATAGCGAATAGGCCCTGGTTGCTCATAAATTGAGCGCGACCTGTGGATTGAGTTCGTGTGAAGCTTCTGGTTCTAATGGCCCTGGTCTCGTGTCTCAATTTTTCCAGAATAAGGAAGCCCCAAATTTACAGTTCTGAAACCCTAGCAAGCTTCAATGGTGGATTCACATACCGGGCACGAAAACTCAATTAAAGTATACCATTAGTTTCAGGAAGTGAATATTAGTACAAAACGATTATTAGAATGCATGAATATGGCATATATATTAGAATACGAATAGGAAAAAAGTTTGAGAAAGTCTGAGTCCGTTCTACCACTTCTTGATGCGTGGGGACTGGAAAAGGATGCAGTTAGGTTCCTTGAAGCCTTGGCAAGCTATTGAAATTGGTTAGAAGCTTTGAATCATCCTCTAATGCCGTTTTCAGTTTTGACTTTTTCACCAAAAATTGCAAAGTGTGTTCTTGATATGAGGCGCAGCTTCAAGGTTGTTTGCACTAGGGTTATGATCAGTATATGTATGCCAATGGATTAGGGTTGAAATTTGAGTCCAAAAACCCTTGTAATCATGAATCAAATATTTGATTTTAATGGCATATTTTTTTCAATCTTTTTCATGTGTTTTGATACCAATCATGGCCAAATCCTTCCTTTTTTGATGTGCACGAATCTTGAGTAACCAATGAGGGCATGTGCTGCATAAAAAGATTCAAATACATTTGTTTAGTATTTTTTTCATATTTTATTTAATTAAATGAATTAATGGTGATTAAAAATTCAAATAAATAATAAAAATGATGAAATAAATCCCCTTTGGGCCAAATGGTCGTGCATAGCCTTTGGATGATGATTCTTGGAAGAAAATGTGGCCCATTAGCAATTTTGAGGCATTTGAAGTAAAGTTGACTTTTCAAAATTCCCAAAAATTTCCCAACTTCCACAAGGCATATCTTTCTCAATTTTTAAGATTTGATCATGTTCTTGGACATTTTGGAAAGGTCTTGAAGTCCTATAACCAATGACTTTGGTCCCATGTCATTTTGATTTACCAATCTCAAGTTATGGTCTTTGACTTAAAGTGCCTTTTTGTTGACTTTTGAAAATGACCTATAATGTTGAAATTGATAACTTTTTGTGAGAGCATTTCTTGGACTTGAAGTGTGAAGAGGAGTCGTAGGAAATGTCTTTCTCTTCAAAATGAGCTTTGGATGGAATTTTTCTGATAAACCATATGGAAGTTATGCCCTGGTCAAGTTACAGTTGACTTTTTCAACTGTCCAAATATGGAAACTTTTGCATCTTGAGACTTTTTGAGCCATGCCTTGAAAATCATGATCAAGAATTGATCAAATGATGTTTGTGGCTTCAAAATGAGATGTTGACCAAAAATTTGAACTTTTGACTGTCAAATGACCATTTTTCCCCTACAGTTGACTGTAGGGCAATTAGGGTTTTTGACTGTGCAATTTTGTGCTGTAAGTCTTGAAACTTAGCATATGGATGCTTGACCATGTTTGTAGGCATGTGGGACTTGATTGGACCCTTGAAAACTTCAATTTCTTTGCCAGAACCAAAACCCTAATTTTGACTGTTAGGAGGCCCTTGAACTGTGCAACCCTTGGGGAGATTTTGAAGCATTGACTTTTTGCAAATCTTGAAGAATATGGGAGGGCAAATTTTGGGGTACAACAGTTGCCCCTGTTCAATCTTCTTAGACCTGAGGATGCAGATTGGCTGATGTGCCTTTCGTAATCCGAAGGTGGAAGATGATTGAACACTAGAGTGCCCAGAAATTTGCGCTCACATGTTAGTAGTATGATGGTGGGAATGGGCTTATAGATGCCATTTGGAGATTGATGGATAGGATGATGGGCTTATAGATGCCTTCTGGGTGTCGATCGCGTAAGAGATTCCTTAGCGAGAACTTGGGTACCTGAAAAGAAAATGATTACCTGGCCTGTTACAGGAGCTGGTCTTCAAACTCTTTGTATAGATGCATCCTGACTGGTTACAGGAATTGAATCTGGAGCTTCAGAAGGTGATGAATGAACCAGGGATGGATACCACCTCAACGGGACGGCGAGAGAACCTTGTACGATTACTACTTCAACAGGAACGCTGAGAGAATCTTGGGCGACTTCAACCTCAACAGTAACCCTGAGAGAATCTTGGGCGACTTCAACCTCAACAGTAACGCTGAGAGAATCTTGGGCGACTTCAACCTCAACAGTAACGCTGAGAGAATCTTGGACATCTTCTACTGGATAAGAAACAGGGAGATCTTAGGGTCGATCTGACTGAACCAGAGAAGGCCTTTGACTGGATAAGAATCAGGAGAATCTTAGGGTCGATTTAACTGAACCGGACAAGGTCTTGAAATCTTCAACTGGATAAGAAACAGGGAGATCTTAGGGTCGATCTGACTGAACCAGAGAAGGCCCTTGACTGGATAAGAATCAGGAAAATCTTAGGGTCGATTTAACTGAATCGGACAAGGTCTTGAAATCTTCAACTGGATAAGAATCAGGGAGATCTTAGGGTCGATCTGACTGAACCAGAGAAGGCCTTTGGCTGGATAAGAATCAGGAAAATCCTAGGGTCGATTTAACTGAACCGGACAAGGTCTTGGAATCTTCAACTGGATAAGAAACAGGGAGATCTTAGGATCGATCTGACTGAACCAGAGAAGGCCTTTGACTGGATAAGAATCAGGAAAATCTTAGGGTCGATTTAACTGAACCGGACAAGGTCTTGAAATCTTCAACTGGATAAGAAACAGGGAGATCTTAGGGTCGATCTGACTGAACCAGAGAAGGCCTTTGACTGGATAAGAATCAGGAAAATCTTAGGGTCGATTTAACTGAACCGGACAAGGTCTTGAAATCTTCAACTGGATAAGAAACAGGGAGATCTTAGGGTCGATCTGACTGAACCAGAGAAGGCCTTTGACTGGATAAGAATCAGGAAAATCTTAGGGTCGATTTAACTGAACCGGACAAGGTCTTGAAATCTTCAACTGGATAAGAAACAGGGAGATCTTAGGGTCGATCTGACTGAACCAGAGAAGGCCTTTAACTGGATAAGAATCAGGAAAATCTTAGGGTCGATTTAACTGAACCAGACTAAAGTCTTGAAATATAGCTCAGAACTTAACTGGATCTTTCCTGAAAGGTAAAGGTCAGTCATATGCAATGCATGATATGGATCAAGCAATGATGTTCTCAACATAAATGAGATTTGTAAGATATGATGCATATGTGCATGCTATAATGTATGAAAATGTGATGTTTATGAATGTATCTTTTTGTCTAGGAAAGTAAATCCTTGATGGGTGCTGGGAAGTCACTCCTGGGCTGATGTTGAAGAATAGATCTTTGCTTCCGCTGGGGGTGATAGTTGCAAGAATACCGGTAGGAGAAGATAACTCCGCTGGGGAATAAACTTGGCAAATGGATTACTCTGCGGGGAGAAAAGTACTCTAACGATCTTGCTGGGAAACAATACTCTGTGGGGAGAGAGGTACTCTGCTGGAATGTTGATGGTAACTTCGCTGGGGATACCATTGTTGTGTTGGAAGTGTTAATGGGCTCCGCTGGGGATAAGAAGACTTCGTCGAGGACGATCTTTCCGTGGCTTTTGGCTGAGGATAACCCAGTTATATCCTGGTAGGGAAATAACCTTTGAATAAAACCAGGGGATAAGCTTCCAGAATCTACTGGGGATAAGCTTACAGAATCTACTGGGGATAAGCTTACTGCTTGGGGAGATGGATTCCAACTTTCCTGGGGAAATCTTGATTGGACTCTCCTGGGGAAGTTTTGAACTGTATCCGGGAAGTGACTCCATTGAATGTTTGATATACCGCCGGGGAACAATCTTTAGACTAAGACTGTCGGGGATGCTTGTTAAGAATGCATGTATATTGCTGGGGAATGTTGAGATCTGCTGGAGGATACCCAACTTCCTTAAGGCTGATATGTAGCTTTGCTTGGGGAGAGTGCACTGACTTGCTGGCTCACTCTCTGGGGTGTTAAGATATACTGGTTGTGTTCTTCAGCTGAACCTACCTTGATACCTTGGTGGACAGAGCAATTAGATCGCTTAGACAACTCTTTATTGCCCCTGTTTCTAATGTTACCTGTAATTAATCCTTTGTTTCGTATGCAAATATTCATGAGTTAGCAAATTATTGTCAATGCACATATCACAAATTGAACCTTGGACGTTCTTCGCAAAACAAAACAGAAAAAGGAAAAACAATTGGCAATTTGAACTGAAAAGTGATTTTTGTATTGATTTTTGAATTTGCCTGTAAAATAGGCGTTTATGTACAAGAGGCTGACGTCCTTGTAAGAGAACGCCGCCGAACAAAAGAGTTTAATACAAATTGTACAAAGGAATATAAAACAGCTGTGTGAATAGAATAATCCCACTGGGTTCCAACTCTGCTATTGCCCTTATATCTTCGAGCGTCTCATCACTTGATGACCTAGTCGAGGATGAAGCTGATTGATCAATGCCGTCTGAACTTGATGTAGATACCAGATTCTGGATGCAAAGTGATCCAATGAGACATAGTATTACGCTTTATCCTTAACTTTTGCCTGGACCGCCCTTTCGGGTTTTCAGTCCACCGGGATACCCATTTTTGCCCAAGCCGCCTTTTCAGGTTTTCGACTTGCCGGGTATACAGATTTTTTTTCTTTTCATTTCATCCCTTCATTTTTCCCGAACCCTTTTGGTTCGCCTGGAAGCCCTAATTTTTGCCTAGGTATGTCAACCTAGCGGGTCTTTTTCATGTGTAGTATCTTTTTACTATGTCTGCATTGGCGGGGTGAGGAAGGTCGTCACCATCCATGTTGGTTAGAATCATGGCTCCTCCTGAGAACACATGTTTAACCACAAATGGCCCTTCGTACGTAGGGGTCCATTTGCCTCTTAGATCACTCTGAGGAAGGATGATTCGCTTGATTACCAGATCCCCAACTTGATATTCTTATGGTCTGACCTTTTTGTTAAATGCCCTGATCATCCGCTTTTGATACGTCTGACCATGACAGATAGCAGCAAGTCTTTTTTCATCAATAAGGTTTAACTGATCAAGTCGCGTCTGGATCCAATCATCTTCGCTCAGATCTGCATCCTTCATTATCCGGAGAGAGGGTATTTGTACTTTGATCGGTAAGACTGCCTCCATACCATAGACCAAGGAGAAGGGAGTTGCCCCGGTTGACGTCTTGGCTGAGGTACGATACCCATGTAGTGCGAACGGTAACATCTCGTGCCAATCTTTATAAGTCACTGTCATCTTCTGCACGATTTTCTTGATATTTTTATTTGCTGCTTCTACAGCCCCATTCATCTTCGGTCTGTAAGGAGAAGAGTTGTGGTGTTGTATCTTAAATTGCTCGCAGAGCTCAGTGATCATCTTGTTATTGAGATTGGTACCGTTGTCTGTAATGATTCTTTCCGGGACGCCGTATCGACAGATCAGATTATGCCGAATGAACCGTGCCATAACAGCCTTGGTTACCGTAGCGTAGGAAGCTGCTTCAACCCACTTTGTGAAGTAATCAATCGCTACCAGGATGAAGCGATGCCCATTGGACGCTGTAGGTTTAATCTCACTGATCATATCTATGCCCCACATCGCAAACGGCCAAGGCGCAGTCAGAACATTTAGAGGAACTGGAGGAACATGCACCTTGTCTGCATATATTTGGCATTTATGGCATGTCCGAGAGTGTTGATAGCAGTCAGCTTCCATGGTGGACCAGAAATACCCTGCCCGAAGGATTTTCTTCGCCATAGTGTGGCCACTGGAGTGTGTTCCGAAGGTCCCTTCATGTAGCTCTTCCATGATCCTTTCTGCTTCAGTCTTATCCACACAACGCAGTAAGGTCGAATCATGGTTTCGCTTATACAGGATGCCGTTGCTAAGGAAGAAATTCGCTGCGAACCTCCTCAGAAACTTCTTATCGTTGACAGATGCACCCTCAGGGTATTCCTGAGCTTCCAAATATCTCTTCACCTCATGGTACCAAGGCTTCTCAGTCACCAATTCAGTCTCAAGATCACAACAGTATGCCGGTTCGTCCAGTTTCCAGATGATGATCCGGGGAGCCTCATTGTCCCATTTGACCTTGAACATAGAAGACATCGTAGCTAACGCGTCCGCTAACTGATTCTCCTCTCTCAGAAAGTGTTCAAAGGTTATCTCTGTGAAGTGGGGGATCAAGGTCAACACACATTCTCTGTAAGGAATAAGATTCGGATGTTTCGTATCCCACTCCCCTTTGATCTGATTGATCACGAGAGCGGAATCTCCGAAGACACTCAGAAACTTGATCCTTAAATCAATCGCAGCTTGGAGACCCATGATGCATGCCTCATACTCCGCCATGTTGTTGGTGCAGTTGAAACATAGCCGGGCAGTAAGTGGAGTATGAGTGCCTTGAGGGGATATGATCACAGCGCCGATACCGTTACCCAAAGCGTTGGAGGCTCCGTCAAAGTGCATAGACCATCGGGATCCTTCCTCAGGTCCTTCATCCGGTCCAGTTACTTCGCAATCAGTCACTATCATGATGCTCTCGTCTGGAAACTCGAAGTTCATTGACTGATAGTCGTCTACTGCCTGATGTGCCAAGTGATCTGCCAATACACTTCCTTTGATGGCTTTCTGAGTCGTGTACTGGATGTCGTATTATGTCAAGATCATTTGCCATCTTGCAATTCTCCCAGACAGAGCGGGCTTTTCAAATATGTACTTTATAGGATCCATCTTTGAGATCAACAAGGTAGTGTGAGTCAGCATATACTGTCTCAGCCGGCGAGCAGCCCATACCAAAGCGCAACAAGTTTTCTCAAGCAGTGAGTATCGGGTCTCACAGTCGGTAAACTTTTTGCTAAGGTAATAAATGGCATGCTCTTTTCGGCCAGACTCGTCATGCTGCCCCAGCACACACCCCATTGAGTTGTCAAGTACTGTCAGGTATAGTATCAGAGGTCTCCCTTCAACCGGTGGCATAAGGATGGGTGGTTCTTGGAGATACTCCTTGATTCTGTCAAAAGCAGCCTGACACTCATCATTCCAACGTACTACCTGATCTTTCTTCAGCAGCTTGAAGATTGGTTCACAGGTAGCAGTTAGATGCGAGATGAATCGAGCAATGTAATTCAGGCGTCCTAAAAACCCTCTGACCTCTTTTTCTGTCTTAGGAACTGGCATCTCTTGAATAGCTTTGACCTTGGCAGGGTCCACTTGAATACCCTTATCACTTACAACAAAGCCTAGCAACTTTCCAGATCTTACCCCGAAGGTGCACTTGTTCGGGTTCAACCTCAGCTTGTACAGTTTCAGACGGTCAAACAATTTCTGCAGGTGATCAAGTTGCTCTTCCTCAGTTTGGGACCTTGCAATCATGTCGTCAACATACACTTCTATCTCATGATGGATCATGTCATGAAATAAGGCAACCATGGCACGTTGGTAGGTTGCCCCAGCATTTTTCAATCCAAAAGGCATGACCTTGTAGCAGAAGGTACCCCACTGCGTAACAAAGGTAGTCTTTTCCATGTCTTCAGGTGCCATCTTGATCTGATTGTATCCTGAAAAACCATCCATGAAAGAGAACACCTTATGCTGAGCCGTATTATCAACAAGGACATCAATGTGAGGTAGAGGGAAATCATCTTTGGGGCTGGCCCTGTTCAGATCCCTGTAGTCGACACACATTCTGACCTTTCCATCCTTCTTTGGTACCGGCACCACATTAGCAACCCACTGAGGGTAAGAAGTCACTGCAAGGAACCCGACATCAAACTGTTTCATAACCTCGGCTTTGATCTTCTCAGACATCTCTGGACGCATACGACATACCTTTTGCTTAACCGGAGGGCAGTCTTCCTTGGTAGGCAAGTGATGGACCACAATGTCGGTATCCAACCCGGGCATGTCTTCATAGGACCAGGCAAAGATTTCCATATAATCATGTAACATCTGGGTCAACCGTTGCTTCACGCTGAGCTCTAGGTTGGCACCAATCTTTACCTCCTTCCGGTCCGTATCAGTACCCAGATTTATTGTCTCCACCGGCTCTTCATGTGGTTGAATTGCCCTCTCTTCCTGGAGTAACAGTCTTGCAAGCTCGCCAGGCACTTCGCAATCATCTTCACCTTCGTCTTCGGCTAAGTTGATCGGATTTTCGAAGTCATAACTGGCAGTAGCAAAGTCGTTACCAGTGAGATCCAGAGTGGATTGAAACCTGTATGAGTGAGTGTGTGTAAATACAGCTGTTTTGCAATATATAAAGAAAGGAAAGAAAGAAAAGGAGCATAAGATTTGAAATGCGAGAAAACGTCCAAGATCTTTATTCATGATATATGAAATGACAATTAATATACCCTCACAAATGAAGCCACGGCGCCCCGGGTAAGACACCAGACCATAGAGTTTTAATTGTTTATTACAAATAACAAAACAAAAGAATTCATTACTCAGTAACAAGAGAAACAAGTAGGTTGCCCTTTGCAATCGAGTTGCTAGGTTCACTGTCGGTTGCCGGGTAAATCCAGCTGTCGAACTCAGCTTCATCCACTTCATCATCCTCCCTGATAGCATTCACTCCATGGTTAGGCATGGGAGCAGTCACCACATTGGGCGTCTCAGGTGCCTCAAACTGTACCTCCTTGGCGTTAATAAGATCCTGCACTTTATTCCTTAAGGCCCAACAGTCATCAGTGGAATGCCCCGGGCTATCGGAGTGATAAACACAGCGGGCATTTGGATTATACTTGGGAGAAGCCGTATTCACAACCTTCGGGGCCTCTCTAACAGTCACCAAATTGGTGGATAGTAACTGCGGCAAGATTTGTGATAGAGTCATACTTAGCCGGGTAAACTCTCTCCTGGGTCTTTCAGCCCTGGGTGGATTGGTTTGCCGAGGAGCGGCAGCAGGCTTAGCAATCATCACCATGTTGACAGATTGGCGGCGCTCAGGTTTCTCTTGTCTTCTAGACCCATATACAACATTGGCCTCCTTCTTAAAGGGCTTCTTCTCTGAATTTGACGATGCACCCTTCTGAATTTTGCCGGACTTTATCCCAGCCTCTATTCTCTCTCCAGTCAGAATAAGATCAGTAAACCCTGCAGATGAGTTACCGATAAGATGATTGAAAAACGGCCCAGATAGGGTCCCCAAGAACATGTCTACCAACTCCCGGTCAGTTAACGGAGGCTGCACCCTGCCAGCCAGATCCCTCCACTTCTGTGCATACTCTTTAAAACCTTCGCTTGAACCTAGCGACATACCCTGGAGTTGGGTATGTGTAGGGGCAAGGTCGGCATTATATTGATACTGCTTGTAAAAAGCAGTAGCCAACTCCTCCCAGTTACGAACCTTGGTCCCATCTAGCTGATAGAACCATTCGAGATGAGTCCATGAAAGACTCTCCTGGAAGAAGTGGATCCACAAATTCTTGTCCACTGAGTACGGTTGAATCTTCCGCACATAAGATCTGAGGTGTAGCTTGGGACAAGACGCCCCGTCATACTTGGTGAAAGATGGTGCCTTAAACTTGTGAGGAATAATCACACCAGTAGATAAGCCCAAGTCTCCGAAATCAAGCCCAGGCACTTGTTGGATCTCTATAGCATTCAGTCTGTCTTCCAACTGCTTATACCGGTCTTCAGCCGGAAGATACTGTTCCTCATTAAAGTCAGTCTCGTTGTCAGAGACTACTGGACTAGGACCTTTTCCCCCTTGGGGACTGCTCTTGCCTATAGAAGAACCAGCCTCTTCATTCTGCAGAGTATTGTCAAACCTTCGGCCCGAGTTGAAAAGAACAGTTCTCTTCTTCTTCTTCTCCTTCTTCAGGAGCAAAGCCTTTAGCTCTTCTTGGCCTTGAGCCAAACCCATGATCAGTTCCTGAAATTGCGCGTTTTGCGCCTGAAGAACCTTGATAGACATCTCGGTTGATGATGAGTCAGGATTCATGATGCTGAAATAAACAGCGAAGAACAGTAAGCAACCTGAAAAGAAGAAAACCTGCTATGCACATGATGAATGATATGTGTTTATGCAATGCATTCAAGGGTTCGAAAGTTCAAATTTGTTGTAGCCAAAAAGGAACACACATTATCATTAAGGAAATAATTGTTCAGTATATCAAAGCCTCATGGGCACATAATACAAAAGCAAATCAGTCCCAAAAGACACTACGCATCCTCTTTGGAGCTATATAGGTGTTGAGATTCCTCTCCTCATGCAATAGGCGGGTGAGCTCCAAGACCTTCTTTTCACTAGCATGTAGACTGGTCTCAAGAGAATTCCGTTCTTCCTTAAGCTGGATCCAGCTCTTCTGCATCTCTTCCCAGGATGTGGGCATGTCAGGATGTTGAATAGTGTAGGACACTTCTCCTTCCAAGACTGGCTCTTTGATCACAGGGAGCACATGAGGATAAGGCATTATTAACTTCTGGGAGCGGGCTCGTACCCACTTGAGATAAGGTTCCAATGGGATGGAATTATTATGCCCAGTGTCTTGCTGTCTATCCTACTGGGCATCCTCTAAGCTCTGATAAATCTCTGGCGAAGTCCTTGTGCATCGTTGTCGAAGTCACAAACTATGTCAGGAGTTAACATGTCATGAGGGCCATCCCTCCGAGCATAACCAAACTGTCTCCAAGCCAGGCATGGGTTGTAAGTAATACCTCCTCTGATTCCAAGTAAAGGAACATTAGGGTACTCCCCGCAACGATCAATGATAGTGACATCCTCTCTGGACCGAGGGCACCAATGTATATCTGCATGTGTAAGAGTCATCAACCGTTGTGACCACCTCAAACCCCGCTCGTTCTTCAAAGCTGATTGTGGAAGGTGCGAAATAAACCACCTTCCTAGGAGAGGAGTGCAGCACATAAGGACACCTCTTTTTCTCATGGTTCGAGTGTAACATGAGTGAAGGATGTCCCCCAGCAACGTAGGTATAGGATTCCTGGACATGAAGATCTGGACAACGCTGATATCTATAAGCTGATCTGGGTTAGGGAACAACACCAAACCATAGACAAGGAGGGCCACAACTTCTTCAAAAGCTTGTAAGTCAAGGGAGTTCCAACATTCATGGGCCTTTTCAAACAGAAACCTGGCTAAGAACCCTTTGATACCACTTCTAACTTCCCAATGTCCCTTGAGGTCAGATGATTGTAGGTGTAAGGCTTTAGCAATCTCTTCAAGCTTGGGTTCCTTTTCCGTACCGTTGTAGGGTAGTTGATCAAGGATAGGGATCTTCAGAAGCCGGGAGAACTCCTCCAATGTAGGTACCAGCTGATAATCCAGGAAAGTGAAACAGTGATGCAGAGGGTCAAAGAACTGGAACAGGACCTTTATCATATCTTCCTCAATGTTGGTGTTGACCAAGCTGATGAGTCTTCCATGTCTTTCACTGAATGAAGAGCTCTCGGGAATCCTGGATATAAGCTCCTTAAGCTGAGGAGGGATCCTTACAAGGCTGATTTGAATTGTCTTTCTGCGAACCGTTTCCATGTCCTACAAAACAAGAACAAAGATGAAAATTCGAACCCCTGAAATGGTTAGCCAATGCATATGATGCTGTATGATGTCATGATGCTATGATTAAACACACCACAGATATTTACAAAGGCAAACATGTAAGGCACACAAGTCACACAAGACAAGCCCTTAGAGTTTAGGCCAGCATGGGGTCTGGGTATTACCCTCTTGAAATTGGTGGGCTTAACCTGTCCTATTAGAAGTAACTGGGTTCTAAGGGTCCCAATATCACGGGATTGCTTTCATTGTTCATCGTTTCGATTTAGCCACTGAACTGGCGACCGAAATATTCCAGGAAAGCAACCCTCAATTGAGTGTAGTATCGAGTATCAACCAACCTCGGACTGCACCAAAGTCAGTTATCTCACTACCCTAAAGAGGCCAAGATGGTTCAATTAAGGTTCCTAAGGTCAGTTGATGCTACACGACACCACGCGGAGGCCCCGTACTCTCCTTGACTGAACTCAAGGGTTACCGGTACACACCAAAGTGCCACATCAACGTAGCAGACTGTTTCAACCATGTCGGTATACCCCGCACAGTTCCCTCACAGCCTTGTTGCTACTTTCTAAGTAGGTATCCCGAGATCCGGGTTAGGATCTATAGAACTCCCAAGACAGTCCCACAATTTAAAGCAAACAAGTCAAAGCAATTGAAAACACAGTGATCTTAGTCCTAAGGTACACCTCACTTTAAAATAGTCCCCAGCAGAGTCGCCAGTTCTGTGATCGGTGGATCTGGAACTGACTGTTTAACGCTGGTTCACGAAATGTCGCGGAAGCAAGAGTCTCCACCGTCTTTTATTTTCTCCAAATGGAAAGGACAAAAGCACCGAAAAATTCCTTATAGAGATTGCTCTCGGTTCGGGAGGTAGATTTATAGAAAGGGAAGGTGTTAGCACCCTTTCTATCCATGGTTATCCATGGGCTCTTAGATACTTGCTCATTTGTGTTTTCAAAATGGTTTGTTTGCTTTTCAACTGTGGGTTTAAAAAGTTTCTTTGAAAATTTCAGTTCGACTCTTGTATCAGTCCTCAAGAGTGTTTGAAAAGTTGCTTTCGAAAGCTTTTTGAAAAGTGTCGGTGTGAAAAGTATTTTTTTGATTTGTTTTGAAATTAGAGCAAGTATCTACGAGTTCTCTACCTACCCTAAGGAATTCGTCTGTGTAAATGTCCTTAAAGTAGTTCCATCCCACCATTGAGAGGTAGGTAGCACCACCGTTGGAGGTGTTCGGGTCAATTCGAGGGTTCGGGATATGGTGATCACCGGAGCAATAGGAAGACACCTTAGAAGCTACCCTCATGCCATGTTCATGGACATGAGGACTTACTAAAACGTCCTCTACTCGACGACCACCTTTCTAGGGCAAGGCAACAGTGAGGCGTACCCTAGGGGTGGTGTGTGATTTGTGTGTCGTTTTCAGATATTTTTGTCTTGTTCATGCATTGGTGATCTACGCGTTGCTTTTATTTTGGCATTCATTCTTTCATGCAAATTAATTAACATTTAAAAGGTGTGGAATTAAATGTTCTACGCTATTACAAAGGCGCGGGTCTACATCGCCAAATTAATCCAAGACCCGATTTGAAATAAAACAAAATGCGAAAAATAAATACCCTAATTGATCTATTACATAGCTTTGGGAGAATTACATTATATTCACAAAAAGAAATAAAAGTGAAATGCGAGAAAAAAGTAAAGTCGGGAATGCGAGGGCGTTGGACCCTTTTAGGGAAATTAAATTACAATTAATAAATTAATTAAGTTAAATAAAAGAAAGAAATTGTTTTTTGGAGTTTTTTATATTTAGGTATTTTAGTGAGAATTAATGGAATTAAAACCTAATTCTAAACTATTTTTAATTTATTAAAAAAATGTTTAAGTTTGTACCCTAATTTTAGCCTAATTATTTACATGGCAATTTATTTACAAAAAATAAATAATTAATTATTAATAATGGTAAAAGAAAAAGATAAAAAGATAAAAGTATTTAAAACCCTAATTCTACATTTTTAATTTATTTAAGAAAACATTGGAATTAAACCTAGAGTTAAAAACTAATTAATGAATAAAATTTATTTACAAAAATGTTTAAATAAAATATATTTATATTTTTTGTCTTTCTGATTTTTTTTATTATTTTTTTATGTTGTAAAATAATTAGTTTAAAGAATTGAAATAAAACTAAATAAAACAAGTAAAAATAGAAAAAATAAAGAGAATGAGAAAAGCAAACCAATGGGGGGTGTTGACCCCAATTTGGAGGTGAGTTACCAGCAATCTGGCCCATTTATTGGAGGCCCCTTTGACTTTTCTGGGATATGAGTGGCACGTCTGACTTATGCACATGGTGGTCTCCAAATCATGGCCATTGGATTGATATCAGTGGGCGCGTGGCAAACACAGGCATGAAGACGCATGGTAGGCCCTGGGGTTGAAACTGCATGGAATCACGTGGAAACAAAATATATTAAGAAAGTGAGGGGACCTGGGAATCGAACCCAGGTCCCAAGGCTTGCCAGCGCTATGTTCCACCAACTGAGCTGCTTTGTTACTTTGTAATAATAATGGATAACAATTAATATATAAAAAACAAAACGCTAATGTTATTAATCAAAAAAAGCGCGCTGAAGTTTGAACAGCCCTATCACGTTGAGACAAATCATCATCTTCTCCACTCATTAGTTTTGACCTGGAAAAAAAAAAGAGAAAGGATAGCGGGGGTTTTAAACCCCCACTAAGTGATAAACATGAAAGTAGCGAATAGGCCCTGGTTGCTCATAAATTGAGCGCGACCTGTGGATTTTGTTCGTGTGAAGCTTCTGGTTCTAATGGCCCTGGTCTCGTGTCTCAATTTTTCCAGAATAAGGAAGCCCCAAATTTACAGTTCTGAAACCCTAGCAAGCTTCAATGGTGGATTCACATACCGGGCACGAAAACTCAATTAAAGTATACCATTAGTTTCAGGAAGTGAATATTAGTACAAAATGATTATTAGAATGCATGAATATGGCATATATATTAGAATACGAATAGGAAAAAAGTTTGAGAAAGTCTGAGTCCGTTCTACCACTTCTTGATGCGTGGGGACGGGAAAAGGATGCAGTTAGGTTCCTTGAAGCCTTGGCAAGCTATTGAAATTGGTTAGAAGCTTTGAATCGTCCTCTAATGCCGTTTTCAGTTTTGACTTTTTCACCAAAAATTGCAAAGTGTGTTCTTGATATGAGGCGCAGCTTCAAGGTTGTTTGCACTAGGGTTATGATCAGTATATGTATGCCAATGGATTAGGGTTGAAATTTGAGTCCAAAAACCCTTGTAATCATGAATCAAATATTTGATTTTAATGGCATATTTTTTTCAATCTTTTTCATGTGTTTTGATACCAATCATGGCCAAATCCTTCCTTTTTTGATGTGCACGAATCTTGAGTAACCAATGAGGGCATGTGCTGCATAAAAAGATTCAAATACATTTGTTTAGTATTTTTTTTCATATTTTATTTAATTAAATGAATTAATGGTGATTAAAAATTCAAATAAATAATAAAAATGATGAAATAAATCCCCTTTGGGCCAAATGGTCGTGCATAGCCTTTGGATGATGATTCTTGGAAGAAAATGTGGCTCATTAGCAATTTTGAGGCATTTGAAGTAAAGTTGACTTTTCAAAATTCCCAAAAATTTTCCAACTTCCACAAGGCATATCTTGCTCAATTTTTAAGCTTTGATCATGTTCTTGGACATTTTGGAAAGGTCTTGAAGTCCTCTAACCAATTCCTTTGGTCCCATGTAATTTTGATTTACCAATCTCAAGTTATGGTCTTTGACTTAAAGTGCCTTTTTGTTGACTTTTGAAAATGACCTATAATGTTGAAATTGATAACTTTTTGTGAGAGCATTTCTTGGACTTAAAGTGTGAAGAGGAGTTGTAGGAAATGTCTTTCTCTTCAAAATGAGCTTTGGATGGAATTTTTCTGATAAACCATATGGAAGTTAAGCCCTGGTCAAGTTACAGTTGACTTTTTCAACTGTCCAAATATGGAAACTTTTGCATCTTGAGACTTTTTGAGCCATGCCTTGAAAATCATGATCAAGAATTGATCAAATGATGTTTGTGGCTTCAAAATGAGATGTTGACCAAAAATTTGAACTTTTGACTGTCAAATGACCATTTTGCCCCTGCAGTTGACTGTAGGGCAATTAGGGTTTTTGACTGTGCAATTTTGTGCTGTAAGTCTTGAAACTTAGCATATGGATGCTTGACCATGTTTGTAGGCATGTGGGACTTGATTGGACCCTTGAAAACTTCAATTTCTTTGCCAGAACCAAAACCCTAATTTTGACTGTTAGGAGGCCCTTGAACTGTGCAACCCTTGGGGAGATTTTGAAGCATTGACTTTTTGCAAATCTTGAAGAATATGGGAGGGCAAATTTTGGGGTACAACACCAATCTAGAGTCGAGTGTCAAGGAGCGCCTAATTTAGCTATTACATGAATATGTTGAGATCTTTTCCTGGTCATACGAAGACATGCTGGGACTCGATACAGACATTGTGGTACACCGTCTACCCACAAGAGAAGACTGTCCACCAGTGAAACAAAAAGTCCGCCGCATGAGACCTGACATGTTAGAGAAGATCAAAGCAGAAGTTATGAAGCAGTTCAATGCTGGATTTCTGGTTGTTATTTCCTATCCACAATGGGTTGCTAACATTGTTCTCGTGCCTAAAAAGGACGGCAAAGTGAGAATGTGCATGGATTATAGAGATTTAAACAGGGCCAGCCCTAAAGATGATTTTCCACTTCCTCACATCGACATCCTGGTTGAGAATACAGCTCAGCACAAAGTATTTTCTTTCATGGACGGACTCTTAGGCTATAACCAGATCAACATGGCACATGAGGACATGGAGAAAACTACATTTGTCACACAGTGGGGTATGTTCTGCTACAAAGTGATGCCATTCGGACTGAAGAATGCAGGGGCAACCTATCAACGCGCCATGGTAGCTTTGTTTCATGATATGATAAATCATGAAATAGAGGTCTACGTAGATGACATGATAGCCCGATCACAAACTGAAGAAGAACACCTTGGTCACTTGCAAAAGTTGTTTGTCAGGTTGAAGGAGTACAAACTAAGATTGAACCCGAACAAGTGCACATTCGGAGTCCGGTCTGGTAAGCTCTTAGGTTTCATTGTCAGCAACAAAGGCATCGAGGTTGATCTTGCCAAAGTCAAAGCTATACAAGAAATGCCCGCTCCTCGCACTGAGAAGGAGGTCAGAGGGTTCTTGGAATGCCTAAACTACATTGCTAGGTTCATTTCTCACCTAACATCTACTTGTGAACCAATCTTCAAGCTGTTGAAAAAGATCATGTAGTTATATGGAATGATGACTGTCAAATTACTTTCGATAAAATCAAGGACTATTTACAAGAGCCTCCTGTCTTGATGCCGCCTATCGAAGGAAGACCGCTAATCATGTATCTGACTGTCTTAGAGAACTCAATGGGGTGAGTATTGGGGCAGCATGACGAGTCTGGCCGAAAAGAGCATGCCATTTATTATCTGAGCAAAAAGTTTACCGACTGTGAAACCAGATATTCACTGCTCAAGAAAACTTGTTGCGCTTTAGTATGGGATGCTCGCCGGCTAAGGTAGTATATGTTGACTCATACCACTTTGCTGATATCTAAGATGGATCCGATAAAGTACATCTTCAAGAAGCCTGCTTTGTCTAGAAGGATAGCTAGATGGCAGATGATCCTAACAGAATATGACATACAGTACACGACCCAAAAAGCTATAAAAGGCAGTGTGCTAGCTGATCATCTGGCCCATCAAGCTGTAGAAGATTATCAATCTATGAAGTTTGATTTCCATGACGAAGACATCATGACATTGGACAATGTTGAAGATTTCAGACCATATGACGGACCTGAACAAGGATCCCGATGGACCCTGTACTTTGATGGGGCATCCAATGCACTTGGTAACAGTATCGGCGCTATGCTTATATCCCTAGAAGGTTGCCATACTCCTTTTACCGCCAGACTTTGCTTCAACTGTACGAACAACATGGCAGAGTACGAAGCACGCATCTTTAGACTCAAGGTTGCCATAGACTTGGGAATAAAATCTTTAGTGGTGTTTGGGGATTCAACTTTGGTCATCAGTCAGATCAAAGGAGAATGGGACACTAAGCATCCTAACCTTATCCGTTACAAAGAACATGTTTTGACATTGTTACCACATTTCGAGTTGATTACCTTCGAGCACTTCCCGTGAGAAGAAAATCAGCTAGCAGATGCTCTAGCTACAATGTCATCCATGTTTAAACTTAATTGGTATAACGAGGCTCCCCGGATCACCATTGAACGAATGGACGAACCAGCACACTGTCACGAGATTAATACCGAAGAAGTAGTGGACCAGCCTTGGTTTCATGAAGTCAAAAGGTATCTCGAGGCTCAGGAATATCCAGAAGGAGCTTCAGTCAATGACAAAAAGTTCTTAAGGAGATTCTCAGCTAAGTTCTTCCTGAGTAATGGCATCCTGTACAAACGCAATCATGATTCTATTCTGCTCCGTTGTGTGGATAAGATTGAAGCTGAAAAGATCATGGCTGAATTTCATGAAGGTACCTTCGGCACTCACTCTAGCGGGCATACGATGGCAAAGAAGATTCTACGGGCAGGCTATTATTGGTCTACCATGGAAACTGATTGCTATCAACACTCTCGGACTTGTCATAAATGTCAAATCTATGCAAACAAGGTGCACGTGCCCCCAGTTCCTCTAAATGTCTTAATAGCTCCTTGGACATTCGCTATGTGGGGAATCAATATGATTGGAGAGATCAAGCCTACAACCTCCAATGGACACCGCTTCATTCTAGTGGCCATTGATTATTTCACAAAGTGGGTCGAAGCAGCTTCCTTCGCATCTGTTACTAAGAATGTTGTTGCCCGCTTCATCAAGCAGAATATTATTTGCTGGTACAACATCCCAGAAAGGATCATCGCTGATAACGTTATGAACCTTAACAATACTATGTTCACCGCCTTGTGCGAGCAGTTCAAAATTCAACATTATAATTCATCCCCCTATCGGCCAAAGATGAATGGTGTTGTCGAATCTGCGAACAAAAACATCAAAAAGATCATACAGAAAATGACAGTCACCTACAAGGACTAGTATGAAATGCTACCATTTGCTCTCCACGGGTACCGTACCACGGCTCACACATCAAATGGGGCAACACCCTACTCTTTGGTTTATGGAATGGAGGCTGTTTTACCTATTGAGGTCCAGATCCACTCTCTGAGAATCATGAAGGATGCAGGTTTGAGTGAAGACGATTGGATTCAAACCCGACCTGATCAGTTGAACTTAATTGACGAAAATAGACTTACTGCTATTTTCCATGGTCAGACGTATAAAAAACGGATGATCAAGGATTTCAACAAGAAAGTAAGATGCCAAGTGTATCAAGTTGGAGATCTAGTGATCAAGCGCATCATCTTGCCACAAAGTGATCCCAGGGGCAAATGGACTCCTACCTATGAAGGACCATTTGTAATCAAGAACATCTTTTCTGGTGGGGAAATGATCTTAACCACCATGGACGGTGATGACTTGCCGCACCCTGCGAACGCAGACATAGTCAAAAGATACTACGCATAAAAGACCCGCTAGGTTGACACACCTAGGCAAAACAAGGGCATCCCGGCAAACCAAAAGGTTCGGGAAAAAATTTGGGATAAATAAAAAAAATATGTACACCCGGCAAGTTGAAAACCCGAAAGGGCGACTTAGGCAAAAAAGGGTTTCCCGGTGGATCGAAAACCCGAAAGGGCGGTCCAGGAAAAAGTTAGGGAATTAAAGCGTATGACTATGTCTCGTCGGATCACTTTAAGGACAATCTCTTCACTGACAAACCTGGAGCTTCTGATCAATCCAATCATCTTCGGACGAAGCAACGAATGGACAAGATATTCGGAGATACGAAGGCTATAGCAGAATGGGAACCCCATGGGATTTTTTTTACACATAGCTATCTTTCTTTGTATAAATTTTTTCTCATTTTTTATGACACCATCCTCTTACTAGGATGTTTGTCTCCTTTGTACAAAATACTTATTCAAAGTAAATACAAAGATATCTCTTTAAAGTGCAGAAAACTAGTTGTCTTTTACACTTGTGTTTTATTTGCAAAAACATCCAATGATTCATTAATGAACATATGCATTTGAATATAATTATTGTTTACAAATAAACAGGATGAAAAAGAACAATTACTGACAGGTTGAAAGAATAGGAAAACGTCTTGAGGCTATTCCATGAACAATCCCTACAGTACATCATTAAGATCCCCAGCGGAGCCAAAACTTTGAACTGCAGATCCCCAGCGGAGCTAAAACTTCAAACTATCAATCCGCAACAGAAACTATCCAGTTTCTCCGAATTCCCCAGCAATTTATCTTGAAGCCTGAAGACTAACCAGACAACAACTTCTGATAACTCCCCAGTAGATTGGCAGACAACCCAAACTCCTGAACTTTGTTCTCCAGCAGGAATAAGCTTTTTCTCAGAGTCTTCACTACTCCCCAACATGATATCTTTCTTCCCATAGAGTTTTTATTGCTCCCCAACAGAATGAAGATTCTTATTCTTAATTCCCAGCAGAAGTCATCAAAGTCCTCTGGATTCCCCAAGAAGATTACTCAAGCAGTATATGGAATTACTCTCATAACGGAATTTTTGTCAATACTCCAACTTCGAGACATGAGGGATCCCTATATCCCCAGAGAAGTCGCCAAGGATTTCTTATCCTCAGCAATCAAGGATTTATTTTCCCCGACAGCAGTCAAGGATTTTATTTTCCTCAGCGAAACAGCTAATCAGCTTACATGCGCATACATTACATTCATATATCATAAACATTGATAAAGCACATTTATTACATCCTACATTTCATGCAACATAACTATGTGTTTCAGCTAACATTTTACCCTTTTCAGGATAAGATTAACAGCTACCATTAACAATGTTCAAAGATTTCAGATACAGTACAGATACACTCCAGACACGGAAGTCATTCTGCTACTTATTCAGATTACAATACAGATACGCTCCAGACACGGAAGTTATTATGTTACTTATTCAGTTTCTAGTTCAGATACACTCCAGACACGGAAGTCATTCTGCTACTTATTCAGATTCCAGTCCAGATACGCTCCAGACACGGAAGCCATTCTGTCACTCATTCAGATTCAAACTTCATATACAATCCAGATACGCTCCAGACACGGTTTCCATTTTGTCACTTAGTATGATTTTCCCCAGCTTAGATACGCTCCAGACACGGTTTCCATTTCGTCACTTATTCAGATACAAAGTTCAGATACAACTCAGATACGTTCTAGATACGGACACCATTCTGATGCTCATTCTTTTGACTTAAAACAAACATTCTTGGATGTCATCTACAAGCCCATCTCCAGCAAGATTCTATCACCTCTCCAAATGGCATCTTTAATCCCATTCCCTCAACTACTTCATCAAGTGAAAATTTATGGGCACTGTAGTGTCCAATCATCTTTTACCTTCGAGTCACAAACGGTAAAACTCGCCAATTTAACTCTTCAGGTTCAAGAAGATTGAACATGGGGCAACTGTTGTACCCAAAAAGTTTCCCTCTCATATATCAAGACTTTTTCTCACAAGACTTCTTGGACTCAAGACAAGATTAGGGTTTGGTCAGCTCTGGACATCACCTTGCACTGATAACCTAAAATTAGGGTTTGAGTTTGCACAAGGATTTTTGGACCATCAATGCTTCATGTGACTTTCATACACCATCTTGGACCCCTAAGATTTCTCATGTTAAGTTTCAAGCCTTGAACCACATTTTTGCTCAGTCAATTGGACAGATGACCTAAAAATCAGTTGTATTGAGGAAAAAGTCAACCATGGCCAATTTACAGTCAAACTTCATAATTTTTGATCCACAACAACATTTTAGACTCATATGTACCATTTGATCATGTTTTGATCACAATTCCTCAAGAAATTTGATCAAATCATCAAAAGGGCAAAATGGTCAAAATTAGGGTTTTGACTGAGAAAGGGAAATCTCTGATTTTTAACCTAACCCAATGACAAATTGAGTTCAAACATGATTTCAAGGATCTAATGGAATCCTCTTGACCTAATTACATGGTTCAAAAGATCTCAAGTTTATTGGATTGACAGATGAATTTTCCAGTCAACTGATCAAAAGTCAACTGTACACTGAAAAGTCAAACTTTGACTTTTTGGTCAAAATCAAGTGCCAAGGGTCATAATTCATCAAGATATGTCAAAATATGAAACTTGTTCACCAAGAAAACCAATTTTGAAAATTAGGGTTTTGAATTTGAAAATTTTCATAATTTAGAATTTTTCTAAGTATGGAAATTTTCTTATTTTCCCCCAATTTTTCACCACTTTTCCACCGTGATGCAATTTGATTCAAAGAAAACTTCCAACATGAAAGTTGTAGTCCTCCATGAAATCTACAACTTTGATTCACAAAGGTTTCCCAAAATATGCTTGGATCTCAAGTTATGAATTTGTGAATAGAGGTCCATGAACTAAATAACTTAGTGAAAATTTGCCCTAATTTAGGCAGTTTTTTGACCCAACTTCATGGACATTTTTCACCTAGTTCCAAGAGGTATTTCAAAATTCATTTCAAAGATGGATTATAAAGCACATTTCAAACTTTATAAAATGTCCAAGAACTCTCCAAGATCATTTGTGGTTAGGGAGAATCAAAGAAGAGAAATTGGCATTTTATCACTTTTGTTCATGCCATTTCCACAAAGTATCAAGTTGCAAATCTGATCTTGGATGCTTGTACATTTCTTTACAGGTCCTAAACTCATTCTACACTCCATAATTAAATGCTAACTCATAAGATAAAGGCTTTATTTTGGCTTTTGGATCATTGTACAAGAGATAATTCCATTAATGGCATAAAGGGCACATTGCCATTTTCATAAAGGTGAGCTTTTACAACTTTGCCAACCTTGAGCCTTGGACCTGTCCCTTTGGTGCAAGAAATTCACACAGGTTTTAAGAAATGTGTACAAGCTCTTTGCAGCTCTAAAACTAGCCAGTACAAGTATGCTAGCTTTAGTCACTTCACTTTGCTTAAGATACAAGAAAGTTTGCCAAAAGTGCTAGAACTTGTACAGCTAGTGAGAGTGGACTTTGTATCCATTCTATACAAATATACCAAGTCATTACAATGCTGGACACAAATTGATAGCATCCAAAACACTCTCAAGCTCAAAAAACACAAAATTCTTCCCAAACATTGCAGTTCTGCAAAATCATTGCCAACTTCATTTTGGCTCGTGCGTTTTGCCCTTTCACATTTGAAACATCTTCCACATATCCTACCAAAGCTATCCAAGCATTCATCCTGCATCTTTAAGCCCTGTTTCAGCCATTGCCATTTTCAAACTTGGAGCTTGCAACTTGACTTCTACAGAGAGTTCTGGCCATCCACAAAGCAAACTAGGCATTGGAATAGCTTGAAGGAACTTCAAGGAAGCTCACGCGATCCTCAGGCCTCACTCAAAGTCCCCACATTGCCATATCCAAATCCAACTGAAGGAGGTATTTTTCAAAACTCTATCTCTCTATTTAGACATCCTCAAGCCACGATTTGTGAAGGAAAGATGTAGTCCATAACATGGTGAAGTTGTACATATGCATACTTGTCATTTATATTAACTGAGCTAAGAGAATTTGAAGCTTGAAGTTGCTGAAATATTTAGGTCACGATTTAGGGCTATTAAAATTCTCCCTGATCTTTGAGAGTTAGGTTACGAATTTTATATCATTGGAATCGTGAGATAAAATGCCACAAGTTTCATGCTATGGTTTTTTGTTTTTGTGCAAGCATGAGCAAGTTGCAGGTTTGAACGTGATACGCGCGTAGAACTGAAGGACAGGGACAAAGATGACTGGCTTGGGCCTTGGCTCGCCTGGGCCTTCTGTTTTAATTTTTGCACCCCCCCTGACCACTATTTGCACCCCCTGATTCTTGTTTTATATTTCTTTGCATTTTTCTTTATGTTTTCATGTTTATTGATTTTAACCATTTTTTCTGAACATTAAAAATCCTAAAAAATAATTAAATAATTTTTTGCAATTTTATTTTATTTTTTATTATTTTTTTACATAGAAAATAACTTTTTTTAGGAAATTATACTTTATTTTCTTCAATAAATTGTAGATATATTTTAAAAAATACTATACATTTTTATTTTATTATTTTACACATAAAGTATTCATTTTTTCATACATATTTTAATTTTTAATATTTATACATAATATTATTTATTATTTTCTTGTACAAAAATGGACAAAATAAATAATAAGAAACATATTTTTCTTTTAATAAAAAATTAGGGTTTCCCCCTTTCAAAAATAATAATATTTTTTCCTTATTTTCTAGGGTTAATTAATTTTATTTTCTCATACCTTAAACAAATACAAAACATTTTTTTGCATAAATACATTTGCATTGCATTTTAATATTTGTATGTTTTATTTAATGAGCACAATATTCAATTGGGTTGTAATAGTATTTTTATGGTTTATTTTGTGCAATATCCCTATTCAAAAACTTGTATCCCCCATCCCATAATAATTGTTGTAATAGCTTAGTTTACATTTACGTAATTTATCGTATTTATACCATGTTTAGTAAACTAGGGTTTGTATGATAAGACCAAAAAGCAAAACAAATAGAAAAGACCTAATCTAAGACAAATGCATGAAAAGTGACACACTTTGCACACAAACACCCTTAGGGTTTCACCCACTTGGTTGCCTAAACAAAAATGGTCATGTTACGCATGCGAAGTATCTTGGCAAAACAAAACAATCATAATATCATAGTCCCTCGATGACGCTATACAAAGGTTGCCTAAAAAAATGATCTTGGTCCCTCCAAACATGCTAAGATACTTGGAAACATTTCTATCATGGTCAAACGATGACCCACGCCCGTCCAGTTTAACATCCAAAGATAGGTTTGTTTACCAAATCAATGGTAAATCAACAATGTCAAAGGAATAAAAATGCATAGGAAAGATATTTGAGTAGGTAGATAGCTTCTAAGTTACTTTCTCCATTTCAAAACAATCCTTGCTATTTTCAAAAACAAACACACACATTTCAAAACATTTCCAAACAATTTACAAAACATTGAAACATTTTTCAAAAGACAAACATCTTTGTATACATTCTTACGAACAAGAATCATTACAAAGATTGCCTAAACGATGGCCTCTTTTCAAAATACTTTCAAAATTACACCAAACGCAAAGCACTATTTCAAACAATTTCAAAGCAAAGCAAGTGATCTAAGCAAGTAACTAAGAGCCTATGGAAAACCATGGATGAAAAGGGTGCTAGCACCTTCCCTTTTCATAATCTACCCCCCGAACTCAAGAAAACATCTCAAAGGTCTTTCCTGTGCTTTTTTACCTTTCCATTTGGATAAAATAAAATTCGGTGGCGACTCTTGCTAAACCGCAACATTTACGACGAAACGCAAAACCTCAAGTCAGTTCTCCCACCGTATCACAGTGTCAAATCAGCATCAGAGAAGCCTAGACCGTTATCAGCTGTCAAGATGGCCACACAATCTTGGAATTGGTCAGTAGACGTCTCTTGTGGCACATGAGCTGTCTTCAAAAACTTAACCAGAGCTTTCGCATGTGCCTCAAAATACAGCAACAACGCCAGCATGGAGATTTTGGAGGCAGTTTTCCCAAACTGTTCAACCACGTCATAGTCGCTCTTCTTTATTATCCTTAGGATCTCTTCCATTTCCTTCTTGGAGGTTTTGGGGGTAGTCAGTGGTTGAGCCTTCGTCCGGACAGGCTCTTCTTGAATACTCTTTCCTCGAATTTCAGCAGTAGAAGTGTTGGTAGGGATAACAGCAGGTGTTGTGTCGTTTTTTCCAGTATGAGCACTTGCAGATATGATTACTGGTACGGAGGTAACCTTTGGAATAGCCACGGGTCCAAAAATTGCCTTTGGAGGGGCAATTTCTGGAGAGAAGATTCTACCGCTACGGGTAATCTTACTGGTTCCGGCAATATTGCTAATGTCAGAGTCTTCTTCTTCGGAGCTCACTTCTTCGGCGGTCAGCCCATCTTGTTTGATACCATGGTAGTAGATGTCTCCACCGTAATTCCACGGTACTACTTTGTCTGATTCATACGGGACCGACCCGGGCATTGTGATTATAAGAGGAGTAGTTTTTGGAACCGATGTAATCCTAACAGGTCTTTTGGGGACCCTGGAAGGATTGGCGGAGATGGTTATGATTGAAACTTCTTCAATAGGAACAGGTGAAACAAGAGCATTTTCAAACAAAATCTCTTGGTTGTCTATCAAGCATTGAATGCCTGCCTTCAACAAAGGGCAAACAGTTGGTGAGGATAAGCAAAGATGGCAGTCTTCATTACAACCTGGGAATACACCAGCTTTCAACAAGTTTATCTTAATGATTGGGAGCAGAGTCAAGAGTCCATCAATTGTGCTAACAAACAAATCTTCTTCGATAGCATTGGTGTTGTGACCATGCCTAGGCATCGGAGCGGAAATGACATTTAGCTTCTCAGGTGCGTCAAACTCAATCTCTTTTGCATCTAAAAGGTCTTGAATTTTGTTTTTCAAGTCCCAATAGTAGTTAGTGTCGTGACCCGGACTTCCGGAATGATATGCGCATCTGGCACTTGGGTGATAATGAGGGGACGCAGTGTTGGGATTTTTTGGAGCTTCCTTTAAAGTTTCCAGATTTGATTTCAGAAGATGTGGTAAAACCTGGGCTAGAGTCATATTAATTTTGGTGAATTGCCGGACTGGCCTTTCCATCCTCGGTTGGTTACTTCTTGGTTGATCAGATGTAGGCTTTGGGATCATAATGGCCCCTACCATTGGTCGGCGTTCAGCTCTCCCTTGATTCCTTTATGGATAAACAGCAAATACCTCCTTCTTCCCAGTGAAAGGCTTTCTCACAGCTGTAGAAGCAGACGAATCCTTCTGAATCTTTCCACTTTTTATACCAGCTTCCACCCTCTCTCCGGTTAATATTAACTTAGTAAATCCAGCAGATGAGCTCCCAATCAAATGGTTGAAGAAAGGGCCCGATAGAGTGCCTAAGAACATATCCACCAACTCCCTTTCATACATAAGGGGTTGTACTCTTCCAGCTAAATCCCTCCATTTCTGCGCATAATCTTTGAAACCCTCATTTGAAGCCATAGCCATACGATAGAGTTGAGTACGGGTAGGCGCCAAATCTGCATTATACTAGTATTGTTTATAGAAAGCTGCGGCAAGGTCTTCCCATTTGTGGAAGTCGGCCCTTTCCAATTGGTAAAACCAATCGAGTTGTGTTCCAGATATGCTATCTTGGAAAAAATGCACCCACAAATCTTTATCGATGGAGTGCGGTTGAATCTTTCTCACATATGATCGCAGGTGCATTTTAGGACATGACACCCCATCATATTTTGCAAACAACGGCACTTTGAACTTTGGTGGGATCACAATTCCTAATACCAGCCCCAATTCTTCAAAGTCTAAACCTGGTACCCTCTGTATTTCCATAGCGCTCAAACGCTCTTCAAGATGTCTGTACTTATCATCAGCCGGAGGATACTATTCCTCAGAGTAGTCTTCCTCTTCTTCCTCCTCCTCAGATTCTGACGAAACCGCTGTTTCTTTCCCTTTCCCTTCTCTTTCATCAGATGTTACTGTGAAATTCAAGGTTCTTCTAGTTTTTCCTTGAAATCTTCTCCCCATGATTACAACCCCAGTTGGTTTCTTCTCTTTCTTCTTTTTCTCTTTGGCCAACAGAGTCTTCGACTCCTCTTGCCCTTTGGCCAGGGTTGTGAGTAACTGTTGAAACTGTATGTTTTGAGCTTGAAGATATTTGACTGTCTGTTTGAGATCTATCTTACTGAAATAAACAGTAGAGAGATGAGGAGACTCGTTGCAAAAGACCTGCTTATGTCATGATGAATGATATGTACATATGCAATATTTTCAAGGATTTTAAAAGATTCAAGTTCGTTTAGACAAAAAGAAATACACGTTATATTAATAAGATAGAGATTGAATACAACAATGCCCCTTGGGAAAAGTAATACACTCTCTAAGATAGAAAAGTGGTGCGCATCCTCTTTGGTGCAATGTAGGCATTTAGAGTCTGCTCTTCGCGAAGTAGCCTAGTGAGTTCTGAAACCTTCTTCTCGCTTGCATAGAATTGGGCTTCGAAAGTATCACGCTCTCCTTTGAGCTGTATCTAATCCCTTTGTAAGTCTTCCAGATATGTGGGCATATCAGGATGTAGGATAGTGTATGGAACTTCTCCTTCCTTAACAGGCTCAATGATCACTTGGAGAATGGAAGGATAAGGCATCATAAGACTTTGAGCGCGAGTTCGTACCCACTTGAGTTAAGGCTCAAGAGGGATGAAATTCTTGTGTCCCAAAGTCTTTCTATCCACCTTGTTTAGCATCCTCCAAGCTCGAATGAATATCTGGAGAAGACCTTGATTGTCGTTGTCGTAGTCGAATACCAAGCCTTGAATCAGTATCTTATGTGGGCCATCCCTTCGGGCATAACCAAACTGTCTTAAAGCTAAGCATGGGTTGTAGGTGATGCCTCCTCTAATGCCAAGTAAAGGGGAATTGGGTAATTCCCCATAATGGTCAACAATGATAACATTCTCTTTGGATTGAGAGCACCAATGAATATCTGAATGTTTGAGCGTCATTAACCTTTGTGACCACCTCAAACCTTGCTCATTCTTTAAGACTGATTGGGGAAGATGAGAAATAAACCATATTGCCAAGAGAAGAGTGCAACACATAAGGACACCTCTTTTCCTCATTGTACGAGTGTGAAAAGAGTGTAGGATATCCCCTAGCAATGTAGGCACCGGATTACGTGACATGAAGATTTTGACGGCACTCACATCTATGAGTTGGTCAGGATTAGGGAACAAGATCATCCCATAGATGAGGAGAGCCATAATTTCCTTAAAAGCTTGCAGGTCTAAGGAATTCCAACAGCTTTGGGCTTTCTCAAACTGAAACTTTGCTAAGAAGCCTTTGACACCACTTCTAGTTTCCCAATGGGTTATGACATCAGATAAGTGCAAGTGAAGAGCTTGAGCAATCTCTTCTGGCTTTGGGTCTCTTTCCGTACCGTTGAAAGGTAGTTGATTGAGAACGGGAATTCTCAAGAGTTGGGAGAATTCTTCCAAAGTAGGCATAAGCTGATAGTCAGGAAATGTGAAGCAATGATGCAAAGGGTCAAAGAAATGGAAGAGCACCTTCATCATGTCCTCCTCTGTGTTGGAGGTGACCAAGTTGAGTATACGACCATGTCTCTCGGTGAATGGAGAGTTCTCAGGGATCCTTGAAACTAGCTCCATGAGTTGTGGAGGAACTCTTACAAGGTTGACTTGGATAGTTTTCCTGCGGAGTGAATTCATATCCTACAAAACAAGAACAAAGATGAATCTCCTAAAATCCTTGAAATGGTTAGTGGATGCACATGATGCTCATGATGTCCATGATGTTATGTACAAGTATGCATATACAAACAAAGAAATCAAGTTCCTAGTTTAGGCTTGCATGGGGTTTTATAGGTAAGTACCCTCTTGAAGTTTAGTTGGCTCAACCTGTCCTAGCAATAGTAACCGGGTTCTAAGGAGCTCAATATCACTGGATTGTTTCCTTGTTCATTGTTTCAGCTCAAGCCTCTTTGATGGCGACCAAAATATTCCAAGAAACCAACCCTCAATGAGTGTAGTATCGAGTATCTACCAACTTCGGACTGCACCAAAGTCGGTCATCTCACTACGCCCTAAAGGCTAAGTTGGTCAAGTAAAGGTTCTAAAAGTCCGTTAGTGCTTCGCGACATCACTCAGCGGCCCCGTATTCTCCTTGACTACTCAAGGGCTACCGGTATCCACAAATATGTCACACTAACATAGCTATTGCTTAGACCATGTCGGTATAACCCGCATAGTTTCCACAACGTATTGCTATTTACTTATAATGTTTCCAAAATCCTGGTGGAGGATTCAAACCCGAACAAACAACCATAATGTAAAGCAAACAAATCAAACAGTGTAAGCAAATAAATGTGATCTAGCCCTAAGGTAACCCCACTTTTATATTTGTCCCCAGCAGAGTCGCCAGTTCTGTGATACGGTAGGAGAACTGACTTGAGGGTTTTGCGTTTTATCGCAAATGTTGCGGTTAGCAAGAGTCGCCACCGACTTTTCTTTTATCCAAAAGGAAAGGTGAAAAAGCACAGGAAACACCTTTGAGATGTTTTCTTGAGTTCGGGGGGTAGATTATGAAAATGGAAGGTATTAACACCCTTTTCATCCATGGTTTTCCATGGGCTCTTAGTTACTTGCTAGATCACTTGCTTTTATTGCTTGAAAAGGTGTTTGGTGTGATTTTGAAAGTATTTTGTAAAAGAGGCCATTTGTTTTAGGCAATCTTTGTAATGATTCTCGTTCGTAAGAATGTATACAAAGATGTTTGTCTTTTTGAAAATGTTTTCAATGTTTGTAAGATGTTTGGAAATGTGTGTGTGTTTATTTTGAAAAATAGCAAGGATAGTTGTTTTGAAATAGAGCAAGTAACTAGAAGTAATCTACCTACTCAAATGTCTTTCTCGCATATTTTCTATTCCTTTGACATTGTTATCTTACCATTGATTTGGTAAGTAACCCTATCTTTGGATGTAAACGGGACGGGTGCGGGTCATCGTATAACCATGATTAGCAATGTTGCAAAGTATCTTAGCATTTCGAGGGACTAAGATCATTTTGTAAGGCAACTTTGAATAGCGTCATCGAGGGACTATGATCTTTTGATTTTGTTTGTTTTACCAAGATACTTTGCATACGTAACATGGCTATTTTGTATAAGGAAACCAAGTGGAGAAACCCTAAGGGTGTTTGTGTGCAAGTGTGTTTGATTGCATGCAGGATTTTATATTGAATTAGGATATTATATTTCATTGATTTTATCTTGCCATACATATCCTAATTGCTAGCATTTACATTTGAAAGCGATAAAATGCGGAAATGTAAAATCCTACGCTATTACAATATTTAGGGGATGGGGGATACACACTTATGAATGGGGAATCCATCGATAAAAATAAAGAAAAATAACAAGGGGAAGAAAAAAAGAAAAGAAGGAGGGGGTCAGCGTGCTGCTGAGAGGAAGTCAGAAGTTCTGACCCTAGCCTGCTGCAGAATAGCAACCTGTTAGTGAAAATGTATAGGTCAGAACTTCTGACCCTGGTGCGCTGCAAAACAGAAACCTGTTAGTGGAAATGTTAGAAGTTCTGACCCCGGTGCGCTGTAAAACAGAAACCTGTTAGTGGAAATGTATGGGGTCAGAGGTTCTGACTCCGCTGGTGTTTACAGTGATTTCTGGTAAACAACCGCTAGTCCTCCAAACTATCAAATAATCTTAATGACTGTTATTTAATCTCTCTGGTAACTCGCAGGATCGACTAGATTGATCCTAGGATGTATTGGTCATTTGGATAACTCTCATTATAGAACTGGTATTCATGGTTGGTATTTAGAATGTTGTGTAGCTGTTTAACTTACTTCGATTACTCTACTAAAGATCTAAAGACGTGATCAAGTAAATGCGCGCGAAACTAAATTGCATGAATAAAGTTCAATTGTAAAGACGTATAAAACTGCAGAAAATACAAGTAAATGACTTCGAAATATAAAGGCATGTAATGTAAAAGATTCTCTTAAATGTAAAAGATTCGAAATATGAAGAAAGCGTTTTAATGCAAGAAATCAGTAAAATGACTTTAAATGAAAAAGGTATTCGAATGATAAAAGCATGAAGATAAAGGCATGAAATATACAAAAGTTTCTGAAAGTAAAGGATTTGAAATGGAAAGAAAACATTTAAATGTAAGGCATCAGTAAAAAGACTTCGAATGAAAATATTTTAATGCAAAGGCTTTTGAATGGTATTGACATGAAGATAGAGGAAAATACTGGAAATGATAAAGAGTTTTATTAAATCATAAACACTTGGTGTTATCATACGTACATTGCTCGTGCATTCGTTTCCCTAGCCATGTGGTATTTTAAATGTTTACTGAGTTTTTTGTACAATAGATATGACACACGAAATCCTAATGCTAAGACTTCTATTTATACTACTTCGACCATAACGGTCTTGCTATAAGATTCTGCCACGTTCAGAACATGCAAAGCAATGCCTCTCTCTAGCTTCCACACGTCTTCAAATGCTCCAGCGCATATATTTTAAATTTCGAACATCCCGCTTGCATTTGAATTTCAAATGTTTTGGCACTCTCCATTTCGAACGCATTTCTTGGACACAACCCTGTTACCATTTCGAGACTTCTTTGAATATATTCCCATAACTGTCACTCGAAGCTCCAAGCTTTGATATGCCCATTCGAAGCACTGCTTCTACCATTTCGAAACATGACATCCTTCTTTATTCCAATCGAAACGTCCAATTTGCTTCGCTTCTAATAATATCATCAAAATCTTCAGCCAACAAAATGCCCCTTTAAAATATGTATTTCGATTCCTTTGAGAAATACTTATTTTAAACATATACACAAGATTTTGATGCGACCTTCGAATCATCGTAACATTTATTGCATATGACTCCAGTCACGTCAATCATGACGCTTTTCAGATTCCTTAACCGTCTTGAACCGTCTCACAGCATGGTGCAGTTACAAAACAATGATTATCACTTAACCACGCCTATTACCAATATTAACTTTACGCCACCTCCTTCTTAAACCAACCCACGACTACCACGTATCACAATCTTACTCAGTGGATGTTTAAAATTCCACACTATAAAAACCCATCAACTTAGTCTTTTTCTTTTCTTCCCACATTCTGAACCTTTTCTTCCTTTCTTCTCACCGAAACCCTAAAACTTTCAACATTCTTCAAACAATGTCTTCTTCAACTTCATCTCAACTGAAAAAAGCTTCAAAAAAGAAAGGAAAGAACACAGGAACCATAATGGAAAGCAAGGTTGGCACCTACCAAGGTCAATCTGTTCTTATTCCTCAGATGATCTCAAAATAGAAGGAAATGCTTTACGCATCACAGGTACTAATCCCTACTAACGCCGCTGGCAAGAGGATAGCTTTAATGGGCCCTCTTACAGTCTTTGAAATCTTAAAAGACACCAGAAAATTTTTCCCTGTTTGTTATAATTTTAAACCTCTGTTTAATAAAATGGATACCCCTAAGACGGTAGAGTCTTCTGATTCGACCACCGTGGAAAATCCAATCATTCCCCCTAAGGACCCTTTTGTGCTAGATTATGTAAAGAGTAACTTCAAACCATTTCGATCTTGCCCCACCTCTGACAGAGCCTATCACAACTGGTTTACTAAAGTAGAAGCTAAGAAATCCCAGCAATGGGAAGAATTAGGTATTTACAACTTGATTAAACTATCGAAACCAGGCTTTACCTATAGCCACCCATTATTATTCGCGTCCTTATACTTCTGGGACAGTACTTACAATACTTTCCATCTCCCTGGTGGGATGATTACACCCACCTTTTTTGACATAGCAGCCATTACTGGGTTATCACCAATAGGAGAAACCTATATTCCTGACAATGAAGAGCATTCGAGTATTATTGACTTCGAAGTCAAGCTAGCCAGCTTTTCAAAGTTCATCAGCCACTATCACACTGAAGGAGACAGTGTGTCGGATGTAGAACACATTGCTTTCCTTACCTTATGGCTATCAAGGTATGTCTTTTGCAGCAGGTCCCTACAGGTAGCCAGTAGGTTTATTCCTCTAGATAGAGATTTACATGAAAATCGGAGGGTGTGTTTAAGCGAACTGCTACTGGTTGATCTTTACGAAAGTTTAAGATCAGTTGTCTCGAGTTTGAAATCTCACACCTCCAAAAACATCCTGCTAGCTGGCCCTTTCTGGTTACTCCAGTTATGGCTTAATGCCATGTTCGAACCTTCACTATCAACTGCCAACACTATTGTTGAACAGGACCCAGAAATAGCGGATAGAATCATCGAAGGCACTAGGCTGCGAAGACTTACCCCCAACGATGATAAGGATGACTTCAAAGTTCTCTTCTCCAAATATATCATGATTTTCTCCAAGAGGCATAAATTCGAAGAGACCATGGCGCCTTTTGCTTCAAGGACTCATGGGCCATCGTGGTTCACTATGGCTCTCTCAGAGGCAGTCAAAAGCAAAGAAATTCAAGATGTGTGGAAAGCCTTTTTGCTTCCCAGACTAATCTCCTCACGAATTACTCCTGCTAAGAATCAGATCTTCCTTTTTGCTTATTAGCCCAACTTCGTTTCGAGACAATTTGGCTTGTGCCAACTAATCCCTGAACCCCTATTCCAAACAGAAAGTGCTATCACCTCTGGGCGAACCTTCAAGGCAAGAGAAGCCAAACTACAACAGGAACAATACCAAGGCTTCGCCCACTTTGAAATAATATCTTTCGAACCTACACACCTTACAGCAAAGGGTTTTCTGGAATGGTGGACAAAGTTCTATCAGACTTATATGTTTGATACTCTTACTATTCAACAGAAACTAACTGATGCATTCGATGTGCAGGTACCATCCAAGAAAGGTATGTTCACTCATGCCAAAGAGATTGGGGCTTTTCAAAATTATTTCGAAACTACTTATGATCCCACACACTTAGAATCCATTGTGCATCAAGCGGCTGAGACCTTGAAGGAAAAATTTAAAGAAAAAGTTTCTAAGTTAAAACTTCCTTCAGGGTTGTCACCTGAGGATAGGTATAGGTTGGCATTCGAAATGCATCCACCTAAATTTCCTAGATTACCTACCTCAGAACTGACTCTGGCTTGGTTTCCTCCATATCCTTGGTGGTTCACTTGCAAAGAAATGTTCAAATATCTTCAAAAGAAACCAAAGCCATCTAAGACTGTGACATGGGCTCGACATTGGCTCCACGATTTCCCAGGATAACTTCGCTATGACCTTTCTGCCATGTCGATTAAATCTGATCAAGGCGCAGGTGCGAATGCTTGGGAAAATCCCAAATGTTTCTCACTTTCTACATTTTTAACTTTTGCCTTAATTGTTTCGATTTTCAGCCATCAGGATAAAGACTGCTGCTTCAAAGTCAAAAGAGGGAAGCGCCTCTCAGGCATCTGTCGAAACCATTGATAATGTGACTCTATCCAAACCAACAACAACTGCTGCAACAACAACAACAGCACCAGTAATAACCAGTGCTCCAACTCCACAGGTAATCACTTAGCCATGTTGTTTCAAATACACTAATGTTTCATGATTTGTATCTAACTTTTTGTTTAAATCTTTTCAGACTAACAAACTCCCGCCAACCACTCCAAAGAAACGAAAAACAAACACTACTGGGGAAGACCCCAATGCTGGAGGGAATTTACCAGCTGCTTCGAAGAAGAAGAAGAAGAAGGAAATTTCTAAAAGTGCCGTACCAACTAGTGTCTCTGGACTCGATTCCAGGGATGCTGCTCCCTCAACTAAATCCAAAATTCCACCTTCGACCTCCAACGTAATGTTGGAACGCATAGCTAGCAACCTCTCTTCTAAGAGTCCACAGGTAAATTGAACTTTAAATCTTTGACAAAATAATTATTCATTACCGTGGTGCATGCTTTTAATATTCTTTTGCCTCTGCAGGACATTTTGAATCCAGCTCTTACCACTTCGACTTCACCATCAAAAACTGCTGCTCCGATCAACTCTTCTCCTCAAGGGGACTCCAGCAACCTTGTGCAGAACAAAGGGTCCTCCAATATGGCGGTTCTGGTTGGGGATTCAGAGCAGCAAGATGATCAGAGTACTTCTCCTCCTCTAAAAGAAACAAATGAAGCAACGCTTCATGAATCTGCAGAGACTTTACAAAAGACTTCTCTTCAAAAGTCCCCTCTTGAAACCCTTCAAGAGGATCCAAAGGACATTCACGCTGAAGGAGAGAAAGCTGATTCTGATCCAAGAAATGAAGAATCTGCAGAGGAAGGATCTGAGGAAGAAGATGCCAACGATGGTTCGACTGCTGGGACAGAGTCAAATGCAAATAGTAGCGAGAACGAAGATATCAAGGTGGTGGATTTGGATGATAATGAAGAAGACAATGAGCATGAAGCGAATGAAGGTGACGGTGACGCGACCCATAAACCCATGGAAGTCGAAATGAATGTGACTCCCTTGCGCGTGGAACTCCCTCAACCGTCTCTATCCCGAATTACTAAAGAGGAGCTTGCTCTCCTGAGGCGAAATGACCCTATTGGGTACATGAAGGCGAAGCTAGCTCAAAGGGATATTCCACCTACTAGGGCTGGTACAAGTTCGACTAGCCATCCGTTGCCCACAGATGATAGAATTGTACTTCTTAACCGGATTAGGATAACAATTCTTGATGTGGATTTGTTCGAAGTGCTCAAACAGGATAGCACAGCTTGCTACACTATGAAGGAGTTACTTACAAAAGTCAACCTTGCTACCTGCTCCTTGCCAGTTAGCACTATCTTGTTCGATCTTCAATCTCTGCTAGACAACGTGACTGGGTGCCTTCTCCAAGATGAATTTGCTGCCAGAAAGGTTCAAGAAAAACGAACTGCAATGGATGCTGCTTATGAGCATGCTTCGAAACTCTCTCAAGAAGCTGAGGATCAATCCATGCATCTAAAGCAAGCAAAAACTGATTATGAGGCTCGAGCTGAGTCCATCCTTCTCTGGGAAAGGCAAATTCAGGAACTTCAACAGAAGGTTAAAGAGGCTCAAGAACAACAATTAGCCTACGAAACCAATACTGTTGGCAACCAATTCGAAGAGCTCCTCAACAAAGGGCTTGCAGAAATGGAAACTGCAGAACAACTCAAGGGAGAAGTGGCTACCTTAGAGGGGGCAAGACGTTTTACTCAACAAAGGCTTGAGTCTTTTCGAAGTACCTTTAACAGATTGAAGAATAATGTATATTTTTAAATCTTAGTGTTGATTTGGTTGAAATTTGGTTTTTGTATGTAACATCTGAACAACGCCATTTTGGCAATCCCATATTACCATTTTGGCATTTTTATGATATTTTGATTACGTTGTTATTATTCGAATCTCCTGCAGGCGTGGCTTATATTTCTTTAAATATTTCCCATTAACCTTTAGGATACGTTTATCATCCATCAACTCTTCGATTTCATATGCATTGTTTGAAAATACCTTTATTATTCGAAAAGGTCCTTCCCAGTGAGGTGACCATTTACCTAACGTTTTATTTTTCTTGTCCATGGGCAATATGACTTTCCAGACTAAGTCATTAATAGTGAATGCTTTTCCTTTCACCCTTTTGTTATATGTTCTGGCCACTCTTTCCTTTTGTCTCATCAGGATTTCCAATGAATGCAATCTAACTTCATCCAGTTCAACTAACTCATTCATCATCATCTCCCAATATAATGCAGCTGGAATTTCGTTTTGTCTTTGAATTCGAACTGATTGTAGATGAATTTCTACTGGCAGAACTGCATCATGACCAAATGTGAGTTAGAAAGGCGTGGTGTTAGTAGCTTCTTTAGGAGATGTTCTACAGGCCCATAGTATTTGGTCCAAAGTTTTATGCCAGTTCCTTAGCTTTTTACCAATATGTTTCTTGATTAACCCTATTATCACTTTATTAGCTGCTTCGACCTGACCATTTGCTTGAGCATAATATGGCGTTGATGTCAGTAATTTAAACCCCATCTCTTGATCAAATTCTTGCATCTTTCTACCAGTAAACACAGAACCTTGGTCTGTGGTTATGCTCTCTGGCAATCCGAACCTATAGATAATTTGTTTCTGGATGAACTCAATAATAGCATCTTGATCAGCAACTATCAATGGTATTGCTTCGATCCACTTGGTAAAATAATCTATTCCTACCAAGATATATTTTTGTCCTTTAGACGAAGCAGGATTTATTTCTCCTATTAAATCAGATGCCCATCCTCTAAAGGGCCAAGGTTTAATGATTGAATGCAACTCACTTGCAGGGGCATGTTGAATCCCTGCATGTTTCTGACATTCTTCACAACCTTTAGCAAAGTCTATACAATCTTTGAGCATGCTGGGCCAATACATGCCATATCGAAATAACAGCCATTTCATTTTATGACCTGCTTGATGTGCCCCACATGCCCTATTGTGGACTTCTGACAATGCTAAGTATGCCTCCCTTTCTCCTAGGCATTTCAGTAATACGCCTTCTTGGCTCTTTTTGAACAATTCTTTTCCTATGAGGACATAAGACAATGCTCTATATTTTATCTTCCTATCAACATTCAGAGTTGGGTTTGTTAAATAACTCACAAGTGGACTTCGCCAATCTGCATCTGATAAAGTGTTTATGGCTAATATTTCGAATCCCTGTTTCTCAGCATAACCCAATTTTATACTCTCTAGATCTGATGGTATGAATCTAGTAGCCATAACTCTACCCCTTAATTCAACTAAATCCTCAAAGTTTTTGGCAGAAACTTTATAACCTGAAGCCAACTGTGCTAAGTCATTTGCTTCTTGGTTTTCTATTCTTGGTATATGTTGAATATCCATGTATTCAAATTTTCTAAGTAGCCTGTTAACTATGACGAAGTATATCATCAGGTTTTCCTTTATGCATTTATACTCCTTTGTTATTTGCTTGACTACTAATTCTGAGTCTCCTTTAATTTCGACTCTAGTTGCCCCCAATTCCAACAAAGCTTCAAGTCCAACAATAAGCGCTTCATACTCAGCTTCGTTGTTCGAGCAACGGGGACCATCTAATTTATACTTGAATTTTGTTGGAATTCCTTCAGGAGAAATTATAAGGACTCCAACACCACTACCATTCTTGTGGGTCGAACCATCAAAGTATAATTTCCAAGGTTGCATTTCGACGTAACTCATGATAGTCTGTTAAACCAATGAATGGTCCACAATGAAATCAGAAATCACTTGGCCTTTCACAGCTTTTAAAGGCATGAAAGTCAAAGAATATTCTGTTAAGGCTAAAGCCCGTTTACCAACTCTGCTATGCATTATTGGTTTCGAAAGCATGTGTTTGATGACATCAAAATGAGATGAAACATAAACATCAACAGGCTTTATATAATACTTGAGTTTCATACAAGAAAAGTACAAACAGAGGCATAGCTTTTCTATATTGCTATATCTAGTCTCTGCATCATTCAATAATCTACTTAAATAGTATATGGCTCTTTCGATGCCATTGCTATCTTCTTGTGCTAACATACTACCTATACTAACTTCAGAGGTAGATATGTACAATCTCATGGGCTTTCCCCATGAAGGTGGAGACAAGATGGGAGGCTGAGAGAGATATCTTTTTATCTTGTCAAATGCCTCCTGATGGGCTTTGTTCCACTTGAAGGCTTGGCCTTGCTTTAAACGAAGCAACGGAGAGAAAGCTTGGGTTCTTCCACTCAGATTCGAAATGAACCTTCTGAGAAAGTTAATCTTCCCTAACAAAGATTGCAGCTCCCTTTTTGACGTAGGTGCTTTCGTCTCCATTATGGCTTTGGTTTTGTTTTGGTTGATCTCAATTCCTTTTTTATGAACCACAAAGCCAAGGAAATCTCCAGCCTGCACAAAAAATGCACATTTAAGGGGATTCATCTTTAAGCCATGTTTTCTCATTCGTTCGAATGATTGGCTCAAATGATGCAAATGGGTTTCTGCAGATATAGATTTGATGACTATATCATCAATATACACCTGCATAAAGGTTTCAATGAAATCATGGAAAATAGAATTCATTGCCCTTTGATAAGTTGCCCCAGCATTCTTTAAACCAAAAGGCATCACCACCCATTCGTAGGTGCCTAAGGCTCCTGGGCAACGAAATGCTGTCTTGGCAACATCTTCTTCAGAAATAAAAATTTGATTATACCCAGAGTATCCATCTAACATGCTTAAATATTCGAATCCTGCAGCAGAGTCTACTAACATTTCTGCCACAGGCATGGAGTACTCATCTTTAGGGGTTGCAGTATTTAAATCCCTAAAATCTATGCAGATTCTCAAAGAACCATTTTTCTTAATAACAGGCACTATATTTTCTAACCATTCGACATACCTTGTGGTTCTGATGAATCTGCAACGCAACAACCTTTCGATCTCAGCTTTGATCTTTGTGAGAACCGCTGGTGCGAATCTTCTAGGAGTCTGTTTGATGGGCTTCTTGCCATCCTTGATTGGAAGTCTATGTTCCAGTAACTCCCTCTTTAAACCAGGCATTTCGTCATAATCCCACGCGAAGCAATCTCTGTTTTTCTTAAGGACTTCGATCACTTCCTGCTTGAGGCCTGGGTTGAGTTTTGCACTTATGTAGGTTACTCTTTTCGTTTTCTCATCCCCTAAGTTCACTTCTTCGAGTGGATCCTGCGCCAACATTTTGGCACCTGAGTCTATGGGGTCCCTTTCGAAGCCTAAGGGTTCTTTATCATAGATGGCGTCCAGCCTTTGATCTATCTCAAGTTCTTCAAAGGGTGAGCCTTTCGAGCTATCCCCATTTATTTCGTTCATCTTTACATCCAGTTTATTCATTTCAGCCTCTAAGGCCGCCTTTGATTCGTTCTCAGCCATATAGGCCGAAATCCTTTCGAAAAAGGAGGACTCGGTCATGAGTAAGGTTGTCGAATTCCCAGCCTGCTGGCCGTCTTTGTATAGTACTTTCGACTCCTTCGTCTTCACTGATTATTCTTCTATCCCAATATATGCCATCATGGCGAAGGGTCATATAGTAGTGGGCGTTTCTGGTTTCGTTGATTTCATCATTTGGGACACAGGGAGCAATCTTTGCCAGATGTTTGTCATAATTCCTCTTGTCAACTAAGTTGACTGCTGACATGAAGTAACTCTGGTCCGCTTCAATGTTTTCCACGATCCCATCTTCTCTCCATAAAACTAATCGCTGGTGCATTGACGAAGGAACTGCCCCTACGCCATGGATCCACTCCCTTCCCAGCAAAAAGTTGTAGTTGGCCTTGGCTTCGATCACCATGAACATGGTGGGCCTACAGCTTGAACCTATTGTCAAGTCCAATTGAACCACCCCCAGTGTTTTGCCTACTTTCCCTTCATAATTGGATAGAACCATGTTGTGTGGTTTGATGTCTCCTTCGCGTATTTCTAACCTTTTCAGCATGAAATGGGGTATTAAGTTGACTGCAGCGCCCCCATCCACTAGAACCTTATTTACGCCATGGGCACCAACCTTTTCCCGAATAAATAATGGCTTCAGATGATTCTTCATTGCTGGTTCTGGACGCTCGAAGAACGCATTCTGCTCCTCGACAACTCCATTATCCATCACATAGTAGCACACAGGCCTATGCTTCATCAGATCTATGGTATCTTCTTCCTCATACTCGTCAATTTCAGTTTCCTGTCCAAACTCACAAGGAAGCACAGATACCACGTTGCAATTGATATTGAACGAAGACTCCCCCTCTGACTCGAAATTGTCCGTTAGCATATCTTCGTCCTCTTCTGGACCTGGAGTGTATTCCTTTGGTTCAGTTGGTTGCACTTCAGAGAAGAGCCTCCTATTAACTGGGGGTTTGTCTTCCGTTTGATTTTTTGGTGTGGGTTTGTTGGTTCTAGATTCACCTTGGTTTTTTGTTGAAGTTGCTCCTTTACTTGCTACAGCTTCCCTTTTAGCCTTTCGAATTCTCTGTTGCCTTCGCCATTGAGATCTTGACATGGGGTTCCTTCCTTTGTAGTTCTCTAATCTCACTTCTTCCCTCTTTGCTATGTTGAATTGCCTTCTATATGTCATAGCATGGCGTGCGTTTCGTTCATTGTTCCTCCATTTGTCTTTGCCTTTGTCATTTCTGACTTGCAGCCATTTGTCTGCTGGCACTTCAGTAGGGATTTTGAACGTCACTCTTCGAGCGCCCTTGGGGTGAGGACTATCAGGCCTTCGTTGATTGTATTTGCTATCGAAACGTGGGCCCATCTGAGCAGTCTCTTGGTGGTTCCAGCAAGGGGCGAAAGGGATTGTTTCAAAGGCTCTGGCCATGCTTTGATCATACACAGCAGAACACCTTGGGCATATCAAGCATTTGGTTGCCCCTTTGTAGCAGTGAAGCACAAATTCCAGCAAACTTTCTCCAGCTTTAGGATAACACCTGAATAGCTGGTTATCCTGGCGCCAGTTGTTGCCAGTTTGCGCCCTTTGTACCCTCTCGAAGTTTGCAGCGATTCTCTGGTTGCAGAGGATGCTGCACCTAGGGCATAGTATCATTCATGTATCTCCTTTGTGGCACATCATGAGGTAATCCTTGAGACTAGCATCTCCAGCATGGTTATCCTCCATTTTATACTTCTCTTTTTCTAAGTATCTCTCCACCTCCTCCATTTCAGAGCGAGGTCTCTCCATATCCACCATGTTTACCTCAACATCCTCCCCCTTAGTGTCATCATCTCCCCAACCTGTAGGTTTTATATCTTCAATTTGGACCTTTGAACTCTCTGGGGCAGAATATTTTACCAAGTAGTCAAACTTTCCACTGGGTTCCCCTAAAGTATCCCATATTTCTTTCTGAGGGGAGGTTGGCTTCGTGATTTGGACTTTCTCCAATTCTAGCCTCAGGCCTTCAGTAACCTGTGTCAACTCTTGGTTTTGGTTTTCCCGGCCTTCAGTAGCCTGGATTTCTTTTGCAACAGCTAAAGGTGCTGCTTCAATCGAAGTCTCTGGTTGCTTGTGGACGTCTTCAGTGACCCCCTTATTGACTTCGACTATCACCCAACTCTCATTTTTAGTACCTTTCTCTCCTACTGGAACGTCACTTTGGTCAGCTCCCACCATGTTAATTTCCCCAATGCATGCAGGCTCGGAGTAATTGGTGTCTGCGACGTCCAAAGGATCTTCGTCTACTTTCATTTTTGATTTATCAGCAAACTTCAGTCTGCCATCTTTAATTGCATTCTGAATTAGGTCCCTGAAAAGAAAAGACTGTGAGGTTTTGTGGCCTAGGAAACTATGATACTTGCAAAATCCTCTTTTCTTTCTTTGATCTAAAGGAGGTATTTTGACATTTGATGGCACAATGAGTTGGCCATCTTTGACAAGTAAATCAAAAATCTCGTCACACTTAGTGACATCGAAGGTATAAACCTTCTTTGGGAATTTGTCACTTTTCTCATTTTCAACAATTTCTTTCCCTTTTGTGGGAACTAATAATTTGCAGGAGTAAGGTGGTGCCTGTTTTAATTCAGCGAGGTCAATTTCGACCTCTTCGAATTCGAATTCAGGATAATCTTCTGTTTCCTCAGTTCCAACATAGGAGATCCTTTCCTTCTTGTTATTTTTAAAGACTCTGGCCTTTTCGGCCTTTAGCCTTTCGACCTGTCGAACCCTATCGGCTAATTGAGCCATATCCCTCAAGTATTGAGTGTCTAATTTCTTTCGAATAGAGTAATCCAGGCCGCCAGCAGCCATTTCGACTAACTCATGTTCAGGAACTACTGTAAAACATCTAGATTTCAAGAGCCTGAATCTATTCAGATAATCATCTATGGGTTCAGTAAACTTCCTCTTGACACTGGCTAGTTCTTTCAGACTTATTTTTGATTGTCCCATGTAGAACTGCTCATGGAATAATCTCTCCAACAAAGCCCAAGTATCTATGGATCCAGGAGGTAAATTGGTGAACCATGTGAAAGCGTTCTTAGTCAGGGAACTTGGGAAATATTTGATCCTAAGGTCTTCATTATTGGCTATATCTCCTGCTTCGGTTAAATACTTGGCTATGTGTTCGACTGTTGATTCATTGGTATCCCCAGCAAACTTTGTAAACTTAGGGACTTTATATCCCCTTGGTAAATCAGTGTGCATTATGTAATCTAATATAGGAGAGGCATAATTTGGCCTTCGAATTCATGTGTTGAGGCTATTCTGGGCCATGATTCTCTCTATCATGGTGGTTAAGTTATTTTCTGCCAAGATGTTATCGTTTCGAATTCTATGAATGACTGCATCAGCATCTTGATTTCGACCCACCATGACAACCCCTCTAGGTTGTTCTTCTCGAAACTCTGGGACTTCTAGCCTTTCGACCCTTGCCCCTGGTTCCATAATTTCCCTTTGTGGGCCTTGAATCATTGGTGCTTCTAGCCTTTGTGCCCTTGCCCCCAGATTAACCTCCTCTCTGGCTGGTCTATAGGGTGGGTCGTTAGCAACTTGTTCTATAATAGGTACGTTTGCTCGAAATCCCGCCTGATTCTGCCTACGCCTTTCTGGGGGAGCGAAGAAATCTGCTATTCGACTCATGTTATATGCGTTTTCTCTGTTTGTCACAGTCACATTTTGTACTATTGGGGCAAAGATCTCCTGCATAGTTTGTGCTAATACTCCTATCATATTATGGTTACTGTCATCCATTAATTTCCTAAAGGCCAACTGATTTTCTGTGGTTAAGATAGGCATTGCACTATAACCCACTGATCCTTGGTTATTTATCATAAACTGATTTGCCCCAGACCCAGACCCTAATTATGGTGATGAATTCGATGTGGAATTGTGTAAGCCTGCCATAAAAGATGTTGGCATTCCATAAGAAGAATTTCTGGCTCTATTACCATCGAAGCCGGGTGGTCTAGTTATTGGGGTGGCGAAATGGGTTTGTGTCCCTGATGGTGGGACGAATCCCCCAGGGTAACCAATGGTTCCAGTATTTCCTAGGATCGAACTATTAGTTTATATTCCACTTATTCCATTAGTGGCTACATTACTGGTAGCGGATGCAACAGACTGTGCATTCGAAGGGATTGCATTAGATGTTCCCATCGAAGTAGACATATTAGTGCCTGTTGTATGTGGGATATTTTGTTCCCCTTGTTGATTGTCAGAATTAGACATCTTGTTTAAACGTTTTCTTTTGGATAAGGGTTGGTTGCTATTGGTTATTCTACCACTTCTAAGGTTCATAAAACAACAAACTTATCACTCAGAGTATTTTTACAATGGTTACGTCTCAACAATTTTTTACTTTGTTCTAAATTTCATAATGGCCAATGGCGTGTCCCACCGGGTGTGCCAATTTTTTTACAGTGATTTCTGGTAAACAACCGCTAGTCCTCCAAACTATCAAATAATCTTAATGACTGTTATTTAATCTCTCTGGTAACTCGCAGGATCGACTAGATTGATCCTAGGATGTATTGGTCATTTGGATAACTCTCATTATAGAACTGGTATTCATGGTTGGTATTTAGAATGTTGTGTAGGTGTTTAACTTACTTCGATTACTCTACTAAAGATCTAAAGACGTGATCAAGTAAATGCGCGCGAAACTAAATTGCATGAATAAAGTTCAATTGTAAAGACGTATAAAACTGCAGAAAATACAAGTAAATGACTTCGAAATATAAAGGCATGTAATGTAAAATATTCTCTTGAATGTAAAAGATTCGAAATATGAAGAAAGCATTTTAATGCAAGAAATCAGTAAAATGACTTTAAATGAAAAAGGTATTCGAATGATAAAATCATGAAGATAAAGGCATGAAATATACAAAAGTTTCTGAAAGTAAAGGATTTGAAATGGAAAGAAAACATTTAAATGTAAGGCATCAGTAAAAAGACTTCGAATGAAAATATTTTAATGCAAAGGCTTTTGAATGGTATTGACATGAAGATAGAGGAAAATACTGGAAATGATAAAGAGTTTTATTAAATCATAAACACTTGGTGTTATCATACGTACATTGCTCGTGCATTCGTTTCCCTAGCCATGTGGTATTTTGAATGTTTACTGAGTTTTTTGTACAATAGATATGACACACGAAATCCTAATGCTAAGACTTCTATTTATACTACTTCGACCATAACGGTCTTGCTATAAGATTCTGCCACGTTCAGAACATGCAAAGCAATTCCTCTCTCTAGCTTCCACGCGTCTTCAAATGCTCCAGCGCATATATTTTAAATTTCGAACATCCCGCTTGCATTTGAATTTCAAATGTTTTGGCACTCTCCGTTTCGAACGCATTTCTTAGACACAGCCCTGTTACCATTTCGAGACTTCTTTGAATATATTCCCATAACTGTCACTCGAAGCTCCAAGCTTTGATATGCCCATTCGAAGCACTGCTTCTAACATTTCGAAACATGACATCCTTCTTTATTCCAATCGAAACGTCCAATTTGCTTCGCTTCTAATAATATCATCAAAATCTTCAGCCAACAGCTGGGCACACAGTAATTTTCAGAAGTTCTGATATTACTGATGACAAAACAGGCCCCCAGAAGTTCTGGTGTCAAAGTCAGAACTTGGTCTCCCTCCGTGCCAGTCAGAACATCTGAAATTTGGTTATTTTTCCACAAAACAGAAGGCATGTCTAGGACAGTTTCAGCAGGTGTTATAGCGTTTTAGAAGTCAGAACCAAAAGTCAGAGGCAAGTTCTGAACTGGTTCGTTCTCTACTTAAGCATACAGATGCGTGAAAATCTTAGAACATGCACAACATCAGAAGCATGATATCTACATTGTATTTTTGGGTATGCAAATCTGGTGATGCTTAAGCAATGTGGTGAGGGTCAGCAAGTGCTTACCTTGCAGCTAGAAAAATCTATGGACTAGGGTCAGCCTCAACTTTGATAGTGTTCTGGACAGGTTATTTGAATGGATGGATGAAGGGTATATATATGAGTCAGAAAACTGTATGGGTGTTTCTTAGTCAAGAAATACTTTGAGATCAAATGGAGTTTGAAAGCAGGAGATTCAAAGTTGTGTTTAAGGCTCTTGAAACACTAGGAAATTTGGCAGAGTTTTAAGGTGTTTTCTTGCTAACATTTTCAGTTTCTTTTCTAGCAATTTTTCTGGGGTTGGATCCGGGCTTTTTCAGTGGACAATGGTGCTTTATTTATAGGCAAAGCTTTGTGGGTTTTTTAAACGTTAAGTGGCGCCAATACCATGCAATATATGCTGACTTACTCTTGAAGAAAGCTCATGAAAAGTTGTGATGATTGACAACTTTTAGCCTAGGCTGCAATAGTAAGCGAGCATTAAGGAAAAGTGACACCCATAGGCAAAAAGTAGCACATAAACCCATACCTAAATCTGCACAAGAGCGTTGTTATGCTGCACATGGAGAGACCCTTTGGACAAATGCTCAAAAGTGGTTGTGAGCATTAATGAGCATTAAATGGTGATGAGATTGGTCAAGACTAAGAAATCTTGTAATATGAGATTTGCATCATTACTTAAATCTGAGGCAGCAATTCCTACTTTAGCATAAGTCTAGAACAACGCACCCAAGTTCTGATCTTAGTATCCTGCTGTCTCAGCAAATTCTGAGGGTTCTCCAGACTTTCCAGCATGTTCTTTTGATTTGCCTCTGAAAACTCTGGACTTAGAGATTCTGCTTCAGTGTAACACCCAATATTCTGATCCCCTTACCCTCTGATTCCAGCATGTTCTGAAGGAGCTTTCAGGCTTCGTTGCTTTCTATGAATTCCTCTAGAAAACTCTGACTGAACTTGCGTAACTACTGAAAAAGCCATGTTCTGATTGAAGATTATGTGCTGAACCAAGTTTGCAATTTCTGACTAAGTTTGCGTAGCTGCTTAAGAGCCACATTCTGACTGAATGTTATGTGCTGAGCCAAGTTTGCAATTTCTGACTGCTCCTTCCTGGAGGTTGGTTCAGAAGTTCAAAAGTGTCATTTTTCTTAAATACTTTAGAAAAATTTTAAGTATTTAGAATTTAACTTTTCTAAGGTAAAATTTGACTTTTGAGCTTCTTGATGAAACAAACTTCATATTCCAACATGTCTTGATGAAATATGATTTTGGTGTTTTGATTTTGATCCAAAAACCAAAGTTTGACTTTTTAGCTTGCAAATGACCACTTTGCCCTTGTAAATGGCTTGCTTGGAAAGAAATGATAATTCAAGGCTTGGATTTGTACAAGGGAGAATTTTGAGAATCCAGGGTGATTTTCCTGAAGAAAAAAAAGAGGGCAAATTTTGGGGTACAACACCAGGCACTACAAACAAACAAAAAATGTGGAAAATGTGAAAATGTGAAAAGCAAAAGGCAGCATTGGGTCTTGAACCCATGAACTTGAGGTTACCAGCATGATGTCTTACCCTTGGGGTGGCTATACATCCGTTGATATAAGCAAAACAATAAATATATGATACAAAACGCGCCCTGATTACACTTTATCTTCAACCTCCAGCCAAAAGACTTGTATCTTCTTCATTTCTCAACAAAAATGAAAAGTTCAAACATGAAAGTTGTGGCATTTCTTCCCACGAATCCAACCATGTAAATAACTTAATCTAACAATCAAAGATTAATGAGAATTTCTCTGGCCCTAATTCAAAACCTAAAAATTTCAGCAAACTTCAACTCTAAAATTCTCTAAGCTCGGGCCATATAAATGCAAACTATGGATATGTACATGTTCGTGGCAATGGTGACTACATTTTATCTTCACAAATCAAAGCTTAACAATGCCTAAATATGAAGATAGAAGTTAAAGAAAAATACCTCAAAACTGGAAATCGTGAAATGGATTTGAGCTTGTTTCAGGCAGTGGTGATGATCAGGTTAGCTTCCTTTGACCTCTATGAAGTTAATACAATGGCTGGCTTGAGCTGAGGGTGGCTGAAATGGCCTGGAGAAGTCCAACTACAATGCTCTGTTTTTGGCTATGGAATTTGATGAAGATGAGGTTACAGTTTGCAAACAGGGACATGGATGGTTTGTATTTGGTATGAGGAAGCTTTTGAAACAAAAAGGCCATGAAATGCACGAGTGGTTTTGAAGATTGAAGTTCAAAGTCAGAAATGATAAGTTTTTGTGCTTGTATGGAAATTTCTAGTTTTGGGGAGTTTGAGGGCTTGTTTAATCGCTTGTTAACTTGTAATACACTTGTATAATTATATGGAAAAGGTTAGAGGACTTGAGGAAGTCAAAACAAAGATCACATGTTATGAGTTTTTGACTTGTTTTTGAAGTTATCTTGAAAAACATGGTTTCAATGAAAGGTACATGTCTTGTAGGGTGGCTTGCAACTTTAAACATGTTTGTTCTGAGTTTATAGAGCATGCTTGTGCATAAAGAACAGGTGCAAAGCTCCATACAAGTTGACTTTGGGATTAGAGTCACTTTTCCAAAATGGAAGTGTGAACTTTGTTCCATTAATGGAAAATTTACTTGGACAAAGCTTGAATCAAGTGGATAATAGCTCAAAAGCAAGTGTAATCTTCTGATTATAGATAGATCTTGAGGTTTAGAGGCCTGCAAAACAAGATTGTGCAACATAGGTTTGAAATTGAATTTCTGTTCATCACAAAATGACTTGTAATTCAAGTGTGAAAACCCTAACTTCATATCTTCGATTCTCCCTACTCAAGAATCATCTCAAGGAGTTATTGGACATTTTGGAAAGCTTGTAATGTGCTCTACAACCCTTCTTTGAATCACTTTTTAAAATTCCCCTTGGAACTATATGAAAAAGTGCCAAGAAGTTAGGTTAAAATCCTGACCAAAACTAGGGCAAAATTTCACTAAGTGTCCAATTTCAAGACCATGACTTTATGAATTAATAACTTGAGATCCAAGCATTTTTAGGAGAAGTCATGTAAAGCAATGTTGTATATATCAGGGAGATCTACAACTTTCATGTCGAAAGTTTCTTCTGAATCCTCTTGCATCATGGTGAAAAATTGGCCAAAAGTTAAGAAAAAACATGATGTTTAAACACTTAGAAAAATATCTAAGTTAGAAAACTTTGACTTTTATAAATGAAATCTTGACTTTTTGATTTCTTGATTAATAAGTTTCATATTTTGACATGTTTTGATGAATTGTGATCTTTGACATTGAATTTTGACCAAAAAAAGTCAAAGTTTGACTTTTCAATGTACAATTGACTTTTTGATCAGTTGACTGAAAATTCATTATCAATCCAATTGATCTTGAGCAATGTTTTAGGTCAAAATGGTGCAATTGAACTCTTGAAATCATGCTTCAAACCAATTGACCATTTGCTAGATTAAAAATCAGAAATTGCCCTTTCTTAGTCAAAACCTTAATTTTGACCATTTTTCCCTTTTGATGATTTGATCAAATTTCTTGGGGAATTATGGTCCAAACTTGATCAAATGATACATATGAGTTTATAATATTGATGTGGATCAAAAATTATGAAGTTTGACTATAAATTGGCCATAGTTGACTTTTTCCCCAATACAGTTGATTTTTAAGTCAACTGCTCGATTGACTCGGCAAAATTGTGATCCAAGGCTTGAAACTTGACATGAGTAATATTGGGGGTCCATAATGATTCATGAAAGTAATTTGAAGCATTGAAAGTTCAATTATCCTTGTGCAATCTCAAACCCTAATTTTGGTCATCAGTGCTTAATGAAGTGTCTTGAGCTGATCAACCCTAGTGCAGTCTTGAACCAAGAGAGATATTTGTGAGAAAATATTTGATAAATGAGAGGGAAAATTTTAGGGTACAATAGCTGCCCCCGTTCAATCTTCTTAAACCTGAAGAGTTAGATTGGCGGATCCGTCATTCGTGACTTGAAGGTAAAAGATGATTGAACACTAGAGTGCCCAGAAATTTGCACTCGAAGATGGATGGTGAATTGGCTTATAGATGCCATTTGGAGGAATGTTGGTAAACACTGGAATAAGTATAAGCATAAATCTCTTCTTGATTTATACTAAAACTTGATGTTTTACCTGTGAGAAAAAGAGTTAGTAAAATGCAGATGCCTGCATGATGTTCACCAGACGTGGTATTATGTTAAATGCACATGGTATGTTTATGCTATGATGTATGAATGTGAGATGTATGTTTTTGTCCGGGAAAATAAATCCCTGACTGCTGCTGAGGAAATTCCAAGGAGTTGAATCCCTGATTGTCATTGGGGATGAAGAATATGCATATCTTCAAACTTTGTTGAAAGGATGCTTCCACTGGAGAATATCTCTTGAATGTCAGCTGTTTTCTGGTCGAATCCAGGCTTCACAATTTGCTGAGGATGAAGTAGTCAACTGCTATCTGGTTGGATCCAGACTTCACGAGAACTTACCGGGGATACGGAAGTTAACTGTTATCTGGCCGGATCCAGGCTTCGCAGTAACTTGAAGTGGTAACTAATATCTGGTCGGGTCCAGGTTTCATGGTTTTCGGAAAGTTGTACTATTATCTGGTCGAATCCATACTTCATAGTGTCTCTCTGGGGATCATAGTTAATCACTAACTGGTCAGGTTCCAGGTTTTATAATAAACTGTTTGAAAAACTGTTATTTGGTCGGGTCTAGGCTTTGCAGATTTCTGAGATTGATGAGGTCAATTGTTATCTGGTCGGGTCCAGGTTTCACAATAAACTATTTGGGGATATAATTGTTATCTGGTCGGTTTCCAGGTTACACAACGAATCTCTGAAGGTGATTTCTATCTGGTCGGATCTAGGCTTTACAATGACTTGCTTGAAAAGATGGAATAGAAACTGATATCTGGTCGGGTCCAAGTTTCTCAGTAATTTGTTAGGGAAGAGGCAAACTCTACCGGGGAAAAGAAGTTAAACCTTGGTCGGATTGAGTCCAGGTTCTTCTATATCTTTGAAGAGTTAGACTATTATCTGGTCGGGTCCAGGTTTCATAGCATCTTGAAATTGAGATCAGTTGTTATCTGGTCGGATCCAGGTTTCAGGTATTCAAACTATTATCTGGTCGGGTCCAAGTTTCAGTAATTACTTGAAAATTGTGCTAATATCTGGTCGAGTTCAGGCTTCATAGTATCTTTTTGGAAATAGTAAAGGTTTTGTTGACAACTTTACTGGGGATCAGGGGTTGTGGCCCTATGATTCACAACAATCTGAAAGGAAAATTCAAACTGGAGAGTGTAGACTCAGTTGGGTAGGACAGACTCAGCTTGGGGAGGATACACTCAATGGGAAGAATAGACTCTGTTTGGGGATAATAGCCTTGGATGGGGAAAAATATACTCGGTTGGGGAAGACAGGCTCAGCTGGGAAATTCCGTGGTATCTTGATTGTTGTATGTTAAGAGAATTTTGAACTCGGTTGGGGAGTTTTGTGGTTCCTCGATTATTGTTTGGGAAATAAAACCTGTTGGGGAAATAAACCCTGTTGGGGAAGAGTTTATTGTAGCCGTCCTTGTGGGGGTAATGACAATGAGATAACTATGTAGGGATATTTCATATACATTAAAGAGATGCTTGCCGCTGCTTAGCAGGACACATATGCCAAATAGTTTTAATTATGTTCATATGCATATGTTCATTCAATTTTAATCATTGGACAAATTTGCATTCAAAACAAAGACATAAATTTTACACTTCAAAGTATATTTGTATTGATATTTTGCCCATGAATAGGCGTTTTTTGTATAGAGAGACGGAGATCCTAGTAAGAGGAAATCGTCGAAAGGGAAACAAAATTGAGAATGAAAAAAAATAGTCGTGTGAAATGATCTCATTGCCTTCCAACTCTACTATTGCCCCAATGTCTTCTAATGTCCCTTTCCGTTTGATAGAAGTTGATTGGATTGATCTTGGACCGTTTAAACTTGGACCTTGGTGATAAAATTGACTGTGTTGATTCCAAGGGACATAGTCATACGCTTTTAATCCTTAACTTTTGCTTGGACTGCCCTTTCGGGTTTTCAGCCCACCAGGATACCCTTTTTTTTCCCAAGTCGCCCTTTCGAGTTTTCAACTTGTCGGGTGTACAATCTTCTGCATATATCCCTAATTTTTTCCCAAACCTTTTGGTTTGCCGGGATGCCCTTATTTTGCTTAGGTGTGTCAACCTAACAGGTCTCTTATGCGTAGTATTTTTTAACTATGTCTTCGTTTATGGGATATGGTAAATCCTCGCCATCCATGGTAGTCAGCATCATGGCACCGCCAGAGAAAACTCTCTTAACAACAAATGGCCCTTCATAGGTGGGAGTCCATTTGCCTATGGGGTCTCCTTGTGGTAAAATGATGCGTTTTATCACTAAGTCACCAACTTGATATACTCGAGGCTTGACCTTTTTATTGAAAGCCTTGATCATCTATTTTTGGTACGTCTGACCATGGCAAACAACAACTAATCATTTTTTGTCAATCAAGTTCAGCTGATCCAATCTCGTTTGAACCCAATCGTCTTTGCCTAGGCCTACCTCATTGATAATCCTCAGCAAGGGGATCTGAACTTCTACTGGAAAAATAGCTTCCATGCCATAGACTAAGGAAAAGGGAGTTGCCCCAGTTGATGTTCTAGCTGAAGTCTGGTGGCCATGCAGAGAAAACGGCAACATCTCATGCCAATCCTTATAGGTTTCTACCATCTTTTGCATAATTTTCTTGATATTTTTGTTAGCCGCTTCGACTGCGCCATTCATTTCTGGTCTATATGGAGAAGAATTGTGATGCTTGATCTTAAACTGAGTGAAAAGCTCAGTAATCATAGCATTGTTGAGGTTAGTCCCATTGTCGGTGATGATCCTTTCGGGGATACCATAATGGCAGATGAGGTTGTGTATGATGAATCTGGCTACCACATTCTTGGTAACTGAGGCAAATGAGGCGGCTTCGACCCATTTGGTAAAATAGTTGATAGCAACAAGAATGAAGCGATGTCAGCTGGAGGCGGTGGGTTTGATCTCTCCAATCATGTCAATGCCCCACATTGCAAATGGCCACGGAGCGGTCATGACATTCAGAGGGATAGAAGGCACATGGACATTGTCAGCATAGATTTGGCATTTGTGACAAGTTCTTGAATGTTGATGGCAATCGGTCTCCATCGTTTACCAATAGTAACCGGCTCTTAAGATTTTCTTAGCCATCGTATGTCCACTTGAGTGAGCACCGAAGAGACCATCATGCATGTATTCCATGATTTCCTCTGCCTCCTTCTTGTCCATACATCGGAGTAGAGTCGAATCATGGTTGTGTTTGTATAATATCCCATTACTTAGGAAGAATTTGGCTGCAAATCTTCACAAGAACTTTCTGTCATTGATGGATGCTCCCTCGGGATACTCTTGTGCTTCAAGATATCTCATCACCTCATGGTACCATGGCTTTTCTGCATCAGTGTCAAGATCATAGCAATGTGCAGGTTCATCGAATCTTTCAATTATAATCACAGAGGCTTCGTTATCCCACCTGACATTGAACATTGAAGACATGGTTGCCAAAGCGTCAGCCAACTGGTTTTCTTCCCTAGGGAAGTGCTCGAAAGTGATCTCTTCGAAGTAAGGAATTAGGGATAGCATAAGTTCCTTGTAAGGAATAACATTAGGGTGTTTAGTGTCCCAATCTCCTTTTACTTGGCTGATCACTAAAGCTGAATCCCCAAACACATCCAAATGCTTGATCCTTAAGTCAATAGCAACTTTCAGACCTAAGATGCATGCTTCATACTCGGCCATATTGTTTGTGCAATCGAAGCATAGTCTAGCAGTGAAAGGAGTGTGGCAACCTTTAGGAGAGATGATTACTGCACCAATTCCGTTACCTAAGGCGTTGGAATTCCCATCGAATACCATAGTCCATCGGGATCCTTGTTTAGGTCCATCATACGGTCCAGATTTCGCACAGTCGGTTACCAACATGATGTTCTCATCAGGGAAGTCGAAGTTCATTGACTGATAATCATCCACAGCTTGATGGGTCAAATGATCTGCTAGTAAACTTCCTTTGATGTCCTTTTGGGTCGTGTATTAAATTTTGTACTCAGTCAAGACCATTTTCCACCTGGCTATCCGTCTGGAAATGGCAGGCTTCTTGAAATGTACTTGATTGGGTCCATCTTAGAAATCAACAGAGTGGTATGAGTCAACATATACTGTATTAGCTGACGAGCAGCCCATACCAGAGTGCAACAAGTTTTCTCAAGCAGTGAATATCTGGTTTCACAGTCGGTAAACGTTTTGCTCAGGTAATAAATAACATGCTCTTTTCGACCAGACTCGTCATGTTGGCCCAAAACACACCCCATAGAGTTCTCTAGTACAATCAAGTACATGATCAAGGGTCTTCCTTCAACTGGAGGCATGAGAATAAGAGGTTCTTGCGGGTATTCTTTGATTTTGTCAAAGGCAATCTGGCATTCATCGTTCCATCTGACTACCTGATCTTTCTTCAAGAGTTTGAAGAGTGGCTCACAAGTAGCAGTTAAGTGTGATATGAAACGGGAAATGTAATTGAGACGACCCAAGAATCCTCTAACTTCTTTTTCAGAATGAGGGACTGGCATTTCTTGGATGGCCTTTGTTGTACCCCAAAATTTGCCCTCCCTTTCTTTAGGAAACCATCTTAGATTTTTCAAAATCCCCTGGAACAAATCCAAGTCATGAGTTATCCTTTTGCCCAAGCAAGTCACTTACAAGAGCAAGATGATCTCACAAACTCCAAAAACAATGCTTTCATCTTGAGGAAAATCAAATTCTAAGTGCTTAGAATGTTTCTTTAAAATAAATGTTTTTGGAAAAATCAGCGCTTCAGAACTTCTGGATCCATTCCAGATGAAGACGGTCAGAAGTTGCAAGCTTGGCTCAGGATGGTCAGAAGTTGTCTCTTCAGCAGCTACATCAGTTCAATCAGAAGTTATAAACGTGGTTCAGAGTGTAAGCCTCAAACAGAACATACCCCTTCAGCAGTTACACAAGCTCAGTCAGAACTTGCTAAAGGAATGCAAGAGAAATATGAAAGTATAAAGGCTCCTTCAGAACAGGTTGAAGACATAAGATGAAAGGTCAGAGGGATAGGTGTCACATTGATACAGAATCTCTAAGTCCAGATTGTCCAGAAGTAGATCCAAGGAACGTACCAGAAAACCAGGAGAATCTCCAGAGCTTGCTAAGACAACAGGTAGCCAAGGCCAGAGCGTGGTTTACGCTGCTGATTCAACAACCAGAATGTTGGTATTGACAGGTCGTGTCACCATTTAATGCCCATTAATGCTTCCAACCACTCCTGAGCATTCACGTGTGGCTTGGAAAATGCTTTTGCACAGATTCTGGCATGGGTCTTCACGCCACAGCCCATTTCAGAGGTCACTTCCCCCAATCTACGCCTGCTGCTGCTACCTAGGCTGAAAGATAGCTGTTATCACAACTTCCCAGGAATTTCTGTCAAAGAACAAATTCAAACTCTGTTGGCGCCTTAAATGTTCCAGACATCCACAAGGACTTTGCCTATAAATAGAGAGCTTTCACCACTGCAAAAGATGTTCAAGAAGTTCAAGAAAAGAAACAGAAAATTGATAAGAGAGAAACGAAACTCCTAGCAACATAACATTCTGAAACTCTGCCAAAATTTCCAGCTTTGTTTCATAACTTTAAGTTTCTCACCTTCAACTTCATCAAACACCCAGCTCTTTTCTGTAAACCAAAAACGTTCTTTCCAAACTTCTGACCCTATACACGTATACACCTTCACTTCCCCTTTTCCAAATCTGTCCAGAATACCACCAGAACCAAAAACTAACTTTCACCCACCATTTTTCCAGAAAGTCAGGTAAGCACCTGCTGACCCTCACCACACTGTTAAGCATCATCAGCTGTGCATATTCAAGTAACATAATGTAAATATTCATGTTATTGCTGTTTATGTTCTGAGGACTCTCATACCTCAGAACGTTCTGAGCCGGTTTAGGACTCGCCTGTGACCTTAGTGATTCTGACCTCTGAGACATTTTGCTATTTTGCTGGATCTGTTCCAAATATGTTTTCTGTTTTGTGGAGTAACAACAGGATTGCAGATGTTCTGATTAGTGCAGGAAAAAAGCCAAGTGCTGACTTTGACGTTAGCACATCTGAAGCCTGTTTTGCTGTCAATGACATCAGAACCTCTGAGAGTTATTGCCTTTTCAGCAGAATCTGAACTTCTGGGTTCTCCACTAACAAACTTTTGTCTTGCAGCGCAGGGAAATCAGAACTTCTGGTTTCCCCACTAACAAGGTTCTGTTTTGCAGGTTCTAGAGTCAGAAGTTCTGACTCATCCAGTTTCACCAACAGGTTGATCATCTGACAGCGGATCTGGGTCAGAACTTCTGATGGCCTCCCAACAGCGCGCAGGCTCCCTCTCTCTCTCTCTATATATCTTGTTTTTCGCTATTTTCTTTTTTGTCTATTTTTCTCGTTGAACCCCCCATGTACAAATGTGTATCCCCCTCCCCTAACTATTGTAATAGCGTAGGATTTTACATTTCCGCTTCTTATTTCTAGTAATTAGGACGTGTATGGCAAGATAAAATCAATGAAATAGAAAAACCTAATTCAAAGCAAAAAAACTCTTGTATGCAATAAAACACACTTACACACCAACACCCCTAGGGTACTCCACTTTGTTGCCTTCAAATAAATGGACCATATTGTATGTTGAACTTCTTTGGGCAAAGCAGACAATTTGAATGATCATAGTCCCTCGATAAAACTTTTCAAAACAAACAAAAACAAATGATCAAGTCCCTTAAAGAAAATTGCCCAAATACATTTAACGCCGTTGCAATTATGGTCTAAACGATGACCCGCGCCTGTCCCTTTCACATCCTAACACAAGATTGTCCACCAAATTCAATGGTGGAACGAACTTGTTAAAAGGGTTAAAACATAGCAATAAATCTTTTGAGAAATTTAGGAGTAGACAACCTCTTAGTTACTTGAATCAAACTTGCAAAACAAAACACTTGCCTAATTTCAAAATCACACATCACTACACTTTCAAAACAACTTTCAAAAACAAATGAAAACTTTTTCAAAAGACATACATCTTTGTATACATCCCCACATGGATCATTACAAAGATTGCCACCACATTGGCCTCTTTTCAAAAACATTTTCAAAACCCACACACTCAAGCACCATTTAAGACAATTGAAAACAAAAGGCAAGTGATCTAAGCAAGTAACTAAGAGCCCATGGATAACCATGGATAGAAAGGGTGCTAATACCTTCCCTTTCTATAATCTACTCCCCGAACCCAAGAAAACATCTCAAAAGGTTTTTGATGTGCTTTTTAACCTTTCCTTAGGATAAAATAAAAAGTCGGTGGCGACTCTTGCTAAACCGTAACATTTGCGAATACAAACGCAAAACCTCGAGTCAGTTCTCCCACCGTATCACAGAACTGGCGACTCTGCTGGGGATATTAACTTAAAAGTGGAGTAACCTTAGGGTTTAGATCACCTTTGTTTTCAATTGATTGTCTTGTTTGCTTTTACATTTGTGGGCTTTGTATCGGAGTTTTATAGATCCTAACCCGGATCTGGGTATACCTTCTTAGAAAGTAGCAACAAGGCTGTGAGGGAACTGTGCGGGGTATACCGACATGGTTGAAGCAGTCTGCTACGTTGATGTGGCACTTTGGTGTGTACCGGTAACCCTTGAGTTCAGTCAAGGAGAGTACGGGGCCGCCGCGTGGTGTCATGAAGCATCAACTGACCTTAGGAACCTTAATTGAACCATCTTGGCCTTTTAGGGGTAGTGAGATAACTGACTTTGGTGCAGTCCGAGGTTGGTTGATACTCGATACTACACTCAATTGAGGTTTGCTTTCCTGGAATATTTCGGTCGCCAGTTCAGTGGCTAAATCGAAATGATGAACAATGAAAGCAATCCAGTGATATTGGGACCTTTAGAACCCGGTTACTTTTGATAGGACAGGTTGAGCCCACCAAACTTCAAGAGGGTAATACCCAGACCCCATGCAGGCCTAAACTCTAAGGGTTGGTGTGACTTGTATGCCTTACCATGTTTTGCCTCTGTGAATGTTTATAGTGCATTTAATCATCACATCATTACATCATACAAACATCATGAGCATTGACTAACCATTTCAAGGGTTTCGAATCTTCATCTTTGTTCTTGTTTTATAGGACATGGAAACTGCTCGCAGAAAGACAATTCAGATTAGCCTTGTAAAGATCCCTCCTCAGCTTAAGGAACTTCTATCCAGGATTCCCGAGGGTTCTTCATTCAGTGAGAGACATGGGAGACTCATCAACTTGGTTAACACCAACATTGAGGAGGACTTGATAAAGGTCCTGTTCCAATTCTTTGACCCTCTGCATCACTGCTTCACCTTCCCGGATTATCAGTTGGTGCCTACATTGGAAGAGTTCTCCCGACTTCTGAAGGTCCCTATCCTTGATCAACTACCCTACAACGGTACGGAAGAGGAACCCAAGCTTGAAGAGATTGCTAAAGCCTTGCACCTACAGACATCTGACCTCAAGGGACATTGGGAAGTTAGAAGTGGTATCAAAGGGTTCTTAGCCAAGTTTCTGTTTGAAAAAGCCCAAGAATGTTGGAATTCTCTGGACCTACGAGCTTTTGAAGAAGTTGTGGCCCTCCTTGTCTATGGTTTGGTGTTGTTCCCTAACCCAGATCAGCTTATTGATATCAGTGCTGTCCAGATCTTTATGACCAGGAATCCTATACCTACACTGTTGGGGGACATCCTTCACTCATGTTACACTCGAACCATGAGAAGAAGGGGTGTCCTTATGTGTTGCACTCCTCTCTTGGGAAGGTGGTTTATTTCGCATCTTCCACAATCAGTTTTGAAGAACGAGCGGGGTTTGAGATGGTCACAACGGTTAATGACTCTCACGCATGCAGATATACATTGGTGCCCTAGGTCTAGGGAAGACATCACTATCATTGATCGTTGTGGGGAGTACCCTAATGTTCCTTTATTTGGAATCAAAGGAGGTATTACTTACAACCCATGCCTGGCTTGGAGACAGTTTGGTTATGCTCGGAAAGATGGCCTTCATGACATGTTAATTCCCGACATAGTTTTTGACTTCGACAACGATACTCAAGGACTTCGTCAGAGATTTATCAGGGCTTGGAGGATGCCAAGTAGGATAGACAGCAAGACATTGGGGCACCGGAACTCCATCCCGTTGGAACCTTACCTCAAGTGGGCACGAGCCCGCTCCCAGAAATTAGTGATGCCTTATCCTCATATGCTTCCTGTGATCAAAGAACCAGTCTTGGAAGGAGAAGCATCCTACACCATTCAACATCCTGACATGCCCACCTCCTGGGAAGAAATGCAGAAGAGCTGGGTCCAGCTTAAGGAAGAACGGAATTCTCTTGAGACCAGTCTACATGCTAGTGAAAAGAAGGTCCTGGAACTCACCCGCCTGCTGCACGAGGAAAGGAATCTCAACACCTACATCGCGCCAAAGAGGATGCGCAATGTCTTTTTACCTTAGGGAGTTATTTTGTAATATTTGGCCCATGAGGCATTTATGTACTAACGAATTTCTCCTTATTAATATGATGTGTGTTCCTTTTTGTCTACAACAAATTTCGAATATTCTAAATCCTTGAATGCATTGCATACATACGCATTCCATTGCACCATATGCATAGCAGGTACCCTATTTCGCAGGTTGCTTAATTTTCTTCGTTGTTTGTGTGAACAGTCATCATGAATCCAGAATCATCCAGTGAGCAAGCAATCAAGGCCCTTCAGGCCCAAAGTGCACAGTTTCAAGAGATGGTCCTAAGCCTAGCCCAAGGTCAGCAAGAGTTGAAGACTCTACTCATGAAGAAGAAGAAGAAAAAGAGGACCGCATTGTTCAACACCGGACGCCGATTTGGGAACACACTCCACAATGAAGCTGATCCAACCACTTCTTCTGCTGAGAAAAACAGTCCCCAAGGGGGAGGAGCTCCTAGTCCCGCAGTCTCCGACAACGAGACGGACTATAACGACGAACAGTACCCGCCTGCTGCTGACAGATACAAACAATTGGAGGACCGCTTGAGCGCCATGGAAATTCAGAATGTGCCGGGACTGGATTTCGGAAATTTGGGGTTATCTTCTGGGGTAGTCATTCCACACAAGTTTAAGGCGCCTGCCTTCGCCAAGTATGATGGGGTCTCCTGCCCAAAGTTGCATCTAAGGTCGTACGTAAGGAAAATCCAACCTTACACGGCGGATAAGAACCTCTGGATTCACTTCTTCCAGGATAGCCTCTCGGGGTCGCAGCTTGAATGGTTCTACCAATTGGATGGAGCTAGCATCCGACACTGGGAGGATTTGGCAACCGCATTCTACAGACAATACCAATACAATTCTTATCTCGCTCCTACACGTACCCAACTCCAGGGTATGTCTCTAGGAACGGGTGAAGGGTTCAAAGAGTACGCTCAAAAATAGAGAGATTTGGCTGGCAGGGTGCAGCCTCCATTAACTGATCGAGAGCTGGTTGATATGTTTCTGGGGACGTTGTCGGGTCCGTTTTTCAATCATTTGGTTGGTAACTCCTCCGCTGGATTTATAGATTTGATATTAACAGGAGAGAGAATTGAAGCTGGCATCAGGTCAGGCAAGATACAGAAGGCTGCCTCTACAAGTGCTGAGAAGAGGCCGTTTAAGAAAGAAGCAACTGCCGTCTATGGTCCTAGAAGACAAGTCAAGCCCGAAAGTCGCCAAGCCGTCAATGCTTTGGTCATCTCCAAACCTGTTGCTGCTCCTCAGCAGTACAATCAACAAAGAAGCGAAAGGCCCAAGAGGCAGTATACCCGACTAAGTATGACATTATCTCAAATTTTACCCCAACTATTATCCACCAACCTGGTGACCCTCAAAGAAGCTCCTAAGGTCGTCAACACTGCGTCTCCTAAATACAACCCAAATGCCCGGTGTGCTTATCATTCTGATAGTCCCGGGCACACTACTGATGATTGCTGGGCCTTGAGAAACAAAGTGCAAGACCTGATCGACGCGAAAGAAATTCAGTTTGAAGCGCCAGAAAGACCAAATGTTGTAACGGCTCCTATGCCCCAGCATAGGGTAAACGCCATTGAAGAAGAAATGTACGCTGTTTCGGTAGATGAAGTTGTTACCCCTCTGAAGACTGTTAAGAAGAACCTACTGCGGGCCGGTTTATTTCCGGGATGCGGTGAAGGTTGCCTGTTCTGTGCTATTTCCCTATCTGATTGTCCCTTGCTGAGGTTAGGCATCCAAGGCCTAATGGATAGCAAGGAGATTCTATTCAAAAAGACTGCTTTTCAATTGGTTCCGATGAAAGAATTTTCTGTGATTACCATCTTCAAAAATCCAATCAAGGCTCCCCCGAAGAAGCCTATTCAAATCATGACAGTTGCGCCTGTGATCATTACTGTTCTGGGGCCCCTCTCCTACGTACCTGATAAAGCTGTCCCCTGGCATTATGGGGCAGACGTATATATAAATGGAATCAAGCAAGAATTCGATGCTAGTGCCAGTATTTGCGATATCACTGGTCCAGCCAAGGTCACCCGCAGTGGCAGGCTCTTCTCGCCTGACATTGCGCCGCCCGCTATTCGAAAACCCCTCCTCATAAAACCTACAAGTTTACCTAGTCCTGTTGCTGATCAAATTGTGTCCCCTGCTGCCGAGTCATCAAATGCTCGGGGCAAAGGGATTGAAGAGGAGCCTTCCCGGATGGAGGCGCCGATACCCATAAATGCTGAGGCCTCCCGACAAGAAATGGAGGAGATTCTGAAAATAATAAAGAAAAGTGATTTTAATGTTGTCGAGCAGTTGGGGCATACTCCCTCCAAGATCTCCCTGCTCTCCTTATTGCTATGCTCCGAGGCCCATGCTAAGGCCTTAATCGCATTTCTCAAGACGGCCCATGTGCCGCAAGAGACGTCTGCAGTCCAGTTCACTGACTGCATAGCGAATCTGACAGCGGACAACGGCTTGGGTTTTTCAGATGCTGACCTGACCGCAAAAGGGAGAGACCACAACGATGCCCTGCATGTCTCTATTGAATGCAGGGGCACTACTCTGGCACATGTATTGGTGGATACTGGTTCTTCCTTGAATGTTCTACCGAAAAAGGCTTTGGATCGCCTGGATTATGAAGGCCTGGAGTTGAAACCCAGCAATATCATCGTCAGGGCCTTTGACGGTTCCAAGAGGATGGTTCATGGAGAGGTTAACATCCCTATTCGTGTGGGCTCTCAAGTGTTTGACTCTACCTTTTACGTGATGGATATACGTCCATCGTACTCTTGTCTGCTGGGTCGACCTTGGATCCATAAAGCTGGGGCAGTGACCTCCACCTTGCACCAGAAGCTGAAGTATCCCGTCAGGGGGAAGATCGTCACTGTACAAGGAGAAGAGGAGTATATGGTGAGCCATTTGAATTCCTTCAGGTACATCGAGATGGACGGAGAGTTCGTTGAAACCCCCTTCCAGCATTTCGAGGAGGTGCATCCAATTTCAGCAGCTGCAGAGACAATGGCCGAAGAGAATGGTTCCTTGAAGATGGCTTCTCTAAGGGATGCCCGGGCTGTGGTTCAGAAAGGCAATTGTGCACACTGGGGTCAGCTTCCTGACTTCACTCAGAAGAACGACAAGTTTGGGCTAGGCTTTACTGCAGAGGCTCAGAAGGCGGTGCGCAAAGAGAAGATCGGAAAGGCTCCGGTGTTTATTTCCAGCTCAAGGGTGAACGCTATTGAGGGAGATGTGGAGGAAGCAGAGTTTGATAGTTGGATCTACCCGACTACCAGCAACGGACCAAGCAACTGGACGGCAAAGGATTTTACCCCTATCACATTTGTCACGCAGTAATTGATTCCTTTTGATTTCCAATTTGTAACAAACAATATGTTAAAACTTTGTTGGCTCGGTGTCCTACTCGGGGCATCGTAGCTCCATTTGTGAGGGCTTTTTGTATGACATTTTCATATATCATCAATCAAAACATTGGACGTTTGTTGCATTTCAAATCTTTTGCTCTTTTCCTTTCTGTGTTATATATATTGCAAAACAGCTGTATTTACACACACTCACTTATACAGGTTTCAATCCACTCTGGATCTTACTGGTAACAGCTCTGCTACCGCCAGTTATGACTTCGAAAATCCGATCAACTTGGCCGAAGACGAAGGTGAAGATGATTGCGAAGTGCCTGTTGAACTCGCAAGACTGCTACTACAGGAAGAGAGGGCTATTCAACCACATGAAGAGCCTGTGGAGACAATTAACCTGGGTACTGAGACAGATAGGAAAGAGGTCAAGATTGGTGCCAATCTAGAGCTCAGCGTGAAGCAACGATTGATCCAGATGCTACAAGACTACATGGAGATTTTTGCTTGGTCCTATGAAGATATGCCTGGTTTGGATGCCGACATTGTAGTTCACCACCTGCCAACCAAGGAAGATTGCCCTCCGGTAAAGCAGAAAGTCCGACGGATGCGTCCAGAGATGTCTGAAAAGATCAAGGCCGAGGTTATGAAGCAGTTTGATGCCGGATTCCTTGCAGTAACTTCTTACCCTCAGTGGGTTGCCAATGTGGTGCCAGTACCAAAGAAAGACGGTAAAGTCAGAATGTGTGTCGACTACCGGGATTTGAACAGGGTCAGCCCCAAGGATGACTTCCCCCTACCTCACATTGATGTCCTTGTTGACAATACAGCTCAACACAAGGTGTTCTCCTTCATGGATGGTTTTTCAGGGTATAATCAAATTAAGATGGCTCCGGAAGATATGGAGAAGACTACCTTTGTGACTCAGTGGGGCACCTTCTGTTATAAGGTCATGCCATTCGGGTTGAAAAATGCTGGGGCAACCTATCAACGTGCCATGGTTGCTTTGTTTCATGATATGATCCATCATGAAATTGAGGTATACGTTGATGACATGATTGCAAGGTCTCAAACTGAGGAGGAGCACCTTGACCATCTGAGGAAGTTGTTTGACCGACTCAAGTTATACAAGCTGAGGTTGAATCCCAACAAATGCACCTTTGGGGTAAGATCCGGAAAGTTGCTAGGTTTCATTGTAAGTGATAAAGGTATTCAGGTGGATCCTGCCAAGGTTAAAGCTATTTAGAAGATGCCGACTCCAAAAAACAGAGAAAGAAGTCAGAGGTTTCCTAGGACGACTGAATTATATTGCTCGATTCATCTCGCATCTGACTGCCACTTGTGAGCCAATCTTCAAATTGCTGAAGAAAGATCAAGTAGTACGCTGGAATGATGAATGTCAGGCCGCCTTTGAAAGGATAAAGGAATATCTCCAAGAGCCACCCATTCTTATGCCACCGATGGAAGGAAGACCTCTGATACTATACTTGACGGTACTTGATAATTCAATGGGGTGTGTGCTGGGGAAGCATGACGAGTCTGGCCGAAAAGAGCACGCTATTTATTACTTGAGCAAAAAGTTTACCGACTGTGAGTCTCGTTACTCACTGCTTGAGAAAACTTGCTGCGCTCTTGTATGGGCTGCTCGCCGGCTGAGACAGTATATGCTGACTCACACTACTTTATTGATTTCAAAGATGGATCCCATAAAGTACATATTTGAAAAGCCCGCTCTGTCTGGAAGAATAGCGAGATGGCAAATGATCTTGACAGAATATGATATCCAGTATACAACCCAGAAAGCAATTAAGGGAAGTGTACTGGCGGATCATTTGGCACATCAACCTGTGGACGATTACCAATCATTAAACTTTGATTTTCCGGACGAAGACATCATGGTGGTAACTGACTGTGAAGTACCTGGACCGGATGAAGGACCTGAGGAAGGATCCCGATGGTCTATGCATTTTGATGGAGCCTCCAATGCTTTGGGTAACGGCGTCGGCGCTGTAATCATATCTCCCAAGGGGACTCATACTCCACTCACCGCCCGATTATGTTTCAGCTGCACCAACAACATGGCAGAATATGAGGCATGTATCATGGGTTTACAAGCTGCAATCGACTTAAGGATCAAATTTCTAAGTGTTTTCGGAGATTCCGCTCTCGTGATCAATCAGATCAAAGGCGAGTGGGATACGAAACACCCGAATCTTATTCCTTACAAGGAGTATGTGTCGACCTTGCTCCCTCACTTTGAAGAGATAACTTTTGAGCATTTCCCCAGAGAGGAGAATCAGCTAGCGGACGCACTAGCCACGATGTCTTCAATGTTCAAAGTTAAATGGGACAATGAGGCTCCCCGAATCATAATCTGGAAGTTGGATGAACCGGCATACTGCTGCGAGCTCGAGGCTGAAAAGGTGACTGAAAAACCCTGGTATCATGAGGTGAAGAGGTACTTGGAAGCTCAGGAATACCCTGAAGGTGCGTCTGTCAATGATAAGAAGTTCATGAGGAGGTTTGCTGCAAAATTCTTCCTCAGCAACGGCATTCTCTACAAACGGAATCATGATTCGACTCTGCTGTGTTGTGTGGATAAGGCTGAAGCTGAGAAAATCATGATGGAACTGCATGAAGGTACATTTGGAACACATTCCAGTGGGCACACCATGGCTAAGAAAATCCTCCGGGCAGGATATTTCTGGTCCACAATGGAAGCCGATTGTTACCAGCACTCCCGAACTTGTCATAAATGCCAGATCTATGCTGACAAGGTGCATATCCCTCCCGTTCCTTTGAATGTCCTGACGGCACCTTGGCCTTTCGCAATGTGGGGCATCGATATGATCGGTGAGATCCGACCAACGGCATCCAATGGGCATCGCTTCATCTTGGTGGCGATCGATTACTTCACGAAGTGGGTTGAGGCAGCTTCCTACGCAATGGTAACCAAGAGCGTCGTAGCACGTTTCATCCGGCATAATCTGATATGTCGGTACGGCGTCCCGGAAAGAATCATTACGGACAACGGTACCAATCTCAATAACAAAATGATCACTGAACTCTGTGAACAATTCAAGATACAGCACCACAATTCTTCTCCCTACCGGCCAAAGATGAATGGGGCTGTAGAGGCAGCCAATAAAAATATCAAGAAAATTGTGCAGAAGATGACAGTGACCTATAAAGATTGGCACGAGATGTTACCGTTCGCTCTTCATGGATACCGCACCTCAGCAAGGACATCAACCGGGGCAACTCCCTTCTCCTTGGTCTATGGCATGGAGGCAGTCTTGCCAATCGAGATCCAGATACCATCTCTCCGGATAATGAAGGATGCAGACTTGAATGAAGATGATTGGATCCAAACCCGACTTGATCAATTAAATCTGATTGACGAAAAGAGGCTCACTGCTATCTGTCATGGTCAAACGTATCAGAAACGGATGATCAGGGCATTTAACAAGAAAGTCAGACCACAAGAGTATCAAGTTGGGGACCTGGTAATCAAACGCATCATCCTTCCTCAAAGTGATCCCCGGGGCAAATGGACCCCTACCTATGAAGGGTCATTCGTGGTTAAGTGTGTGTTCTCAGGAGGAGCCATGATCCTAACCACCATGGATGGTGACGACCTTCCTCACCCCGCCAATGCAGACATAGTGAAAAAATACTACGCATAAAAAAAAGACCCGCTAGGTTGACATACCTAGGCAAAATAAGGGCTTCCCGGCGAACCAAAAGGGTTCGGGCAAAAATAAGGGATGAAATGAAAAAATCTGTATACCCGGCAAGTCGAAAACCTGAAAGGGCGGCTTGGGAAAAAATGGGTATCCCGGTGGACTGAAAACCCGAAAGGGCGGTCCAGGCAAAAGTTAGGGATAAAAGCGTAACACTATGTCTCATTGGATCACTTCGCATCCGGAATTCGGCATCAACTATCTGGCTTCAGATTGCGGCATTGACCAATCAGCTTCATCTTCAAATTGGGCAGCAAAGCGATGAGACGTTCGAAGACATAAAGGCAGTAGCAGAGTTGGAACCCAGTGGGATTGTTCACATAGCTGTTTTGTTTCCTCTTTCAAATTGTAAACTCTATACTATTTGGCGATGTCCTCTTACTAGGATGTCAGCCTCTTGTACAAAAAACGCCTATTCACAGGCAAAGTTTAAATCAATACAAATTCACTTGTTCATACAAATTACCATTGTTTTCCTTTCTTGTTTTGTCTTGCGAAGAACGTCCAATGTTCATTTTTGATATACGCATTTGACATTAAATTGCTGATTCATAAATGTTTGCATATGAAACAAGAGATTAATTACAGGTGACATCAAAGACAGGGGCAATGTGGAGTTGTCTGATGCAGTCTGGTCGTTTTGCCCGCCAAGGCACCAAGGTAGGTTCAACTGAAGAATGTGGCCAAATCACCTCAATTCCCCGCAGAATAAGACAGGATGCGACAATACTTTCCCCAGGCAGAGTTGGTCCCCCGTCGATCCTAAAAAGGCACAACATTCCCCGGCAGGTCTTAAAAGCTCATCCCCAGTAGATTCTGCAAGCTTATCCCCGGCGAAGTACGGACGTCTCTCCCGAGTTTTATTTAGAGTTATTTCCTCACAAGGACTTATAACTGGATTATCCTCAGCTAAAAGCCACGGAAGATCGCTCTCGGCAAAGTTCCTTCAATCCCCAGCGAAGTCTATCTTTGGTATTCCCAAGCAGAGTTTATCTTTGGAGTTCCCCAGCGGAGTTTATCATCATTATCCTCAGCGGAATCCGTCGTTAAAGTCCTCAGCAGGCCTCTCATCAGAACTTCGGCCAAATATCTCTTCCACAGAGCAATTCTCCGGCCGTTCGTCAAGGATTTATTTTCCTAAGATGAAATTACATTCATAAACATTTCACATTTTCATACATCTTACTTACATACAGGATGAAACGCATACAACATCTCATGTTGAACATCATGACATCATGCATATCATACATCATGACATTGCATACAACTTACGTTTTTGCCTTTCCAGGAAAAAGACAATCCCAAAAACAACTACCTTCAACTGTCACAATTCCAGATTCGATACCTGTATCTAGCCAGGGCACATCTGAGAGTGATCAGTTTCCAGACTCGATTCCTGTATCTAGCCAGGGCACGTCTGAAGAGTCCGAAGATTCGATTCCTGTATCCAGCCAGGGCACATCTATTAACGACTATTTCCAGATTCGATTCCTGTATCCATCCAGGGCACGTCTGAAGAATCCGAAGATTCGATTCCTGTATCCAGCCAGGGCACATCTATCAACTGTCACGTTTCCAGACTCGATTCCTGTATCCAGCCAGGGCACATCTATTAACGACTATTTCCAGATTCGATTCCTGTATCTAGCCAGGGCACGTCTGAAGAATCCGAAGATTCGATTCCTGTATCCAGCCAGGGCACATCTATCAACTGTCACGTTTCCAGACTCGATTCCTGTATCTAGCCAGGGCACGTCTGAAGAGTCCGAAGATTCGATTCTTGTATCCAGCCAGGGCACATCTATTAACGACTATTTCCAGATTCGATTCCTGTATCCAGCCAGGGCACGTCTGAAGAATCCGAAGATTCGATTCCTGTATCCAACCAGGGCACATCTATCAACTGTCACGTTTCCAGACTCGATTCCTGTATCTAGCCAGGGCACGTCTGAAGAGTCCGAAGATTCGATTCCTGTATCCAGCCAGGGCACATCTATTAACGACTATTTCCAGATTCGATTCATGTATCCAGCCAGGACACATCTGTGAACAACCGATTGTAGATTCGATACCTGTATCTAGCCAGGGCACATCTGCATAAGGAGATTGAAGATCAAACACCTGTAACAAGCCAGGAAAACATCCGTCTTCCTCAAATATACAAATTTCTCGCTAAGGAATCTCTTATGCGATCGACACTTCCAAATGGCATCTATAAGCCCATTCCCGACAAGGTTCTGTCACCTCTCCAAATGGCATCTGTAAGCCCATTCCTAACATCACATTGCTAATACTTCAACATGCGAGTGCAAATTTCAGGGCACTCTGGTGTCCAATCTTCTTTTACCTTCGAGTCGCGAAAGGCAAACTCGCCAATCTAACTCTTCAGGTTCAAGAAGATTGAACAGGGGCAACTGTTGTACCCCAAAATTTGCCCTCCCTTTCTTTAGGAAACCATCTTAGATTTTTCAAAATCCCCTGGAACAAATCCAAGTCATGAGTTATCCTTTTGCCCAAGCAAGTCACTTACAAGAGCAAGATGATCTCACAAACTCCAAAAACAATGCTTTCATCTTGAGGAAAATCAAATTCTAAGTGCTTAGAATGTTTCTTTAAAATAAATGTTTTTGGAAAAATCAGCGCTTCTGAACTTCTGGATCCATTCCAGATGAAGACGGTCAGAAGTTGCAAGCTTGGCTCAGGATGGTCAGAAGTTGTCTCTTCAGCAGCTACATCAGTTCAATCAGAAGTTATAAACGTGGTTCAGAGTGTAAGCCTCAAACAGAACATACCCCTTCAGCAGTTACACAAGCTCAGTCAGAACTTGCTAAAGGAATGCAAGAGAAATATGAAAGTATAAAGGCTCCTTCAGAACAGGTTGAAGACAGAAGATGAAAGGTCAGAGGGATAGGTGTCACATTGATACAGAATCTCTAAGTCCAGATTGTCCAGAAGTAGATCCAAGGAACGTACCAGAAAACCAGGAGAATCTCCAGAGCTTGCTAAGACAACAGGTAGCCAAGGCCAGAGCGTGGTTTACGCTGTTGATTCAACAACCATAATGTTGGTATTGACAGGTTGTGTCACCATTTAATGCCCATTAATGCTTCCAACCACTCCTGAGCATTCACGTGTGGCTTGGAAAATGCTTTTGCACAGATTCTGGCATGGGTCTTCACGCCACCGCCCATTTCAGAGGTCACTTCCCCCAATCTACGCCTGCTGCTGCTACCTAGGCTGAAAGATAGCTGTTATCACAACTTCCCAGGAATTTCTGTCAAAGAACAAATTCAAACTCTGTTGGCGCCTTAAATGTTCCAGACATCCACAAGGACTTTGCCTATAAATAGAGAGCTTTCACCACTGCAAAAGATGTTCAAGAAGTTCAAGAAAAGAAACAGAAAATTGATAAGAGAGAAACGAAACTCCTAGCAACATAACATTCTGAAACTCTGCCAAAATTTCCAGCTTTGTTTCATAACTTTAAGTTTCTCACCTTCAACTTCATCAAACACCCAGCTCTTTTCTGTAAACCAAAAACGTTCTTTCCAAACTTCTGACCCTATACACGTATACACCTTCACTTCCCCTTTTCCAAATCTGTCCAGAATACCACCAGAACCAAAAACTAACTTTCACCCACCATTTTTCCAGAAAGTCAGGTAAGCACCTGCTGACCCTCACCACACTGTTAAGCATCATCAGCTGTGCATATTCAAGTAACATAATGTAAATATTCATGTTATTGCTGTTTATGTTCTGAGGACTCTCATACCTCAGAACGTTCTGAGCCGGTTTAGGACTCGCCTGTGACCTTGGTGATTCTGACCTCTGAGACATTTTGCTATTTTGCTGGATCTGTTCCAAATATGTTTTCTGTTTTGTGGAGTAACAACAGGATTGCAGATGTTCTGATTAGTGTAGGAAAAAAGCCAAGTGCTGACTTTGACGTTAGCACATCTGAAGCCTGTTTTGCTGTCAATGACATCAGAACCTCTGAGAGTTATTGCCTTTTCAGCAGAATCTGAACTTCTGGGTTCTCCACTAACAAACTTTTGTCTTGCAGCGCAGGGAAATCAGAACTTCTGGTTTCCCCACTAACAAGGTTCTGTTTTGCAGGTTCTAGAGTCAGAAGTTCTGACTCATCCAGTTTCACCAACAGGTTGATCATCTGACAGCGGATCTGGGTCAGAACTTCTGATGGCCTCCCAACAGCGCGCAGGCTCCCTCTCTCTCTCTATATATCTTGTTTTTCGCTATTTTCTTTTTTGTCTATTTTTCTCGTTGAACCCCCCATGTACAAATGTGTATCCCCCTCCCCTAACTATTGTAATAGCGTAGGATTTTACATTTCCGCTTCTTATTGCTAGTAATTAGGACGTGTATGGCAAGATAAAATCAATGAAATAGAAAAACCTAATTCAAAGCAAAAAAACTCTTGTATGCAATAAAACACACTTACACACCAACACCCCTAGGGTACTCCACTTTGTTGCCTTCAAATAAATGGACCATATTGTATGTTGAACTTCTTTGGGCAAAGCAGACAATTTGAATGATCATAGTCCCTCGATAAAACTTTTCAAAACAAACAAAAACAAATGATCAAGTCCCTTAAAGAAAATTGCCCAAAGACATTTAACGCCGTTGCAATTATGGTCTAAACGATGACCCGCGCCTGTCCCTTTCACATCCTAACACAAGATTGTCCACCAAATTCAATGGTGGAACGAACTTGTTAAAAGGGTTAAAACATAGCAATAAATCTTTTGAGAAATTTAGGAGTAGACAACCTCTTAGTTACTTGAATCAAACTTGCAAAACAAAACACTTGCCTAATTTCAAAATCACACATCACTACACTTTCAAAACAACTTTCAAAAACAAATGAAAACTTTTTCAAAAGACATACATCTTTGTATACATCCCCACATGGATCATTACAAAGATTGCCACCACATTGGCCTCTTTTCAAAAACATTTTCAAAACCCACACACTCAAGCACCATTTAAGACAATTGAAAACAAAAGGCAAGTGATCTAAGCAAGTAACTAAGAGCCCATGGATAACCATGGATAGAAAGGGTGCTAATACCTTCCCTTTCTATAATCTACTCCCCGAACCCAAGAAAACATCTCAAAAGGTTTTTGCTGTGCTTTTTAACCTTTCCTTAGGATAAAATAAAAAGTCGGTGGCGACTCTTGCTAAACCGTAACATTTGCGAATACAAACGCAAAACCTCGAGTCAGTTCTCCCACCGTATCACAGCCTTTACCTTGGCAGGATCAACTTCAATGCCTTTATTGCTGACGACAAAACCTAGAAGTTGTTAGAACATAGTTTGATTCTACAACCCTTGGTTAGAGTTTTGATGATAACAAATACAAAGAATAAATAAATACAAAGAAAAAATATGCTCCTTAAAATTATATTTTGTGTATGCAGAAGTTCTGATCTGATCAACATCAGAAGATAAGTCATAAAGTATTACAAGCTGAAGCAATCAGATTATACGCTGAAGATTGGTGACCAAAATATGCGCTTAATTACAATAAACTCTGATTCTGAACAAAGACATATCAAACAAAGTCATCAATATTCTGAAGCGTCATCAGCAGTTAAAGGAAAAGACTCTGAAGCGTTACTGAACATTCAAGACAGAATTAATTCTAACGGCTTTCTTCAGACAAGATCTTCTCCAAAAGGAAAGAGTGTTAATAACATTAAACTTGCTTTATGGACAACGTCATTACATTGCCTATATAAACAAGTCTGCTTGCAAAAAGAAGCACGTACGTACACACAACAATTTTCTAAGATTATCAATCACACATATTCAAGCTCAAGCAAATTCATTCTTTATTCTAAGCTAAACCTGTGTAATTTATCACAGTTGTGATAAACTGTTTTTGTTAGAAAAACAATAACATGTTCTGTTTAAATCATATTGTAAAAGAGATCCTTGAGATTAACCGGATTGTGGTTGTACTCAATAAGACTTTAACAGTTGTTAAAGTAGCTTTGTAATCTTGTTGAGATTAGTGGATTAAGACCTCGTTGGAGAGAGGCGAAATCACCTTGACGGGTGGACTGGAGTAGTTTGAGATCTAACGAAACAGGATAAAAATATTGTGTCATTAAGCTATTTTTAGATCCAAGTTTTCAATTCAACCCCCCCTTCTTGTGTTTTTCACATCTTCAATTGGAATCAGAGCGCCTGGTTCTGAGCTTAAACACTTAACCGTGTCAGTACAAGATCCAAGCTTTAGAAAAACATTATGGTGGGACCATGCCAAAACATCAGCAATGACAACAATGAAGACAGGGACAGATTCAGTGGTAAACCTCTAGTCTTTGATGGAGAAAACTTTGACTACTGGAAAGACAGAATTGAGAGTTTCTTTCTGGCCCATGATGCTGATCTGTGGGACATGGTGACTGATGGATACACTCATCCTGTGGATGGACGTGGTCAGAAGATAGACAGGAAAATGATGTCTGATAAGCAAAAGCGTGAATTCAGAAACCACCACAAGGCCAAAATAATTCTCCTCAGCGCCATCTCATATTCAGAATATGAGAAAATATCAAACAGAGAAACTGCCAAGAATATGTTTGACTCTCTGAGAATGACGCATGAAGGAAACATTCAAGTCAAAGAAACCAAGGCCCTTGCGCTCATTCAGAAGTATGAGGCATTCAAGATGGAAGATAGTGAATCAATAGAAACTATGTTTTCAAGATTTCAAATTCTTATTACTGGACTAAAAGTTCTTGACAAAGGGTATTCTACTGCTGATCACGTTAAGAAGATTATCAGAAGCTTGCCCAAACAGTGGAGATCAATGGTCACAGCACTTAAGCTAGCCAAAGATCTCAACAAAATCTCTTTGGAAGAACTTGTTAGCTCCCTCAGGAGTCACGAGATAGAGCTAGAAGAAGATGAACCTCAAAAGCAAGGTAAGCCATTAGCTTTAAAATCTAACAGAAAATCTGACTCCAAAGTTTTGCAGGTTGTGGAAGAAACCTCTGATGGATCCTCATCAGAGGAAGATGAACTGTCTCTCCTCTCCAGAAGGGTGAACCAACTGTGGAAGCAGAGACAAAGGAAGTTCAGAAATCCCAGAAGATCAGAATGAATCCTCCTCCAGATACAGAAGGTCAGAATCCTCCTCTGGACACAAAAGATCTGAAGGTTCTTCAGGATACAGAAATCCAAACAACAAAGACATCATCTTCTATGAATGTAACGAGAAAGGGCACTACAAAAGTGACTGCCCAAAGCTTCATAAGGAAAAGCCCAAAAAGAAGTTTCTCAAGGAAAAGAAGAAAAGCCTCATGGCTACATGGGATGATTCTGACACATCTGAAGCTGACTCAGAATCAGATGATGAAAGAGAAAACATAGCTCTCATGGCAAACGTATCAGAAGACAGTGAAGCCTCTGGTTCAGACTCAGAATCAGACACTGAAGAGGTATTTCCTGACTTTACCATAAACTTTACTAAGGCTGAACTGGCTGAAAGCCTAAATTAAATTCTGGAAAGGTATCAACAGATCAGAGTCAAATTCAGAAATTTGAAAAGGAATCTTGCTTCTGACTCTGATAAGACTGGGAGTCTCAGATTGGAGAATTCTGAGTTAAGAGAAAAAGTTTCAAAATTAGAAAACCATTTGCAAAACTCTCAGAAGGAAACAATCTCTGAAACTCCCAGCAATGCTGATGAGATCATCAAAGAGTATGATCACAACTTTCAGGAGTTTCTAGCTAAAAACATAGACAAAAGCAAGATGGCTTCAATGATCTATGGAGTTAGCAGAAATGGCAGAAAAGGGATAGGATATCAAGGTAAGGTACCTACACCAAAAATGCCATGGACTTAGTTATAAAACGCACACCACTTAATTCACATTTTATATATGGGCACACACATGACATAAAATACACAAGTAGTGATTATTCTGTCAAACCAAAATTCAACCAGAATTTTGGTAAAACTAACAAATCAGGACCCAAGAAAATGTGGGTACCTAAGGATAAAATCATACATGTGGCAGATATCTTTAGCAGCAAGGCTAAGACACCAGTCATGGTACCTGGACTCTGGTTGCTCACGACACATGACAGGAAGAAGGCATATGTTCCAAAGCCTGGAACTTAAGCCTGGAGGCTACGTGGGCTTTGGAGGAAATCAGAGAGGAAATATCATTGTCTCTAGAACAGTAGGTAATGGAAATCTTCCCTCTATAAGTAATGTTTTATTAGTTGATGGATTAATGCATAACCTGTTATCCATAAGTCAATTAAGTGATAATGGTTATGATATAATCTTCAATCAAAATTCATGCAAAGCTGTTAGTCAGAAAGATGGGACTATCCTATTTAATGGAAAGAGGAAAAACAACATTTATAAAATAAAACTTTCTGAACTAAAGAGTCAGAATGTAAAATGTCTACTGTCTGTTAACAATGAGAAATGGATTTGACACAGAAGATTGGGACATGTTAGTATAAGAAGAATATCTCAGATTAACAAACTCAATCTAGTCAGAGGACTTCCTAACTTGAAGTTCAATTCAGATGCTCTGTGTGAAGCATGTCATAAAGGAAAGTTTGCAAAACCTGCTTTCAAATCCAAAAATGTTGTTTCCACCTCTAAGCCATTAGAACTTCTGCACATTGGCTTATTTGGACCAGTAAAAACTGCTTCAGTCAGTGGCAAGAAGTATGGGTTAGTAATCGTAGATGACTATAGCAGATGGACATGGGTAAAGTTCTTAAGACACAAGGACGAGTCACACTCTGTGTTTGTTACCTTCTGCAACCAAGTTCAGAATGAAAAGGATCTTAGAATTGTCAAAGTCAGAAGTGATCATGGTGGAGAATTTGAAAATAAAGATTTTGAATTATTCTTTAATGAAAAAGGCATTCTGCATGATTTCTCTTGTCTTAGAACTCCCCAACAAAATGGAGTTGTAGAACGAAAGAACAGAACATTGCAAGAAATGGCCAGAACCATGATCAACGAGACTAACGTTGCTAAGATCTTCTGGGCAGAGGCAATAAACACAGCGTGTTACATTCAGAATAGAATCTCTATAAGACCTATTCTGGAAAAGACCATATGAATTGTGGAAGAACAGAAAGCCCAACATTTCATATTTTCACCCATTTGGGTGCACATGTTTTATTATGAATACAAAAAATTATTTTAACAAGTTTGACTCTAAAGCTCAAAAGTGTATTATATTAAGATACTCTGAACGCTCGAGAGGGTACAAGGTATACAATACAGAAACACAGATTGTTGAAGAGTCAATCAGTGTTAGGTTTGATGATAAGCTTGACTCTCAAAAGTCAAAGCAGAATGAACTCCTTGTAGGTATGGAAGTTGAACTCACAGGTACTGAAGACAACTTATCAGAGGCTCTCAACAGAGACACTCCCTCAATAGCAGAAAGAGTTACTACAAGAAATCCAGCACCTTCTGTTGATCAACTCCAGAAAATACTATCCAGAAGTAGCATTGATCACCCAGAAGATACAATTTTGGGAAGGAAGGAAGATCCAATCAGAACAAGATCAACTTTTAGAAACTCTAAAGAATCTCTCATGGGACTGGTTTCTCTGATTGAACCAACAACAATTGATGAAGCACTTCTGGACAATGACTGGATTCTGGCAATGCAAGAGGAGCTAAATCAATTCACCAGAAATGACGTATGGGATCTGGTTCCCAAACCAAAAGGGTTCAACGTCATTGGTACAAAATGGGTGTTCAGAAACAAACTGAACGAACAAGGTGAAGTCATCAGAAACAAAGCACGACTGATAGCACAAGGTTATAGTCAGCAAGAGGGGATAGACTATACAGAAACCTTTACTCCAGTCGCCAGGTTAGAATCTATCAGACTCTTAATATTATTTGCTATTAATAAAGGCATCACTCTGTATCAGATGGATGTCAAAAGTGCATTCTTAAATGGCTATATAGATGAAGAGGTATATGTGCACCACCCCCTGGTTTTGAGAGTTCTAAAAATCCAGAATATGTTTTCAAACTAAAGAAGTCACTCTATGGTCTGAAACAAGCTCCCAGAGCTTGGTATGAAAGACTAAGTAACTTCCTGTTAGAAAAGGAATTCACCAGAGGGAAAGTGGACACAACCGTGTTCTGTAAGACAGTTAAGAATGACATGTTAGTATGTCAGATTTATGTTGATGACTAATCCTGCTGCTTCTGATTATCTTTGGACAAGTTTCAGAAACTGGCTAAGTTTTGAAACATTGAAGCTAAAAGAACAGAGCTATGAACAGGTTCAACAGAATTTCAGTGATATGCTAAAGGCTTTTGAAGACCAAGTTCTGAGCCATCTGCTCAAGGAAGAGATTCTCCCTCTGGATAATGCTCCCTGGTCAAAACATCGTCTCTCAGATGAAGTTCAACCAGAATCAGAAGGTCTCACTCTGATTGCTGCTCCAGATGAGATGATCTCAGCACAGGAAATGGTTCAATGTGATCAAGCTGCAGAATGCTCTGAGAAGCGTCCAGATACTGAAGATTCTCCAGCTTCTTCCTATGACAGGCAAACTCTGGAAGAATTAAAGAGAGCAAATGCTGTTATCCAGGAAAGGTTGGATAAGCAGGAGGATACGAACAAAGAAATCAAGAGCTTTTTGAGCAAACAAGAGGAAACTAACACCCAGATCAAGGGCTTGCTGGAAGCTTTGTCCACACGCCTTCCTCCTCCCTCTTAGATTCTCTTCTATTTTCAATCTGTTTATCTGTAACGCTTGTTTTACATTGCTTCTGTTCTGAACTATCATTGCTTCTTGTTTTTTAATATAAATCAACTTTTTAGCTCTGATTATATTCTCTTTTTGATAACTGACAAAAAGGGGGAGAAAGTAAAGATATTTTCAATAACGGTTTACTGAGACAGAAGTCTCAAACATTCTGAACTACTTAACCTCTATCTTCTAAAAAGCTTGAACAGGTACAAAACTCTGATAAAAGACGCAGTTAAACTCTGATGCTCAAAGACTCAAAGAACTTAAGGGAAGTAATCAACTTAGGGGGAGTTTTTCTTCTCTATTCTAAACTGTTTATTCTTTATTTTTTTAATTGAAAAATCTGGTTTTTGTCATCATCAAAAAGGGGGAGATTGTTAGAACATAGTTTAATTCTACAACCCTTGGTTAGATTTTTGATGATAACAAATACAAAGAATAAATAAATACAAAGAACAAATATGCTCCTTAAAATTATATTTTATGTATGCAGAAGTTCTGATCTGATCAACATCAGAATATAAGCCATAAAGTATTACAACCTGAAGCAATCAGATTATACGCTGAAGATTGGTGATCAGAACCTGTGCTTAATTACAATAAACTCTGATTCTGAACAAAGACATATCAAACCAAGTCATCAATATTCTGAAGCGTCATCAGCAGTTAAAGGAAAAGACTCTGAAGCGTTACTGAACATTCAAGACAGAATTAATTCTAACGGCTTTCTTCAGACAAGATCTTCTCCAAAAGGAAAGAATGTTAATAACATTAAACTTGCTTTATGGGCAATGTCATTACATTGCCTATATAAACAAGTCTGCTTGCAAAAAGAAGCACGTACGTACACACAACAATTTTCTAAGATTATCAATCACGCATATTCAAGCTCAAGCAAATTCATTCTTTATTCTAAGCTAAACCTGTGTAATTTATCACAGTTGTGATAAACTGTTTTTGTTAGAAAAAACAACACATTCTGTTTAAATCATATTGTAAAAGAGATCCTTGAGATTAACCGGATTGTGGTTGTACTCAAGAAGACTTTAACAGTTGTTAAAGTAGCTTTGTAATCTTGTTGAGATTAGTGGATTAAGACCTCGTTAAAGAGAGGTGAAATCACCTTGACGGGTGGACTGGAGTAGTTTGAGATCAAACGAACCAGGATAAAAATACTGTGTCATTAAGCTATTTTTAGATCCAAGTTTTCAATTCAACCCCCCCCCCCTTTCTTGTGTTTTTCACATCTTCAGAAGCTTCCCAGAGCGTACTCCAAACGTGCACTTGTTAGGGTTTAACCTCAGCTTGTACTTCTTCAGCCTCTCGAACAATTTGTGCAGGTGATCAAGATGTTCTTCTTTGGTTTTTGATTTGGAAATCATATCATCCACATATACCTCTATCTCATAATGAATCATATCATGAAACAAAGCTACCATAGCTCTTTTATATGTTGCCCCTGCATTCTTTAATCCGAACGGCATGACCTTGTAGCAGAAGGTGCCCCTTTGTGTAACGAAAGTAATCTTCTCCATATCTTCGGGAGCCATCCTTATTTGATTATAGCCTGAGAAGCCATCCATGAATGAGAAGACTTTATGCTGAGTAGTATTATCAACTAAGACATCAATTTGTGGTAGAGGGAAGTCATCCTTAGGGCTTTCCCTATTCATATCCCTATAGTCTACGCACATGCGAACTTTCCCGTCTTTCTTTGGCACTGGAACCACATTGGCAACCCATTGGGGATATGATGTCACAACTAGGAACCCTGCATCAAATTGTTTCATCACTTCAGCTTTGATCTTTTCAGACATATCAGGCCTCATGCGACGAACCTTTTGTTTAAACAGGAGGGCAGTCCTCTCTTGTCGGTAGACGGTAAACTACAATGTCGGTATCCAACCCAGGCATATCTTCATAAGACCAAGCAATTACTTCCACATAATCACGCAACATCTGAACCAACCTGCTCTTAACACTTCTTTCCAAATTAGCGTCGATCCTGATTTCCTTCTTATCTGACTCAGTACCCAGGCTGATAGCTTCAACTGACTCTTCATGCGGTTGAATAGCTTTTTCCTCTTGTAATAGAAGTCTAGCTAGTTCTCCCGGTATGTCATAATCTTCCTCGCCTTCTTCTTCGGCTTGGTTGATAGGATATTCAAAGTCATAGTCGACAATAGTAGAGTCATTGGCAATAGGATCCAAAGTGGATGTATACCTGCAAAAGTGTGTGTGCGTGCATGTAAGATACATGGCTATTTTTGAAAATGTATTTGAAAGAAAGCAAAGATAATGAACACAAATATTTGAATGGAAAATAGTCCATTGTACTGAATGATCATATGATTAGATGAATATAAATAAAACCCTTGACAAATGGACCAAAATGCCCCGGGCCAGGCATTTGGCTTAAAAGTCATTGTTTGAATATTACAGACAACAAGTTCTTGAATTGAAAGAAAAGCAAAAACAAGTAGATTACTCTTCAATGAAGGAGACTGGTACAAAGTCCTTTGTATGCCAATTCTTCAGCTCCGTAGTAGTTGGATACACCCATTCTTCAAATGCAGCCTCTTCATCAGAATCACCCAGGGCGTTGACTGTATGGCTTCCAATGCAGAGAGGTGGCTATCTAGCACGAGCACGCCTCACTTCCTTCTAAGCTTGGAAGGTGAAGCCCAAACCAAATTTGTCTACCTTAAAAGGGATATCGAGGAGTTGCCCTAAAGTATCGCAATTTCCTTCTTCAATTGCCGCGCGGGCATCCTTGGCTGAAACCATCTTTGGCGTGGCCTTGACAGCTTTGGACTCATCAGAAGAACATTTAGTAGCATCAATCATCGGCAGTACAACTTCAAAGGCTTGACATGGGGTTTCAATGAATTCTCCGTCCATCTCTACATACTTGAAAGAGTTAAGGTGGCTCACCATAAATTCTTCTTCCCCACAGATAATTACTATTATGCCCTTGACTGGATATTTGATTTCTGATGGAGGGTTGAGGTCACTTCCCCAGCTTTATGAATCCACGGGCGACCTAACATACAAGAATAGGCAGGGCGAATATCCATAATATAGAAGGTGGAGTTGAAGATTTTGGAGCCCACTTTTATTGGTAGATCCACCTCCCCATGAACAATCCTCTTTGATCCGTCAAACGCTCTTACAATGATGTCGCTTGGCTTCAATACTAAATCTTCACAGTCGAGACGGTCTAACGCCCCCTTGGGTAATACATTCAGAGAAGAACCAGTGTCGACTAGCACATGTGCCAAGGTGGTCCCTTTGCACTCGATTGACACATGTAATGCTTTATTGTGATTTTTCCCGAGAGGTGTTAAGTCAGCATCTGAAAATCCTGGGCCATTATCAGCTGTCAGGCTAGCCACGCAATTTTCAAATTAATCTGTTGTTGTCTCATGAGGGACATGAGCTTTTTTCAGGAATTTTATTAATGTCTGAGCATGGGCATCGGAGCAAAGCAGCAATGAAAACATTGAAATCTTAGAGGGGGTTTGCCCCAATTGTTCTATAATTTTGAAGTCACTTCTTTTTATGATCTTTAAAATCTCATCCATTTCACGGGAGGAGGGTTCTTCATCAGCTACATCTTTGGAGCGTACCTCAATCATATCAGGCTCAACAAGCTTCCCCGTCCCTCTAGTATCAGTATTTGGCTTGGCAGCGGTAATACGGATGGGCGTCTTTGCAACTACTGGAGGTGAGATATTGGGTGAAAATATTCTCCCAATTCTAGTTAGTTTGCTTGAGCCAGCTATGTTGTCAACATCGTCATCTTTTTCTTCCTCGATCCAGGCATCTTATTTAATACCATGATAGAATACTTCAGCACCATAATTACATGGTACCGCTTTATTTGAAGAGTAAGGAATTTGTCCGGGATTGGTAATTATTAATGGAGCAATGGTGGGTTCATTTGAAATCTTAATAAGAACTTTGGAGGTGATCCTAATAGGCTTGTTGGAGATGGTAATAATGGAGAGGTCTTCACATTTGTTAACCAAACTCTTGGCAGGCGGAGTCTTTTCAAACAGAATTTCATGGATATCCATCCGGCGTTGTATGCCTTTCTTCAGCCTTTCACAATCATTGTATTGTCTTGTACAGCACACATGGTCTTTTTCACAACCAGGGAAGATCCCAACTTTCAACAGATTTTTCTTGATTATATTCAGCGGAGTAGTCAATTCTTCAACAGAGGCAATAAAAATTGTATCTTCGACATCATTAACACATTTGCCATGCTTCGGCATTGGAGCGGTAATTACATTCGGCGTTGGAGGAGGATCAAACTCAATAGTGTTGTTGTCAATTAAATCTTGGATTTTGTTCTTCAAGGCCCATCACTAGTCAGTCTCGTGCCCGAGGCTGTTTGAATGGTAAGCACACTTAGCGTTTGGATTATACTTTGGTGATGAGGTGTCAGGGTTGGCGGGAGGATCGCGCAATGTCACTAAATTAGCCTTAAGCAAATGTTGAAGGGCTTGAGATAGTGACACGCCTAACCTTGTAAATTGTCTTCTTGGAGTTTCAAAACATTGATGATTTGCGGATGGTCTTGGAGTAGGAGTTGGATTGGAGATTCAGACTGCATTGACAGACAGACGATCATTCTTCTTGGTATGGGCCCTTGCCCCATACACAACATTGACTTCCTTCTTTGCAGCAAAAGGCTTCTTGATAGGATTAGGAGTGGAGGTGGATACCACTGAGATCTTCCCACTTTTGATTCCACTTTCAACTCTTTCACTGGTTAAGATTAATTTGGTGAAACCAGAAGAAGAGCAGCCAACCAACAGATTAAAGAAAGGACCAGATAAAGTGCCCATGAACATGTCGATGTGCTCCCTATCAGTCAAGGGAGGTTGTACCCTACTAGCAAGGTCTCTCCACTTTTGTGCATATTCCTTAAATCCTTCGTTCTTCCCCATGGTCATATCTTGTAACTGAACCCTCGTTGGTGCCAAGTCGGCATTGTACTGATACTGATGGTAGAAGGAAGTAGCTAGATCCTACCAAGTATTGATACGAGAACCATCTAGCTGATAAAACCATTAAAGTTGTGTTCCAGCCAAGCTCTCTTGGAAAAGTGAACCCAGAGCTTCTTATCAGCAATGTATGGCTGTATCTTGCGCACATAAGATTTCAAATGGAGTTTTGGACAAGAGACCCCATCGTACTTTGCAAAGATTGGTATTTTTAATTTGTGGGGAATGACTACCCCAGAGATCAAACCCAAATCATCAAAATCTAAACTGGGGACGGGTTGGATTTCAACAGCTTTCAACATGTCCTCTAACTGCTTGTATTTGATATCAGCGGGTTGGTATTACTCGTTGAAATAATCATCATCAGATACTTGATCGTTGATACAGTCAGCCTGAGTACTCTTGACCTCACCAATCTGGTTTTCATCCTCTTTGGATGAATCTTCTTCTACTGGGATTTGACGGATTGTCTCCTTGAACCTTCTGCCCATGTTGAGTAGAGCTTTCTTCTTTGGCTTCTTCTTAACGGCCAGCAAAGCCATCATATCTTGCTGCCCCTTAGCTAGGGCTAGTAGAGTTTCCTGAAACTGAGAATTCTGGGTTTGGAGATCCTTCACCGTTTGCTCTAGATCCATCTTGCTGAAATAAATAGCAGAAAGATAAGGAAACCTGTTATGCAAAAACTTGTCATGTTATGATGCATGGAATATGTATATGAAAATGATTTCAAGGATCAATGAAATTTAAATTTGTATAGACAAAATAATAAACAAACATTAATTTTACTTAGTCAAAACAAGAAAGGTTACATCGTGTCCCTCGGGCTTACAAAATAGATTTCTAAGATAAAAAGACCGAAAGCATCCTCTTTGGTGCGACATAAGCGTTCACATTTTTCTCTTCTTGTAGCTGCTTTGTAAGCTCCAAGACCCTCTTCTCACTAGCATAGAACTGAGCCTAGAAAGTATCTCGTTCTTCCTTCAGTTGGATCCAACCCTTTTGTAAGTCTTTGAGAGAGGTAGGCATGTCGGGGTGGAGGATAGTGCAGGGAACATATCCTTCAACCACAGGCTCCACGATGACTGGTAAAATGGAAGGATAAGGCATCACTAGTTTCTGAGCACAAGCTCGTACCCATTTAAGGCAAGGCTCGAGGGGAATGGAATTCTTGTGTCCTAACATCTTTCTATCCACCTTGTTCAACATTCTCCAAGCTTGGATAAACCTCTGGCGGTAAACTTGATCGTCATTCTCGTAGTCAAATATCACTCCTGGAATAAGCATATCATGGGAACCATCCCTCCGGGCGTAACCAAACTGTCTTAAGGCTAAGCAAGGGTTGTAAGTGATACCTCCTCTAATGCCAAGAAAAGGGACATTAGGGAACTCTCCACAATGGTCGACAATAGTAACATTCTCCAAAGAGCGGGAACACCAATGAATGTCTGAATGTCTGAGCGTCATCAACCTATGGGACCATTTTGAACCTTGCTCGTTCTTCAACACATATTGGGGAAGATGCAAAATAAACCATCTTGCTAAGAGAGGAGTACAACACATAAGGATACCTCTTTTCCTCATGGTACGAGTGTGAAAAGAATGTAGGATGTCCCCTAGCAAAGTAGGCATCGGGTTACAAGACATGAAGATTTTGACGGTGTTCACATCTATGAATTGGTCAGGATTTGGAAACAAAACCATCCCATAGATGAGGAGAGCCACAATTTCCTCAAAGGCTTGCAAATCCAAAGAGTTCCAACAGTTTTGGGCTTTCTCAAACAAGAACTTTGCTAGGAAACCTCTGACACCACTCCTTGTTTCCCAATTAGTTGTGATATCGAATGGTTGCAAGTGTAAAGTTTGAGCAATCTATTCTGGCTTTGGATCTCTTTCCTTACTGTTGAAAGGTAGTTGATTGAGAATGGGAATCCTCAAGAGTTGGGAGAATTCTTCCAAAGTTGTCACAAGTTGGTAATCGGGAAATGTGAAGCAATAGTGTAGAGGATCAAAGAACTGAAAGAGCACCTTCATCATGTCTTCATCAGTGTTAGAGGTAACCAAGTTTAGTAGGCGACCATGTCTTTCGGTAAATGGAGAATTTTTAGGAATCCTTGATGCCAACGCTTTAAGTTGAGGAGGGATCCTTACAAGATATACTTGAATGGTTTTCCTGCGAATAGAATCCATGTCCTACAAAATAGAACAAAGATAAATATCAAAAATCCTTGAAATGGTTAGTGAGTATGAATATGATGTTATGATGTTATGTTCAATTAAATATATACAAACAAAGCAAACGAGTCCTTAGGTTTGGGCTTGCATGAAGTCTCATAGGTAAGTACCCTCTTGAAGTTTAGTTGGCTCAAACCTGTCCTAGCAATAGTAACTGGGTTCTAAGGAGCTCAATATCATTGGTTTGTTTCTTTGGTTATTGTTTCAGCACAAGCCTCTTTAATGGCGGCCGAAATATCCCAAAAAACCAAACCTCAATGAGTGTAGTATCGAGTATCTACCAACTTCGGATTGAATCAAAGTCAGTCATCTCACTACGTCCTAAAGGCCAAGTTGGTCAAGTAAAGGTTCTAAAAGTTCATTAGTGCTTCATGAAATCACTCAGCGTCCGCGTATTCTCCTTGACTACTCAAGGGCTACCGGTACCCACAAATATGTCTCACTAACGTAGCTATTGCTTAGACCATATCGGTATACCCCGCACAGTTTCCACAATGTATTGCTACTTACCTAAAAGGTATCCCAAATCCGGGTAGAGGATTCAAACCCAAACAATGAACCAAAATATAAAGCATACAAGTCAAACAATGAAATCATGTAAATATGATCTAACCCTAAGGTAACCCCACTTTTAAAATTTTCCCTAGCAGAGTCGCCAGTTCTGTGATACGGTGGGAGAACTGACTTGAGTGTTTTGCGTTCTATCGCAAATGTTGCGGTTAGCAAGAGCCGCCACCGAATTTTCTTTTATCCAAAAGGAAAGGTGAAAAAGCATAGGAAAGACCTTTGAGATTGTTTCTTGAGTTCGGAGGGTAGATTATAAAAATGGAAGGTTTTAGCACCCTTTTAATCCATGGTTTTCCATGGGCTCTTAGGTACTTTCTAGATCACTTGCTTTTGTTTGAAATTATGCTTTGTGTGGTTTTTGAAAGATATTTTGAAAAGGTGCCATCGTTTAGGCAAACTTTGTAATGATTCTCGTTCATAAGAATGTGTACAAAGTGTTGATCTTTTGAAAATGTTTTCAAGTTTGAAAGATGTTTTTGAAAGTGTTAGTGTTTGTTTTGAAAATGAGCAAGTAACTAGGAGCATTCTACCTATTCAAAAGTCTTTCATGTTCATTTCTTTTCCTTTGATATTGTTATCTTACCATTGATTTGGTAAGTAACCCTATCTTTGGATGTAAACAGGACGGGCGTAGATCATCGTATAACCATGATTAGCAATGTTGCAAGGTATCTTAGCACTTTTCTTTAGGGACTAAGATCATTTTGAAAGGCAGCTTTTGATAGCGTCATCGAGGGACTATGATCTTGTATTTTTGCTTGTTTTTACTAAGATACCTTGCATGCATAACATGGCCATTTTCATAAGGCAACCAAGTGGATTTTACCCTAGGGGTGCTTGTGTGCAAGTGTATTGATTCTCATGATTTGTTTGTCTTTGATTAGGGTTTGCTAATTGTTGATTTTAGTCTATCCATAGAAACCCTAATTACTAGCATTTATATAAAGCGATAAATTACGAAAAGTAAAATTACTACACTATTACTCCCTCCGGTCTCATTTATAAGAAAAAATTAACTTTTTAGATACATTGAATAAGTAATGTATTTGGAAAATATATTGTCCAAATACATTACTTATTTAATGTATCTAAAAAGTTAATTTTTTCTTATAAATGAGACCGGAGGGAGTACATCATTAGGGGAGGGGGATGTACAAATTTACAAATGGGGATTGCAAGAAAATTAAACCTAATTATCTATTACAACCATATTGAATATTGTATAAAATTGAAAATAAAATGCAAGAATATAAATGGAAAAGAAATAATTTTTTGGTGTTTTTATGAAAGGATTTTTGACCTAATTAAAGAAAATGATTAATTAAAATTAAATAAAATTAAGTTAAACATATTAAGAAAAGAAATTAATTTGAAAAGGATTTTTTAGGGTTTTTAATATATTAATTTATCCTAAGTCTAAAAATTAATTGTTTTAAGAAAAGAAAGGAATTTTATTTTTTTAGAAAAATGTTTTTTATCTTATGGAAAACAAAATACATGAGTATAAAAAATAAATTTGGATTTTTTATGATTTTATGAAAATAATAATAATAATAATAATAATAATAATAATAATAATAATAATAATAATAATAATAATAATTAATAATAATAATAATAATAATGAAGAAAATAAATAAAAATAAAAATAAAGCAAAAGTTAGGGGGGTTAATCAGTAATACAAATGGTGTTGTGAAGAAAAAAAAAGACTAGGCCCATCCTAAAGCCCAGGCGCTGCAAACAAACAAAAAATGTGAAAAATGTGAAAAGCTAAAGGCAGCGCTGGGTCTTGAACCCGTGACCTTGAGGTTACCAGCGTGCTGCCTTACCACTGGGGTGGCTATACATCCGTTGATATAAGTAAAAAAATAAATATATGATACAAAATGCGCCCTGATTACACTTCATCTTCAACCTCCAACCAAAGGACCTGTATCTTCTTCATTTCTCAACAAAAATGAAAAGTTCAAACTTGAAAGTTATGACATTTCTTCCCACGAATCCAACCATGTAAACAACTTAAGCTAACAATCAAAGATGAATGAGAATTTCTCTGGCCCTAATTCAAAACCTAAAAATTTCAGAAAACTTCAACTCTAAAATTCTCTAAGCTCGGGCCATATAAATGCAAACTATGGATATGTACTGCTTCGTGGCAATGGTGACTACATTTTATCTTCACAAATCAAAGCTTAACAATGCCTAAATATGAAGATAGAAGTTCAAGAAAAATACCTCACACTTGAAATCGTGAAATGGATTTGAGCTTGTTTCAGGAAGTGGTGATGATCAGGTTAGCTTCCTTGGACCTCTAGGAAGCTAATGCAATGGCTGACTTGAGTTGAGGGTGGCTGAAATGGCATGGAGAAGTCCAACTGCAATGCTCTATTTTTGGATATGGAATTTGATGAAGATGAGGTTACAATTTGCAAACAGGGATAGGGATGGTTTATATTTGGTATGAGGAAGCTTTTGAAACAAAAAGGCCAAGAAATGCACGAGTGGTTTTGAAGATTGAAGTTCAAAGTCAGAAATGATAAGTTTTTGTGCTTGTATGGCAATTTCTGGTTTTGGGGAGTTTGAGGGCTTGTTTAATCATGTGTTAGATTGCAATACACTTGTATAATCATATGTAAAAGGTTAGAGGACTTGAGGAAGTCAGAAAACAAAGATCACATGTTATGAGTTTTTGACTTGTTTTTGAAGTTATCTTGGAAAACATGGTTTCAATGCAAGGTACATATCTTGTAGGGTGGCTTGCAACTTTAAACATGTTTGTTCTGAGTTTATAGAGCATGCTTGTGCAGAAAGAACATGTGCAAAGTTCCATACAAGTTGACTTTGTGATTAAAGTCACTTTTCCAAAATGGAAGTGTGAACTTTGTTCCATTAATGGAAAATTTACTTGGACAAAGCTTAAATCAAGTGGATAATAGCTCAAAATAAAGTGTAATATTCTGATTATAGATAGATCTTAAGGTTTAGAGGCCTGCAAAACAAGATTGTGCAGCATAGGTTTGAAATTAAATTTTTGTTCATCACAAAATGACTTGTAATTCAAGTGTGAAAACCATAACTTCATCTCTTCGATTCTCCCTACTCAAGAATGATCTCAAGGAGTCCTTTGACATTTTGGAAATCTTGTAATGTTCTCTACAACCACTATTTGAACCACTTTGAATATTCCCCTTGGAACTATATGAAAAAGTGCCAAGAAGTTAGGTCAAAATCCTGACCAAAACTAGGGCAAAATTTCACTGTGTCCAATTTCAAGACCATAACTTTATGAATTAATAACTTGAGATCCAAGCATTTTTAGGAGAAGTTGTGTAAATAAATATTGTAGATATCATGGAGATCTACAACTTTCATGTTGAAAGTTTCATCTGAATCCTCTTGCATCATGGTGAAAAATTGGCCCAAAGTTAAGAAAAAACATGAAGTTTAAACACTTAAAAAAATTTCTAAGTTAGAAAATTTTGACTTTTCAAAATGAAATATTGACTTTTTAATTTCTTGATGAATAAATTTCATATTTTGACATGTTTTAATGAATTGTGATCTTTGACATTGAATTTTGACCAAACAAAGTCAAAGTTTAACTTTTCAGTGTATAGTTAACTTTTTGATCAGTTGACTGAAAATTCACTATCAATCCAATTGATCTTGAGAAATGTTTTAGGTCATGCCATTAGGTAAAAATGGTGCAATTTAACTCTTGAAATTATGCTTCAAACCAATTGACCATTTGCTAGATGAAAAATCAAAAATTGCCCTTTCTTAGTCAAAACCCTAATTTTAACCATTTTGCCCTTTTGATGATTTGATCAAATTTCTTGGGGAATTATGGTCCAAACTTGATAAAATGATACATATGAGTTTATAATATTTATGTGTATAAAAAATTATGAAGTTTGACTGTAAATTGGCCATAGTTGACTTTTTCCCCAATACAGCTGATTTTTAGGTCAACTGCTCAATTGACTGAGCAAAAGTGTGATCCAAGGCTTGAAACTTGACATGAGTAATCTTGGGGGTCCATAATTATCCATGAAAGTCATTTGAAGCATTGAAAGTTCAATTATCCTTGTGCAATCTCAAACTCTAATTTTGGTCATCAGTGCTTAAGGAGGTATCTTGAGTTGATCAACCCTAGTGCAGTCTTGAACCAAGAGAGATCTTTGTGAGAAAACATTTGATAAATGAGAGGGAAAATTTTGAGGTACAACAGGTTCTTATTCACAAAATTTCAAAGGAAGGTGCAAGTCATATCTAAAAGATCCAGCCACTCCCAATCAAAACTAAGCATTCCAATCATTTCCTGAGCATTGTTAGAGTAAGTCATGGCCATCCATGATAGCCCTCATTGCCTGAATCACATTATCCATCATCTCCGATTACATCATTTTTGCATTTTCACATATTTGTTTTTTTCACGTTATTCATTCTTTCTAATCATCTAGATCAATGTATATGAATTCTTAGAACAGGTTATAGCCATCGCATGGAGTTGATAGCGTCCAAATCTGGATTCACCATTTTTGAATCGTGCTAGGGTTTCTCATTGGAAACCTATGATACAAAAAGTTTCAGCCAAAACGGAACCCATATTTGAACCCAGGAGGAAATTTTAAGTAGGATAATATGTTTTGTATGCTTTAATCTTGTGTATTTCATAGGTCTAAAAAACCCCTCATCGGAGAAGATGGTGGAAACCAGCATGGGAAGTGGTTTGATATTTTGACCGTATTTGTGGCAAAACGAGACATGCTGATTGGTCCATTTCAAACAAGGGTGCACATGTTTTGTTGTTTGCCTGATGTCAACACTTATTTTGTGTTATGTTTTTATTATTTTATATAGACTATTGGATGTAACGACCGCCCCAACGCTAAGCGCGTGTTTACAAAGATGTTACTGTACCAGGGCATGGGTTCGATCCCTGCCCCTGGTATATTATTGTTCTCATATTTCTCTTGCAGATCTAGCATGAATCCAGCCTAGTGCGCATCGTGCATATCACATCATGACCATCTGATCTCAACCAATCCATATCCTACAACCAGAAGGGAACCCCCACGATGTACCTCTTGGAACTGGTCATACAGGATCATACAAACTGCTGGGCTAGTGTGTTTGGGCCTAGAAATCTTCTTCCCTTGCACCCCCAGATCTACTTTCAGGCCCACCATTCTTTTTTTATTTATTATTTATTTTAATTTCTATTTTTAAATATAATTAACTTTTTCCCTAATTAATCAATTAAATCAATTTAATCAGAATATTCATAAAAAAAAATAAAAAAAAGATGTTTTTATCAATTAACTTTTTAAATTAATTTTAGACTTAGGTTTTATTTTATTTAATATTTTATAATTTAATTTAGAATTAGGTTCATCATTTAAAAAATATATCAAATTAAGTTTTTTTAGATTTCTTTAAAAAATATCTTTCTTAATACTTATTTTCTTCGCTATTTAAATTTCTTAGATCGAATGTATAAGCTTCACGTCAAGTTGTAATAGTTTTAGATATAAATTTTATGCGAGTTTTTTACTAAATATTGTAACTGCTAAAGGTTGTAATAGATAAACTAGGGTTTACTGTTCCCCCCCCCCCCCCCATTTTTATGGTTTGTAACCCCCATCCCCAAAGCCTTATAATGGCCTAGGTTTTATCTTCCCGCATTTTACTTTCTGCACCTATAGTTATGCATGTATGTATATATAAATGTATAGTAATTAGGCGTGTATGATAATATCTAAAATCAATCGTCAGATAACCCTAATCAAGATAATATATCTGAATTGAACGCACTTTACACACCTGCACCTCTAGGTTAACCTCCCTTGCCGCCTCGATAAAAAACAGTCATGTCCCTCGAATGTGGGGATGCTTTAGCAAAGTCCATCAATATAAAAGATCGTAGTCGCTCGATGACCCTTCGATGCTTCCTTCGGTAAACAATCTTAGTCCCTTACGATAAATTTCTAAAGTGTCCTTACGAGTTGCCTTTATGACTGTACGATGATCCGCGCCTGTCCCTCACACATCTAACGATAGGGCTTCCTACTAACTAATGGTAGGATAAGACTATCTAAGGAGGAGAAAAATAACACGAAAAACTTTTGAGTAGGTAGATAGCTCGTAATCGCTTGCTTACAAAAATAAAACATCTTTTCACACATACACTTTTCTCTGAAATATTTTCAAAACAAACACTTTGTATACGTTCTCAACTGATACGATAATCATTACAAAGTTTCCTAACTTAGGCATTTTCGAAATATTTTCAAAACTTACACATTCACAAAGAATTTTCAAAAGTGAGCTAGCGATTAAGAGCCAGTAGATAACTACGGATGAAAAGGGTGCTAACACCTTCCCTTTTCATAACCTACCCCCTGAACTCAGAAAAATTCTCAAAGGTCTTTCCTGTTCTTTTCACCCTTTTCTTTATTGGATAAAAGAAAGTTGGTGGCGACTCTTGCTATCCGTAACATTTGTGATAAAACGCAAAACCAAAAGTCAGTTCTCCCACCGTATTACAAAATTGGTGACTCTGTTGGGGAATTTAAAAGTGGAGTTACCTTAAGAGCTAGATCACATTTAATTTGCTTTCCTTGTTTGATTTGCATGATTTATTTTTAAGGGTTGTTTGGGTATTTGTTACAAAGATCCTATACCCGAATCTGGGCCATTTTAGGTAAGTAGTAATAGGTCGTGAAGACTGTACAATATATACCGATACAGTTGAAACGATGGCTACATTAGTGTGAAATATTGGTTGGTGTCGGTGTCCCTTGAGTTAAGTCAAGGAGAATGCTGAGTTGCTGCGTGGTGTCATAAAGCACTAACTGACCGTAGAACCTTAGTTGACACAATTAGCCATTAGAAAGTAGCGAGATAGCCGAATTTGGTGTAGACTGAAGTTGGTTGATACTCGATGCTACACTCATTGAGATTGGACTCTCGGTATATTTCGGTCTCAAATCAGATGCTTGTGCTAAAACAATGCCTGAGAGAAAGATCAGTGATAGTGAGGCTCCTAGAACCCGATTACTTTTCTTAGGACAGGTTGAGCCAACTAAAACCCAAGAGGGTACTTACCTACAAACTCCATGCAAGCCTGAACCTAAGGCTACTTGTGTGGTTTGTTTGCATTCATTATATAACAACTTGAATTCCTTGCAGGGCTTGTTTGTAGTCATGATCTAACAACGTGAATTCCTTGTAGGACTTGTTTGTATTCGTTATCCAATAATTTGGAATTCTTGCAAGACTTACTTGTTTTCACCACCTTACACTTTTGTTTGGTGCATAGCATACACATCATGACATCGTGCCATAACATTTTCGTTAACCATTTCAAGGACCTCAAGGGTCTGTGATGCAAGCTTATTATGAAACAGGCGTCTAGCAAGGGGTAATAGGATTTATTTCCCTCTAACCGAATACCATTGAAGTATCATGAACCAGACATCTAGCAAGGGGGCAAGGGGATTTATTTTCCTCTAACAAAATGCCGTCAAAAAACAAAGTACATTATCTTGAGTCAAAGGTTGGGACCCACTCGACATGGTGAGCTTGATTCTCGTAGAAGGACATTCAACGATACGAAGTTCTTCAATCAAAGTTGCAGTCAGATTCTAACATTTCTTCTCTTTATCTCGCGAGATCCTTGAAAATAGTGCATTGACATATCATACATGTCATTACATAATAGGTAGTTCTCAAGACAGGTTTCTCATTTTCTCGCTGTTTATTTCAGCAGAAAAATGGCTCTCAAACAGACCGTCAGAGATCTCCAAATTCAAAATGCACAATTCCAGGAGTTGTTCCTAAGCATAGCCAAGGGACAAGAGGAATTGAAAGCACTCCTCACTGAGAACATGATCAAGAAGAATCCTGAAGACAACAAGGAGGATCAATTGGAACAACTTTTAACTGAGATGACAAATATGAGAATCCAGATGATGGGTCATATGGCTCTTATCCAAAACTTAGCTCGGGGACAAGAAGAGTTGAGAATTCTCATAAGCAAACTTCATCAGGACAAATACAATAGTATGGGATGAACGGTTAGAATGGGATATCAAATCATCAATCAACCTCCGATAAGAAGAAGTTGGATAGGTTGAAAGTAGGCCTTTTTGGATTGCTACTACATCGCAAGCCCAACAACGACCCCGCCAACAACAACAGAGTAGTCAACGTAAGCAGGATACATCCAAAAGGAAATATACCAAACTCAACATGTCGATGTTGCAAGCCTTTCAACATATGTTGAATATGAATTTGGTCACATTGAAGGATCCTCCTCGGAATCCCAATACTTCCACTCCTAGCTACAATCCTGATGAAAGATGTGCATATCACTGCAATAGTATGAGGCATGATACTGATAGTTGTTGGATGTTGAAATATAAGATTCAATACTTTATTGATGAAGGAGTGGTTGAATTCACACAAGATGGTCAGGTTGAGATTTTCTGTCACCCCTCGAAGGTACGCCACTTGAAGTGACAAATTCAGGCGAAGAAGCTTTTTGTTCATTCGAATTTTCATTTGTAATTTATTTGTTTGTTCAAACACTCATCTTTATTTCAGACATTGGTTGTCCCCATTAATGCATTGCATATGTTTGTCTTGAATTAATCCATTCATTTTCACTATACTTATACTATGCTTTTACTTCCTTTTTGTGATATTCAACTCTTGATTAAAAGCTATAAGCCTTTAGATAGAGGATGACGAAAATGATAACATAATCTCTACAATATGCTTTTGAACAAACCTTGCTGACAATGTGTTGTACCCCAATTTCCCCCCCTAAGATCCCTTCATCACACCATGTTGATTCAATCACCACAAGATCACATTAGGGCTTTTGGTTCTCCTCCCTATCTTTATATTTGCTCTTTGGGGAATCACCAAGCACCTTGACTTGTTTTCTTTTGTGATCATGAATATATTTTCTTGAGTTTTTTTCCTTTAATTAATAAAATGCAATTTTGGTGTGTCTTACTTGTTATTAATGTAGGTCAAGGCAATTTGGCTTGGTAGGTTGACCCATGGGTTCATGAGTTTATTTCCATGCCCTAGGCAATAAGGCTGGAGAAGTTCAAACCTCACCATTGAAGTTGTTTTGGAAGAAATGGCATGGAAAGGTTATTTTGGTTCACCACATTTCAAGATTATCAAATTTGGTTCAAAAGTACAAGGGGTTGATTGGAGAAGTTGTCATGCTTGGACAAGGCTTTGTTCCCATTGGTCACAAGTGCATATTTCTCTCAATTCTCAAGATATGGAAGTGGTTTTGGTGACTATGAGTTATCATTTTCATCCTCAACAACTTCTATTTACAAAACATTTGTGTTGGTATAAGAAGTTTGTTCAAAATTGTCAAAGTTCCTCAAGGCATTTTCTTGATCTAGGAGCTAGGGTTTTAAACTTTAAAGAAGCATATCTTGCTCATCTTTTGGTACTTTTGAGTGATTCCAAATAAATCCTTCTATTCAAAGGGTTATCAACAAATCACTTCAAAATTTCAAGGAGTTTTCACGTGGAAGAAGCTTGATGATAAAGAAAGATTACAAGTCCTTCAGATGAACCCCCAATTTCTCATGTGTGACTTCAAATGATCATAACTTGGTCAATTTTTATCACCTTGAGCCCAATATTTTTCCACAATGATCTTTAATATGTGAACTTTATGCCTTCTTTCATGTGCAAAGTGAGAAAATGGATGGAAGATTCCTTAAGGATACAAAAGATTATAGGTCCTTTCATGATTTTTTGTCAACTTCAACAAATCATATCTCTCTCAATTTTTGGTTATTTTCAATGGTTCAAGTTTAAAAATGTCATTCAAAGGGTCTATTTCATGCCATCCTTTTTGGTCAAGAGAAAATTCCAAGTGGAATTCCATGTTTGGATGCAAAACATTATATGTCACTTTTGAAGAAAAATTTGAAATATTTTTATGAAAAGTCAACCCTTTTTCTCCAACTTTGACTCAATGCAACTTCTTGCTCAAACATCCATTTGATCTCATTCCTTTCACATTGAAAAGCTTGTGACTTCATCTTTCAAATGCTTCAAGAATCACATCATAAGGTGCTCTACATTGTTGGCACCATGGTTATGAAAGTGGCATCATGAAATGGAAATTCCAAGTTCAGTCAGATTTGAAAATTAGTTTAAATCCAATTACAAGCCTGTTTAAAGATTAATTTCGTGTCTAATCATATTTAGGAACTTGCCATAACAAGAAACGATCCTTAAACCATCCAATTTGATGCGTTTTGAGCCATGTGAAGTCACACTTTTCACATTTAGCAGGTCCACACGATTTCACTCATTTTACCTCTAATTCACACGCTAGAGCCTTGCATCATAATCAGCTATAAATAAGGATCGTCCCTCACTCTTTTTTTCAAGCTTTTGATTGTCAATTGACCCCTGTTCAGATCCCACACGAACTCTGAATTTGAAATTCTGATTTCTTACATTCTCACCTTAAAACACCAAAAGCTCCATTCAGTTAGCTTCATTGAACTTCTCTGAAGCTAACCATACGGTTACTTTCAAGAATTGTGACCAATATTGATCTGTGGAAGTTCAGTTTCAGAGAAATTTCTCACAACTTCGTTCAGGTAGATTTCTTGGCCAAATTGATTCAAATAAAAGACTAACCCACTCCTTGTGTTCTTATGATCCTCATGCTCTTTATAGTTTGCAATTTCATTGAGAATTGAGCAAGATATCCCAGATTTTCGTGCTCGCTAATTTTTCTATTTTTTTTAAACACAACCTTGCATAATTTATATAAATTTGGCGTGATGGGACCATTAGAATCGTCTTGAAGAGACGAATCTAATGGTACCGGTCTAGTTTGCTAATTTTACAGTTTGGAAGATTCAATTTGGGGATGCCTGGAGTTTGAAGACGATGACATGTCCGTCTTCAACCAATGACATGAAGCCACATTATTTTTTTGAAATGGATACAATATGCTTGCCTTACAATGTGCGTGCCTCAGGAACCCTTGGATCTGATTACTTTTGTGAGTCATACTCCATCCAATGCGCCATATTTTAAGTTGTTTTATTTTAAAAATGTTGGATCCGGTGTGATATTTAGTAATGACCATGATATGTACAACTAGGGGTGTTCGCAGTGCGGTTTGGGCGGTTTTGAAGAAAAAAACACCCGAACCGCAAGAGAAAAAACACGCGGTTTGGTTTGGTTTGGTTGGTTTTTAAAAATAAATCTGAACCAAACCAAACCAAGCTAATGCTGTTTGGATTGGTTCGGTTGGTTCGGTTTTTTACAAAAAAAATGATTAAGCCATACATACAAATATAGAGGAAAATATGATTTTGCGTTTATTTGTTCATACATTACCATAAAAAAATTTATAACTGTCAAAATAAGTTTATAATGTGATACATAAAATTACGTATTATAATTTTATTTAAATCTAAAGAATGATATATACAAGATTGCATTCTTAAATAAATATTATATAAAGAATACGATAAAATATATTTTGTGAAAATAGTATTTATAAATGAATAATATTTTATTTTTTTATGATTTATAAATTAAAATAAATATAATACAAAGTATGATAAAATATACACATAATACATATTGATTTCTCTAAATAATTAAAGAAATATATATTCGTTAGTAAGATTTTATAACATAATGCAGTTTTGTTTGGTTTGATTCGGTTTGTAAAATACAAACCGCAAACCGAACTGAACCGCGCGGTTTCGTGAGAAAATGACCCAAACACATCCGAACCAAATGCGGTTTTTTGCTGTTCCGGTTTGGTTCGGTTCGGTTTTGCGGTTTTCTATTGGGCCGATTTGGTTTTGAACACCCCTATGTACAACGCATCAGATCCCTTGGATCTGATTACTAACGCGTTTTGACTCTCATCCATTGGTCCACATCTTTTTGGTTTTTATTTTCTTTTCTGATTTTTATATTTAATTGTTTTAAATTTTAAAAAATCATAGAAAATTCATTTTTAGTCCAACAAATCTAAAAACATTATGAAAAATATTTTTGATTATTCTCTTTCTGATTTTTATTTTTTCACATAATTTTGAGCTTTGGTTTTTTTAAAATAAATTTTCACTTTATTAGAATTGTTTTAAATGTTTAAAAATACTTTAATACATTTTTAAATTCTGAAAAAATTATGGAATGACATTGTGACAAATATTGGTGACCTCATTTTATTTTTGTTTCTGACTTTGTTATTTTTTATCATTTTTGGTTTATTTTACTCATTTCTTTTAATTTTAAAAATAATTTATGACTTTAAAAAATTACCAAAATTTTTATAAAAATATTTGAGTCCTTTTCTGATTTTTCTATGGTCTTACTATTTATTTCTTGATTAATTTGAACATAGTTAGTATTTTCCTCTTTTATTTCTATTTAAAAAAACATTTTAAAACCCTTTAAATGTATATATTAAATGAAATATTATTTTGTGATTATTTTCTGGTTGATCTTGGGTTAAATTCTTGATCATGGATTTTATTAACCTCATTGGATCCATGGTGTTGAGTCTAACTCCACAAAAATGTATGAACGATTTTAATAATAGTTTGATTAAAATTTAATTCAAATATGGTTTGTATATTCTTCCCCACCCCTCTCTATCTCATCCCTTTCTTATTGCACTAAGTGTTATTGGAGCATAATCTCTATATCATATCTCAAAACAAATGGTGTATAGATTGCTATTGATCGGCCTCAAAATAGGTGCGACTTCTATATAAGTCCACTTATGATTGCTTAACATAGCGCTAAATTTTATCCCGATTCGAATAAATGATCATTCATGGCCCAAACCTATGTTTGCAAGCCCGAGTATGTTAATTTGATCTCTTTGATCCAATAACCTTGAGATTCATTGTGTGGAGACTTTGGTTCTACCAATCCTCTAATGGATCTACAACACTTTTGGTCAACGCGGATCACTTAAACATCGTTGATCATTAAATGACACTTGTGAGGATTACAAATGGGTGATATACTTGACAAAAAGTAAATGCAACTTGTTGTGTGGAGGATTTGATTCTACCAATCCTTTAATGAGTTCCAAATGCAAGTTTCAAGATGATCATCCAACTAACCACTAATCACTAATGATTGACTTTATCTTTTATTTTTACTTTATGCCCTTTTATTTTTTATGCTTTATGCACCATTTACTTTTAACATTTACATTTCATGCTATTTTCATCTTTGATCATTTGAGCATTTAATTTTTTGTCATTTTTATTTTTGCTCATTTGAGCTCTTCTTTCCTTTTTTGAAGACACTTAGTAATCAACATAAACCATAAAAAACTTTAATGGTACTTGGACTATTTGGTTACTATCCTTGGTATTATGGAGTATTGGACTTCTTGGACTTAGGATTAGAAACTTTGGCCTATGTTGGAGACCTTGTGATGTTAATTGATATTTTGTCTGGAGTTCTTGAGGTTTACCTCAAGACATTGGGTTGTTTGTTTGTTTGTTTTGTATGCAGGTTATTGTGATTACATTCTTTGTTTATAATCTGGAATTCACCCGTATGCAGCCGTTACTCTGTCCAATTTTTTGTGAAGACTTAATACACTTGAAGTTTGGTTCTCACAAGAGGTCTAGTATCTTTGCTTGCTTGGTTTCAATCTAAAGAATGGGAATTCTATCTTGGCTCATAATGTCAAGTATTGGATTTTTGTCGGTTAGATGGTTCTTATCTCTAGCTTTTACCTTATGCCTTTAGGATAGTCTCTTCTTCTTCTCCCATCTTCTTTAATTTCAAAAATCTTCTTCCTCCCTTTGAAAACTCTTCTTGTTTTTAACTTGAACCACTTTCATAATAAACTTGGACTCATGTCCATGCATTTTCAAGACATTTTCATAAATAAACTTCAATCAACTTAACAATACCTTGGCATTTTTTGTGAGAATACTAAAAGTCAATCAATCTCATTTCAAACCATTTTGCCACTTTGGCTCTTTTATTTTAAAACTTTTCTCAAAAAGATTAGACTCTTGTCAATCCTTGTAGTGATGCAAACAACTATACTTCTACAATATGTAGTAAAAAGGGATATTTTCCACTTGGGTGTTGAGTGAGGCATTGTTGATTTTAAAATCCAAGCCATATCCTCCACTTTGAGATGATGCAAATTCTCCTTTCTCATGATTGTGGGTAGTAAGTATGTTTTCCACACGGATATTGACAATGATGTCTTATCTCATAAAATTAACCAACACACTTGTGTTTTAAATTTTTTAAAGAGGAACTACGTGTACCCTGATCCCCTATTGCACGGAAGGTGGTACGTAGGCACTAAAGGTTCGCAACCACTGAGGGTGCAAAAATCATTAAAAAAAAATTTCTTTTCTCACCTCCACCATCTATTTTTATACAACATTTTTATAGCCAAAATATATAGATTTTACAAAGAGGTTCGTGCGGAGTACCGTAGATGTTTAGGGTGCTAATACCTTCCCTTTGCATAACCAACCCCCTTACCTTGAATCTTTCCCCCTCTTTTTTGGGTTATTCCCTCTTTTCCCATTCCTTTGGAAACAATAAAGCGCGATGGAGATTTTTATTTTGATCTGTATAAGTCTAGTCAATCCAATGGCTTAGTCTTAAACATTTCTACCGCTACAGAAAAAATGGCGACTTCACTGGGGAAAGATTGACCTCTTATTGGTCCATCCCTAAGTGGGTTGAGCCTATATTTGTTTATATCTGTGTATATGCTATTGTTGTTTATGTGTTATATGTTGGTTGTATATATGTTTATCTCGATTTTCTTGGTTTTCGGGGTGCTTGGTGATTACTTATAAGTCCTATACCCGGACTTGGGAAAACTTTAAGATAGGACAGGCGGTATAGTCATGTTAAATTTAATGGAGTAATCCCAAAAAAGGAGGCATGAGATCCCCCACGCAGTGGAGGCCCGTTTAACTATAGTTTCATTTACCGAGAAATCGAGAAGACGTACTGCTTTCGACCAGGGAGCCTACTGAAGCTGAGGACCGTAGAATACCTAACCCATCTTGGCCTTTTAGGTGTAGCACGGAAGCTATGACAGAGTAATCCGAAAATAGTTGTCACGTGATGCTACGCTCTGACGAGTTTTTCTTGAGAATATTACTAATTAACGAGTTAATCGGGAAGTTGGTAATATCCGAAGGAAGTATGTAGACTTTGGGAACCTCTAGAACCTTGTTCGGCAGGTGATAACTTTTATACCATACCTTATGGGTAGTACCTTTGACCTCATGCTCGTGACGTTGAACCTATGAACCCTATATGTGTGATCTTGTGTGTGATTGTTGCATCATGCATCCATGCACTCATAAGCATCTTTTGAAGAAACCTTATTTCAAGGGATTTAAAAGTTGACCATTTGTGAATATCTCAGGTAACCATGGATTCTGGGAAAAGAAAGACCGAGAAATACAGTTTCAAGGATCCCAAGGTAGATGAGTTGATCAGTCTAGTTCTCGAGATCGAGTGTTCTGCAGATTTTCGGAAGAAGTATGGATCCATCATTCCTCTCATGAAGCTTAGGATGAAGGAGAGTTTCCTCTCGACCTTGGTCCAGTTCTATGATCCGATGTACCATTGCTTTACTTTTACTGGCTTGGAGGATGAGCCAAAATCACATGAGATTGCTGCTTTGATCCATCTGGGGAAGTCTGAGGTCGAAGCCCATATGAATACTAAAGGAGGGATTAGAGGATTACCAACTCAGTTATTATTGGAGAAAACTCGTTACTTTGCCAGGATGAAGAGTACAATCGCTTTTGAGGCCATCTCTGCTCTACTTGCTTACGGGTTGTTCTTATTTCCTAATGTGGTCAGGTTTGTTGACATTAATGCTATCAGGATCTTCATGATTGGAAACCCAGTTCCTACATTGTTGGGAGATGCCTATTACTCTATTCACCTTCAGAATTCTTAGCATGGGGGATGATTATCTGTTGCACGCCTCTGTTATACCAGTGGTTTATCTCTGATATGCCTCAGTAGGATGCTTTTTGGGATGTCAAGAAGGAACCCTGTTGGGCTCCTAAGATCATGGAACTTATTCACTCAGATATTGATTGGTATCATCGAGCTTACCAGGATATAGAGATTGTTGACAGTTGTGGTAGTTTCCCCAATGTACCTCTTCTTGGTACAAATGGAGGAATTAACTATAACCATGTTCTTGTGCGACGACAGCTTAGTTATCCGATGAGGGATAAACCAAATAGTATTCATTTGAGTAGTTTATTTCTGAAGGAGGGAGAAGACCATAGGGAAGCTAGGGAGCAGATTGCGAAGTCCTGGCGTCACATTCATAAGAAGAGTAGGAAAGACTTGGGACCTAGGGGTGTTGTTTCTTTGGAGCCATATTTTTAGTGGGTCCAAACGAGAGCTATTCAGTTGAAGATGCCATATTCTCGTGAAACACCTATGCCTGATTTATTTGTGAAGACCACTCCTCCCCTATTAGATGATCTAGAAGAGCTGCAGCTTGCTTTGGTCAGGATGCAACAAGAAAAGGATGCTTAGAAGAATAAGTGCCAAACTCTAGAGATTTCCTATAGAGCCGATTTGAAGGAGAAAGACGACTTGATTGAGATCCTTGAGAGTTGGAATGTAGAGACCATGGAGAGGCAAGGGGATTTATTTTCTCCTAAGCCTCAGTCAGATGCTATTTGCTCACTCCCTGATTCAGGTGATTGGAAGGAGGTTGCCACCAGATATGCGGAAGAAAACCAGAGGTTGAAGGCTCAGATTGCCATGCTCACAGGGAAGCGCCAACATATTGAGTGATCTCCATCAGCTTCGCTTTTCAGGGTTTTAGATTTTATTTTCATCTTGTACTTGGGATCATTAAAAGTTGTAATCCATTTTGAAGTTGTTATAATAAAATTTTCAGTATTTTCAAATGCGTTATTACTTTGATATTTGCAATATGTCTATAAATTTTAAATCCCTTGAAATATTAAATAACAAAATAAAATGATGTGCATTTCACATCATGCATCATATTTCACATATTTCTTGCATTTGTTATGCATATCCAGGTGTCTTACCAAGCTTCTTTACTTCGTCCAGCAAGCTGACTCATCACTACAACACCCGGGCTAATCTCAGAAAGAAGATGGACAACTTAGAATAAGAGAATCACGAGCTGCGCGAGGAGGTTTCTGCTTTGAAGGCTGACATGGCCAATCTTACTGCTCTGATGGAATCTCTAGTGGATGCTCAGAATCAGCCACCGAGTGTTCAACCTCAACCAACAAGGGTTACTACTGAAGCTCCGACTGTTCCTACGTCTGCTACTCTAGTTGTTGTTCAGAATCACATGCCTCAAGGTTACTCATGGGGAATGCCATAGAATTTTGTGCCTGAAGGTTTCAATCTTGGTCCTCAAGATACTCCAGTTGTTCAGAACATTGTTACTCCTGCACCTCCTGTGGTGCATGTTCCTGTTGCACCGCCTTCGGTAAATATGGTTCCATTTGTTAACGATGATGTGTGTCGTCCTTTCCCTCCACCAAGTGAAGACTTGGGTCTTTATGACATAATGGATGATTTCCAAGAGCAGTTTGACAAGATGCAGAGAGACATGAAGGCCCTCGGGGGAAAAGAGTTATTTGGGCAGAATGTGAATGAATTATGCTTGGTCCCGAATGTTAAGATACCTGCGAAGTTTAAAGTCTTGGAGTTCGAGAAATACAAGGGCAACACTTGCCCTCGTGCTCATCTGGTGATGTATGTAATGAGAATGTCTACCCACGCTGATGATCAGCGTATGCTGATTCACTTTTTTAGGACAGTTTGACTGGTGCTGTGCTGAAGTGGTATATGAGTTTGGACAGCGTCAACATCCATACTTTCAATGACTTGGGAGAAGCGTTTATCAAACAATACAAGTACAACATGGACATGGCGCCTGACCATGATCAACTCAGGGCCATGGGTCATAAAGACAGGGTCATTCAAAGAATATGCACAGAGATGGCGTGAGGTAGCCGCCCAAGTGATTCCTCCTATGGAAGAGAAGGAGATGACTAAGATTTTCTTGAAGACTCTGGGTGATTTCTACTACGAGAGGATGGTAGCGAGTGCGCCAAGTGACTTTACTGAAATGGTAGGCATGGGTATCCGCTTAGAAAAGGCTATGAGAGAGGGTCGTTTAACAAAGAGTGAAGGATCGAGAGGTATGAAGAAGCCATCTTATGGGTTTACCAAGAAGAAGGAATGGGATGCAAATGTTGTCATGCAAGAGAGGAGGGTTAACACTCCTTGAAGGAATTCTCAGCATCATCAGCAAGTCACCTCAGTTACTCCAGTTGTGGGTGTAGCTCCAACCACCGTTGCTTATCAGAGACCATCCCAGCAGGGGAATCAAGGGTATAATCAGAGAAGGGAGAGTTATGACCCTATTCCTATGAGCTATACGGAATTACTACCGACACTGATTCAGAAGAAGTTGGTTCAGACCTGACCACCTCCCGCTGTTCCATCACCAATGCCTTGGTATTACAGGACAAACCAAGCATGTGCTTTTCACCAGGGAGTACCAGGGCATAATGTTGAGAATTGTTATCGTTTGAAGACTGGGGTGCAGAAATTGGTGAAGTCTGGTATTCTATCTTTCAAGGATGTGGGCCCTAATGTAAAATACAATCCTCTACCCAAGCATGGAGGAGTAAATGTTGTGAATACGGTGGCCGGTTGTCCAGGCAGCTTCCGAATTTTTGACATTTATCTAGTTAGAGGAGATTTGGTGAAAATGCATGCAGACCTCTGTAAATTTAGCTACTATATGAATGACCATTCTGGTTGTGCTATTTGCAGTACATACATAAAAGGTTGCGACAAGATAAAGGTTGATTTGCAGGAGATGATGGATGAGGGTCTCATCCATATAATCAGGCCTAGGGCAGAGTATGAAGAAGAAGTAAACATCATTTCCGGATGTCGTGGAGAGTTCATAATCTTTGATATGGAACATATGAATGAGGATCTTTGATATGGAACACCAGTATGGATCTTGCCGAATTTGTTGTCGAGATTCCCGAGGATGTTCAATCGTAAAGAAAGGTGTTCAGTTGTTGTTGGACAATGGAACCATCAAGATTACAGGTCAAGGGGATGATTACCATGAAGTTGATATGGTTGATGTTTGTTTAGTTGACGAAGAGTCGGATGAAGAGTATGCCTCCACAGATGAGTATTTCTCCTCAGATGAGGATTTATTTTCCAGAAATGACTCAATAATGAATGATTGTGTTGAAGAAGGGGTAAACGTCATTGTACCTTATTTTCGTGGACCCTCCCATTTTGAAGTTGAATATAATAGCAAGCCAACGGTTACCCCATTGGTGATTAGTTTGTCGGGTCCTGTTCCCTACAAGTCAGATAAAGATGTACCCTATAAATACAATGCTACAATCTTAGAGGATGGAGTGGAAGTTCTCATCCAGCCAATGCCTGATGTTGGAAATATTGCTGAGAATAGTAGAGTGACCCACAACGGTCGTGTATTTGCACCAGTTGTTCGAGGAGATGTTAGTGCTGGAAAGTAAATTACTGAGAATGTTGAACCCAAGAAGGCTACGGGTGAATCTAGTGGAGCTACGTTAGAGAAAGAAGTGGATGAAATTTTGAAGATAATCAAGATGAGCGACTACAGAATTGTAGATCAGCTACTGCAGACTCCTTCAAAAATATATATCTTGGCTTTATTGATGAACTCATCTGCTCGTAGAGAATCCTTGACGAGGGTATTCGACCAAGCTTTTGTGGAGAGTGATATGCCAGTAGACCAACTCAGCAGTGTAGTAGGGAACATTACATCATGTAATAACTTGAGTTTCTGCGATGATGAATTTCCAGATGAAGGAAGGAATCACAACCTGGCCCTTCACATCTCTATCAATTACAAGAATGATTCACTATCCAATATGCTGATTGATAATGGATCCGCTTTGAACGTTATACCGAGGAGCACTCTTATGAAGTTGAAATATCAAGGAACGCCTATGCGCCCGAGTGGAATCATTGTGAAAGCATTTGATGGATCAAGGAAATCTGTTATTGGTAAAGTGGACTTGCCTATTCATATAGGACCACATTTGTTTCAGATTACTTTCCAGGCCATGGACATTGTACCCGCTTATAGATGTTTGTTGGGACGATTGTGGATTCATGAGGCAGGGGCTGTCACTTCAACTTTACACCAGAAACTGAAGTTTGTACGTGAAGGGAAAGTAGTGATCATAAATGGGGAACATGCATTATTGATATCTCATTTGTCCTCTTTCAGCATTGGGGAGGCAGATGAAGCTGCTGTTGGAACCCAGTTCCAAGCTTTATCTATTGACAACATAAGAGGAAATGAGAATTCCATGGTTTTGCTTAAGGATGTGCAGCAAGTTATGCGTAAGGGTCATAGTGAAGTATGGGGACAAATTGTGGATCCACCTGTAAACAAGAACGAAGTCGGCTTGGCGTTCTCTTTGAGGAATGATAAAGGTAAGAGCATGAAGCCGAAGTCTGCTGCAGGCAAGTATCAAGACATTTTCCATAGCGGGGGTTATATTAATCCAAATGTTTCTGGGATTAATGCCATTGTGGAAGATGAAGCAGAGCAGGAAATGCCAAATTACGTGACACACGGAGTTAGGGTTCAGAACTGGATCACCTATAATGTTCCCTCTTGCATACATGTTTCAAAGTAATTTGATTTGTTAATCTTTTTGAAAAGCTTTCACTCTGCCCAAGGTGGAATTATTAATGTTGTAGGGCTTATCTGTTTGCGGTGACTTTTAAAATCAATAATAAAAGTTGTCTTTGTTTCCCAAAATTGTGTCTTTATTTTCTGCTTTTTTTGGAAAATGGTAATCAGAAAAAAAAATTTCAAAATAAATAATAACTGAAAAATAATCTACACGATCACTTGTTATATGTGTCAGTTTCTAAATGCAATCATAAATCATATGTGCAGATTAATTAAAAAAACCCGTTGAACACAATGGCCCTGCACCCTCTCCCAACTTTGAATGTCCTATGTATGGGGCCGAAGAAGAAGTCTACGATGAGATTACAAAAGAGGTCTCATGGTTGCTTGAGCATGAGGAAAACGCCATTCAGTCATATAAAGAGCCATTGGAAGTAACCAATTTGGGTTCAAAAGAAGATCTGAAAGAGGTCAAGGTTAGAGCTTCATTGCATCCTGATGTGAAGAGCAAGTTGATTGAGTTGTTGAAAGAGTATGTGGATATTTTTGTTTGCTCTTATCAATATATGCCTAGTCTAGATACAAATATTGTAGAGCATCGTTTGCCGTTGAAGCCAGAGTGTCCGCCAATCAAACAGAAGTTAAGAAGAACTCACCCAGATATGGCAATGAAGGTCAAAGAAGAGGTCCTAAAGTAGATTAAGGTAGGTTTTCTTGTGACGTCAGTGTATCCTTAATGGATCGCCAATATTGTCCCAGTACCGAAAAAAGACGGAAAAGTCCGCATGTGCGTAGATTACAAAGATCTAAATAAAGCTAGTCCAAAAGATGATTTTCCATTGCCACACATTGATATGTTAGTGGATAGCACAGCAAAATTCAAAGTTTTCTCGTTCATGGACGGATTTTCCAGTTATAATCAAATAAGAATGGCTCTAGAGGACATGGAAAAAACAACGTTCATCGCACCCTGGGGAACATTCTATTACAGAGTGATGCCATTCGGGTTGAAGAACGCTGGTGCAACGTACCAGAGGGCTATGACAACCCTATTCCATGATCTGATGCACAAGGAAATTGACGTATATGTTGATAATATGATTTCTAAATCCCAGACTGAAGAAGGGCATGTAAAAGATTTGTTGAAGTTGTTTCAGTGTTTGAGGAAGTATCCTCCCTGCTTGAATCCAAATAAATGTACCTTCGGTGTTCGATCAGGGAAATTGTTGGGTTTCATTGTTAGACAGAGGAATTGAAGTTGACCCTAATAAAGTCAAAGCAATTCAAGAGATTCCAGCGCCAAGAACTGAAAAACAAGTCAGAGGGTTCCTCGGGCGTTTGAATTATATTTCCAGATTATTTCCCACATGGCTGCAACATGTGAACCGATCTTTAAGTTGTTAAAGAAAGATCAAAGTTGTGTATGGACGTATGACTGCCAAAGGGCATTTGGAAGTATTAAATAATATATGCTTGAACATCCTATCTTACTCCCTCCTGTCGAAGGAAGACCGTTGCTTATGTATCTGACAATGTTAGATAATTCCATGGGCTGTATTCTGGGACAACAAGATGAAATAAGGAAGAAAGAGTATGTCATTTATTATCTCAGTAAAAAGTTTATTGATTGTGAGTCGCGGTATTCCATGCTGGAAAAGACATGTTGTGCTCTAGCCTGGGCGGCAAAACGTTTGTGGCAGTATATGTTGAATCACACCACTTGGTTGATCTCCAAAATGGATCCAATCAAGTATATTTTTGAAAAACCTGCTCTTACTGGGAGAATTTACCGCTGGAAGATGTTGTTATATGAATATGACATCGAATACCCCCCTCAAAAAGTTATTAAAAGCAGCGTGTTGGCAGATTATCTTGCTCACCAACCAGTTGAGGATCATCAGTCTGTGGAGTATGAATTCCCCGATGAGGATGTGATGTTCCTGAAATTGAAAGATTGTGATGAACCATTGTCTGAGGAAGGTCCTGACCCTGAATCTCGCTGGAGTATGATATTTGATGGAGTTGTGAATGCTTACGGTAAAGGAATTGGTGTTGTGATCGTCACTCCACATGGATCACACATTCCTTTTACTGCAAGGTTAACATTTGATTGCACTAATAATATGGCAGAATATGAGGCTTGCATCATGGGTCTCGAGGAAGCTATTGATCTCAGATATAAAATTCTTGATGTGTACGGTGATTCAGCTTTGGTAATAAATCAGATTAAAGGAGAATGGGATACTCGTCACCCTAGCTTGATCCCTTACAAATATTATGCTAAAAGATTGTTACCCTTATTTAAAAAAGTTGAATTCGATCATATTCCAAGAGATGATAATCAGATGGCAGATGCTTTGGCAACTCTGGCTTCTATGTATCAAGTGAATACTTGGAATGATATACCTAGAATTATAGTCCGGCGACTGGATAGGCCCGCTCATATGTTTACAAAAGAAGAAGTAATAGATAAGAAACCTTGGTATTATGATATCAAGCATTTTCTCCAGACTTAGGAATACCCGATTGGTGCTTCGAAGAAAGATAGAAAGACATTGAGAAGATTGGCTGGCAGTTTCTTCTTCAGTGAAAATGCGTTGTATAAGAGGAATCATGACATGGTCTTGCTCAGATGCGTGGATAGACACGAAGCAGACATGTTGACGCATGAGATTCATGAAGGTTCATTTGGCACTCATGCTAATGGATATTCGATGGCTAAAAAGATGCTAAGGGCAGGTTACTATTGGCTGACAATGGAATCTGATTGTTACAAATTTGCAAAGAAGTGTCATAAATGCCAGATTTATGCGGACAAGGTTCATGTGCCTCCAACACTTCTCAGTGTGATTTCCTCCCCGTGGCCTTTCTCTATGTGGGGTATTGATATGATTGGGATGATAGAACCCAAAGCTTCGAATGGACACCGTTTTATCTTGGTAGCAATTGATTACTTCACCAAGTAGGTGGAGGCTGCTTCGTATGCTAATGTCACTAAGCAGGTGGTCGTGCGCTTCATTAAGAATAATCTTATATGTCAATATGGTGTGCCAAGCATAATTATCACCGACAATGACTCGAATTTGAACAACAAAATGATGACAAAATCGTGTGAAGAATTCAAGATTGTCCATCACAACTCATATCCGTACAAGCCAAAGATGAATGGGGGCTGTTGAAGCTTCTAATAAGAATATCAAGAAGATTATCCAGAAAATGGTTGTTATTTATAAGGATTGGCATTAAATGCTCCCTTTTGCTTTGCATGGATATCGAACATTTGTCCGCACTTCGACAGGAGCAACTTCGTTCTCCCTTGTGTATGGAATGGAAGTTGTACTCCCAGTCAAGGTTGAGATTCCCTTTTTGCGTGTGATAATGGAAACCAAGTTGATGGAGGCTGAATGGGTCCAGAACCGGTTTGACCAATTAAATTTGATCGAAGAGAAGATAATGACAGCTTTGTGTCATGGACGGTTATATCAGAAGAGAATGAAGAAAGCTTTTGATAAAAAGGTCAAACCTCGTGAATTCAGAGAAGCTCAAGAAAGCCTTCTCTGGCGGTGCATTAATTCTTGAAACTATGGATGGCGAGGAGTTCCCACGTCCCATGAATGCTGATGCAGTCAAGAAATACTTCGCCTAAAGAAATAAAAGAACAGCTCGCTAAGTTGAAAACCCGAAAGGGCGACATAGGCAAAAAAGAGCGTCTCGGTAGGCCGAAAATTCGGAAGGGCAGTCTAGGCAAAAATTAGAGACATAAACAGAATAAATTTCCCGCTAAGTTGAAAACTCGCAAGGGCAGCTTAGGCAAAAGTTAGGGACTTTCTTGGCAAGTAACTACATTGGACAAGACTTGATAATCGAAGCAACAATCTTCTCGGATCCTCATCATACTTCAAACAGAAGCTGCTGCTCGGGATTTCAAAATTTATTAGAGGGGATGGTGGTCATTGTATCTCAATGTATCTTTTCCATTATATATTACCATTTTCCGAACTTTGTGATCATCCATGGAGTCTCACCATTCGCAGACTACCATTCTATTAATGAAGTTTGAGCTTTTACCCAATTCTTTGTATTTCTTCATTTTATTTAGCTTACGAAGACTTCATTTATTATTGATAATAACTGTCAAAACAAAAAAATTAAAATAACAAAAGTGATTTTCAAAAAGAATTCACAATTTTCTTTTACTTTAAAATTTGTGACGCAAGAGAAAACAACAAAAATGGTTATCCCAAGGATGGATGAACTCCAGTTGTTTTGAGAAGTTTTTTGTTTCCCATGGGAAGGTTTTCTCAGGATGTTTTCGTTGTACTGGGTTTGTGACTCCAGTCTCCCTGGTCTAGTTTTGATTCATTTCTCCTAATTTCTAAGTTTGCATGATATGAAGATTCAATCCGAGATTTCTCCATTGAAGTTTTCGTTTGTTTAATAGAGGTTCTTTCTTCCTAGAGAAGTTGGTACAATAATCACTCTTGAAGAACACACGTATCCAGTTTCTCTAGTGAAGAACGTATATTGGTTTTCCCTTTGAGGATGTGGTGTTAACCTCCCCAGTGAAGTCAGCACGAAATTCCCAATTAATGTCTTGATGATGGGACATTATACGCCTTAACGAAGTTTGTGTGTTTCCTCTTTCAAAATGGGCCTGAATTCCCCAGTGAATGTTTAGATGATTTGGTGTCTATCTGCTTTACCTGAAATTTATTTTGCAATCCCCAATAGAAGTGTTACTTTTGAAAATATTTGTTTCCTCGTTGAAGTCTGAGTGGTATTCCCTGGTGAAGCCTGGAGAAGGATGTTATATCCATGTATCTATACTATTTTTGTCGCTTGGATTTGTTTACTTCCAGATTACGTTTCTCCCCATTAAAGTTAAACCAGGCAGTAGGTTTTGTTTCCTCAGTTGGCGCTTACTTTTTCTTGGATTTATCGTCTTGGATGTGATTTAGCCGAGTGTTAATTGTGCTTGAGTTAGTTTTTCCTGGTTACACCCAGTGCTATCTGTCTGTTTTGTCAGCATATACATGATAACACTCATACATTCATACATACATCATGCATAGCTAAAATTGGCAAATCATTGCTCATTCACATTTTTGTTGACATACTACCCTGCTTTGTAGAGTTATGTTGTCCTCTCTCCAATAAAGTGTTAGCCTTAAGCAGAAAGCGTATATTCTTTCAATTTCCCCACTGAGTTACCCCTCGTGGAAGATTTTTACTTTATCCTTCTGGTGCAGCTCTTTGGCTGGATAGATTGGGTTTCCCTCTTGAGTTTATTTCTCAAAATATGTATTTTGGTTGACTGTTTCACTCCAGTTTATTTCTGGTTTGAATCTTTGTTTCCTAGCATTATTATCACCTAGGATTTCTGCGAGCTTCGAGCATTGGTTTAGGAAATGTGCATTTATTTTGGCACAAGAAAAATTTTATCTCCTCAGCAAGAATATGTTGGTATTTCCCCAGGAAGCCGTATTTCTTTCCCCAGGAAGTCATTTCTACAAATCTTCCTATAACAACAAGTAGCAGGTTTCTTTATTTGAGCAACTCATACTTCTCCGTAAAAGTCAACGTTACTTTTTTGTTATCTTATCTATGAGTGGATAGTTTGTAGTTTATTGTCAAATTACTCCAGTAGATGGCAAGTCTTTCAATATGACAGAGACAGTTCGTTTTGAAATCTTCGCAAGTGGAAGTCTCTTTATTTGAGATGATGTAAATTCTCCTTTCTCATGATTGTGGGTAGTAAGTATGTTTTCCACACGGACAATGATAATGATATCTTATCTCATAAAATTAACCAACACACTTGTGTTTTAAAAATTTTAAAGAGGAACTACGTGTACCCTGATCCCCTATTGCACGGAAGGTGGTACGTAGGCACTAAAGGTTCACAACCGCGGAGGGTGCAAAAATCATAAAAAAAATATTTCTTTTCTCACCTCCACCATCTATTTTTATACAACATTTTTATAGCCAAAATATACAGATTTTACATAGAGGTTCCTGCGGAGTACCATAGATGTTTAGGGTGCTAATACCTTCCCTTTCCATAACCAACCCCCTTAACTTGAATCTTTCCCCCTCTTTTTTGGGTTATTCGCTCTTTTCCCATTCCTTTGGAAACAATAAAGTGCGGTGGCGATTTTTATTTTGATCTGTATAAGTCTAGTCAATCCAATGGCTTAGTCTTAAACATTTCTACCGCTACACGATGTACATGCGTTGTCTCAAATCCTAAATAATGGAGTTATAAGGAAGATAATATGTAGTCAACCCTTTGAGCCTAAGAAGTATGAGTTTTCTTTTTCACGTAAATTGAAACCTTTAACCATAACCTGAAGAAGAGTAGTTTCTCAGTTAATCCAAATGCACATGCAGTTGCAAGCTTTTACTGCGTACACAACGAATAGTATCAGAGACATCCTTCCAAATCAAAATACAGTGATGGTTCCCCATAAAACAGGAAGTCATTATCTCTCAAAAGAAAATCCCGCTAAGTCAAAACCTATGAAGGAGATTTAATATAAAAAACTGGGGCATCCCGCTGACTGTAATCACAGAAGAAACAATTCAGGCAAAAGGTAGGGATAATAAAATCAAAAAGAGGTCACTAAAAATACTCGACAACAGAAAAATGTTATAAAAAATGACTGCCTTCTTAAATAAACTTCCAGTATCCATCACCAAAATGTCATTCCAGACTCAATTGGAAGCTAAATGCACAATTAACTGAGTATATGGCTGAAGAACATCACGGAGAATGGGTTGGGTACAAATAAAGTTTGAGCCTTTATCCTTTGTTTCTTAAACTGTGAACCAGACCATGTTACAACCCTTAAAAGTCCTAACTGAAGCATAAGTTAGTTCAAAAGCATACTATTACAAAAGGTATCCTGACTCCTGTAAGGCTTACTATAAATCCTGAGTTGACTTCATATTCTTACAAAATTATGTTGTTAACTAAAAATAAATTTTCAAAACTTCAAGAATGACATAAGCTTTGCATTTTTAATACCACTAACTAATTGTTCGACAGCAAAAAAATTCGTATGACGAATATTCAATGAATGAAAATCCTCCCAATGGACATAATTACTTTAGATGACGCGTCAAATAGAAATACACCTCTAGTAACAAGCCTTTCGTGTACCCAATTGGTTATAAATAAAGGGGCATGACATGTTATTGTCTGACTCGTCCGTGGTAGTCGAGTTAAGATTCAAAGAATCTCTCACAAGTGTTGAATATCCAGAGGCAGATCTCCATCTGAATCACTTGGGGCATGCTACACTGATCACGAGTTTCAGCAAAAGCCATTATCCTCGGTGTCGCTAAATTGCTTCTCTATGACAATAGTATCAGATGGTGTCATTCTTGCATGACAGTTCTTAGAAGAGTACTGAGGAAGGTCAAGATTATTAGAAAATTGGAAATCAATAGTTGACCAATAAAGCATCGGGTGCACCAGACTAATCCCAGGGGCAAATGGACTCCCTCATACGAAGGGTCGCGCATGATCAAGCAAACATTTTCTAGCAGTGCTACAACACTTACTACTATGGACAATGACAGTTCTCCGTACCCTGTGAACACGAACATAGTCGGAAAATACTACGCATGAAAAAAGACCTGCTAGGTTGACTGGCCTATGCAAAAATAAAGGCATCCCGACAAACCAAAAGAGTTTGGGCAAAAATTAGGGACATGTGAGTAAAATTGTAACTCCCGACAAGTCAAAAAACTAAAAAGGTGGCTTGGGCAAGAAGTGGTATCCCGGTGGGCTGAAAACCCGAAAGGGCGGTCCAGGCAAAAGTTAGGGATTAAGGCGCACGACTATGTCCCAATATCTTATTACTTGTCTATCAGTAGAAGACTCATCACCTTGATCAGCAATTACCAAGGGCTCTAGAAGTCGAGATAATGTTCAAGTCATCCATAAAGCCCCACAGAGCAATTTCCACATAATTATCCCTACAGAGCTATTTGCACAAGCTCATCTTCAACAAGGATATACCCCCCACAAAATCGAATTCGCTAATCATGCTCACCATCCGATTTCTATAGAATATAAGGGAATATGATCTTTTCCCCGACAATATCACCCAACTACGGAGTCCCAGTCGGTACAGTTTATGGAAATTCTCTTCCACAACTGAGTTTATTCCTCCAAAATTGTAAACCCCCTGCAGATTTCTTTTCTCCAACAGAGCTCATTTCCTCGACAAGGGTGTTTCCTCAGAAGAGTGTTTCTCCGCCAACAGGGTTTATTTCCCCAACATGGTTTATTTCTCCAACAAGGTTTATTTCCCCAACATGGTTTATTTCCCCAACAGGGTTTATTTCCCCAACAGATTATAATCTCCCCAGTTTGAGGTTGTTTCTAGCACAAATTACCGACAAGATTCACACCTCCAGCAAAGGACAGTTCGGGTTTCTATTCCCAAAGAGTTTCTACTGAATCTGAAACTGGATCAGATATTATTCAAACTTATTCTCTCCAGACGAGTCAGTATCCATATCAGAAACTCGGTCAGACAGCACCTCGAAAGTTTACACATCTATTTTATCACCAATCAGGGTATATAAGAACTGAAATTCCCAGTAGAGCAAGGAACGACCAATAATCTTGGACTCTTATCCCCAAACAGGATTCAAAGTTCACCAACAGAGTTTCCTCAAGTAGAAAGCAGGAATACCCATCAAGATCGAAGATACACGTACTCTTCATCCCCGACAACAATCAGAGATTTATTTTTCCCAGATAAAGATGCGGCACGGGTTTACAAATACACTTCAACAACATTTCACATTTATACATCATTTACAAATGTCATAGCATGTGCATTCGAAACACATATATCAGTCTCATTTATTTTGAGAATATCATTGCGCAATACATTTCATACATCATGACATTGAAAACAACTAACTCTTTACCTTTTCAGGAAAGATCAATCAACATACAAACATCATCAATTACCTATATGACCAGACAGTCTTCTCAAAGGCTACATCTGACAAATGACTACTTAATCAATTTCCTTAGAGGGTCATTCTCAAAGAGGCATATTTTCTAGTTGAAGTTGGGCGTAGACATCTTCTAGTACATCATTCAGATGAAATCGAGCGTAGATTCCTTTTGATACTTTTTGGAAAACTTGGGCGTAGGCTCCTTCCAACATATTATTCCAGTTGAAGTCAGACGTAGACATCTTCTGGCTCAGATTAAATCGAGCGTAGATTTATTCTGATACTCCTTCGGAAAAGTCGGGCGTAAACTCTTTCCAATATGTTTTCTAATTGAATTCGAGCATACACATCTTCTAGTACATCATTTAGATGAAATCAAGCATAGATTCCTTCTGATACTTTTTGGAAAAGTCGGGCATAGACTCTTTCCAACATCTTATTCCAGTTGAAGTCGGGTGTAGACATCTTCTGGCTCAGATTAAATCGAGCGTAGATTTATTCTGATACTCCTTCATAAAAGTTGGGCGTAGACTCTTTCCAACATGTTTTATAATTGAAGTCGAGCATAGACATCTTCTAATACATCATTCAGACGAAATTGAGTGTAGATTCCTTCAGAAGCTCCTTTGGAAAAGTCGAGCATAGACTCCTTCCAACATCTTCTTCCAGTTGAAGTCAGGCGTAGACATATTCTGGCTCAGATTAAATCGAGCATATATTTATTCTGATACTTCTTCTAGTTAAAGTCAGGCGTAGACATCTTCTGACTCACATTAAATCGAGCATAGATTTATTCTGATACTCCTTCGGAAAAGTCGGGCGTAGACTCTTTCTAACATGTTTTATAGTTGAAGTCGGGGTATATATCTTCTAGTACATAATTCATATGAAATCGAGTGTAGATTCCTTCTGAATCTCCTTTGGAAAAGTCGGGCGTAGACTCCTTCTAAATTCCAGTTGAAGTCCGGCGTAGTTATCTTCTGGCTTAGATTAAATCGAGCGTAGATTTATTCTGATACTTCTTCGGAAAAGTCAAGCGTAAACTCTTTCCAACACCTGTTCTAGTTAAAGTCGAGCATAGACATCTTCTAGTACATCATTCAGATGGAATCGAGCGTAGATTTCTTCTGATACTTTTTTTGGAAAAGTTGGGCGTAGACTCCTTCCAACACATTCTTCCCGTTGAAGTCGGGCGTAGACATCTTCTGGATCAGATTAAATCGAGCATATATTTATTCTGATACTCCTTCAGAAAAGTCGGTCATAAACAACTTCTAGTTCAGATTAAATTGAGCATAGATTTATTCTGATTATCCTTTTGGACAAAGTTGAGCATAGACTCACTCCAAATACATCTTCCAAGACAAAGTCGGGCGTAGACCTAGCCTAATTCCTATCAACAGTTATTTTGGATGGCATCTATAAGCCCATATCCGATGACTCTCTGTCACCTCTCCAAATGGCATATTTAAGCCTATTCCTGGTATAATCAACCAAGAGTGTTACTTCGTGCACAAGCGAGTGTATATTTCTGGGCACTTAAGTGTTCAATCATCTTCCACCTTCAAGTCGTGAATAACCTACATGCCAATCTAACTCTTCAGGTTTAAGAAGATTGATCAGGGGTAGTTGTTGTACTCCAAAATTTCCCCTCCTATTTTCTTCAAGACATTCTTCTAGGGTTCTCACATGCTGAAGGATGCTCAAGAATTGATCAGACAAATTCTCCTTCTAAGCAATGGGTCCATAACTAGGGTTTCATCTTGTACAAAGAAGAATGGGTTTCAAAGGTCTCAAATGGTTTTCATGGTTCATCATAGGTCTTCAATAGTGCTCATGTCAAGTTTCAAGCCTTGCATCACAAGTTTGCTCAGTCAATGGCTCAGATGATTGAAAGTCAACTATATTGGGTAAAAAGTCAATTATGGTCAACATACAGTCAAACTTCAAGATTTTTGGTCAACACCAACATTTTGGAATGATATTCATCATTTGATCAAGGGTTGATCATGATTCCTCAAGAGAATTCCTCAAATCATCAAAAGTCCAAAGTTTCCAAATTAGGGTTTCCTTAGGAGAAGTCAACTGAACTTTGACCAAACATAACTTTCACATGCTTCATCAAATGTTTCCCAACCAAAGCCAATTTTGAAGGAAATTCAATTCTCTACAACTTTTTATATGTATGCTCAAGTCCAAAAAGTGCTTCATTTGAAATATATGAGCTAATACATTACAGGTCATTTCAAAAGTCAACGAAAAGACACTTTTTGTCAAGGCAACTTACATCAAGATAAAGTCTCCAAATAAAAAATTATCAAAAGAGAAACTGTAGAGGACATATTGGTATATCCAAAAAGTCCAAGATCACCTTCAAATTAAAAAAAATTAGCAAGTTATGAGTTGCACAAGTTGGGCAATTTTTGAGAAATGCATGAAATCTCAATTGAGCAAATTTGTGATTTTGGGCTATTCGGCCTAAGTTTTGGAATTAAAATGCGTTCATGACATGTTTAAACACCCCTAAGTGCATCCATGCATTATTTTAGTTTTTATTTTATTTATTTTGATTCTATTTATTTAAAATCAAAATTAAATAAAATAAATACAAAGTAAATGCAAGAAACATGCAAGATTTAAAAATCTGAATATTTTGAAATCCAAATAGCTCATGACAAGCTGTCAAGATTGTGCAAAGCCAAGAAGGGAATACAATCTCTTCTTTTGGAAAGTTTTGAATCAAAACCTTCATCTATTAAACACCGTAATTCCATTTGATTTTGTACCACTATTGTTAACCTAATATGATCTCTTTTATATATATATATATATATATATATATATATATATATATATATATATATATATACACACACACACACACAAGCATCAGATCACGACAAGATAGACGCAACTACTTCCTCCAAGCAATTGTTCACAAAATTTCAAAGGAAGGTGAAAGTCATATCTCAAAGATCCAACCACTCCAAATCAAAACTAAGCATTCCAATCTTTTCCTGAGCATTGTTAGAGTAAGTCAGGGCCATCCATGATAGCCCTCGCTGCCTGAATCACGTTATCGATCATCTTCGATTACATCATTTTTGCATTTTCACATCTTTGTTTTTTCATGTTATTCATTCTTTCTAACCATCTAGATCAATGTATATGAATGCTTAGAACAGGTTGTAGCCATCACATAGAGTTGATAACATCCAAATCTGGATTCACCATTTTTAAACAGTGCTAGGGTTTCTCATTTGAAACCTATGATACCGAAAGTTTCAGCCAAAATGGATCCCATATTTGAACTCAGGAGGAAATTTTAAGTGGATTAATATGTTTTGTATGCTTTAATCTTGTGTATTTCGCAGGTCCAAAAATCCCCCTCATCGGAGAATATGGTGGAAACCACCATGGGCGGTGGTTTGATATTTTGACTGTATGCATGGCAAAACAAGAAATGCTAATTGGTCCATTTCAAAAAAGGGTGCGCGTGTGTTGTTGTTTTCTTGATGTCAGCACTTATTTTGTATTATGTTTTTATTATTTGATATAGACTATCAGATGTAACGACCGCCCCAATGGTGAGCGCGTGTTTACAAAGGTGTTAGTGTACCAGAGCATGGGTTCGATCCCTGCCCCTGGTATATTATTTTTCTCATATTTCTCTTGTAGGTCCAGCATGAATCCAGTCTAGTGTGCGCATTGTGTATCTCACATCTTGACCATCATATCTCAACCAATCCAGATCCAACAGCCAGAAGGGAACCCCCATGATGTACCTCTTGGAACTGGTCATACAGGATAATTCAAACTGCTGGGCTAGCGTGTTTGGGCCTAGCAATCTACTTCCCTTTCACCCCCAGATCTACTTTTAGGCCCATCATTCTTTTTTTATTTATTATTTATTTTAATTTCTATTTTTAAACATAATTAACTTTTTCCCTAATTAATCAATTAAATCAATTTAATCAGAATATTTCATAAAAAAAAATCAAAAAATGTTTTTATCAATTAACTTTTTAATTAATATTAGACTTAGGTTTTATTTTATTTAATACTTTATAATTTAATTTAGAATTAGGTTAATCATTTAACAAAAATACCAAAAAATATCAAATTAAGTTTTTTTTATAAAAAATATCTTTCTTAATACTTATTTTCTTCGCTATTTAAATTTCTTAGATCGAATGTATAAGCTTCACGTCAAGTTGTAATAGTTTTAGATTTAAATTTTATGCAAGTTTTTTTACTAAATATTGTAACTGCTAAAGGTTATAATAAATAAACTAGGGTTTATTGTTTTCCCCCCATTTTTATGGTTTGTAACCCCCATCCCCAAAGCATTGTAATAGCCTAGGTTTTATCTTGCCACATTTTACTTTCTGCACCTATAATTATGCTTATATGTATATATATAACTGTATAGTAATTAGGCGTGTATGATAAGATCTAAAATCAACCATCAGATAACCCTAATCAAGATGATATATCTGAATTGAACGCACTTTTCACACTCGCACCTCTAGGGTAACCTCCCTTGCTGCCTCGATAAAAAACAGTCATGTCCCTCAAACGTGGGGACGCTTTAGCAAAGTCCCTCAATACAAAAGATCGTAGTGCCTCGATGACCCTTTGATGCTGCCTTCGATAAACGATCTTAGTCCCTTACGATAAATTGCTAAAGTGTCCTGTGATACGGTGGGAAGAATTGACTGTTTTTTTAAATGCTGGTTCGCGTTTTGCGTTTGTTTTCGCAAAATGTCGTGGTAAGTAAGAGTCTCCATTGACTTTTATTTTATCCAACAAGGAAAGGAAAAAAGCACATAAAAATTCCTTTTTCGAGATATTTCTGAGTACGGGGGGTAGATTATAGAAAGGGAAGGTATTAGCACCCTTTCTATCCGTAGTTATCTACCGGCTCTTAGGTACTTGCTCATTGTTTTCAAAATTGTTTTCTTTGTGTTTGCGGGTTTTGAAAAGTTTTTTTTTTAACTTCGATTTAACTCTTGCTTATATCTTCAAGAGTGTAATGAAGTGTTTTTGAAAACTTGTTTTATAAAAGGAGTGTAAGTGTGAAAAAAGTTTTGTTTTGGATGAGCAAGTATCTAAGAACTAATCTACCTACTCGAAAAAGGAATCATTCTATGCTAATTTCCTTTAGACAATGCTATCCCACTATTAGTGAGTAGGTAGCACCGTCGTTGGAGTTTGAGGGTCAATTTGAAAGAGGGACATATGGTCACTAAAGCAATGTTAGGACGCCTTAGCGGTAACCCTAATGTCTTAGATAATTTATCCGAGGCAACCGTTTCGAGGCAACTATGATCTTTTAAACAAGAGGGTGACCTCTAAAACAACCTATGCTCAATGACCGTTTACAAAGGCAACCAAGTGGGGTGTACCCTAGGAGTGCGCATGTGCGAGTGTGTTGATTTCAGTTATTTTTATCTTTGCATATGTTTAGGGTGATCTAACCATTTTAAGATTAAACATTCATTCTTGTCATGCAAGCCCTATTATCAAACATCTAGTAGTTGAATAATTTGCAAAATTAAAGGTGCGAAATTTAAACTAATTATTACAAGACGTCGGGTATTTACATTGCCAAAAAACAACCCTTTGAAAATAAAGTAAAAGCGGTAAAAGTAAATGTCATAATTAAATATTACAAACCGCGAGCAGATACAATAATTGGATAAATAAAGCGTGCGATGCGAAATTAAATCGAAGGCGAAACTAGGGTTTTGACCCTCCTAATTAAAAGAAAATATTTTTGGTTGTTTTTATTTATTTTTTAAGAAAAGAAATTAAATCCTAAAATTAAATGCTAAATTAATTATTAAATAAATTAATTAATGAAAAATATTAAATGACATATTTTTGGAGTTTTGTTAATTTAGGAAAGAAAATAAAATAATTAAATTAATATTAAAACCTAATTATTCTAATTGATTTTTTTTATTATTTGCAAAATAAATTAAAGTTACCTAATTAATCAACCTAATTAATTAATTAATATTTATTAACGAAAAAAATAAAATTCTGAAATTTAATTGGGTAAAAATATTTTTGTGATTTTTTGATAAGAAAGAAATTAATTTATTGGTTAGTAATTAAATTGAATAAAATAAAACAATTAAATAAAATAAACAAAATAAAAAAGGAGTGAGATGGGCCTGATTTTGGGTGTGTGTATAGCAATTTTTCTGGCCCATTTGTGCTGATCCATTTGACTTTTTGGATCTTGTGCACTGGCGTTGACTTGGTCCTTTGGTGCACCTTCAATGATGGCCACCAGATCTGGCCATCTGGCACACTGATGAGGAAGGCATATGGTGGTCATCAAGCCCATGCACGCACTAGATTTCCTGCAAGAAAACAATATTGAGAAAATAGGGGGACCTGAGATTCGAACCCAGGTCCTGAGAGGAATTCCATACACTCCCTTGCCACCACGTCACTTGTTCCTTTTTGTTAATATAATACAAATAAATAATAATATAATAAAACAAGAGTTAGTGGTCAGAAACAAAAAAAAATGCGCGCTTGTTTGAATGGACGAATGGTGGGGTGACAACTCATCGTCCCCTTCCTTGAACCGTGGCTAAAAACTCTGAAACCTATACCTACGGACGTTGTCCGTCAGTACACGTCATGTTCATTCCAAAATCTCCTACAGGCCATGGAAATGATTTCTAAGACCATGGTTGAGGTCGTCTCATCCTCCTGATTGCAACCATGCCCATTATGAAGGCTAATTATTCCTGAAACAAAAAGCCCTAAAACCAAATACAAAACCCTAGCAGTGGTGATTCATGATATAGGTCATATAAATGAAATTGGCTATTGTAAAAAGCTTGCAAATGATATGGTGATCAAGAATATGCCAATATTTTACACAATGGATGCAAGAATAAAGCTAATCGAATTCAAGAAAATGGTGGTTCCGTGAATGACTTACAGTGCACTAGGGGGCTTGAAAACGTGTGGTTTTTCTTGCTTTAGGTTCCTGAGATTGCCAGGAAGAGATTGAGACACGTATCAAGCCTTGAGGACGCCTCTAACCTTTGTTTCAATCTCACACTTTTCTTGTATTTTTTCAGATTTTGTTCTCTCCCTCTATCTGATCTCCAACCTCGTTTTTGATATGCCTCGCCTCCTTATGTATTGTACAATGCATTAGGGTTGCAAACTCTGTCCAAATCCCTCTCCATCAATGACTTTGGATTTGATTTGATTCTTCTTTAACAACCTTCCAAAATTGGCTTCTTTTCAATATTTTTGTACACATATGGCTTGATGCGAGTTTGAATGCCTTGCTAGCTGTAATTAGAGCCTGAAACAATCATCAAATCCTTGTTATCAATGCTTTTGAATTTTATTTGATTTTATTTGATTTAAATCAAATTAATTCAAATAAAAAATCAAAATAATTAATAAAATTATGATATGGACACATGGCCAAGGCTAGAGCACGTGGGATATAATGCCAACTCAAAACAAGTGAAAAAGAATGGGCCCATTTGGCAAAATTTGAAGTTTTGGGCATAGTTGACTTTTGGCAATTTTGCAAAAAAGTCCAACTTCAACAATGCATAACTTCCTCAATTTTAACTCTTTGGAGGTGTTCTTGGACTTTTTGGAAAGATTGAGATGTCCTCTAAGCAACCCATTTGGTCTAATATCAATTTTATATTCCATTATCATGTATGAAGCTTTGACAAAAAATGTGTTTTTGTTGACTTTTCAAAATGACCTATAATGTCCAAATTCATAACTTATTGTGAGTGCATATTTTGAACTTGGGAGATGAATATGGATTGTAGGTAATTGCATCGTCTTCAAAATGAGCTTTGGATGGGTCATTTCTCATAAAGTATGAGAAAGGTATGCTTGGTCAAAGTTGAGTTGACTTTTCCTACAAAACCCTAACTTAGCAACTTTTGAGTCTTGATGAATTGTGAGAAATCCTTGATGAATCATGATCAACCCTTGATCAAATGGTGAAATATAATTCAAAATGAGAATGTTGACAAAAAATCTTGAAGTTTGACTGTATGTAGGTCACAGTGTACTTTTGCCCTAACATAGTCAATTTTTGGACCTTTGAGCAATTGACTGAGCAAACTTCCTCTGCAAGGCTTGAAACTTGACATGGATGATCTTGATAACATATTAGGACATTAGTGAGCATTTAGGGACACTTGTACTCAAGGATATTGATGCAACACAAAACCCTAATTTGGGGTAGACTGCCTTAGGAGAGAGCTTATCTGACCAACTCTTGGACTACCCTGAGCAACTTGAGGATCTTTCTTGAAATATTTTGAGAAATATGGGAGGGCAAATTTTGGGGTATAACACGTCCTTACGAGTTTCCTTTATGACTGTACAATGATCCGCGCCCGTCCCTCCCACATCCAACGATAGGGCTTCCTACTAACTAATGGTAGGATAGAACTATCTAAGGGGAAAAAAACATGAAAGACTCTGAAGTAGGCAGATAGCTCGTAATTGCTTGCTCACAAAAAAAACATCTTTTCACACATACATTTTTCTTTGAAATATTTTCAAAACAAACACTTTGTATGCATTCTCAACTGATACGAGAATCATTACAAAGTTGTCGAACTTAGGCATTTTCAAAATATTTTCAAAACTTACACATTCACAAAGCATTTTCAAAAGTGAGCTAGTGATTAAGAGCCTGTAGATAAATACGTATGAAAAGGGTGCTAACACCTTCCCTTTTCATAACCTACCCCCCTAACTCAGAAAAATTCTCAAAGGTCTTTCCTGTTCTTTTCACCTTTTCTTTATTGGATTAAAGTAAAGTCGGTGGCGACTCTTGCTATCTACAACATTTGCGATAAAATGAAAAATCAAAAGTCATTTCTCCCACCATATTATAAAATATGATTCCCATGATTTCATATACATAATGTATATGCGAATCTGTTGATGTTGTGGTATAATAATATGATGATTTTTGGTGAAATTGGGGTTGTATTGGTATGGAAATCACATGGAATTGGGTGGGAACTGATGCAGGATCACAACTAAAAGTTGATATCAGGAGGTCATCATTGGGCGGTCCACTTGCGTTTCTGGGCAGTGATACTTCGCCCAAGAAGCGATGGACGAGGGTCTGACAGTGGGAGCAAAAAAATAACACACTCCTGAAAAATAAGCAATCCCTTCAGCATCTTCAGGCGAGTGCGAGGTGATGAGGTAGCGTCGGGCGACACTCAATTTTTTTGTCTGCTTCTTGGGCGAGCCTCAAGCGAGCAGACTGGGACTGAACTATTTTGAAAACTTTAAAATTCATGACTCAAGTTGTGAGTGTTCGATTTATGTGTAGTTCAAATCGTTTGAAAGCCAATTTAATGTACTTTCTTTTGAAAATATTTTTAGTACTAGAATTCCAATGATTTGAAGCATGGACGAGTGTTTTGTAGTGTCAAATTATGTCGTTTTATGAAATTACACGCAAATACTTTGTGAAATTTATAATTGGTGATGTCCTAAGGCTAATGATAGAAATGATGTTATTATGAAGTTAATTATGACGATTTTTAATCACTTTGTGAGGTGATAAATGCTACTTGTAGTGATAATTGATGGTGTTCATGATAATTTTATGTATTCGTGCTATATGATGATGTTTATGTGATGGTAAATATGTGATGATATTATGATGATTACATGGATGATGATGCATTTTGAATAGTAGTGGTCAAGTTTTATTTATGTTGTTGTGCATCATGCATTCTTGACATATATTAGGACATTGATCCAATGATGTTGTTAGGACGTTGGTTCAGTGACGACCTCAATTACATGGTGTGGTGAAAAGTGCAAAAGTGTAATTATTTGGTATATAATTTTTTTTGCACTTATCGACTCTTTATTGTTAATATTAGTTGAATAACCCTTACTTTTGTTGTAAATTCGTTTAGTTGCGTTTTGAGTATATATTATATCAGTTGATTAGTTTTGTATATGTTTTTTAGGTATTTGAGTATTGTTGGAGCAAGAGGAATAAAGCTCCAAGATGAATTTTTGGATCAATAAAGGAAGAAGACCATGATTGGAGGCCAGATGAAGTTATCCAGTGGAAGTAACAAAAGTTGCTAAACTGTCATGCATCGCCGGGAGAAATGTCTGTCGCCGGACGACAGTGGGCGACTTTAGAAGAGCAATTTTGATGTTTCCTCTGCCTTGTTTCATCGGGCGACGTGAGTTTGTCTCCGGGCGATGTTAGATATTATTTTGATCAGTTGAGGACGTGGCAAAATCTGGGCCAAGTGTATAGAAGGAATCGTTGGGCGATGCTTTTGAGTCGTCGGGTGATTGTCGAGGAACATAATTTTGTTATATTTTCCTTTTCAATTAATTTGGAGAGTGATGGTTTTGGGGGTGAGTTTTTGTTCTCCCAACTCCATCAACCTCATTTTTATAGTGGATTAGCTTAGATAATACAACTAGGGCTTCACTTATGGATGATTGGAGGTGGATTTCTCATTAACCGGCTTTGACAAACCAGGAGATTTGTGGTTTACCTCTTCTCCTCTCTATGTATTTATCTTGTGTTGGGTTTGTATATGTATTTACTTTGAACTTGTGTATATTTGTCGCCCATGGCGTTATATAAAACTTTCTTTATTAATCTTTGTCGATTGTTGTCTTAGATTTTTACACTCTGTTAGGGATTTGAGTTGTTATAGACATATACTGCTTAAATTCTTATCAGGATGATTATCTGTTAGTTTCTGAACTCTAGAGATAGAGTTAGAGCCAACATTCACTTTGGGTATCAGAGCTTAATGTCTTTGTGTTGGTTGTGTTGTGCTGAGAGATCGTCAGTGCGATTAACATAGTTGACTTATGTGTTGTTAAGGTGGTAGAGAGATCACTTCCTTGGTGATGTAGTGGGCCTCTCAATTTGGGTTAGAAAGGACTTAGGTCGTGAGTGACACATGATGACATTGATAAATATTGTAGATTAAGCATAACAGGTCGATAGGTTTAAGTTTGTGACGAGTAGAGTATATTACAGTCGGATAAGTTTGTCTATCCTTTTTATACATTTATTTTCTGTTGATACTTTTCCTTTCAACCTATTTAACCCCAAAGTCATTAACGAGAGATTTGTCGAACAATAATTTAATAACCAATCTCAGTGGACACGATACGATATAACCTAAATATCACCCGGTAAATTAATAACTTACTTTTTGCTTGCCTCCCTACCACCGTAACAAAATGGTACCGTTGTCAGGGATTGGTTCTATTGTTTTTGCATTGCGATAATTATTTTGTTTTTGAGTTTTGTAATTATTTTATATGTTGTATAGAAATTGTATATTAACTTAAATATGATATTTGTGCATATATGTGTTTTCACGTATTGTTGTGAATTGTCTTGTTTTCGTAATATTTGTTGTGTGGTTTTTATGACACTTTCTTTAGGATTGCACAGTGTGATAATACCATGGCATGACGAGAGGAGGTTACTAGCTTGCACAAAAAAGACGTCGAGCTTACGACATAAAATAAGCATGTTGTATTGTTTTTATTTGTGTTAGTTTAGGTAGTATGGTGACTTGTGTTTTAACAAGCTGAACTTGGATTAGTTTTTAAATTTCAAATCTTCACTTTTCAACTTGTTAATTCACTTTCACCCGTTTGTTTCGTTATGTCAGTTGAGTTTTTATGAAATCTTGCCGTGTTTAGCTTGAGGAAGTTTCTTAAAAGTTTGTAAATATTGTATGTTTTGTGTAGTTATGTAGTAATTAGCTTTATTATTATTTTTCTAATTCTTTTGTTGTTGTTTATACTCTAGTTTTGATTCGGTAACTTGTAGAATATTGAGGTGATTTATCAAGTTTGATTGTTTCGACTTGCGAATTCGTGATAATGATTTTTGTTAAAGTTTTGTACACGTTCGACGTATGTGTTTATCGCTTTTTATACTTTAGCATATTCATGATACTTAGACTTTTTACAATTTTTATGTCATTCATTATTTTGTATACTTGTTTATTTATGAATCACTTTAGTTTCCACCCTTTTTATGAGTAGCTTTCCATTGTTCACATATGTTGGAGGCCATAATTCTTGTTTTAACTGGATCTTATTATGCTTAATCTTTTGTTTTTGTTAATTGTATGAATGCAAGAAAAGGATCAAGGCATTTTTTTTCATTTTGACCACAACTACCTAGCCAAACAGTCAAATCACCTTGTTAGTATGTGATCATTAGTACCTCCTTTGAGCTTTTTGTCGATATCCATGTTGTATTTTCTTAATGCTTGTCTATGAGTGTTTAGTTCCCCTTTTTGCATGGATGTTGATTCGTTGTTTTCTTGAACTCTCAACTACTATTTTGGTTTGAATTTTTACCTTGCCTTAGAAAGTATGGAGTATTCACTAAGATGTTGGTTGAATTCAAGTTGCGGAGAAAAATTATTTTGTATTTATTGGTCTATTGCTATGAGGTTGAAAAGAAAAAGGAATAAAAAGAAGAAAAAAAAGTGAAAAAAAAGTGATAGAAAAAGAAAGGGAAAAAATAGAAAAGCTTTGAAAAAGAAAAAAAAAAAAGAGTATGAAATAATATTGTGTTAATAGGTGACGTGTCTTGGTGTGAAACTTGTGATAAAGAAGAAGTTTGAATGAAATTCTATTGTTTGAAACTTTGTAAAAATAATTACTCCCTAAGGTTTAGGGAAGTTTTTGTTTCAATTAGCTTTAGGACTTATCACTTGTTTGTTAACCAAGCCACATTACAACCATGAAAATCCCTTTAGATTCTTGCTTTTATATTTTCAATATAAATTTTTGGATGAATGCATAATTTTGGTCTATTGTTTGAAAGATTGTTGGATGAGTGAAAATACCCTATTTTTGTGTGTTTTTAATCTACCGATGATTGTAATTGCTAGGTGTGATTCATTTGTGAACTAGTATTGTTTTAGAATGTTTGGCATAATTTTTGTATTTAGCATTTGTTTCGTGTTTATGTTATAGTCATAGTTTAGTGGTAAGTGTTTACTTTGTGTGTACTGTTTTTTCATTTGAACCATTGCATTTGTTTTCTATTTTCAAAACCTATTGATTTATGATTCTTTGATTTATCATTCTTTGTTCTTTGGGTTATTTGACTTTTCTAGAGGACAAACAATGATTCAAGTTGAGTAGAATTTAATAAGTGAAAAAGTATAGTTATTTGGTATATACTTTTTGTCGCACTTATCGACTCTTTGTTGTTAATATCAGTTGAATAACTCTGCTTTTTGTTATAAATACGTTTAGTCGTGTTTTGAGTACATATTGTAAGGATGTGGTACTTTATGCTTGTATATTTCCTTGTCTTAAATTTTTAAGGTACTCTTCAACTAAGATGAACAAATTCAAAGGATTCCAACCTTCTCATACAAAGGGGGAGTTATGCATCTTAGGGGGAGAAGCTCTTTTCGGAAATTACAACGCATCTAACAAGATCGTTTGTCATCATCAAAAAGGGGGAGAATGTAAAGCAAGCTTCTCAAATGCACTTTTGTTTTGATGAAGACAAACCATTATTTACAAAGAAGGCAAAGATTTTTGACTCAGCTAAAAGCATATGTGAATAAAGTCTTCAGTTCAAGCACTTAGCAAAATTTCAAGGTATAATAATAATACTTACTTTGAACTTAAGACATAGATGCTCAATGGTAAAAAGAAATATTTTATATTGTCCAAATCCTTACTCAAGTTTTTCTAAGCTAAAAATAATTTTTTACTTGAGTGCAATCGATTGCATGCTTCAATGTTTCAAATCTTTTGCTACTGTTTCTAAGTGTAATCGATTTGCATGTTTATGCAATCGATTTCACTCAATCAATTTTTGCTACTGACTTCACATGCAAACGATTTAAACTCTTGTGAAATCGATTTCATACTCAAAACTTTTGAAATTCTAGCTGTTGAAACCCTGTGCAATCGATTTACACAAAGGGTGCAATCGATTGTATGCTGCACGATTTTGAAAAATAGCAGCTTTGCACATGCCTGTTCATAAAACCATTTTATGGAAACCTTTCACTCAATCTTGGCAATTGTTCATGATACATCTCCAGAACTTTATGTTGTTTCAAAAAGGTGCTATGAATATATAAATACACATTTTCAAAATCATTTCAACACCTCTTCCAATTATATTTTCTGAATTTTCAAAAAACAAACTCAAGCTGTTATACATTTTCATACACAAGTTTTCTGCACACTTTCACATTTTTTTAACCAGAAAACTTTGAGCATTATATATCTTGAGTCATTGTATACTATTATCATTGGAAGAGAAGATCAATTCATTGATTAAATCACTCAAAGTGGTCATTGCTACTCAAACTTACTCAAATCAAATATTGTTATATACTTGCTTATTTTTCAGGGTTGTTGGAAATAAGTTTAAGTCGTTTATAAATCTTGTTTTTCCAGGATTGTTGGATACAAGTGAAGTCACTTTGAGAGGATTGTTCTCATTGTTGACATAGTGAAAATCCAAGAGGATTGTTCTTGGTCCAAGAGGACTGTTCTTGGTTTTGGGTAGTTCTTGTTTAAGTTTGCCACAATAAGGAAATCTCTTTCATGTTGAAAGTGGACTGGATTACCCTCAGACTGTGAGGGGAACCAGGATATATCACTTGTGTCTCTTTATTTTTCTGCACTTTACTCTTTCATAAACTCACCATAATCCAGAAAAATAATATCCATCATCACTAAAACCTGAATTTTTTAAAGTACATAATTCACCCCCCTCTTAGGCGCGCTTTGTACTTATAATTGGTATTAGAGCAGGTTATAGGTAACCTGTTCCTAAAAGATCCAGAATGGCTTCCGCAAATCAAAATCTCGTTTTCAGAGATGGTGGTGGTAACAAAAAGCCTCCTCTATTTTGTGGTGAATATTTTGACTTCTGGAAAATACGCATGAAGGCACATCTAGAAGCACAAGGAGAAGAAATATGGGATGCTGTCGAGAATGGTCCTTTTATCCCCATAACGGTAATCAATGGTGCTGGCTCATAAATGCCTAAGACCGCATGGGACGAAAATGATAAGAAGAAGGTTCTCTATGATAAGAAGGAAATAAATCTTCTTCAAGGTGCACTTAGCATGGATGAATTCTTCCGTGTCTGGGCATGCAAAACAGCGAAAGAAATATGGGATACCTTGGTACAAATTCATGAAGGAACTGTTGAAGTTAAAAGATCAAGACTAAATACCTTGAGTCAAGAGTATGAATTATTTCGAATGCAGGCCGGAGAAACCATCCTTGACCTACAAAAGAGATTAGTGCACTTGACAAATCATCTAAGTGCTCTTGGTAAGACTTTGATAAATGATGAACTAAATCTGAAAGTACTCAGGTCCTTGAATAGGGAATGGCAACCAAAGGGAACGACAATTTTAGAAAAGAAAAGTCTCTCCTCAATGACTTTCGCAACGTTGTTTGGGAAACTTCAAGAATCTGAAATGGAACTCGGAAGACTTGAAAAACATGAAAATCAAGAGAAGAAATCCAAGAATATTGCTCTAAAGATAGATTTCAAAGAAGTTGAAAAGGAATACAATCTGGAAGAAATGAAAATTTCATGCTTCTAGTTAAAAGGCTTGGTAAGTTCTTTAGTAGAAACGACAAACCCTTTTCTCATTCAAAAGTAAAGAAACAATTCAAGAAAAAGGAAGCTTCCATATCAACACAAGAAGTCACATGTTATAAATGTGGTAAGAAAGGTCATATCAAGCTGGATTGTCCGAAACTCTCCAAGAAAGGTGGCTACAAAAGCAAAAAGGGATTCAAGAACAAAAAGACCTATGTTGCATGGGAGGATAATAAAATAAGTTCCTCATCCGATTCCGATAATGATGAAAGTGCAAATCTAGCATTGATGGCCTCACACCATTCCGATGATGAAGACAATGAGGTTAGTAATGAATTTTCTCTTTTTGATAGTGATGCACAAGGTTATATAGATGAACTATTAAATGAATGCAAAATTCTGTATAAAACTATTTCATCTCAAAAGAAACAAATTTCATCTTTAGAAGAAAAATGTGAATCTATGGAAAAAGATTTCAAAGAAGAAAACAAAAATTAAGTGATGAACAAAAACATAATTTTGTATGCAAAAATTGTGAATCACTCTCTTTCCAAATTGTCCAATTAAAAAGAGTCATTGAAAGATATGAAAAAGGCCAAATTAGATTGGAATGTGTTCTTAGCCAACAAAGATTCTCCAACGATAAAAGTGGACTTGGATATTCAAAGTTTTCAAAACCAAGTTCTAATAAAACTATCTTTGTTAAGGCTAGTGATCAATCATCCAAAGAGAAAGTGGACAAAACTAAAATAGTTCATCACTATCCTAAAAAGAAAACATTTCTTAAGAAGAAATCTTTTCCTTCTAGATATAGAAGTAACTTTGAACCTACTTATTTTTATTGTGGTATTAAAGGCCATACACCTAATGCTTGCTATGTTAGAAACTTTAGTGTGGCAAGTGGGCATTATGTGTGGGTAAATAAAGGCACTAATTATGAAGGATCCAAAGCAACTTGGGTACCTAACAAAGCCTAATTTGTTTTGCAGGTATGCTTGAAGACCACATGCAATCTTTGGTATCTTTATAGTGGTTGTTCAAAACATATGACGGGAGACATAAACCAATTTTCAAATCTAGCTCTAAAGGCCAAGGGTTTTGTCACTTATGGAGACAATAATAAGGGAAGAATTCTTGGCAAAGGCAAATTTGGTGCTCCACCTTTCACATCCATTGAAGATGTTCTTTATGCTGAAGGACTAAAGCACAATCTTCTTAGTATTAGCCAACTTTGTGACAAAGGCTTCAAGATCAAGTTCATCAAGGATGAATTCTTGATAGAAGATGAAGTCACACATAAGGTTATACTTAAAGGTAAAAGAATCAATAATATTTTCATGATTTCCCTTGTTGATCCATCTTTGAAGGTAAAATGTTTCATGGCGAACAACGATGATTCATGGTTGTGGCACAAAATAATTGCTCATATTCACATGGAACACTTGAATACACTACTCAAGCATGATCTTGTCATTGGGTTGCCTAAAATAAATTTCGTCAAAGATAGACTTTGTGATGCTTGTCAAAAAAGGAAACAAACAAAATCAACTTTCAAATCTAAGAATGTGGTTTCTACTACAAGGCCACTACAATTGTTACATATGGACTTATTTGGTCCATCAAGAACAAGAAGTTTCGGAGGTAATGTATATGCTTTGGTTATTGTTGACGATTTCTCTAGATATACTTGGACATTCTTTTTAGTGCAGAAAAACGATGCATTCAAGGCATTCAAGAAGTATGCTAAACAAATTCAAAATGAAAAGTCTCTAACAATTGCCTCCATAAGAAGTGATCATGGCGGAGAATTTCAAAATGCTCTATTTGAAGAATTATGTGGAGAACATGGAATATCTCACAACTTCTCGGCACCAAGGACTCCCCAACAAAATGGAGTGGTGGAAAGAAAGAATATGTCTCTTGTAGAACTTGCAAGAATGGTGCTTAGAGATTCAAATCTTCTAAAATACTTTTGGGCGGATGCGGTGAGCACGACATGTTTTGCTAGCAATAGAGTTAACATAAGACCGGTCTTGAAGAAAACTCCATATGAACTCTTCAAAGGGAGGAAACCAAACATTTCTTTCTTTCACATTTTCGGATGCAAATGCTTTGTCTTAAACAACGACAAATATAACCTTGGTAAGTTTGATGAAAAATTCGATGAAGGTATTTTTCTTGGCTACTCTCTTTCTAGTAAGGCATATAGAATCTATAACAAAAGAAATTTAATAATTTAAGAATCAATGCATGTATATTTTGATGAAACTAATCCCTCCAAGGAGGATAATATTATTTATGATGATGATGATGAAATACTATAAGGACCTCAAGAAAATACTTCCAAAGATCAACCAATTTAACACGAAGAGTCATCCCAACAAGGATCAGATCTCAATGATCTACCAAAAGCATGGAGAACTCATAGAGATCATCTTATCGATAAAGTAATTGGTGATATAAGTCAAGGTGTGACAACAAGACTAAATCTCAAGGATGCTTGCCTAAACATGGCGTTTGTCTCTCAAATTGAACCTTCCAAAGTTGATGAAGCCTTAGGCGATGACCAGTGGATTATCGCTATGCAAGAAGAATTAAATAAATTTGAAAGGAATTAAGTTTGGGAACTTGTCCCTAGGCCAAGCAACAAACACATTATTGGAACAAGATTGTGTTTAAAAATAAAACTTGACAAAAATGGAATAATTGTTCAGAACAAAGCAAGGTTGGTAGCACAAGGCTACAATCAAGAAGAAGGAATAGATTTTGAAGAAACTTTGGCTTCGGTTGCAAGGTTAGAAGCTATTCGTCTCTTACTTGCCCATGCTTACTCATTAAATTTTCAGCTTTTCCAAATGGATGTCAAAAGCGCATTCTTGAATGGATATATCAATGAAGAAGTCTACGTTAAGCAACCCTTGGGGTTCGAAGATTTCAAGAATACATACCATGTATTTAAATTAAGAAAAGCTCTCTATGGGTTGAAACAAGCACCAAGGGCATGGTATGATCGGTTAAGCAACTTCTTATGTGAAAAAGGTTTTGAAAAGGGTAAAGTTGACAAGACTTTGTTTATCAATAAAATAAAAGATGACACTTTGCTAGCTCAAGTCTATGTTGACGATATCATTTTCGGATCTTCAAACCAAGAAATGTGTGAAGAATTTTCAGCAATGATACAAGGAGAATTTGAGATGTTCATGATGGGTAAAATGAATTATTTTCTTGGACTTTAAATCAAACAATTAAAAGATGGCATCTTCATCAACCAATCCAAGTATTGCAAGGAACTCTTGAAAAGATTTGACATGGATAACTGTAAGGAAATGTCTACACCAATGGGTTCCAGTACATATGTTGATCATGATGAATAAGGTGATTACATTGACATTACAAAGTATCAAGGTATGATTGGCTCCTTATTATATTTGACGGCAAGTCGTCCTGACATAATGTTTAGTGTTTGTCTATGTGCTCGCTTTCAAGAAAATTCAAAGGAATCTCATCTCACTGCGGTGAAAAGGATCATGAAGTATCTCAAAGGGACAACAAATCTTGGATTATTGTATCCTAAAGGCAGTGTTTGCAACATAGTTAGTTATTCTGACGCGGATTATGCAGGTTGTAAAATCGATAGAAAAAGCACAAGTGGTACTTGTCACATCCTCAGAAATGCATTAGTATCATGGGCCTGCAAGAAATAAGCATGCGTTGCTCTTAGCACGGCCGAAGCAGAATATATTGCAGCGGGTAGTAGTTGCGCTCAAATTTTGTGGATCAAACAACAACTTCGTGACTACCAACTCGATCTAGGATGCATTCCTATACAGTGTGACAATACAAGTGCAATAAACATTACAAAGAATCCGGTCATGCATTCAAGAACCAAACACATAGATATACGACATCATTTCCTTCGTGATCATGTACTTCAAGGAGATGTCAATGTGACATTTGTAGATACTCATAATCAACTTGCCGATATCTTCACTAAACCTTTGGCAAGAGAACCGTTTTACAAGATTCGCCGAGAGCTTGGCATTCTTGATGAACACGACATATATGGTGCTTTCTATCCTTGTTATGATTTTACATATCTGTTTTAACCTTGCTATATGTGAATATATATGTTAAGTGGTGTTTAAGTTTAAGAAAAATAAGTTTTTGGTCATTTATGGTTGATGCAAATCGATTTCACAATAGTGTAAATCGATTGCTCACTGAGTGTTTTTAATTTTGACCTTTCTGTTTCAGTGCAAATCGGTTGCACCATAAGTGCTAATCGATTGCACCCTGTGTGTTTCAATTTTATTTTGCTTCTGTTTTATGTGCAAATCGATTGCATCTGTATGCAAATCGATTGCACTCACTGTAACATGCTTTTATGACATAAATATTTGTTAGTCAGAATTCCTCTCTCTCTCTCTCTCATATTCCAAAGCCAATTAAACTTCATTACATATAATACAACCCACTCATTTCTATCTACTCACAAATCATATCCAAACTTCATCTCATCAATCATCCTCCTCTAAAAAAAACCTAAAACCTTCAAAACCCTAAAAACACCTTACCCATGGCTTCAAGGCAAAAACGAAAGGTGTCAGCTTCATAGAAAGGGAAGAAAAAGGTTGGTTCATCCTCTGAGAAGTCCATTACTTTCATCTCTCACCGAAGTACAAGAAGCAAGATTCACAAAGGATTTTCAAAGAAAGATAGTGTCCAATCCTAAATATGGTATGCTATCATCCTTTCCCCATGAATGTTTCTCCTTTCAAAATGATTTAACTGCTTATAGACTAGAACCATTAATTTCATCATTTGGTCCATATTATGCGGATCTGGTAAGAGTATTTTTCAGCAATTTAACTCCCCACAAAGACAAGATGGTGAGATATGTGTTGGGTACTCGAATCTCTCTAACCCCTGAGATTGTTGGTGAGATTCTACATATTCCCTACACTGGAAGCTCTGTATACGACCCTGAAAACGAGGCATGGGATGACTATAGGAAAAAGGAATTTTATTACAACATTGGGAGATTAAGCGAAGCTGAATTCCATGCCAAAAGGATTCATGGTCTAGGCGGAGTGATTCCCTCTAGAGACTCATGGAGTGCAGGTAACTTTTATATAGACGATCAACTACTTCATTACTTTATGGTCTATATTATGTTTCCACGGGCTGGAAACCACTGTACCGTGACTAACCTGGAAATGCAGTTGATCTATGCAAGAAAGAAAGGAATAAGTGTTAATTGGGCAAGGCTCATAATGGTTCATATGCTGAGAGTTGATGCAAAATCAAAATTTCTACCATATGCTTACTTTGTTACATTAATTATGGAAGAATTTGGAGTTGATTTTGCTGGATTTGAGAAAGTTAATATGGACCCAAATCTGCATAAGATTTCAATAAAGAATGTTGACTCAAGAATGGGTGTTCATTATAATCCGGAAACAAAAACTATAACTTACATTGGTGAAGATGTGGTTGGTGATGAATGGAACGATCAAGAAGTTGAAGGTGGTGAAGCTGTACCTCCTCCACCTACTGCTCCCTCTGGTCCAAGCAATCAAGATCTTATTGATTTCATGTCTCAACAATTTTCCTCCATGAATACCAACATCAACAACCAGTGGAATGCTATCAAAGATTCTACAAAAACCCGAATTAATGACTTCTGCACAGATGTGAATCAACAATTCTCTTACCATTACTCTCATCTTCACATTTCACCATATGACCCAAATAATCCAGATGAACCTCCACAACATTAAACATAACCTCCTCTACGACAACAATTTCCAAATCAAGGATCTTGGTTCTATAACAACCGGGACATGAATCAACCATAAAGTTCTGTCCAACTTTATTATGTCTACTATTTTCTGTTATGTCCTTGTTATGTCATTCTACGTCTTGTTTGTTGTTAAATTTCTTTGTAATTGTTAGACTATTTGTGATGCATGATTAATTAAGTTTTCCCTTCAATATTGCTTTATTACTGTCTATGTTTTTGCATCTTTCCCTTCTTTTTGATAATGTCAAAGGGGGAGAAGGATGTGGTACTTTATGCTTGTATATTTCCTTGTCTTAAATTTTTAAGGTACTTTTCAACCAAGATGAACAAATTCAAAGGATTCCAACCTTCTCATACAAAGGGGGAGTTATGCATCTTAGGGGGAGAAGCTCTTCCTAGAAATTACAACGCATCAAGAAAGATCATTTGTCATCATCAAAAACGGGGAGAATGTAAAAGCAAGCTTCTCAAATTCACTTTTGTTTTGATGAAGACAAACCATGATTGACAAAGAAGGCAAAGATTTTTGACTCGGCTAAAAGCATCTGTGAATAAAGTCTTCAGTTCAAGCACTTAGCAAAATTTCAAGGTATAATGATAATACTTACTTTGAACTTAAGACATAGATGCTCAATGGTCAAAAGAAATATTTTATATTGTCCAAATCCTTACTCAAGTTTTTCTAAGCTAAAAATCATTTTTTTACTTGAGTGCAATCGATTTGCATATTAGTGCAATCGATTGCATGCTTCAATTTTTCAAATCTTTTGCTACTGATTCTAAGTGTAATCGATTTGCATGTTTATGCAATCAATTGCACTCAATCAATTTTTGCTACTGACTTCACATGAAATCGATTTACACTCTTGTGCAATCGATTGCACACTCAAAACTTTTAAAATTCTAGCTGTTGAAACCCCATGCAATCAATTTACACAAAGGGTGCAATCGATTGTATGCTGCACGATTTTGAATAACAGCAGCTTTGCACATGCCTGTTCATAAAACCATTTTATGGAAACCTTTCACTCAATCTTGGCAATTGTTCATGATACATCTCCAGAACTTTATGTTGTTTCAAAAAGGTGCTATGAATATATAAATACACATTTTCAAAATCATTTCAACACCTCTTCCAATTATATTTTCTGAATTTTCAAAAAACAAACTCAAGCTGTTATACATTTTCATACACAAGTTTTCTGCACACTTTCACATTTCGTTAACCAGAAAACTTTGAGAATTATATATCTTGAGTCATTGTATACTATTATCATTGGAGGAGAAAATCAATTCACTGATTAAATCACTTAAAGTGATCATTGCTACTCAAACTTACTCAAATCAAATATTGTTATATACTTGCTTATTTTTCAGGGTTGTTGGAAATAAGTTTAAGTCGTTTATAAATCTTGTTTTTCCAGGATTGTTGGATACAAGTGAAGTCACTTTGAGAGGATTGTTCTCATTGTTGACATAGTGAAAATCCAAGAGGATTGTTCTTGGTCCAAGAGGTATGTTCTTGGTTTTGGGTAGTTCTTGTTTAAGTTTGCCACAATAAGGAAATCTCTTTCATGTTGAAAGGGGACTGGAGTACTCTTGGACTGTAAGGGGAACCAAGATATATCACTTGTGTCTCTTTATTTTCTGCACTTTACTCTTTTATAAACTCACCATAATCCAGAAAAATAATATTCATCATCACTAAAACCAAATTTTTTTAAAGTACCTAATTCACCCCCCCCCCCCCCTCTTAGGCGTACTTTGTACTTACAATTGTATTGGTTGATTAGTTTTGTATATGTTTATAGGTATTTGAGCATTGTTAGAGTAAGAGGAATAAATCTCCAAGATGCATTTTTGGATCAATAAAGGAAGAAGGCCAAGATTGGAGGCTAGATGAAGTTATACAGTGGAAGCAACAAAAGTTGATGAACTGTCCTGCATCATCGGTAGAAATGTCTGTCGCCTGGTAATAGTGGGTGACTTTAGAAGACTAATTTTGATGTTGCCTCTTCCCTGTTTCGTCGGTCAACGTGAGTTTGTCACCGAGTGACGTTAGATATTTTTTTGATCAGTTAAAGACGTGGCAAAACCTGGGCCAAGTGTATAGAAGGAATCGTCGGGTGATGCTTTTGATTCGTCGGGCGATTGTCATCAAACAAAATTTTGTTATATTTTCCTTTTCATTTCATTTTGAGAGTGATGGTTTTGGGGGTGAGTTTTTGTTCTCCCAACTCGATCAACCTCATTTTCATAGTGTAATAGCTTAGATAACAACACTAGGGCTTCGCTTATGGATGATTGGAGGTGGATTACTCATTAACCGACTTTGACAAACCGGAAGATTTATGGTTTATCTCTTCTCCTCTCTATGTATTTCTCTTGTGTTGGGTTTGTATATGTATTTACTTTGAACTCATGTATATTTGTCGCCCATGGCGTTATATAAAACTTGCTTTATTAATCTTTGTTGATTGTTGTCTTGGATTTTTACTCTCTGTTAGGGATTTGAGTTATTATAGACATATATTGCTTAAGTTCTTATCTAGGATTATTATCTGTTAGTTTTTGAACTCTAGAGATAGAGTTAGAGCCGACATTCACTTTGGGTATCAGAGATAAATGCCTCTGTGTTGGTTGTGTTGTGCTAAGAGATCGTTAGTGCGATTAATATAGTTAACTTCTGTGTTGTTGAGGTGGTAGAGAGATTACTTCCTCGGTGATGTAGTCGGCCTCTCAATCCGGGTTAGAAATGACTTAGGTTGTGAGTGACACATGATGAAATTGATGAATATCGTAGATTAAATATAACAGGTCGATAGGTTTAAGTTTGTGACGAGTAGAGTACATTAGAGCCGGATAAGTTTATCTATCCTTTTTATACATTTATTTTATGTTGATACTTTTTCTTTTAACCCATTTAACCCCAAAGTCATTAACGAGAGATTTGTCGAACCATAATTCAATAACCAATCTCGGTGGACACGATACGATATAACCTAAATATCACCCGTTAAATTAATAACTTACTTTTTACTTTCCGCCTATCCGCCGCAACAAAATGGCGTCGTTGTCAAGGATTGGTTCTATTGTTTTCGCATTGCGATAATTCTTTTGTTTTTGAGTTTTGTAATTATTGTATATGTTGTATAAAAATTGTACATTAACTTGTATATGATATTTGTGCATATATGTGCTTTCATGTATTGTTGTGAATTGTCTCGTTTTCATAACGTTTGTTGTGTGATTGTTATGACACTTTCTTTAGGTTTGCAAGATGTGATAATACCATGGCATGACGATAGGGGGTTACTAGATTGCACAAAAAAGGTGTCAAGTGTAACACCCCAATATTACCCAAGGTTTTATATGCAACAATCAGAGTAAATTAAAATTTCATAAATTTAATACTGAGGCATCACACCTTCAAAAACAACTCACTTTAAACAGTTTGATTTAAAGTATAAGTCTGGGATACATAGCATCGCCGGAAGACATAAATTGATTCAAAAACATGAAAACATCTTCTTTAATAAACTTCCTTAATAAATCATATTTTCATAAAGTATGATTCTATATACAAAAGGAAGAACAACAAAAGAATCAACAACAAGACAACATAAATGTTTCCCCCCGAGTGCTACGTATCAGAGCGACACCGACTCAACTAACAGCAGCTATAAACTCCGTCTTCATAACCTGCACGTTACCAATATAAAGGTAACGGCGAAACAAGTAAAGGGTGAGATAATCCAAAACATATAGTTAAAGACATGATAAAATATATATATATAGTTTTGGAATTGTAAAGGATATAAGTTAATAAGTGCATTCCAACACATATCCAAACCTCACTTACTCTTATCGTCATTCTAAAGTGTATAATTTATACTTAATCGCCTTAGCCTCATCGGCACAAATCATCACAACAACACGTAAACCTCCGTCACCACGAAATCGTCACAAGCTAATACATCGCTAATTAACACGGCAGTCTTAAACAACAACATCAACCAACAACATTAAACAATGCTAACAACATGAGCAACATAAACAAATCATCACAAATTGGCTAAAGCCCATCGTCGCTTTTGGCATAAAAAGCCCATCGTCGCCAATATCATCACATCATAATTGCATTAAGCATTTCATCTAAATTAAGTCATCACAAAACTCACCATTTATATTCATCGCCTAGTTATCATGAAATTATCAAGTTATATTCATTTCATGTTCATCATAAAGATCATCACCAAACAAAGCATCATACATCATCGCAATTCAGTCATCGTTAATCAATTAAAAACCCAACGCCAAACAACTCACACATAAACATAACTGACTCCATGAGACACGACTATGTTATGCATGTGGTACCCGTCGCTTTGTCCATAATTAGGAACACTTGGCATAAAAGCCTCGTCGCTTGGCATAAAAGCCTCGTTGCTTGGCATAAAAGCCTCGTCGCTTGGCATAAAAGCCCATCGTCGCCAATGCAATGTATGTGACTCGACAATAAACAACACAACACAAAAACATCATCGTCGCTTATCAAAATTGGCATAAAGCCCACATCACCATAATTTATCCAAATCAAGATAAATATATCATCGCATTATATTTGCATTATGCAAAACGTAACATATAATTCATCATCATCAAAATCATGCATTCACAAATCGTAAGCATTTATTAATAACATCAATATAATCATCACATCATCATGTACAAAGACATATAACCTCGCATCGCATAATCAACAAGTATTCACTAACTAATACGTCGTCGCAAACATTATGTTTAATCACCCCACCTCATTATCGATTCGTTCACTAAATTCTACATACGGAAAGATAGTCAAACACCTATCATCGTTGCAAAAGCCATCCCTAATAACCGGCATTACTCCTAATCATCAACATCGCAATCGGATTGTCCTTACGTGTCTTAAATCCCCTAAAACGAAATCTGATTCAATTAAACCGTAATTAAGCCTATTTCGAGTCATCTTGTAAAAACTCGCAACTTCTAAAAACTAACCTCACCACTAAGTTCTACACGTCAAACTTAGCTAGCACGTCAATTTTCGTTGAATTCAGAGCAACTTGCTCCGTCGTCGAATCTACCGAAATCGGAAAATCGGAACACAATCGGGTTCCAAAGAAAATGCGAAAAATCAGAATTTTGGAGGCTACAGAAGCATCAACACGGGCCCCCGTGTGCATCAACACGGCCCGTGTTGAAAAGACACCAGAACATGCAAAAATGCCAAAGTCAGAGCATCAACACGGGCACCCGTGTGGATCAACACGGCCCGTGTTGATTGTCCTGTCAACAACTCTTCCCTCTACAATAGGTCAACACGGGCGCCCGTGTGAATCAACACGGCCCGTGTTGATTGACCTGTGTGAAAACTCCATTTTTAACATTTCTAACCTCACTTTTACCACTCCCATTGATTCTAATTATCATCAACCTCATAATCCCTACACCTAATTCAACTTTCCAATCTATTTCAATCAAACAATCAAACATACAACTCATAAATCAACCTATCAATTTTACCCCCAAATCCAAAATATATCTATCAAAACCTAACAATATGAGATGGAGAATCATACCCCTTACCTCTAGAGATTGGATGATCCAAGATGATTCCACAACTCCAACCTCAAGCTTCCTCTCTTGCTCTCTTGCTCTTCTTCTTCTTCTTCTTTCCAAAACCCTCTCTTCTTCTTCTCTCTAAGGCCAAGTTTGGCTTTGGTTTGTAAGAATGGAAGGAATGGGAAAGAAAATTGATTTTATAAGTTGTTTTTCTACTAGCAAGCCTAAGTTTCTATGTTTGGTTTTGGTATGTATGAATGGAAGGAAAATGAGGAGAAATGGTTTATAAAGGTATTTCTACTAGTAAACCAAGGGTTAAAACCCAATCCTCAACAATTGCTCCCCACACTCCTAACTTACTAATTATATCATCAATTCAATTAATTTCGGGGAATTAAATATCGGATCTGAATAATATTTTACCGGACCGAACAGAACGTCGCTAAATATATTATCATATATATCGATTAATATATTTATTCTCGTAGCAAAATAAATATCGATCGGTAACTCGAAAATATTAATATAATATAATATTAATTAAAACAGGGCGTTACAACTCTCCCCCACTTATAAACTTTTCGTCCTCGAAATTTTGACCAAAACGAACAAATCGGGACATGCCTACGCATTCGTCCACTCAATCCTTGCGTCAATTAAACAACATAAAAAATACACCTAACACAAGGGCATCTCCCTAGCCACAATGTTTAGACAAGAACAACCATGCCGAGATGCAAAGCCCATACAATGCACTCGACAACCAACTAACACCCAACAACTAAACAAGTCGCAGACACACCGGTTCGCTCGAGAACTAAACAAACAAGATCCATACCATCCTAACGTCTCAACCATAGAATTAGTCATACACTCGAACCGACGCCTCGGAAACGAGTCACCAAAGGTAGGAACATAAAGTCCTACGACACAACACCGACACCATCGCTAAAACGAAAACAACAAAATGGTTATACAAACCAAAACTGAAACAATCAGAAAAGGATAAAACCACGCGTGCTACGCAAACACGAAAAGATGCCTTCATTCACGCATAAGTACGAACTCAAGAATTACACTTGCAGTTATCGCTCTCATTCCAGAAAAATCACAAGGTCACATCGTCCTTGTAGATTACCAACGTACCACCCTTGAACAATAACAAGTTACCCAAACATAACTGAACTGCGAGACACCACTCATCCTAGGACGTATACTGACGACTTGCGACTATAACTCACTAGCCCAAATCCAATAATCCCGCATACTCGCTAAAACTCAATGCTCGATATCTAAACCATGTTGCGTCACTTTTATGCATAAGATGCCAACCGTAAAACATCTTGGTTAATCCTCAACTTCACAATCACCCAAAATGGATACGTTCAAAGCGTACACCCATCAAGACACCTCGCAACATCAGCTTCATCAACTCGGAGAATCACTCTTTCATTCTCGATTGATCAACGTCCATTGATCCTCTGAAATACACGACATAGTTTGACCTCTTCAAATACTGTCCAAATATTTCACTTGTGAAACTTCGACGTATACACTTGACTTCAACGAAGTCTTCCCTTATAACAATTCAATTCCAAAAGTTGAATTAAGTAATCACCATCCTCGCATCGTCGCAACGATCAATACACTGGTTTCTTATTCGAAACATCTCTCATAACTTTCAATCTTCTAAAGTGGTAATTCAAACCAAAACACTCTCTCAAGAACTCTACTCATCAACTTCGTCTCATACTCCTGAAATTACAACATAGTTTGGACTTAGAACCATAACATCAATTTCTATGGAATCCAACATGAACACCATCACGACCGACTTCAGTCACAAATAGAACATCTTACTCTATAAAACATCAATCATCTTTAAGTACCTGTGGTTACCAAACCCTCACCAAATTCCTTACCGTCAAGACTTATTTTAGTCGTAATCTAATAATCCACCACGACCATTAGTATCCGGCGAAATCCATATGGTAGTAGTGAACAAATCCTTAATAACCTTCTGAGTTTAATCTCAACAAGCATCTCAAAACAAACATGCAACATTCTTTCAAAATAATAAATCTCAAATCAGATATTCTTGGGTTATCCTCAATATCAACTTACTAAACTCAACAACAGACGAAGTCTCTTTATAGATCGTACTCAAACTTGAATTGTCTTCAACAATTCCAATCTCCTTGTCGTTAACATCTGTACCTATAAGGTTCCAATGAGCATAACCGCATCAAACTCTAACTCCCGCATCCGATAATTTTCCATAAGAAAAATCAAATCGTTCCAAGGTAGTAATACACTTTTCCAACTCTATGTCGAAATACATCTTAAGTCCAAAACAAAATATCACAATACGTCGCACCAGGTTCTTCAGTACAAAACAAAACCAAAATCAAGGCATTCACTAAACTTTTCATCGACTCAAACAAATTCGCTTCCCATTGCGAAGTCCAATTAGTGACTCAACCATTTCGGGTCAAAATACTCACGATCAATACCAACTCATAAAAAGATCTTCCATCAAACTCACAAAGTTAACCATCCAAAACAAAAGAACTTCTAAACTCTGAATTAGCCCCTTAAAGTCTTCTACAAGACACAAAATAAATCTTCGCAAAACTGTCCAAAATATCACCGTCTAAGTTGCTTACTTAAGACACTCACGTCCAACAGTTCCAAAACTCCTTCTTTAGAGTACTCGACATGCACCAATCTAACTCCACTACTGATAACGCAACGCTAGGATGCTTGCCACAATCCCTTAACTTGATGTAAACCAAATAATATCCATGAACACGAAACAACTCTACAGCTACTCATGAGAGTATTGTTGGAACATTCCAAAATCGTACCTGACGCATTAGTCACACTAATGACATCAGCTTATACTCACCCGGACCATACACTATCTTGAAAAGCATTGCCTGAACATCTTCAACCCTCACACTAACCCATAGGCAGCCAGACTTCAAATCGATCTCACTAAACACATAAACTCCAAATAACTGCTTCACTTAAATATCAATCCTCGGAAGCAGACACTCGTCCTCAACATCCGCTTCGTTCCTTGACTACAAACGACACACCAACTCGGGTAACCTTTGCTCTTCTCGAACAACACAACCGGCGCACTCCACGGCGAACCACTCAAACAAACAAACTCTACTAAAACCAATCTTCAAGTTGACTCTTCAACTCTAATTCAGAAACAAACATCCCTTAAGGATACTTCGAATCACAACTAGTTCCAGAAACTAAATCCATCAAAACTTCACCTCACACTACAGCGGTAATTCACTCACATCTCCACAAAAGGTTTCGGAAGAATCACAACAAGAAGCTCGCTTGCCAAAATCTTGTTTCTCACCAAAATCCAAATTCGCCCACAACTCAAGTAACCATGCACTGCCTTGTGCCAACTCGTCTGCTTCACACACTATTAAGTTGGCAAGACAAGTCTATCCCAACCAACACAATTCCCGACTACTATCAACAAGAGATTAAGGATGATCAGTCCCTCAATTTGTCAAAAGACAGTCGACAATCATGACGGTGACATAAACCATCTCTACCAAGCTACAACAGCGTCTTCAAACTTACACTATAAGTTACCAAAGCGTAACACTGCCTGAGGCTCCAACCTAAGCCACAAGCACCACCAAGAAGTAAAACTTCTCCCCCACTTGTTTCAAACTCATCTCTGCAGACAAATAATTTGAAACAAACAAGTACCGACAGTGTTTCACACACATTTCACATACAACAGGGTTAAACACACTAATAACTTGGTCAACAGACCAACCTGCTTTGATACCACTAATGTAACACCCCAATATTACCCAAGGTTTTATATGCAACAATCAGAGTAAATTAAAATTTCATAAATTTAATACTGAGGCATCACACCTTCAAAAATAACTCACTTTAAACAGTTTGATTTAAAGTATAAGTCTCGGATACATAACATCGCCGGAAGACATAAATTGATTCAAAAACATCAAAACATCTTCTTTAATAAACTTCCTTAATAAATCATATTTTCATAAAGTATGATTCTATATACAAAAGGAAGAACAACAAAAGAATCAACAACAAGACAACATAAATGTTTCCCCCCGAGTGCTACGTATTAGAGCGACACCGACTCAACTAACAACAGCTATAAACTCCATCTTCATAACCTGCACGTTACCAATATAAAGGTAACGGCGAAACAAGTAAAGGGTGAGATAATCCAAAACATATAGTTAAAGACATGATAATATATATATATATATATATATATATATATATATATATATATATATATATATATATATATATATATATATATATATATATATATATAGTTTTGGAATTGTAAAGGATATAAGTTAATAAGTGCATTCCAACACATATCCAAACCTCACTTACTCTTATCGTCATTCTAAAGTGTATAATCTATACTTAATCGCCTTAGCCTCATCGACACAAATCATCACAACAACACGTAAACCTCCGTCACCACGAAATCGTCACAAGCTAATACATCGCTAATTAACACGGCAGTCATAAAGAACAACATCAACCAACAACATTAAACAATGCTAACAACATGAGCAACATAAACAAATCATCACAAATTGGCTAAAGCCCATCGTCGCTTTTGGCATAAAAGCCCATCGTCGATTTTGGCATAAAAAGCCCATCGTCGCCAATATCATCACATCATAATTGCATTAAGCATTTCATCTAAATTAAGTCATCACAAAACTCACCATTTATATTCATCGCCTAGTTATCTTGAAATTATCAAGTTATATTCATTTCATGTTCATCATAAAGATCATCACCAAACAAAGCATCATACATCATCGCAATTCAATCATCGTCAATCAATTAAAAACCCAATGCCAAACAACTCACACATAAACATAACCGACTCCATGAGACACGACTATGTTATGCATGTGGTACCCGTCGCTTTGTCCATAATTAGGAACACTTGGCATAAAAGCCTCGTCGCTTGGCATAAAAGCCTCGTCTCTTGGCATAAAAGCCCATCGTCGCCATGCAATGTATGTGACTCGACAATAAACAACACAACACAAAAACATCATCGTCACTTATAAAAATTGGCATAAAGCCCACATCACCATAATTTATCCAAATCAAGATAAATATATCATCGCATTATATTTGCATTATGCAAAACGTCACATATAATTCATCATCATCAAAATCATGCATTCACAAATCGGAAGCATTTATTAATAACATCAATATAATCATCACATCATCATGTACAAAGACATATAACCTCGCATCGCATAATCAACAAGTATTCACTAACTAATATGTCGTCGCAAACATTATGTTTAATCACCCCACCTCATTATCGATTCGTTCACTAAACTCTACATACAGAAAGATATTCAAACACCTATCATCGTTGCAAAAGCCATCCCTAATAACCGACATTACTCCTAATCGTCAACATCGCAATCGGATTTTCCATACGTGTCTTAAATCCCCTAAAACGAAATCCGATTCAATTAAACCGTAATTAAGCCTATTTCGGGTCATCTCGTAAAAACTCGCAACTTCTAAAAACTAACCTCACCACTAAGTTCTACACGTCAAACTTAGCTAGCACGTCAATTTTCATTGAATTCAGAGCAACTTGCTCCGTCGTCGAATCTACCGAAATCGGAAAATCGGAACATAATCGGGTTCCAAAGAAAATGCGAAAAATCATAATTTTGGAGGCTACAGAAGCATCAACACGGGCCCCCGTGTGCATCAACACGGGCCCCCGTGTGCATCAACACGGCCCGTGTTGAAAAGCCACCAGAACGTGCAAAAATGCCAAAGTCAGAGCATCAACACGGGCACCCGTGTGGATCAACACGGCCCGTGTTGATTGTCCTGTCAACAACTCTTCCCTCTACAATAGGTCAACACGGGCGCCCGTGTGAATCAACACGGCCCGTGTTGATTGACCTGTGTGAAAACTCCATTTTTAACATTCCTAACCTCACTTTTACCACTCCCATTGATTCTAATTATCATCAACCTCATAATCCCTACACCTAATTCAACTTTCCAATCTATTTCAATCAAACAATCAAACATACAACTCATAAATCAACCTATCAATTTTACCCCCAAATTCAAAATATATCTATCAAAACCTAACAATATGAGATGGAGAATCAAACCCCTTACCTCTAGAGATTGGATGATCCAAGATGATTCCACAACTCCAACCTCAAGCTTCCTCTCTTTCTCTCTTTCTCTTCTTCTTCTTCTTCTTTCCAAAACCCTCTCTTCTTCTCTCTAAGGCCAAGTTTGGCTTTGGTTTGTAAGAATGGAAGGAATGGGAAAGAAAATTGATTTTATAAGTTGTTTTTCTACTAGCAAGCCTAAGTTTCTATGTTTGGTTTTGGTATGTATGAATGGAAGGAAAATGAGGAGAAATGGTTTATAAAGGTATTTCTACTAGTAAACTAAGGGTTAAAACCCAATCCTCAACAATTGCTCCCCACACTCCTAACTTACTAATTATATCATCAATTCAATTAATTTCGGGGAATTAAATATCGGATCTGAATAATATTTTATCGGACCGAACAGAACGTCGCTAAATATATTATCATATATATAGATTAATATATTTATTCTCGTCGCAAAATAAATATCGATCCGTAACTTGAAAATATTAATATAATATAATATTAATTAAAACAGGGCGTTACATCAAGCTTATGACATAAAATAAGCATGTTGTATTGTTTTTATTTGTGTTAGTTTAGGTAGTGTGGTGACTTGTGTTTTAACAAGATGAACTTGGATTAGTTTTTAAATTTCAAATCTTCACTTTTCAACTTGTTATTTCACTTTCACCCGTTTGTTTCGTTATGTCAGTTGAGTTTTTCTGAAAGCTTGTCGTGTTTAGCTTGAGGAAGTTTCTTAAAAGTTTGTAAATATTGTATGTTTTGTGTAGTTATATAGTAATTAGATTTATTATTATTTTTCTAATTCTTTTGTTGTTGTCTGGACTTAAGTTTTGGTCTGGTAACTTGTAGAATATTAAGGTGATTTGTCAAGTTTGATCGTTTCAACTTGCGAATGCGTGGTAATGGTTTTTGTTAAAGTTTTGTACATGTTCGAGGTATGTGTTTATCACTTTCTATACTTTAGCATATTCATGATACTTAGACTTTTTACAATTTTTATGCCTTTCATTATTTTGTATACTTGTTCATTTATGAATCACTTTAGTTTTTACCCTTTTTGTGAGTAGCTTTCCATTATTCACATATGTTGGAGGCCATAATTCTTGTTTTAACTGGATCTTATTATGCTTAATCTTTTGTTTTAGTTGATTGTATGAATGCAAGAAAAGGATCGAGGCATTTTTTTTCATTTTGACCACAACTACCTAACCAAATAGTCAAATCACCTTGGGAGTGTGTGATCATTAGTAACCCCTTTGAGCTTTTTGTCGATATCCATGTTGTATTTTCTAAATACTTGTCTATGAGTGTTTAGTTCCCCTTTTTGCATGGATGTTGTTTCGTTGTTTTCTTGAACTCTCAACCATTTTTTTGGTTTGAATTTTTACCTTTCCTTAGAAAGTAGGGAGTATTCACTAAGATGTTGGTTGAATTCAAGTTGGGGAGAAAAATGATTGTGTATTTATTGGTCTATTGCTATGAGGTTGAAAAGAAAAATAAAAAGAAAATAAAACAAAATGTGAGAAAGAAGTGATAGAAAAAGAAAGGAAAAAATAGAAAAGCTTTGGAAAAAAAAGAGTATGTAATAATGTTGTGATAATAAGTCATGTGTGTTGGTGCGAAACTTGTGATAAAGAAGGAGTTTGAATGAAATTCTATTGTTTGAAAGTTTGTAGAAGTAATTACTCCCTTAGGTTTAGACAAGTTTTTGTTTCAATTATCTTTAGAACTTATCACTTGTTTGTTAACCAAGCCACATTATAACCTTAAAAAGCCCTTGATATTCTTGCTTTTATATTTTCAATGTAAATTTTTGGATGAATGCATAATTTAGTCTATTGTTTGTAAGATTGTTGGATGAGTGAACATACCCCATTTTGTGTGTTTTTCATCTACCAATGATTGTATTTGCTAGGTGTGATTCATTTGTGAACTAGTATTGTTTTAGAATGTTTGGCATAATTTTTGTATTTAGCATTTGTTTCGTGTTTATGTTATAGTCGTAGTTTAGTGGTAAGTGTTTACTTTATGTATGCTGTTTTTTTATTTGAACCATTGCATTTGTTTTCTGTTATCAAAATCTGTTGATTCATGATTATTTGATTTATCATTCTTTGTTCTTTGGGTTATTTGACTTTGTTTGAGGACAAACAATTATTCAAGTTAGGGAGAGTTTGATAATTGAAAAGTGTAGTTATTTGGTATATACTTTTTGTTGCACTTATCGACTCTTTGTTGTTAATATCAGTTGATAAACCCTTCTTTTTTTTGTAAACACGTTTAGTTGTGTTTTGAGTACATATTGTATTGGTTGATTAGTTTTGTATATGTTTTGTAGGTATTTGAGCATTGTTGGAGCAAGAGGAATAAAGTTCCAAGATGCATTTTAGGATCAATAATGGAAGAAGGCCAAGATTGGAGGCTAGATGAAGTTATGCAGTGGAAGAAACAAAAGTTGTTGAATTATCATGCATCGTCGGGCAAAATGTATATCGCCGAATAACAGTGGGTGACTTTAGAAGACCAAATTTGATGTTGCCTCTGCCTTGTTTCGTCGGGCAACGTGATTTTGTCGCCGAGCAATGTTAGATATTTTTTTGATCACTTAAACACGTGGCAAAACCTGGGCCAAGTGTATAAAAGGAATCGTCGAGCGATGCTTTTGAGTCGGCGGGAAATTGTCGTGGATTTGAATTTTGTTATATTTTCCTTTTCATTTCATTTGGAGAGTGATGGTTTTGGGGGTGAGTTTTTGTTCTCCCAACTCGATCAACCTCATTTTTATAGTGGAATAGCTTAGATAGCAACACTAGGGCTTTGCTTATGGATGATTTGAGGTGGATTTCTCATTAACCGGCTCTGACAAATCAGAAGATTTGTGGTTTATATCTTCTCCTCTCTATGTATTTCTCTTGCGTTGGGTTTGTATATGTATTTACTTTGAACTCATGTATATTTTGTCGCCCATGGCATTATATAAAACTTGATTTATTAATCTCTGTCGATTGTTGTCTTGGATTTTTACTCGGTGTTAGAGATTTAAGTTGTTATAGACATATACTGCTTAGATACTTATCTAAGATGATTATCTGTTAGTTTCTGAACTCTAGAGATAGATTTAGAGCTGGCATTCACTTTGGGTATTAGAGCTTAACACCTCTGTGTTGGTTGTGTTGTGCTGAGAGATCGTCAGTGTGATTAACATAGTTGTCTTCTGTGTTGTTGAGGGGGGTAAAGAGATCACTTCCTTGGTGATGCAATCGACCTTTCAATTTGGGTTAGAAATGACTTAGGTTGTGAGTGACACATGATGACATTGATGAATATCGTAGGTTGAGTATAACAGGTCGATAGGTTTAAGTTTGTGATGAATAGAGTATACTAGAGCTAGATAAATTTGTCTATCCTTTTTATACATTTATTTTCTGTTGATACTTTTCCTTTCAACCCATTTAACCATGACATCTTTAACGAGAGATTTGTCGAACGATAATTCAATAACCAATCTCTATGGACACGATACAATATAACCTAAATATCACCCGATAAATTAATAATTACTTTTTACTTGTTGCTCTACCGCTCTAGCCTGTGGATTGTGTGATACGGTGGGAGAACTGACTTGAGGTTTTGTGTTTCGTCGCAAATGTTTTGGTTTAGCAAGAGCCGCCACCGACTTTTATTTTATCCAAAAGGAAAGGTAAAAAAGCACAGGAAAGACCTTTAAGATGTTTTCTTGAGTTCGGGGGGTAGATTATGAAAAGGGAAGGTGCTAGCACCCTTTTCATACATGGTTTTCCTTGGGATCTTAGTTACTTGCTTAGATCACTTGCTTTGCTTTTGAAATTGTTTGAAATGGTGCTTTGTGTTTGGTATGATTTTGAAAGTATTTTGAAAAGAGGCCATTGTTTTGGCAACCTTTGTAATGATTCTCGTTCGTGAGAATGTATACAAAGATGTTTGTCTTTTGAAAAAATGTTTCAATGTTTGAAAGATGTTTTGGAAATGTTTTGAAATGTATGTGTGTTTGTTTGAAAATAGCAAGGATTGTTTTGAAATGGAGCAAGCAACTTAGAAGCTATCTACCTACTCAAATATCTTTCCTATGCATTTTTATTCCTTTGACATTGTTGGTTTACCATTGATTTGGTAAACAACCCTATCTTTGGATGTTAAACGGGACGGACGTGGGTCATCGTATGACCATGATAGCAATGTTGCCAAGTATCTTTAGCATTTTGAGGGGCCAAGATCATTTTGTTTTAGGAAACCTTTGTATAGCGTCATCGAGGGACTATGATCTTATTTTGTTTTGTTTTGCCAAGATACTTTGCATGCCTACCATGGCCATTTAAATATAGGCAACCAAGTGGGTGAAACCCTAGGGGTGCTTGTGTGCAATGTGTGTCATTTTTCATGCATTTGATTTGTCTTGTATTAGGTCTTTTCTATTTGTTTGTTTTTGGTCTTGTCATGCAAAACCCTAATTTACTACACATGGTATATGAAAGCAATAAATTGTGTAAAAGTAAACTAAGCTATTACAACAATTATTATGGGAGGGGGGATACAAGTTTTTGAATGGGGATATTGCACAAAATAAACCCTAAAATACTATTACAACCCAATTGAATATTGTGCGAAATAAATAAATATACAAATATTTAAATATGCAATGCAATGTATTTATGCAAAAATGTTTTGTATTTGATTTGTTGTATGATAAAAATGATTTATTTAAGCCCTAACAATAATAGAAAAATATTATTATTTTAGAAAGGGTGAAACCCTAATTTTCAATTAAAGTAAAATATATGTTCTATATTTATTATTTTGTCCATTTTTTTTGTACAAGAAAGTAATAAATAAAATTATGTACAAATATTAAAAATTAAAATATGTATGAAAATAAATATTTTATGTGTAAAATAATAAAATAAAAATGTATAGTATTTATTAAATGTATTTACAATTTATTTAAGAAAATAAAGTATATTATCCTAAAAAAAGCTTTTTTTTATGTAAAAAAAAATATAAAAAAATAAAATGCAAAAAATAAAGAAATTATTTTTATGATTTTTTAATGTTCAGAAAAATGATTAAAAGCAATAAACATAAAAAATATGAGAAAATATGAAAAAATATAACAAAATAAGTCAGTGGGTGCAAATAGTGGTCACGGGGGTGCCAAAAGTAAAAACAAAAAGGCCAGAAATGCCAAAAAGCCCAAGCCAGTCATCCCTGTCCTCCAGCCATTCTATTTGCGCACGTTCTTCTTCAAATCTGTAACTCTCTATTGCTTGCATAAAAACAAAAACTTATAACACAAAACATGTAGCATTTTATCTCACGATTCCAATGATATAAAATTTGCAACCTAACTCTCAAAGATCAGAGAGAATTTAATCAGCCCTAATTCGTGACCTAATTATTTCTGCAACTTCAAGCTTCAAATTCTCTTAGCTCAGTTAACATAAATGAAAAGTATGCATATGTACAACTTCACCATGTTAAGGACTACATTTTTGCTTCACAAATCGTGGCTTGAGGATGCCTAAATAGAGAGATAGAGTTTTGAAAAATACCTCCTTCAGCTGGATTTGGATATGGCAATGTGGGGACTTTGAGTGAGGCCTGAGGATCGTGTGAGCTTCCTTGAAGTTCCTTCAAGCTATTCCAATGCTTAGCTGGCTTTGTGGATGGCCAAAACTCTCTGTAGAAGTCAAGCTGCAACCTCCAAACTTGAAAATGGCAATGGCTGAAACAGGGCTTACAGCAACAATGTAAAGGCTTGGATAGCTTTGATATGATGTGGAGAAGATGTTTCAAGTGTTAGGAGGCAAAACGCACGAGCAAATAATGAGCTTGCTATGGTTTTGTAGAACTGTATGTTTTTGGCAGAAAAATGGAGTTTTTGAGTTTTAGGGTGTTTTGGATGCTATCAATTCGTGTCCTGGCTTGTGATAAGTTTGTGGATATGTAAAAAATGACACAAAGTCCACTCTTTATTAGCTTGTACAAGTTCTGAACTTTTGGCCAACTTTCTTGCATTTTAAGAAAAGTGAAGTGACCACACTAAACATGCCTGTACTGGCTGGCTTGCTAGCTGCGGAGAGTTGGTGTACATTTCTTGATATCTATGGAAGTTGTTTGTACCAAAGAAACAGGTCCATGGCTCAAAGTTGATAAAGTTGCAAAAAGCTTGCTTTATGAAAATGGCATTGTGAACTTTTGGCCATTTATGGAATTATTTCTTGTATAATGCTCCAAAAGCAAAGATAATGCCCTTATCCTCTGAGTTTGCATTTAATTATGGAGTGTAGAATGAGTTTGGGACCTTTAATGCAAGGTACAAGCATCCAAGATTAGATTTGCAACTTGACACTTTGTGAAAATGGCATGAACAAAAGTGATAAAATGCCAATTTCTCTTCTTCGATTCTCCCTAACCACAAATGATCTTGGAGAGTTCTTGGGCATTTTAGAAACCTTGCAATGTTATATATAATACATCTTTGAAATGAATTTTGAGATACCTCTTGGAACTAGGTTAAAAATGTCCATGAAGTTATGTCAAAAACCTGCCTAAATTAGGGCAAAATTTAACTAAGTTATTTAATTCATGGACCCCTATTCACAAATTTGTATCTTAAGATCCAAGCATCTTTTTGGAAAACTTTGTGAATCAAAGTTGTATATTTCATGGAGGACTACAACTTTCATGTAGGAAGTTTTCTTTGAATCAAATTGTATCATGGTGAAAAAGTTGGGAAAAGTTGGGGAAAAATAAGAAAATTTCCATACTTAGAAAAATTCTAAGTTATGAAATTTTTTAAATTCAAAACCCTAATTTTCAAAATTAGTTTTCTTGGTGAACAAGTTTCATATTTTGACACATCTTAATGAATTATGACCCTTGGCACTTGATTTTGACCAAAAAGTCAAAGTTTGACTTTTCAGTGCACAATTGACTTTTGATCAGTTGACTGCAAAATTCATCTGTCAATCTTACGAACTTGAGATCTTTTTAACTATGTGATTAGGTCAATGTGATGCCATTGAACCCTTGAAATCATGTTTGAACTCAATTGGTCATTGGCTAGGTTAAAAATCAGAAATTGCCTTTTCTCAGTCAAAACCCTAATTTTGACCATTTTGCCCTTTTGGTGATTTGATCAAATTTCTTGAGGAGTTATAATCCAAACTTGATAAAATGATACATATGAGTCTAAAATGTGGTTGTGGATCAAAAATTATGAAGTTTGACTGTAAATTGGTCATGGTTGACTTTTTCCCCAATACAGCTGATCTTTAGGTCAACTGTCCAATTGACTGGGCAAAAATATGATTCAAGGCTTGAAACTTAACATGGGCAATCTTAGGGGTACAAGATGGTGTATGAAAGTCACATGAAGCATTTGTGGTCCAAAAATACTTGTGCAAACTCAAACCCTAATTTCAGGTTATCAATGTAAGATGAGGTGTCTTGAGTTGACCAAACCCTAATCTTGTCTTGAGTCCAAGAAGTCTTGTGAGGAAAATCTTGATAAATGAGAGGGTAAATTTCGGGGTACAACAGTTGCCCCTGTTCAATCTTCTTGAACCTGAAGAGTTAGATTGGCGAGTTTTTCCATTCGTGACTCGAAGGTAAAAGATGATTGGACACTAGAGTGCCCGTAAATTTGCACTCGTCAAAGTATAGTCGAGGGAATGGGCTTAAAGATGCCATTTGGAGAGGTGATAGAATCTTGTTGGAGATGGGCTTATAGATTCCATCCAAGAATGTTTGTTGCAAGTCAAAAGAATGAGCATCAGAATGGTGTCCGTATCTTGAACGTATCTGAACTGTATCTGGAGACTGAATCTGAATAAGTGACAGAATGGCAACCGTGTCTGGAGTGTATCTAAGCTGGGAAAAATCAGAATAAGTGACAGAATGGTAACCATGTCTGGAGCGTATTTGGACTGTATCTGAAGTCTGAATCTGAATGAGTGACAGAATGGCTTCTGTGTCTGGAGCGTATCTTGACTGGAATCTGAATAAGTAGAAGAATGACTTCCGTGTGTGGAGTGTATCTGAACTAGAAACTGAATAAGTAACAGAATGAATTCCGTGTCTGGAGTGTATCTGAACTGTATCTTGACTTGAAATCTGAATAAGTAGCATAATGACTTTCGTGTTTGGAGTGTATCTGAACTAGGATCTAAAAGCTGAATCTGAATGAGTATCAGGATGGCTTCCGTATCTGGAGCGTATCTGAACTGTATCTTGACTTGAAATCTGAATAAGTATCAGAATGACTTCCGTGTCTAGAGTGTATCTGAACTAGGATCTGAAAGCTGAATCTGAATGAGTATCAGGATGGCGTCCATATCTGGAGCGTATCTGAACTGTATCTTGACTTGAAATCTGAATAAGTATCAGAATGACTTCCGTGTCTGGAGTGTATCTGAACTAAGATCTGAAAGCTGAATATGAATGAGTATCAGGATGGCGTCTGTATCTGGAGCATATCTGAACTGTATCTTGACTTGAAATCTGAATAAGTATCATAATGACTTTCGTGTCTGGAGTGTATCTGAACTATATCTGAAATTGAATCCTGAATGAGTAATAGAATGGCATCCTCGTCTGGAGCATATTCGTACTGTATCTGAACTTGGAATCTGAATGAGTAACATAATGACTTCCGTGTCTGGAGTGTATCTGGACTGTATCTTGATAGTTGAACTCTAAGTGAGTATCAGAATGGCATCCTTGTTTGAAGCGTATCTGTACTGTATCTGAAATCTTTGAACATTGTCAAAAGTAGCTGTTAATCTTATCCTGAAAAGGGTAAAATGTTAGCTGAAACATAAAGTTATGTTGCATGAAATGTGAAATTCTGGTTGCAGATACTCAATGTCACGTTCAATGTTATGACACCGTATCTGACTTTCTATAAGACAGTAAATACAAAAACAGTAAAGAACACAGTCAATTGTTTACCCAGTTCAGTGTGCAACAACACCTACTCTGGGGGCTACCAAGCCAGGGAGGAAATCCACTATAAGAGATATTAATTCAGGAATAAACCAACCAGTTTATCTCCTTCACTTAAGACCTACCCAATGCAACTTCAATCTAAGTACAACTTAAACCTGAGTTCCTACTCACTCCCCCTCAATCACAGCAGTGATACATAAAACAATTTGACTTATGAATTGATGAAGACACTCTTCAAAACATACACTTGATTATGCTTCACAGCTTTTTAATCAAGCAACACAAACACTCTTGCTTCACAGCTTTGAGTGATACACAAACCTAACTTGACTTTGCTTCAAAGCTTTAGTCAAGAGACATACAAACACTCTTGCTTCAAAGCTTTGAGTGATACACAACCCTTACAATTAAAACCTATTCCAAGTCACTTATCACAATGATAATTGATTGGATTACAATAGTTAAAACTATACAGCTTCTAAATGATCTTCTGTCAAAAAAGGGATTGATTCCAAAACAGCAGCTCTGTTGAATATATAGCAGCTGCATCTTCAGTTAGGGTTTCCACAAAAAGCTAGGGTTAATTCCGTTTGACCTTAAGACTAGGTCACAGGACTTTATCAACCAGGTTAGGGTTGAGCTAGGTTAACCCCAAGTCCACGACATTTTCTGTTCTAGAAAGACTGAGTCATAATTCTGAAAAAACTCAGAATTACCCAAACTGCATAACTGTTAGTTCAGAACAGGATGTCTTAACATTTGTTATGACATCTGAAAACCTGTCTACTGATTTAGGTAAATGTGATCTTTTTGCAAAATGCTCAGATACACACTTATAAACAGCAACACTTGTATGTCAATATTTTTCTGCAAAGGTTCCTAATGAATCAGTACATACTAAACTAGAATGTTATGACATCAGTCATGACATTCACACACACACCTGGTTTTACCAAAAATGCAAGCCAATAACTAAATAACTACAAAATGTATGATGCAATAAATGTGCTTTATCAATGTTTATGATTATGAATGAAATGTATGCGCATGTAAGCTGATTTGTTGTATTACTGAGGAAAATAAATCCTTGACAGTTGGGGATAATAAAATCCTTGACTGCTGCCGGGGAAAATAAATCCTTGACTGCTGAGGATGAGAAATCCTTGGCGACTGTTGGGGATTAAAAATCCTTGATGACTTTCCTGGGGATATAGGGATCCTTCATGTCTTGAAGTTGGAGTATTGATAAAAAAATTGTTGTGAGAATAATGCCAAATACTGCTTGAGTAATCTGCTTGGGGAATCCAGAGAACTTTGTTGACGCCTACTGGGGATTACACAAAGGGAATCCTTGTTCTGCTAGGAAATAAGAATGAGAATCTTCATTCTGTTGGGGAGCAATGAAAACTCTGTGGGTAAGAAATCTATCCTGTTGGGGAGTAGTGAAGACTCTGTGGGAAAAGCTTATTCTTGTTTGGAAAAAGTTCAGGAGCTTGGGTTGTCTGGCAATCTACTGGGGAATTATCAGAAGTTGTTGTCTGGTTAGTTTTCAGGCTTCAAGATAATTTGTTGGGGAATTTGGAGAAACTGAATGGTCTCCACTGGGGAATGATAGTTTGAAGTTTTAGCTCCGCTGGGGAATGATAGTTTGAAGTTTTAGCTCCGTTGGGGATCTTAATGACGTACTGTAGGGATTTCTCATGGAATAACCTAAAGACGTTTTCCTATCCTTTCAACCTGTCAGTAATTTTTCTTTTTCACTTCTGTTTATTTATAAACAGTAATTATGTTCAAATTCATATGTTCATTAATGAATCATTGGATGTTTTTGCAAATAAAACACAAGTGTAAAAAAGAAAAAGACAAATGGTTTTATGCACTTTAAAGAGATATCTTTGTATTTACTTTGAATAAGTATTTTGTACAAAGGAGACAAACATCCTAGTAAGAGGATGGTGTCATCAAAATAAGAAAATTTTATACAAAGAAAGATAGCTATGTGTAAATAAATCCCATGGGGTTCCCATTCTGCTATATCCTTCGTATCTCCGAATATCTTGTCCATTTGTTGCTTTGTTCGAAGATGATTGGATTGATCAGAAGTTCAAGGTTTGTCAGTGAAGAGATTGTCTTTAAAGTGATCCGACGAGACATAGTCATACGCTTTAATTCCCTAACTTTTTCCTGGACCGCCCTTTCGGGTTTTCAGTCCACCGGGAAACCCTTTTTTGCTCAAGTCGCCCTTTCGGGTTTTCAACTTGCCGGGTGTACAGATTTTTTGTTTTATCCCTAATGTTTGCTTGAACCTTTTGGTTCGCCGGGATGCCCTTGTTTTGCCTAGGTGTGTCAACCTAGCGGGTCTCTTATGCGTAGTATCTTTTGACTATGTCTGCGTTCGCAGGGTGCGGAATGTCGTCACCGTCCATGGTTGTTAAAATCATTGCCCCACCAGAAAAGATGTTCTTGATTACAAATGTTCCTTCATAGGTAGGAGTCCATTTGCCCCTGGGATCACTTTGTGGTAAGACAATACGCTTGATCACTAGATCTCCAACTTGATACACTTGGTGTCTGACTTTCTTGTTGAAATCCTTGATCATCCGTTTTTGATATGTCTGACCATGACAAACAGCAGTAAGTCTCTTTTCATCGATTAAGTTCAACTGATCAAGTCGGGTTTGAATCCAATCGTCTTCACTCAAACCTGCATCCTTCATGATTCTCAAAGAGGGGATCTGAATCTCAATAGGTAAAACAGCTTCCATGCCATAAACCAAAGAATAGGGTGTTGCTCCCGTTGATGTGCGAGCCGTGGTACGGTACCCGTGAAGAGAAAACGGTAGCATCTCATGCCAGTCCTTGTAGGTGACTGTCATTTTCTGTATGATCTTCTTGATGTTTTTGTTCGCAGCTTCGACAACACCATTCATCTTTGGCCGATAGGGGGATGAATTGTGATGTTGAATTTTAAATTGTTCGCACAAAGCGGTGATCATAGTATTGTTAAGGTTTATACCGTTATCAGTGATGATCCTCTCTAGGATACCGTACTGACAGATAAGATTCTGCTTGATGAAGCGGGCAACCACGTTCTTTGTAACGGATGCGAAGGAAGCTGCTTCGACCCACTTTGTGAAATAATCAATGGCCACTAGAATGAAGCGGTGTCCATTGGAGGTTGTAGGCTTGATCTCCCTAATCATATTGATTCCCCACATAGCGAAGGTCCAAGGAGCTGTTAAGACATTTAGAGGAACTGGGGGCACGTGTACCTTATCTGCATAGATTTTACATTTATGACAAGTCCGGGAGTGTTGATAGCAGTCTGCTTCCATGGTAGACCAGTAATAGCATGCCCTTAGAATTTTCTTTACCATCGTATTACCTCTAGAGTGAGTGTCGAAGGTACCTTCATGCAATTCGACCATAATCCTTTCAGCTTCAAGCTTATCCACACAATGGAGCATAATAGAATCATGATTGCATTTGTATAGGATGCCATTACTTAGGAAGAACTTAGCCGAGAATCTCCTTAAGAACTTTTTATCATTGACTGAATCTCCTTCTGGATATTCCCGAGTCTCGAGATACCTTTTGACTTCATGAAACCAAGGCTGGTCCACTACTTCTTCGGTATTAATCTCGTGACAGTGTGTGGGATCGTCCATTCGTTCAATGGTGATCTGGGGAGCCTCATTATCCCAATTAAGTTTAAACATGGATGACATTGTAGCTAGAGCATCTGCTAGCTGATTTTCTTCTCGCGGGAAGTGCTCAAAGGTAATCTGCTCGAAATGTGGTAGCAATGTCAAGACATGTTCTTTGTAAGGGATGAGGTTTGGATGCTTAGTGTCCCATTCTCCTTTGATCTGACTGATGACCAAAGCTGAATCCCCAAACACAACTAAAGATTTGATTCCCAAGTCTATGGCAGCCTTGAGTCCAAAGATGCATGCTTCATACTCTGCCATGTTGTTCGTAGAGTTGAAGCAAAGTCTGGCAGTGAAAGGCGTATGGCAGCCTTCTGGAGATATAAGCACAGCACCGATTTCGTTACCAAGTGCTTTGGATGCCCCATCAAAGTACAGGGTCCATCGGGATCCTTGTTCAGGTCCGTCATATGGTCTGAAATCTTCAATATTGTCCAATGTCATGATGTCTTCGTCAGGGAAGTCAAACTTCATGGACTGATAATCTTCTACAGCTTGGTGGGCAAGATGATCAGCTAGCACACTACCCTTTATAGCTTTTTGGGTCGTGTACTGTATGTCATACTCTGTTAGGATCATCTGCCATCTAGCTATCCTTCCAGACAAAGCATGCTTCTCGAAGATGTATTTCATCGGATCCATCTTAGATAACAGCAAAGTAGTATAAGTCAACATATACTGCCTTATCCGGCGAGCAGCCCATACCAAAGCGCAACAAGTTTTCTCGAGCAGTGAATATCTGGTTTCACAGTCGGTAAACTTTTTTCTAAGGTAATAAATGGCATGCTCTTTTTGGCCAGACTTGTCATGCTACCCAAGTACGCACCCCATTGAGTTCTCCAAGACGGTCAGATACATGATTAGCGGTCTTCCTTTGACGGGTGGCATCAAGGCATGAGGCTCTTGTAAATACTCCTTGATTTTATCGAAAGCAATCTAACAGTCATCATTCCATCTAACTACCTGATCTTTCTTCAACAGCTTCAAGATTAGCTCACAAGTAGATGTTAGGTGAGAAATGAACCTAGCAATATAGTTTAGGCGTCCCAAGAAACCTCTGACCTCCTTCTTAGTGCGAGGTGCAGGCATTTCTTGTATAGCTTTGACTTTGGAAGGATCAACCTCGATGCCTTTGTTGCTGACAATGAAACCCAAGAGTTTACTGGACCGGACTCAGAATGCGCACTTGTTTGGATTCAATCTTAGCTTGTACTCCTTCAACCTGACAAACAGATTTTGCAAGTGATCAAGGTGTTCTTCTTCAGTTTGTGATCGGGCTATCATGTCATCTACGTAAACCTCTATCTCATGATGTATCATATCATGAAACAAAGCTACCATGGCGTGTTGATAGGTTGCCCCGACATTCTTCAGACCAAATGGCATCACTTTGTAGCAGAACATACCCCACTGTGTGACAAATGTAGTTTTCTCCATGTCCTCGGGTGCCATTTTGATCTCGTTATAGCCTGATGTTGTACCCCAAAATTTGCCCTCTCTCTTTTCCACAAGAAATCACAGCTTCGGGCTTTTCCTGACTTTTCAAATTGGCTCAAGAATCGGTCAAACAGACTTTTTCTTATCAGTCTATCCAAATTAGGGTTTTTCATGGATTCTGAATAAGTTCAAGCAGGTTATTAGGGTTTGGTTGAGTTTGGCTCAGGGTTTGATCAGGCGGACGTTTCTTTGATAATAAATCAAGAATTAGGGTTTGTGCGCGCATTCTCAGAAGGAATTAATTCTACAGTTCTTTTCAATTGACTCTGGGACATGGGTTGAGGCTTCTGATTGAAAGTTTGAAGTTTAAGTTTGATCAGTGAGATAAAGGGCATATGGACATTTGTTTGTTTAACTGTGCATTACTTTTGGTTATTCGGAACGCCGGACGTTTATTAATTATTTATAATTTCTAAGTTAAAATTATTGGATAATTTCCAATTATTATAATTCAAGAAATTTAAGTAATTAAATAAATAAATGCAGAAGAATTAAAAGAGATATCTGACAAAGAAAGATTTTTATTCATTTTTAATTGTTTGTTACAAATATTATTTGAACACTGTAAATTTATTTACAGTTGTTTACATTAATATTATTACAATGATTAAAAGTAATTTAAAACTATATCCTAAATCTCTGGAAATCTTCATCTTCTACTGAATGCATCCTTTGCTCAATTGATATTTATCTGCAAAGCCAGAAAAAAAAAAGTCAATACAGATTAATTCTCAGACAGATAAATAAAGACTCATCATTAAAAGTGTTGGCCGGAATCAGTTTGTTCGCCCTCTCTGCAAATCACAAGAAGACTCTTGGTTCACAAAGAGGGAAAGAAAATATGTTTGCAAGCATATGAATTAATACAAGGCAGCATATTAAACAAAATGTACAAGGCTGCATAATTTCAAATTGCAAAGTGTCAACAAAAATGTCAACCAAGCTGCAAAAATCCAAACTGAATTGCACTATCAAACAAGGCAAACCAAACTAAGTCAAAATGGCCAACTAAGTCACAAGTTCAAGAACTGTCATAAAGCTGTCAACAAGTACACAAAATGTAGAAAATCTGAAGAAAGAAGATATGCAGAGGAAAGACAAAATGCAAGCAACATATTTCAAATTTATCATCATTTCCCAGCCAAACACTTTTTCAGAAAAGAGTACCTTTAAGCAATATAATATGCTTTAAGAGAGAGAGAGAGAAAAGAGAGTAAAAAGGTAGCAGGCTTACAGTTTTTGGAGGCAGGCTTAAGAGATATAAAACAAACAGAATCAGAACACTATAAAAGGAGGCAGAGAACACATAGAAAAAGATAACACAGCTTGTAACCTCAAAACTGTTTTGAAGGAAGCAAACTGAGAAGCCTAACAGATCCTGCATCAAAGCCTCCCAAAAACAAACAAATTTCAAACTGTCTCAAGTTTAGAAACCAGTTACAAAACCACAAAACTGTATCCAAGCAAACCTGCATAAACCTTCAATAAACCTGTCCAAAACACAACCCAAAAATATGCCTCAAACTCAGTAAACATCAAGTCCTGAAGCCTGCATAAGCATAACCTGCAAACTTGCTTCAAACCTGTGTTAAGAACACCACAAGCCTGCTCTAACTACCTTAAACCTGTCAAAACCAGAAACCCCTCCAAACCTGTGTTGTAATACAACAAACCAGCCCACAAGCCTTTCAAAGCCTAAGCTCCAAACAAGCCTGCATAAGCCTGACAAACACGAGTCTAGCTTACAAACTGCATAGCATTCAAAGCCAAAATGCCTCAGAATCAAAATCAACATAGGCTAAACAATATCCAAACTCTCAGAACTAAGGTTCATCATTGAGTAACAACAGCATCAAGATAAGAAAAATCAGAAGCATAACAATAGGCAACTCAGATATCATAATCATCAAAAGCAACATACTGAGGCAAAAGCAACAACAAACGGGCCAGCAAACAGAAGAAGAAGAGAGAACTAAAAGCTAGGGTTTTCAGAAGCATGATGCTCATCACTAAACCAAAGCAAGGTTAAAGATACTGAGTACCAAGAAGCAAGCCAGCAAGCAAGACATCACAAGCTCCCACGCCTTGGCCACCGGGGAACGCCTCCTATCCGGATCCTCCACTCCTCCGTCTCCAAAACTCTAAAGGTAGTAATTCCTCCTCCCTTGTTACACACCTCAAACAGAAACTAATAACACAAATTAATAACATGCAAGAGACAAGAGACTGAAAACCCTAAAAAATGCGTTAAGACAGAAATTACTACCTTTTTCATCATTGCCTGAATGACCGTGAAGAAGAGGAGGATGGAGGTTGCGTTCGGCGGCTGAGGCGAGTGGTTCGTTCAGAAGCTTGGCTCAAGAAGGATGAAGGGAACGACGAAGAAGGAGAAGGGGACGGCGCCGCTCATCAAAACTGTAAACCCTTGTTCTGGACAAACTAATTCCAACCCTAACAAAAACACTAGCAGATACGTTTGGGCCTGCCCCCTTGACCAACGCTTAAGCCCAACTGAGTTCTGGCGCACCCCCCCTTCTTTGAGTCTGTTTGCTTGTTTGTTGTGGCCAAACACAAAACATGAGGCCCATTCAACCTTTTTATTCTTTTTATTTTCTTAATACTTATAAACCAATACTTTTTTTTTTACTTATCACTTTACTTTTTTCCTTTTTTATATATATAACATAACTCATTTTATTAAATAGAATAATATATTGACCTTTTTTTTGTACAAAAACTTTTCTTAATGTTTATTATATTTTACAACCTAATGTAAATAATAGATTTCTTTTATTAAGTTAAAAATATTTTTTAACAACTTCTTGTACCTAAAAACATTAACTAAAATGTATAAGTATTAGTTTTCTCTAAACTTAAAACATTTTTCTTTTCTTTTCTTTAAAACCCTTTTGTATATAAAACATTAACAAAAACACAAATAACAATAAAACTTAATAATGCATTAGGTTAACATATTTTTCCCATTTGTAAAATAATTACATACACTTTCACTAATACTTTTATTTCTCTTTGATTCTTATACTTTGCTATATTTTACATTGAGAATGCGATTCGATTTGGTTGTAAATATTATTTGGACACTACTATCCTGATAAGACTCATCCCCATTTGTAAACATTTGTACCCCCATCCCCGGATACTTATTTGTAATAGCTTAGACTTTAAATTCCCGCAATTTATCGCTTTCTATACTGTATAGTAATTAGGGTTTGTATGCGAAGATTCAAAATCAACCGCTAGATAACCTAACACAAAGATAAATGCATGACAATCAATACACAATTCACACTTGCACCCCTAGGGTTCCTCCACTTGTTGTCTTCAAAAATGGGCCATGTTGCATGTTAAGTGTCTTTGGCAAAACAAAAACAAATCAAATGATCATAGTCCCTCGATGACGCTATCAAGTTGCCTGAAAAATGATCAAGTCCCTTAGAGAAAAAATGCCAAAGACACTTGGCACTATTGCATTCATGGTCTATACGATGAACCGTGCCCGTCCCGTTAACATCCTAACGCAAGGTTGCTCACCAAATACAATGGTGAAACAACACTGTTAAAAGGGTTAAAACATGAGAAAGATCTTTGAGTAAATTTAGGGGTAGACAACTCTTAGTTACTTGATCAAACTTGCAAAACACGCTTGCCTACTTTTCAAAACACACTCCACAACACAACTTTCAAAACAACTTTCAAAAAAACATTGAAACATCTTTTCAAAAAGACAAACACCTTTGTAAAACATTCGAGTAAAGAATTGTTACAACGGTTGCCTAGACAGGGCATCTTTTTCAAAACATTTTCAAAACCACACACACAAAGCACCATTTTAAACAATTGAAAATCAAGGCAAGTGATCTAAAACAAGTAACTAAGAGCCCATGGATAACCATGGATGAAAAGGGTGCTAGCACCTTCCCTTTTCATAATCTACCCCCCAAACCCACGAAAACATCTCAAAGGTTTTTCCTGTGCTTTTTAACCTTTCCTTTAGGATAAAATAAAAAGTAGGTGGCGACTCTTGCTAAACCGAACAAGTGCGAATACAAATGCAAAACCTCAAGTCAGTTCTCCCACCGTATCACAGAACTGGCGACTCTGTTGGGGAGTAATTTAAAAGTGGGGTTACCTTAGGGTTTAGATCACCTTTACATACTTGCTTTGATTGCTTTAATTGCTTTACTTTTTGGGTCCTTGTTTGGGTTTGTTGTAAATCTTACACCCGGATTTGGGGGAACCTTTTTAGGTAAATAGCAATAAAACTGTGAGGGAACTGTGTGGGGTATACCGACATGGTTGAAGCAGTAAGCTATGTTAGTGTGACATATTTGTGAGTACCGGTAACCCTTGAGTTCAATCAAGGAGAGTACGGGGCCGCTGAGTGATGTCATGAAGCACTAACGAACTCTTAGAACCTTACTTGACCATCTTAGCCTTTTTAGGGGTAGTGAGATGACTGACTTTGGTGCAGTCCGAAGTTGGTAGATACTCGATACTACACTCATTGAGGGTTGTTTTCTTGGAATATTTTGGTCGCCAGTTAAGTGGCTAAACCAAAACAATAAACACAGAAAACAATCCAATGATATTGAGCTCCTTAGAACCCGGTTTCTATTTTAGGACAGGATGAGCCAACTAACTTCAAGAGGGTACTTACCTACAAACCCCATGCAAGCCTAAACCTAAGGACTTGTTTGCTTTGTGTGAATATGATTACCTGTATATACACTTACTTGCTTTTGCATATATGTACATAACATCATGACATCATACCATAGCATTTACAATAACCATTTCAAGGATCTCGAGGGTCTTTTGATGCAGGGTCACGTTGAACCAGACGTCTACCCAAGGGGCAGGAGGTTTCTCCTCTAAACAAATGCCATCAAAGATTAAGTGCAACAACTTGAATCAGGGGCTATGACCCACTTGACATGGTGAGCTTGATTCTCGTGGAAAGACATCCACCACGACAAGGTTCTCCAATCAAAGGTCAAAGTTCAACCTCTAACATTTTCTTGTGTTTACCCCAAGAGATTCTTGAAAACATGCATCCACATATCATGCATTGCATCATAACAGTTTTTCCTTTTTCAGGTTTCCTTATTCTCCTACTGTTTATTTCAGTAGAGATGGCTCTAGAGAGGACTGTCAAGGATATCCAAGATCAGAATGCTCAACTTCAAGAAATGTTCTTGAACCTGTCCCAGGGGCAAGAAGAAGTGAAAGCTCTCCTCACAAGGGGCTTGGTCCAGGGGAATTCAAGCAATGCCAGGAGTGATCAGTTGGAGGAACTGCAGTTTGAGCTGGCAGTAATGAGGATCCAGATGATGGGACAACTGGTGGGCCAGATGGCTCTCATCCAGGACTTGGCTCAAAGACAAGAGGAGCTCAGGGTTCTCGTCAACCAACTGCTTTGGGACAACCAAGTGGGGCAAACATATGAGGTTGAAGAGCAAGTCACCATTCAACCCCCTTTGAGACAAGAAGACAAAGGAAAGGCTCCTCTACTTGCTTCAGGGTCACAAGCCCATCAACAACCTCGTCAGTGTCAACGGGGTAATCGGCGTAAGCAAAATACGTCGGGAAGACAGTTCACTGAGACTGACATATCGTCATCTCTAATACTGGAACGCTTGTTGGAGGTCAATTTGACTGCTTTGAGGGATCCTATTCGGAAGCCCAATACCTCTGCTCCTAGCTATCATCCCGATGCATTTTGTGTATACCACTCCTATAGTCCGGGACATGACACCGACGACTGTTGGGCCTTGAAGAACAAGATTCAAGATCTGATTGACATTGGAGTGCTGAGATTCATGCCAGATGGCAAGATGAAAATCTTCCGTTAAGGGTTTCTCCACCTGAGATGACAAAGCTCGAACTGAGAGACTTATGTTCCATCTGAATCTTCAATTTGTAATTTATTTTGTTATTCAAACAATTACCTGTTGATGTCAAACTCTGTTTCATTAATGCATTGCATATGTTTGTCTTGAATTCATCCATTCGTTTTCACTACTCTTATGCTTTCTTTATGATATTTAACTCTTGATAAAAAGATGCAAGCCTTTAGAGGGAGGATGACGAAACAATACCATATTCTCATACAGTATGCTTTTGAACAGACCTTGCTGATGATGTACAGGCATTTCTTTCAAATCCTAAACACTGGAGTTATAAGGAAGATAATCCCTAGTCAACCCCTTCGAGCCAAAGAAGTAGGAGTTTTCTGTTCTAAACAAATTAAAACCTTTGATTTAAACCTGGGGCAGGGTAGTCTCTCAGTTAATCCAAAAAAGGTGTGCATTGAAGTCGCAAACTTTCAGTTCGTAATACAACGAACGACATCGAGAAAAAAAACAGAAAAGCATTCCTCTGGAAATCAAAAGACAGGGATGGTTCCTTATCTCATAGGCAGTCAATCTCTCAAAAGAGAAAAGCCCACTGAGCCAAAACCTATAAAGGAGGCTTAAGAAAGCTGGGGCATCCCGCTGACTGTAATCTCGAAAACAGGAACAGTCAGGCAAAAGTTAGGGATAACGAATCAAAAGAACGAGGTCATTACAAATCCTCAACAACATGAAAAATGTTGCAAAAATGAATGTCTTCCAACAAATTCAACTTGTAAGAACCATCACCAAAAAAGGTCGTTCCAAACTCGAATGGAGTTCGACGTACAATTAACTGAGTTTAGGATTGAAGAACATCACGAAGAGAGGGTGGGTACAAATATACTTTGAGCCTTTATCCTTTGTTTCTTAAACCGTGAACCAAGCCACATTACAACCCTTTAAAAGTCCTAATTGAAGCATGGGTTAGTTCGAAAGCATACTGTTACAAAAGGTATCCTGACTCTTGTAAGGCTTTGCCCTCAATCTTGTGTTGAATTTGTCTTATAAAAAGTTTTCTGCTAAAAAACGCATTTTTTAAAACTTCGAGACAAGCATAAACTTTGCATCATTTGAATATCGTTGTTTGCACATGGTTATTTGTTTGACAGCGAAGAAACTCATCAGCGAATGTTCAGAGGAACGAAAGCCATCTCAGTGAGCAAAATCACTTCAAAAAGGATGACACTTCCATTGACAAATCTCCTATCAACAAGGGGGCATGACATGTCACTATCCAGCACATCTGGGGCAGTCCAGTCAAGATTTCAACAAATCTTTCAAAGTTCAATTAACCTGGGGAAGTCCAGTCAAGATTTCAACAAATCTCTCAAAAGTTCAGTGAACTTGGGGCAAGTCTCCTTCATCATCACTTGGGGCATTTGAATGTCAATCTCAAGGTCGTTCAAAATTTCCTTCATCACCTGCTGGAAGTTACGATCAACATCACAAATTCCTTCATCACCTGTTGGAAGATACAGTTTCAGATACGCTCCAGACACAGTAGCCATTTTGTCACTCATTCATATCCTAGTTACAGTTTCAGATACACTCCAGACACGGAAGTCATTCTGCTACTCATACAGATCTCAACTCCAAGATACAGTTTCAGATACGCTCCAGACACGGTAGCCATTCTGTCACTCATTCAGATCCCAGTTACAGTTTCAGATACACTCCAGACACGGAAGTCATTCTACTACTCATACAAATCTCAACTCCAAGATACAGTTTCAGATACACTCCAGACACGGTAGCCATTCTGTCACTCATTCAGATCCCAGTTACAGTTTCAGATACACTCCAGACACGGAAGTCATTCTGCTACTCATACAGATCTCAACTCCAAGATACAGTTTCAGATACGCTCCAGACACGGTAGCCATTTTGTCACTCATTCAGATCCCAGTTATAGTTTCAGATACACTCCAGACATGGAAGTCATTCTGCTACTCATACAGATCTCAACTCCAAGATACAGTTTCAGATACGCTCCAGACACAGTAGCCACTCTGTCACTCATTCAGATCCCAGTTACAATTTCAGATACACTCCAGACACGGAAGTCATTCTGCTACTCATACAGATCTCAACTCCAAGATACAGTTTCAGATACGCTCCAGACACGGTAGCCATTCTGTCACTCATTCAGATCCTAGTTACAGTTTCAGATACACTCCAGACACGGAAGTCATTCTGCTACTCATACAGATCTCAACTCCAAGATACAGTTTCAGATACGCTCCAGACACGGTAGCCATTCTGTCACTCATTCCGATCCCAGTTACAGTATCAGACTACCGCGAAGCCTGGATTATGACCAGATAGTGGTATCTCCTAAGAGCAAGCTATGAAGCCCGGATTCGACCGGATAATAGTTTAATCCCCAACAAGTTATTGTGAAGCTTGGATTACGACCAGATGGCAATACAAGTTTTTGTGAAAGCCTGGATTACGACCAGATAGCAGCCAAGAATACTACGAAGCCTGGAGTCGACCAGATAGTGGTATATCTTTAACACAAGCCGTGAAGCCCGGATTTGACCGGATAACAGCTTAGCAAGTTATTGTGAAGTTTGGATTACGACCAGATAGCAATACAAGTTTCTGTGAAAGCCTGGATTACGACCAGATAGCAGCCAAGAATGCTACGAAGCCTAGAGTCGACCAGATAGTGGTATATCTGTAACATAAGCCATGAAGCCCGGATTCGACCGGATAGCAGCTCAACAAGTTTCTGTGAAAGCCTAGAGATCAACCAGATAGCAGTTAACGGTTAACAGAATGAAGATTCTCATCCTTAAAACCTGAGAAGATGGGTATACTCCCAGTTTCTGACCCTTAACAGAATGAAGATTCTCATCCTTAAAACCCCAGAAGATTGGTATACTCCCAATTTCTGACCCCCAACAGAATGAAGATTCTCATTCTCAAAGTGGCGTATAACCCAAGTTCTAGATTAATACCTGTAACAAGCTAGGAAAACTATATGTGGACGACTGATTGTAGATTAATACCTGAAACCAGCCAGGAAAACTATCTACATGAAGAGATTGAAGATTAATACATGTAACAAGCCAGGAAAACTATCTTTCTTTCTCAAGGTCAGAGATTAATACCTGAAACCAGCCAGGACAACCATCTCACCGACCAACCTTTTCAAGATCCCAGATCAATACCTGCAGCAATCAAAAGATTCTTGCAATCCCCAGCGGAGCTAAAACTTCCAACTATCAATCCCCAGCGGAACCAGACTAGTGGACCTTCTCCCCACAGAGATACTTCCCATCAGATTGAAGATTCTCAATTTTACTTCTCCAGCTTAAGCCTACCAGGTTCTGGACTCCCCAGTAGAGATCATCAGAATTCTCATTCCCTACAAGTCACCAAGGAGTTCCAATCCCCAGCAGTGGTCCTAAGATCCCTCAACAACTGAAGATCTTGTTCCCCAAGCAGTCAGCAATCAACAAGGATGTCTCATCCTCAGCAATCAAAGATTCTTACACTCCCCTGCAACAGCAAGGATTCACTTTCCCTGGCAGCAGTCAAGATTCTATTATCTCCAGCTATCCAGGATTCCTCTATCCGCAGCAAGACATCTCATCAGCTTGCATGCGCATTCATTACATTCATATCATAAACATTGATATAACATATATTGCATCATACATTTCATGCAACATAACTTTGTGTTTAGCTAACATTTTGTCCTTTTCAGGATAAGAATAAAGGCTATCATTAACAATTATCCAGATGCAGTTTTACACGGACTCATCATCAGGAAACCCTACACCGGTTCCTTCTCAAATCCAGATGCAGTTTTACAATGACTCATCATCAGGAAACCCTACACCGGTTCCTTCTCAAATCCAGATGCAGTTTTACACGGACTCATCATCAGGAAACCCTACACCGGTTCCTTCTCAAATCCAGATGCAGTTTTACACTGACTCATCATCAGGAAACCCTACACCGGTTCCTTCTTCAACTTCAAGACTTCTGAAAACATTTCACGGATTCTCCAAACACGGATGTTAATCTATCGCTTGTTCAGACTCAACTTTTGAAAACAGTTTACGGATGCTTCCCAACATGGATGCTGCTCGATTGCTTATTCAACTTCAAGACTTCTGAAAACAGTTCACGGGTTCTCCAGACACGGATGTTAACCTATCGCTTGTTCATATTATTTAAACTTTTGAAAACAGTTTACGGATTCTCCAAACACGGATGTTAATCTATCGCTTGTTCAAACTCAACTTTTGAAAACAGTTTACGGACGCTTCCCAACATGGATGCTGCTCTATTGCTTATTCAACTTCAAGACTTCTGAAAATAGTTTACGGGTTCTCCAGACACAGATGTTAACCTATCGCTTGTTCAGATTCTTCAACTTCTGAAAACAGTTTACGGATTCTCCAAACACGGATGTTAATCTATCGCTTGTTCAGACTCAACTTTTGAAAACAGTTTACGGACGCTTCCCAACGTGGATGCTGATCTATTGCTTATTCATCTCCAAGACTTCTGAAAACAGTTCACAGGTTCTCCAGACACGGATGTTAACCTATCGCTTGTTCAGATTCTTCAAACTTCTGAAAATAGTTTACGGATTCTCCAAACACGGATGTTAATCTATCGCTTGTTCATACTCAACTTTTGAAAACAGTTTACGGACGCTTCCCAACATGGATGCTGCTCTATTGCTTATTCAACTTCAAGACTTCTGAAAACAGTTTACGGGTTCTCCAGACACGGATGTTAACCTATCGCTTGTTTAGATTCTTCAACTTCTGAAAACAGTTTACGGATTCTCCAAACACGGATGTTAATCTATCGCTTGTTCAGACTCAACTTTTGAAAACAGTTTACGGACGCTTCCCAACATGGATGCTGATCTATTGCTTATTCATCTCCAAGACCTCTGAAAACAGTTTACGGGTTCTCCAGATACGAATGTCAACCTATCGCTTGTTCAGATTCAAGACTTCTGAAAACAGTTTACGGATTCTCCAAACACGGATGTTAATCTATCGCTTGTTCAGACTCAACTTTTGAAAACAGTTTACGGATGCTTCCAGATACGGATATCAATCTATTGCTTATTCAGACCCCCAGTTCAGAGATGTTCCAAAACATGGATACCTTTCTGATACTCACCCACTCACCAATGACATACAGTTCAACAAACATTTCCAGATGGCATCTCTAAGCCCATCCTCCTACCAGCAATTTCCAGATGGCATCTCTAAGCCCATCCCCCTGTCACATCTCCAGATGGCATCTTTAAGCCCATCACCAAATGGCATCTTTAAGCTCATTCCCTCAAACTACGCTTTGACGAGTGCAAATTTTTTGGGCACTCTAGTGTCCAATCTCCTTTTACCTTCGAGTCGCGAATGGAAAACTTGCCAATCTAACTCTTCGGGTTCAAGAAGATTGAACAGGGGCAACTGTTGTACCCCAAAATTTTCCCTCTCTCTTTTCCACAAGAAATCACAGCTTCGGGCTTTTCCTAACTTTTCAAATTGGCTCAAAAATCGTCAAACAGACTTTTTCTTATCAGTCTATCCAAATTAGGGTTTTTCATGGATTCTGAATCAGTTCAAGCAGGTTATTAGGGTTTGGTTGAGTTTGGCTCAGGGTTTGATCAGGCGGACGTTTCTTTGACAATAAATCAAGAATTGGGGTTTGCGCGCGCATTCTCAGAAGGAATTAATTCTACAGTTCTTTTCAATTGACTCTGGGACATGGGTTGAGGCTTCTGATTGAAAGTTTGAAGTTTAAGTTTGATCAGTGAGATAAAGGGCATATGGACGTTTGTTTGTTTAACTGTGCATTACTTTTGGTTATTCGGAACGCCGGACGTTTATTGATTATTTATAATTTCTAAGTTAAAATTATTGGATAATTTCCAATTATTATAATTCAAGAAATTTAAGTAATTAAATAAATAAATGCAGAAGAATTAAAAGAGATATCTGACAAAGAAAGATTTTTATTCATTTTTAATTGTTTATTACAAATATTATTTGAACACTGTAAATTTATTTATAGTTGTTTACATTAATATTATTACAATGATTAAAAGTAATTTAAAACTATATCCTAAATCTCTAGAAATCTTCATCTTCTACTGAATGCATCCTTTGCTCAATTGATATTTATCTGCAAAGCCAGAAAAAGAAAAAAAAGTCAATACAGATTAATTCTCAGACAGATAAATAAAGACTCATCATTAAAAGTGTTGGCCGGAATCAGTTTGTTCGCCCTCTCTGCAAATCACAAGAATACTCTTGGTTCACAAAGAGGGAAATAAAATATGTTTGCAAGCATATGAATTAATACAAGGCAGCATATTAAACAAAATGTATAAGGCTGCATAATTTCAAATTGCAAAGTGTCAACAAAAATGTCAACTAAGCTGCAAAAATCCAAACTGAATTGCACTATCAAACAAGGCAAACCAAACTAAGTCAAAATGGCCAACTAAGTCACAAGTTCAAGAAATGTCATAAAGCTGTCAACAAGTACACAAAATGCAGAAAATATGAAGAAAGAAGATATGCAGAGGAAAGACAAAATGCAAGCAACATATTTCAAATTTATCATCATTTCCCAGCCAAACCAGCCCACAAGCCTTTCAAAGCCTAAGCTCCAAACAAGCTTGCATAAGCCTGACAAACACGAGTCTAGCTTACAAACTGCATAGCATTCAAAGCCAAAATGCCTCAGAATCAAAATCAACATAGGCTAAACAACATCCAAACTCTCAGAACTAAGGTCCATCATTGAGTAACAACAGCATCAAGAGAAGAAAAATCAGAAGCATAACAATAGGCAACTCAGATATCATAATCATCAAAAGCAACATACTGAGGCAAAAGCAACAACAAACGGGCCAACAAACAGAAGAAGAAGAGAGAACTAAAAGCTAGGGTTTTCAGAAGCATGATGCTCATCACTAAACCAAAGCAAGGTTAAAGATACTGAGTACCAAGAAGCAAGCCAGCAAGCAAGACATCACAAGCTCCCACGCCTTGGCCACCGGGGAACGCCTCCTATCCGGATCCTCCACTCCTCCGTCTCCAAAACTCTAAAGGTAGTAATTCCTCCTCCCTTTTTACACACCTCAAACAGAAACTAATAACACAAATTAATAACATGCAAGAGACAAGAGACTGAAAACCCTAAAAAATGCGTTAAGACAGAAATTACTACCTTTTTCATCATTGCCTGAATGACCGTGAAGAAGAGGAGGATGGAGGTTGCGTCTGGCGGCTGAGGCGACTGGTTCGTTCAGAAGCTTGGCTCAAGAAGGATGAAGGGAACGACGAAGAAGGAGAAGGGGACGGCGCCGCTCATCAAAACTGTAAACCCTTGTTCTGGACAAACTAATTCCAACCCTAACAAAAACACTAGCAGATACATTTGGGCCTGCCCCCTTGACCAACGATTAAGCCCAACTGAGTTCTGGCGCACCCCCCCCCCCCTTCTTTGAGTCTATTTGCTTGTCTGTTTGGACCAAACACAAAACATCAGGCCCATTCAACCTTTTTATTCTTTTTATTTTCTTAATACTTATAAACCAATACTTTTTTTTTTACTTATCACTTTACTTTTTTCCTTTTTTATATATATATAACATAACTCATTTTATTAAATAGAATAATATATTGACATTTTTTTTGTACAAAAACCTTTCTTAATGTTTATTATATTTTACAACCTAATGTAAATAATAGATTTCTTTTATTAAGTTAAAAATATTTTTTAAGAACTTCTTGTACCTAAAAACATTAACTAAAATGTATAAGTATTAGTTTTCTCTAAACTTAAAACATTTTTCTTTTCTTTTCTTTAAAACCCTTTTGTATATAAAACATTAACAAAAACACAAATAACAATAAAACTTAATAATGCATTAGGTTAACATATTTTTCCCATTTGTAAAAGAATTACATACACTTTCTCTAATACTTTTATTTCTCTTTGATTCTTATACTTTGCTATATTTTACATTGAGAATGCGATTCAATTTGGTTGTAAATATTATTTGGACACTACTATCCTGATAAGACTCATCCCCATTTGTAAACATTTGTATCCCCATCCCCGGATACTTATTTGTAATAGCTTAGACTTTAAATTCCTGCAATTTATCACTTTCTATAATGTATAGTAATTAGGGTTTGTATGCGAAGATTTAAAATCAACCGCTAGATAACCTAACACAAAGATAAATGCATGACAATCAATACACAATTCACACTTGCACCCCTAGGGTTCCTCCACTTGTTGCCTTCAAAAAATGGGCCATGTTGCATGTTAAGTGTCTTTGGCAAAACAAAAACAAATCAAATGATCATAGTCCCTCGATGACGCTATCAAGTTGCCTGAAAAATGATCAAGTCCCTTAGAGAAAAAATGCCAAAGACACTTGGCACTATTGCATTCATGGTCTATACGATGACCCGTGCCCGTCCCGTTAACATCCTAACGCAAGGTTGTTCACCAAATACAATGGTGAAACAACACTGTTAAAAGGGTTAAAACATGAGAAAGACCTTTGAGTAAATTTAGGGGTAGACAACTCTTAGTTACTTGATCAAACTTGCAAAACACGCTTGCCTACTTTTCAAAACACACTCCACAACACAACTTTCAAAACAACTTTCAAAAAAACATTGAAACATCTTTTCAAAAAGACAAACACCTTTGTAAAACATTCGAGTAAAGAATTGTTACAACGGTTGCCTAGACAAGGCATCTTTTTCAAAACATTTTCAAAACCACACACACAAAGCACCATTTCAAACAATTGAAAATCAAGGCAAGTGATCTAAAACAAGTAACTAAGAGCCCATGGATAACCATGGATGAAAAGGGTGCTAGCACCTTCCCTTTTCATAATCTACCCCCCGAACCCACAAAAACATCTCAAAGGTTTTTGCTGTGTTTTTTAACCTTTCCTTTAGGATAAAATAAAAAGTCGGTGGCGACTCTTGCTAAACCGAACAAGTGCGAATACAAACGCAAAACCTCAAGTCAGTTCTCCCACCGTATCACACCTGAGAATCCGTCCATGAAGGAAAATACTTTGTGTTGAGCTGTGTTGTCAACCAGGATGTCGATATGCGGAAGTGGAAAGTCATCTTTAGGGCTGGCCCTGTTTAAATCTCTGTAATCTACGCACATTCTCACTTTGCCGTCCTTTTTAGGCACGGGAACAATGTTAGCAACCCATTATGGATAGGAAGTAACAGCAAGAAATCCAGCATTGAACTGCTTCATAACTTCGGCTTTGATCTTCTCTGACATGTCAGGTCTCATGCGGAGGACCTTCTGTTTCACTGGTGGACAGTCTTCTCTTGTGGGTAGACGGTGTACCATAATGTCTGTATCGAGTCCCGTCATGTCTTCGTATGACCAGGCAAAGATCTCAACATAATCATGCAACAGCTAAATTAGGCGCTCCTTGACACTCAGCTCTAGATTGGCAGCCACTCTGATTTCCTTTTTGTCTTCCTCAGTGCCCAAGTTGATTGTATCCAACAGCTCCTCATGAGGCAGAATAGCTCTTTCCTCTTGTTGTAGTAGTCTGGCCAATTCCCCTGGCACCTCACAATCTTCCTCACCTTCGTATTCGGCTTGGTAGATCGGATCTTCAGAGTCACTGAAGGCTATAACAGTATCGTTACCCATGGGTTCCGGAATTGAATGGAAGGGTACCTGCATTTGTGAGTGTGGGTGTGTGTAAGGGTATAGCCATCTTAAAATAACAAAGTGTAAAAGAAAGACAATGAGCACAAAAGGTTTATATATGAAAAGCGCCCATGATTCATAAAATTACATATGAAAATGAAATAAGAACCCTTACAAATGGACCGTTGTGCCTCGGGTAAGACACAAGGTTGAAAAAAGTACGAATTGTTTGTAAATTATTACAGATCCAACAGAAATGGAAAAGATATATTACTGAGATATGAAAGTAATCGGAACAAAGTCTTTTGCTTCTCAGTTGCACAGTCCTCCGCCGACAGTAGGAAATATCCAGTCTCCCAAGCTTCCCTCTTCTTCACTGTCCTCTAGTGCATTAACCCCTTGGTGGCTGATCTTCACAGGTGGCCCTCCGGCACGGGCGCGGCGTACGACCTTTTGAGAAGTTGAGGTAAATCCCAGGCCAAACTTGTCTGATTTGTAGGGAAAGTCTGGAAGCTGCCCCCAGATGGTGGATCCGCCTTCTTCCACTACTGCCTTTGCATCTTTTAGAGAAGACATCTGAGGTGGAGGTCTTGTGATCACAGGAACTGAGGATACTGCCTTGGTCGCCACTATTTCCTGAGAGACTTCCTCAAAATGTTGGAAACGGGTTTCAATGAATTCGCCATCCAATTCTACATATCGGAAAGAATTCAGATGACTAATCATGTATTCCTCTTCCCCGTGGACAGTTATGATCTTCTCTATGACGGGGTACTTCAGCATCTGATGCAGAGTGGAGGTGACCGCACCGGCATTGTGAATCCAGGGACGTCCCAACAGATAAGAGTAAGAAGGAAGGATGTCCATCACGTAGAATGTTGAATTGAACGTCTGGGTTCCCACCTTGATCGGGATTTCCAGCTCTCCATGGACCATCCTTTTAGAGCCGTCAAAAGCTCTCACAATTATATTGCTGGGTTTCAGGGTTAGGCCTTCACAATCCAACCTATCCAGGACTTTCTTTGGCAAGACATTCAGAGATGATCCCGTATCAACCAAGACATGGGCTAGGGTCGTCCCTCTACACTCCACTGAGACATGCAGCGCGTTGTTGTGTTTTCTCCCTTTGGATGTTACGTCAGCATCGGAGAAACCTATACTATTGTCAGTTGTCAGACTGGCCACACACTCTTGGAATTGATTTGCGGACGTCTCTTCCGGCACATGAGCCGTCTTTAGAAATTTTACCAAAGCTTTAGCATGTGCCTCAGAGCACAGCAGCAATGCTAACATAGAGATTTTGGAGGGGGTCTGCCCCAGTTGTTCAACCACATCATAAGCACTTTTCTTAATGATCCTCAGGATTTCTTCCATCTCCTTCTTGGATGTTTCAGGAATAGCTAGTGATTGAGCCTTCGTCAGGACAAGCTCCTCTTGAACACTATTTCCTTTATTCTCAGCAGCGGAAGTAGGGATAGGAATTGCATTGTCATTGTTGGTGGGTACACTTGCAGGTACAATCACGGGCACAAATGTAATCTTCGGAACAGCCACAGGTCCAAAGACTGCCTTTGGAGGGGCAATCTCTAGAGAGAAAATTCTCCCACTGCGGGTGATTTTGCTTGTTCCGGCAATGTTACTGATGTCGGAATTGTCCTCCTCGGAGCTTTCTTCTTCAACAGTCTGTGCAATCTGTTTGACACCATGGTAGTAGATTTCTCCACCATAGTTCCATGGTACCGTTTTATCTGATTTGTATGGGGTTGGCCCGGGCATTGTTATCTTCAATGGAGTAGTCATAGGAGCGGATGTAATCCTAACGGGTTTTTTAGGAACCCTGGAAGGATTGGCGTATATGGTTATTATTGAAACATCTGGAACTGGAACGGGTGAAATAGGAGCTTTCTCAAACAAAATTTCTTGATTAGCAATCAGTTGTTGGATACCTTTCGTCAACAGAGGACAGTTAAATGATGAGGACAGGCAAGTATGGAAATCTTTGTCACAACCTGGGAACACCCCAGCCTTTAAAAAATTCAACTTGATGGTTAGGAGTGGAGTTAACAATTCATCCACGGTGGCAACAAATAAGTCTTCCTCAACAACACTGCCATTGTGTCCATGCCTAGGCATTGGAGCGGAAATAACATTCGGTTTTTCCGGAGCTTCAAACTCAACTTCCTTTGCGTCTATCAGATCTTGAATCTTGTTCTTCAGAGCCCAATAGTTGTTGGTGTCGTGCCCTGGACTTTCAGAATGGTATGCGCACCTGGCATTCGGATGGTAGTGGGGAGATGCAGTATTGGGATTTTTAGGGGCCTCTTTTAGCATGGAAAGGTTCATCTTCAGAAGGTGTGGTAGGACTTGAGCTGGAGTCATGTTTATCTTGGTGAATTGTTGTACAATCCTTTCCACCCTTTGCTGATTATTTCTCGGCTAGTCATTTCTCGGCTGGTTGTTTCTTGGCTGATCTGATGTAGATTTTTGAATCATAACGGCCCCCACTATTGGTCGTTGTTCGGTTCGTCCCTGATTCCTCTGTGCATAGACAAAAGACACTTCCTTCTTTCTAGTGAAGGGCTTTTTTGCAATCGCAGAGGTAGACGCGTCTTTCTGAATTTTCCCGCTTCTAATACCAGCTTCCACCCTCTCGCCAGTTAAAATTAATTCAGTGAAACCTGCAGAGGAACTTCCAATCAGGTGATTAAAGAAAGGACCTAACAGAGTTTCCAGGAACATGTCCACTAGCTCCCTTTCAGATAAAGGTGGTTGCACCCTTCCGGCTAAATCCCTCCACTTTTGGGCGTAGTCTTTGAAGCCCTCATTGGACACCATGGCCATACTCTGGAGTTGAGTACGGGTTGGTGCCAAGTCGGCGTTGTATTGATACTGTTTATAGAAGGCTGCTTCCAAGTCATCCCAATTATGCACATCAGCCCTTTCCAACTGGTAGAACCAATCAAGCTGTGTTCCTGACAAACTGTCCTGAAAAAAGTGAACCCACAAGTCTTTGTCTGCAGAGTGTGGCTGCATCTTCCTGACATATGAGCGGAGGTGCATCTTGGGACAAGACACCCCATCATACTTGGCAAATAAAGGTACTTTAAACTTTGGAGGAATTACTATTCCTGACACCAACCCTAACTCCTCAAAGTCCAGCCCCAGTACTCTCTACACTTCCATAGCAGCTAGATGCTCTTCCAAACGTTTGTATTTGTCATTGGCCGGAGGGTATTGTTGTTCAGAGTAGTCCTCTTCTTCTGCTTCAGAATCTGATGGCACTTCCGTCTCTTTACCTTTTCTTTCCCCTTCCTCAGAGGTTGATGGAAATTCTAAGATCCATCTGGCTTGTCCCTGAAATCTTCTGCCTATGATAACCACATCGGCTGGCTTCTTCTTATTTTTCTCTAGCAGAGTCTTGAGCTCCTCCTGCGCCTTGGCTAAGGTCAAGAGTAGCTGTTGAAATTGTGAATTCTGAGCTTGCAAGTCTTTAACCGTTTGTTCAAGATCCATGTTTCTGAAATAAACAGCAGAGGGATGAGGAAACTTCTTGTAAAGACCTGTTTATGAACATGATGAATGATATGTATTCATGCAATGTTTTCAAGGATTTGAAAATGCAAATTTGTGTTAAACAAAAAGGAACACACGTTATATTAAAATAGAATTTGAATACATCAATGCCCCTAGGGAAAAATAGTACAAAATCCTAAGATAAAAAGACATTGTGCATCCTCTTTGGTGCAATGTAGGTGTTGAGAGTCTTCTCTTCGTGAAGTAACCGAGTGAGTTCTAAAACCTTCTTCTCGCTTGCGTAGAATTGGGCTTCAAAATTATCGTGTTCTCCCTTGAGCTGGATCCAACTCCTTTGCAGGTCTTCGAGTGATTTCGGCATGTTAGGATGTAGGAGGGTGTATGGAACCTCTCCTTCCTTAACAGGCTCTATAATCACTAGGAGAACATAGGGGTAAGGCATCATAAGACTTTGGGCGCGGGTTCATACCCACTTGAGGTAAGGCTCAAGAGGGATGGAATTCTTGTGTCCCAAGGTCTTACTGTCTACCTTGTTTGGCATCCTCCAAGCTCGGATGAACCTTTGACGAAATCCTTGATTTTCGTTGTCGAAGTCAAAAACCAAGCCTTAAATCAGCATGTCATGTAGGCCATCCCTTCAGGCATAACCAAACTGTCTTAGGGCCAAGCAGGGGTTGTAGGTGATGCCTCCCCTAATGCCAAGTAGAGGGACATTAGGGAATTCCCCACAATGGTCGACGATGATAACATTCTCTTTGGATCGAGAACACCAATGAATATCTGAATGTGTAAGTGTCATCAATCGTTGTGACCACCTCAAACCTTGATCATTCTTCAAGACTGATTGGGGAAGATGAGAAATAAACCATCTTGCCAAGAGAGGATTGCAACACATGAGAACACCTCTTTTCCTCATTGTACGAGTGTGAAAATATTGCAAGATATCTCCAAGCAATGTAGGCATCGGGTTGCGAGACATGAAGATTTTGACAGCACTCACATCTATGAGTTGGTCAGGATTAGGGAACAATACCATCCCATAGATGAGAAGAGCTACAATCTTGTCAAAAGCTTGTAAGTCCAAGGAGTTCCAACAACTTTGGGATTTCTCAAACAAGAACTTTTCCAAGAAGCCTTTGACACCACTTCTAGTTTCCCAATCGGTTGTGACATCAGATGAGTGCAAGTGCAGGGCTTGAGCAATCTCTTCTGGCTTTGGATCTCTTTCTGTACCGTTGAAAGGTAGTTGATTGAGAATAGGAATCCTCAAGAGTTGAGAAAATTCTTCCAAAGTAGGCACAAGCTGGTAGTCAGGAAATGTGAAGCAGTGATGCAAAGGGTCAAAGAACTGGAAGAGAACCTTTATCATGTCTTCCTCTGTGTTGGAAGTGACTAAGTTGAGTAGGCGACCATGTCTCTCGATGAATGGAGAGTTCTCAGGAATCCTTAAAGCTAGCTCCTTGAGTTGTGGAGGAATTCTTACAAGGTTGACTTGGATAGTTTTCCTGCAAAGTGAATCCATAACCTACAAAACAAGAACAAAGATGAATTTCCAAAATCCTTGAAATGGTTAGTGGATGCATATGATGCTCATGATGTCCATGATGTTATGCACAAGCATATACGTACAAGAAAATCACACAAGTTCCTAGTTTAGGCTTGCATGGGGTTTCATAGGTAAGTACCCTCTTGAAGTTTAGTTGGCTCAACCTGTCCTAGAAATAGTAACTGGGTTCTAAGGAGCTCAATATCACTGGATTGTTTCCTTGTTCATTGTTTCAATTCAGCCTCTTACCGGCGATCGTAATATTCCAAGGAACCAACCCTCAATGAGTGTAGTATCGAGTATCTACCAACTTCGGACTGCACCAAAGCCGGTCATCTCACTACATCCTAAAAGGCCAAGTTGGTCAAGTAAAGGTTCTAGAAGTTCGTTAGTGCTTCATGACATCACTCAGTGTCCCCGTATTCTCTTTGATTGACTCAATGGCTACCGGTACCCACAAATATGTCACACTATCATAGTTATTGCTTAGACCGTGTCGGTATACCCCGCACAGTTTCCACAACGTATTGCTATTTACCTATAATGTTTCCCAAATCCGGGTAGAGGATTCAAACCCAAAAAGTAGAACCAAAGTGTAAAGCAAATAAGTCAAACAATTGTAAGCAAATAAAGATGATCTAAACCCTAAGGTAAACCCACTTTTATAATATTCCCCAGCAGAGTCGCCAGTTCTGTGATACGGTGGGATAACTGACTTGAGGTTTTGTGTTTCATCGCAAATGTTTCGGTTTAGCAAGAGCCGCCACCGACTTTTATTTTATCCAAAAGGAAAGGTAAAAAAGCACAGGAAATACCTTTAAGATGTTTTCTTGAGTTCGGGGGGTAGATTATGAAAAGGGAAGGTGCTAGCACCCTTTTCATCCATGGTTTTCCACGGGCTCTTAGTTACTTGCTTAGATCACTTGCTTTGCTTTTGAAATTGTTTGAAATGGTGCTTTGTGTTTGGTGTGATTTTGAAAGTATTTTGAAAAGAGGCCATTGTTTTGGCAACCTTTGTAATGATTCTCGTTCGTGAGAATGTATACAAAGATGTTTGTCTTTTGAAAAAATGTTTCAATGTTTGAAAGATGTTTTGGAAATGTTTTGAAATGTGTGTTTGTTTGTTTGAAAATAGCAAGGATTATTTTGAAATGGAGCAAGCAACTTAGAAGCTATCTACCTACTCAAATATCTTTCCTATGCGTTTTTATTCCTTTGACATTGTTGGTTTACCATTGATTTGGTAAACAACCCTATCTTTGGATGTTAAATGGGACGGACGTGGGTCATCGTATGACCATGATAGCAATGTTGCCAACTATCTTTAGCATTTTGAGGGGCCAAGATCATTTTGTTTTAGGCAACCTTTGTATAGCGTCATCGAGCGACTATGATCTTATTTTGTTTTGTTTTGCCAAGATACTTTGTATGCCTACCATGACCATTTAAATTTAGGCAACCAAGTGGGTGAAACCCTAGGGGTGCTTGTGTGCAATGTGTGTCATTTTTCATGCATTTGATTTGTCTTGTATTAGGTCTTTTCTATTTGTTTGTTTTTGGTCTTGTCATGCAAAACCCTAATTTACTACACATGGTATATGAAAGCAATAAATTGCGTAAAAGTAAACTAAGCTATTACAAAAATTATTATGGGAGGGGGGATACAAGTTTTTGAATGGGGATATTGCACAAAATAAACCCTAAAATACTATTACAACCCAATTGAATATTGTGCGAAATAAATAAATATACAAATATTTAAATATGCAATGCAATGTATTTACACAAAAATGTTTTGTATTTGATTTTTTGTATGAGAAAAATGATTTATGTAAGCCCTAAAAATAAGAGAAAAAATATTATTATTTTTGAAAGGGTGAAACCCTAATTTTCAATTAAAGTAAAATATATGTTCTATATTTATTATTTTGTCCATTTTTTTTGTACAAGAAAGTAATAAATAAAATTATGTACAAATATTAAAAATTAAAATATGTATGAAAATAAATATTTTATGTGTAAAATAATAAAATAAAAAATATATAGTATTTATTAAATGTATTTACAATTTATTTAAGAAAATAAAGTATATTATCCTAAAAAAAGCTATTTTTTATGTAAAATAAAAAATAAAATAAAAAATAAAATGCAAAAAATAAAGAAATTATTTTTATGATTTTTTAATGTTCAGAAAAATGATTAAAAGCAATAAAAATAAAAAATATGAAAAGTTATGAAAAAATACAACAAAATAAGTCAGGGGGTGCAAATAGTGGTCAGGGGGTGCCAAAAGTAAAAACAAAAAGGCCAGAAATGCCAAAAAGCCCAAGCCAGGCATCCCTGTCCTTCAGCCATTCCATTTGCGCGCGTTCTTCTTCAAATCTGTAACTCTCTATTGCTTGCATAAAAACAAAAACTTATAACACAAAACATGTAGCATTTTATCTCACGATTCCAATGATATAAAATTTGTAACCTAACTCTCAAAGATCAGAGATAATTTAATCAGCCCTAATTCATGACCTAATTATTTCAGCAACTTTAATCTTCAAATTCTCTTAGCTCAGTTAACATAAATGAAAAGTATGCATATGTACAGCTTCACCATGTTAAGGACTACATTTTTACTTCACAAATCGTGGCTTGAGGATGCCTAAATAGAGAGATAGAGTTTTGAAAAACACCTCCTTCAGCTGGATTTGGATATGGCAATGTGGGGACTTTGAGTGAGGCCTGAGGATCGTGTGAGCTTCCTTGAAGTTCCTTCAAGCTATTCCAATGCTTAGCTGGCTTTGTGGATGGCCAAAACTCTCTGTAGAAGTCAAGCTGCAACCTTCAAACTTGAAAATGGCAATGGCTGAAACAGGGCTTACAACAACAATGTAAAGGCTTGGATAGCTTTGATATGATGTGGAGAAGATGTTTCAAGTGTTAAGAGGCAAAATGCACGAGCAAATAATGAGCTTGCTATGGTTTTGCAGAACTGTATGTTTTTGGCAGAAAAATGGAGTTTTTGAGTTTTAGGGTGTTTTGGATGCTATCAATTCATGTCCTGGCTTGTGATAAGTTTGTGGATATGTATAGAATGACACAAAGTCCACTCTTTATCAGCTTGTACAAGTTCTGAACTTTTGGCCAACTTTCTTGCATTTTAAGAAAAGTGAAGTGACCACACTAAACATGCTTATACTGGCTGGCTTGCTAGCTGCAGAGAGTTGGTGTATATTGCTTGAAATCTGTGGAAGTTGTTTGTACCAAAGAAATAGGTCCATGGCTCAAGGTTGATAAAGTTGCAAAAAGCTTGCTTTATGAAAATGGCATTGTGAACTTTTGGCCATTTATGGAATTATTTCTTGTATAATACTCCAAAAGCAAAGATAATGCCCTTATCCTCTGAGTTTTCATTTAATTATGGAGTGTAAAATGAGTTTAGGACCTATAATGCAAGGTACAAGCATCCAAGATCAGATTTGCAACTTGACACTTTGTGAAAATGGCATGAACAAAAGTGATAAAATGCCAATTTCTCTTCTTCGATTCTCCCTAACCACAAATGATCTTGGAGAGTTCTTGAACATTTTAGAAAGCTTGCAATGTGATCTATAATCCATATTTGAAATTAATTTTGAGATACCTCTTTGAACTAGGTGAAAAATATCCATGAAGTTAAGTCAAAAACCTGCCTAAATTAGGGCAAAATTTCACTAAGTTATTTAATTCATGGACCCCTATTCACAAATTTATATCTTGAGATCCAAGCATCTTTTGGGAAAACTTTGTGAATAAAAGTTGTAGATTTCATTGAGGACTACAACTTTCATGTTGGAAGTTTTCTTTGAATCAAATTTCATCGTGGTGAAAAAGTGGTGAAAAGTTGGGAAAAAATAAGAAAAATTCCAAGTTATGAAATTTTTCAAATTCAAAACCCTAATTTTCAAAATTGGTTTTCTTGGTGAACAAGTTTCATATTTTGACACATCTTGATGAATTATGACCCTTGGCACTTGATTTTGACCAAAAAGTCAAAGTTTGACTTTTCAGTGCACAGTTGACTTTTGATCAGTTGACTGCAAAATTCATCTGTCAATCTTATGAACTTGAGATCTTTTGAACTATGTGATTAGGTCAAGATGATGCCATTGAACCCTTGAAATCATGTTTGAACTCAATTGGTCATTGTCTAGGTTAAAAACCAGAAATTGTCCTTTCTCAATCAAAACCCTAATTTTGACCATTTTGCTCTTTTGGTGATTTGATCAAATTTCTTGAGGAGTTATGATCCAAACTTGATCAAATGATACATATGAGTCTAAAATGTGGTTGTGGATCAAAAATTATGAAGTTTGACTGTAAATTGGCCATGGTTGACTTTTTCCCCAATACAGCTGATCTTTAGGTCAACTGTCCAATTGACTGGGCAAAAATATGATTCAAGGCTTGAAACTTAACATGGGCAATATTAGGGGTCCAAGATGGTGTATGAAAGTCACATGAAGCATCGGTGGTCCAAAAATCCTTGTGCAAACTTAAACCCTAATTTCAGGTTATCAGTGTAAGATGAGGTGTCTTGAGCTGACCAAACCCTAATCTTGTCTTGAGTCCAAGAAGTCTTTTGAGGAAAATCTTGATAAATGAGAGCGAAAATTTTGGGGTACAACAGCTGCCCCTGTTCTATCTTCTTGAACCTGAAGAGTTAGATTGGCGAGTTTTGTCGTTCGTGACTCGAAGGTAAAAGATGATTGGACACTAGAGTGCCCGTAAATTTGCACTCGTCAAAGTATAGTCGAGGGAATGGGCTTAAAGATGCCATTTGGAGAGGTGATAGAATCTTGTTGGAGATTGGCTTATAGATTCCATCCAAGAATGTTTGTTGTAAGTCAAAAGAATGAGCATCAGAATGGTGTCTGTATCTGGAATGTATCTGAACTGTATTTGGAGACTGAATCTGAATAAGTGACAGAATGGAAACCGTGTTTGGAGCGTATCTAAGCTGGGAAAAATCAGAATAAGTGACAGAATGGTAACCGTGTCTCGAGCGTATCTGGACTGTATCTGAAGTCTGAATCTGAATGAGTGACAAAATGCCTTCCGTGTCTGGAGCGTATCTGGACTGGAATCTGAATAAGTAGCAGAATGACTTATGTGTCTGGAGTGTATCTGAACTAGAAACTGAATAAGTAACAGAATGACTTTCGTGTCTGGAGTGTATCTGAACTGTATCTTGACTTGAAATTTGAATAAGTAGCAGAATGACTTCCGTGTCTGGAGTGTATCTGAACTAGGATCTGAAAGCTGAATCTGAATGAGTATCAGGATGGCGTCCGTATCTAGAGCGTATCTGAACTGTATCTTGACTTGAAATATGAATAAGTATCAGAATGACTTCCGTGTCTGGAGTGTATCTGAACTAGGATCTGAAAGCTGGATCTGAATGACTATTAGGGTGGCGTCCGTATCTAGAGCGTATCTAAATTGTATCTTGACTTGAAATCTGAATAAGTATCAGAATGACTTCCGTGTTTGGAGTGTATCTGAACTAGGATCTGAAAGCTGAATCTGAATGAGTATCAGGATGGCGTCCATATCTGGAGCGTATCTGAACTGTATCTTGACTTGAAATCTGAATAAGTATCAAAATGACTTCCGTGTCTGGAGTGTATCTGAACTGTATCTGAAATTGAATCCTCAATGCGTAACAGAATGGCATCCTCGTCTGGAGCGTATCCGTACTATATCTGAACTTGGAATCTGAATGAGTAACAAAATGACTTTCGTGTCTGGAGTGTATCTGGACTATATCTTGATAGTTGAACTCTGAGTGAGTATCAGAATGGCATCCTTGTCTGGAGCATATCTGTACTGTATCTGAAATCTTTGAACATTATCAAAAGTAGTTGTTAATCTTATCCTGAAAAGGATAAAATGTTAGCTGAAACACAAAGTTATGTTGCATGAAATGTATGATGCAATAAATGTGCTTTATCAATGTTTATGATTATGAATGTAATGTATGCGCATGTAAGTTGATTTGTTGTATTGCTGAGGAAAATAAATCCTTGACAGCTGGGGATAATAAAATCCTTGACTGCTGCCGGGGAAAATAAATCCTTGACTGCTGAGGATGAGAAATCCTTGGCGACTGTTGGGAATTAAAAATCCTTGATGACTTTCCTGGAGATATAGGGATCCTTCATGTCTTGAAGTTGGAGTATTGATAAAAAATTTGTTGTGAGAATAATGCCAAATACTGCTTGAGTAATCTGCTTGGGGAATCCAGAGAACTTTGCTGACGCCTACTGGGGATTACACAAAGGGAATCCTTGTTCTGCTGGGAAATAGAATGAGAATCTTCATTCTGTTAGGGAGCAATGAAAACTTTGTGGGGAAGAAAGCTATCCTGCTGGGGAGTAGTGAAGACTCTGTGGGAAAAGCTTATTCCTGTTTGGAAAAAGTTTAGGAGCTTGGGTTGTCTGCCAATCTACTGGGGAATTATCAGAAGTTGTTGTCTGGTTAGTTTTCAGGCTTCAAGATAATCTGCTGGGGAATTTGGAGAAACTGAATGGTCTCCACTGGGGAATGATAGTTTGAAGTTTTAGCTCCGTTGGGGAATGATAGTTTGAAGTTTTAGCTCCGTTGGGGATCTTAATGACGTACTGTAGGGATTGCTCATGCAATAGCCTAAAGACGTTTTCCTATCCTTTCAACCTGTCAGTAATTTCTTTTTCACTTCTGTTTATTTATAAACAGTAATTTATTCAAATGCATATGTTCATTAATGAATCATTGGACGTTTTTGCAAATAAAACACAAGTGTAAAAAAGAAAAAGACAAATGGTTTTCTTCACTTTAAAGAGATATCTTTGTATTTACTTTTAATAAGTATTTTGTACAAAGGAGACAAACATCCTAGTAAGAGGATGGTGTCATCAAAATAAGAAAATTTTATACAAAGAAAGATAGCTATGTGTAAAAAAATCCCATGGGGTTCCCATTCTGCTATAGCCTTCGTATCTCCGAATATCTTGTCCATTCGTTGCTTTGTCCGAAGATGATTGGATTGATCAGAAGTTCCAGGTTTGTCAGTGAAGAGATTGTCTTTAAAGTGATCCGACGAGACATAGTCATACGCTTTAATTCCCTAACTTTTTCCTGGACCGCCCTTTCGGGTTTTCAGTCCACCGGGAAACCCTTTTTTGCCCAAGTCGCCCTTTCGGGTTTTCAACTTGCCGGGTGTACAGGTTTTTTGTTTTATCCCTAATTTTTGCCCGAACCCTATGGTTCGCCGGGATGCCCTTGTTTTGCCTAGGTGTGTCAACCTAGCGGGTCTCTTATGTGTAGTATCTTTTGACTATGTCTGCATTCGCAGGGTGCGGCAGGTCGTCGTCGTCCATGTTGGTTAAAATCATTGCCCCACCTGAAAAGATGTTCTTGATTACAAATGGTCCTTCATAGGTAGGAGTCAATTTTCCCCTGGGATCACTTTGTGGCAAGATAATGCGCTTGATCACTAGATATCCAACTTGATACACTTGGCATCTGACTTTCTTATTGAAAGCCTTGATCATCCGTTTTTGGTATGTCTGACCATGACAAATAGCAGTAAGTCTTTTTTCGTCGATTAAGTTCAACTAATCAAGTTGGGTTTGAATCCAATCGTCTTCACTCAAACCTGCATCCTTCATGATTCTCAAAGAGGGGATCTGAACCTCACTAGGTAAAACAGCTTCCATGCCATAAACCAAAGAATAGGGTGTTGCCCCAGTTGATGTGCGAGCCGTGGTACGGTACCCATGGAGAGCAAACGGTAGCATCTCATGCCAGTCCTTGTAGGTGACTGTCACTTTCTGTATGATCTTCTTGATGTTTTTGTCCGCAGCTTCGACAACACCATTCATCTTTGGCCGATAGGGGGATGAATTGTGATGTTGAATTTTGAACTATTCGCACAAAGCAGTGATCATAGTATTGTTAAGGTTTGTACCGTTATCAGTGATGATCCTCTCTGGGATACCGTACCGACAAATAAGATTCTGCTTGATGAAGCGGGCAACCACATTCTTTGTAACAGATGTGAAGGAAGCTGCTTCGACCCACTTTGTGAAATAATCAATGGCCACTAGAATGAAGTGGTGCCCATTGGAGGTTGTAGGCTTGACCTCCCCAATCATATTGATTCCCCACATAGCGAAGGGCCAAGGAGCTGTTAAGACATTTAGAGGAACCGGGGGCACGTGTACCTTATCTACATAGATTTGACATTTATGACGAGTCCGGGAGTGTTGATAGCAGTCTGCTTCCATGGTAGACCAGTAATAGCCTGCCCTTAGAATTTTCTTTGCCATTGTATGCCCGCTAGAGTGAGTGCCGAAGGTACCTTCATGCAATTCGACCATAATCCTTTCAGCTTCAAGCTTGTCCACACAACGGAGCAAAATAGAATCATGATTGCATTTGTACAGGATGCCATTACTTAGGAAGAACATAGCCGAGAATCTCCTTAAGAACTTTTTGTCATTGACTGAAGCTCCTTCTAGATATTCCTGAGTCTCAAGATACCTTTTGACTTCATGAAACCAAGGCTGGTCCACTACTTCTTCGGTATTAATCTCATGACAGTGTGCGGGTTAGTCCATTCGTTCAATGGTGATATGGGGAGTTTCATTATCCCAATTAAGTTTAAACATGGATGACATTGTAGTTAGAGCATCTTTAGCTGATTTTCTTTTCGCGGGAAGTGCTCGAAGGTAATCTGCTCGAAATATGGTAGCAATGTCAAGACATGTTCTTTGTAAGGGATGAGGTTTGGATGCTTAGTGTGCCATTCTCCTTTGATCTGACTGATGACCAAAGCTGAATCCCCAAACACAACTAAAGATTTGATTCCCAAGTCTATGGCAGCCTTGAGTCTAAAGATGCATGCTTCATACTTTGCCATGTTGTTCGTACAGTTGAAGCAAAGTCTGGCAGTGAAAGGCGTATGGCAACCTTCTGGAGATATAAGCACAACGCCGATACCGTTATCAAGTGAATTGAATGCCCCATCAAAGTACATGGTCCATCGGGATCCTTGTTCAGGTCCGTCATATGGTCTGAAATCTTCAATATTGTCCAATGTCATGATGTCTTCGTCAGGGAAGTCAAACTTCATGGACTGATAATCTTCTACAGCTTGGTGGGCAAGATGATCAGCTAGCACACTTCCCTTTATAGCTTTTTGGGTCGTGTATTGTATGTCATACTCTGTTAGGATCATCTGCCATCTAGCTATCCTTCCAGACAAAGCAGGCTTCTCGAAGATGTATTTTATCGGATCCATCTTAGATATCAGCAAAGTGGTATGAGTCAACATATACTGCCTTAGCCGGCGAGCAGCCCATACCAAAGCGCAGCAAGTTTTCTCGAGAAGTGAATATCTGGTTTCACAGTCGGTAAACTTTTTGCTAAGGTAATAAATGGCATGCTCTTTTCGGCCAGACTCGTCATGTTGCCCCAGTACGCACCCCATTGAATTCTCCAAGACGGTCAGATACATGATTAGAGGTTTTCCTTCGACGGGTGGCATCAAGATAGGAGGCTCTTGTAAATACTCCTTGATTTTATTGAAAGCAATCTGACAATCATCATTCCATCTAACTACCTGATCTTTCTTCAACAACTTGAAGATTGGCTCACAAGTAGATGTTAGGTGAGAAATGAACCTAGCAATATAGTTTATGCGTCCCAAGAAACCTCTAACCTCCTTCTCAGTGTGAGGAGCAGGCATTTCTTGTATGGCTTTGACTTTGGCAGGATCAACCTCGATGCCTTTTTTGCTGACAATGAAACCCAAGAGTTTACCGGACCGGACTCCGAATGTGCACTTGTTTGGATTCAATCTTAGCTTGTACTCCTTCAACCTGACAAACAACTTTTGCAAGTGATCAAGGTGTTCTTCTTCAGTTTGTGATCGGGCTATCATTTCATCTACATAGACCTCTATCTCATGATGTATCATATCATGAAACAAAGCTACCATGGCGCGTTGATAGGTTGCCTCGACATTCTTCAGTCCGAATGGCATCACTTTGTAGCAGAACGTACCCCATTGTGTGACAAATGTAGTTTTCTCCATGTCCTCAGGTGCCATTTTGATCTGGTTATAGCCTGAGAATCCGTCCATGAAGGAAAATACTTTGTGTTGAGTTGTGTTGTCAACCAGGATGTCGATATGCAAAAGTGGAAAGTCATCTTTAGGGCTGACCCTATTTAAATCTCTATAATTCATGCACATTCTCACTTTGCCATCCTTTTTAGGCACGGGAACAATGTTAGCAACCCATTATGGATAGGAAGTAACAACAAGAAATCCAGCATTGAACTGCTTCATAACTTCGGCTTTGATCTTCTCTGACATGTCAGGTCTCATGTGGCAGACCTTCTGTTTCACTGGTGGACAGTCTTCTCTTGTGGGTAGACGGTGTACCACAATGTCTGTATCGAGTCCCGCCATGTCTTCGTATGACCAGGCAAAGATCTCAACATAATCATGCAATAACTGAATTAGGCGCTCCTTGACACTCGGCTCTAGATTGGCACCCACTCTGATTTCCTTTTTGTCTTCCTCAATGCCCAAGTTGATTGTATCCAACAGCTCCTCATGAGGCAGAATAGCTCTTTCCTCTTGTTGTAGTAGTCTGGCCAATTCCCCTGGCACCTCACAATCTTCCTCACCTTTGTATTCGGCTTGATAGATCAGATCTTTAGAGTCACTGAAGGCTATAGCAGTATTGTTACCCATGGGTTCCGGAATGGAACGGTACCTGCATTTGTGAGTGTGGGTGTGTGTAAGGGTATAGCCATCTTAAAACAACAAAGTGTAAAAGAAAGACAATGAGCACAAAAGGTTTATATATGAAAAGCGTCCATGATTCATAAAATGACATATGAAAATGAAATAAGAACCCTTACAAATGGACTGTTGTGCCTCGGGTAAGACACAAGGTTGAAAAAAGTACGAATTGTTTGTGAATAATTACAGATCCAACAGAAATGGAAAAGATAAATTACTGAGATATGAAATTAATCGGAACAAAGTCTTTTTCTTCCCAGTTGCACAGTCCTCGGCCGATAGTAGGAAATATCTAGTCTCCCAAGTTGCCCTCTTCTTCAGTGTCCTCTAGTGCATTAACCCCTTGGTGGCTGATCTTCACAAGTGGCCCTCCGGCACGGGCGCGACGCACGACCTTCTGAGCAGTTGAGGTAAATCCCAGGCCAAACTTGTCTGATTTGTAGGGAAAGTCTGGAAGCTACCCCCAGATGGTGGATCCACCTTCTTCCACTACTGCCTTTACATCTTTTAGAGAAGACATCTGAGGTGGAGGTCTTGTGATCACAAGAACTGAGGATACTGCCTTGGTCGCCGCTATTTCCTGAGAGACTTCCTCAAAATGTTGGAAAGGGGTTTCAATGAATTCGCCATCCAATTTTACATATCGGAAAGAATTCAGATGACTAATCATGTATTCCTCTTCCCCGTGGACAGTTATGATCTTCCCTTGGATGGGGTACTTCAGCATCTGATGCAGAGTGGAGGTGACCGCACCGGCATTGTGAATCCAGGGACGTCCCAACAGATAAGAGTAAGAAGGAAGGATGTCCATCACGTAGAATGTTGAATTGAACGTCTGGGTTCCCACCTTTATCGGGATTTCCAGCTCTCCATGGACCATCCTTTTAGAGCCGTCAAAAGCTCTCACAATTATATTGCTGGGTTTCAGGGTTAGGCCTTCACAATCCAACCTATCCAGGACTTTCTTTGGCAAGACATTCAGAGATGATCTCGTATCAACCAAGACATGGGCTAGGATCGTCCCTCTACACTCCACTGAGACATATAGCGCGTCATTGTGTTTTCTCCCTTTGGATGTTAAGTCAGCACCGGAGAAACCCAGACCATTATCAGCTGTCAGACTGGCCACACACTCTTGGAATTGATCCACGGACGTCTCTTGTGGCACATGAGCCATCTTCAGAAATTTTACCAAAGCTTTAGCATGTGCCTCAGAGCACAGCAGCAATGCTAACATAGAGATTTTGGAGGGGGTCTGCCCCAGTTTTTCAACCACATCATAATCACTTTTCTTAATGATCCTCAGGATTTCTTCCATCTCCTTCTTGGATGTTTCAGGAATAGCTAGTGATTGAGTCTTCGTCATGACAGGCTCCTCTTGAACATTCTTTCCTTTATTCTCAGTAGAGGAAGTAGGGATAGGAATTGCATTGTCATTGTTGGTGGGTACACTTGCAGGTACAATCACGGGCACAAATGTAATCTTCGGAACAGCCACGGGTCCAAAGACTGCCTTTGGAGGGGCAATCTCTGGAGAGAAAATTCTCCCACTGCGGGTAATTTTGCTTGTTCCGGCAATGTTACTGATGTCAGAATTATCCTCCTCAGAGCTTTCTTCTTCAACAGTCTGTTCAATCTGTTTGACACCATGGTAGTAGATTTCTCCACCATAGTTCCATGGTACCGTTTTATCTAATTTGTATGGGGTTGGCCCGGGCATTGTTATCTTCAATGGAGTAGTCATAGGAGCGGATGTAATCCTAACGGGTTTTTTAGGAACCCTGGAAGGATTGGCGTATATGGTTATTATTGAAACTTCTGGAACTGGAACGGGTGAAATAGGAGCTTTCTCAAACAAAATTTCTTGATTATCAATCAGTTGTTGGATACCTTTCTTCAACAGAGGACAGTCAAATAATGAGGACAAGCAAGTATGGAAATCTTTGTCACAACCTGGGAACACCCCAGCCTTTAACAAATTCAACTTGACTGTCAGGAGTGGAGTTAACAATTCATCCACAGTGGCAACAAATAAGTCTTCCTCAACAACACTGGCATTGTGTCCATGCCTAGGCATTGGAGCGAAAATAACATTCAGTTTTTTCGGAGCTTCAAACTCAACTTCCTTTGCGTCTATCAGATCTTGAATCTTGTTCTTCAGAGCCCAACAGTTGTTGGTGTCGTTCCCTGGACTTTCAGAATGGTATGCGCACCTAGCATTCGGATGGTAGTGGGGAGATGCAGTATTGGGATTTTTAGGGGCCTCTTTTAGCATGGCAAGGTTCAACTTCAGAAGGTGTGGTAGGACTTGAGCTGGAGTCATGTTTATCTTGGTGAATTTTTGTACAGGCCTTTCCACCCTTTGCTGATTATTTCTCGGCTGGTCATTTCTCGGCTGGTTGTTTCTTGGCTGGTCTGATGCAGATTTTTGAATCATAACGGTCCCCACTATTGGTCGTCGTTCGGTTCTTCCCTGATTCCTCTGTGCATAGACAGCAGACACTTCCTTCTTTCCAGTGAAGGGCTTTTTTGCAACCGCAGAGGTAGACGCGTCTTTCTGAATTTTCCCGCTTCTAATACCGGCTTCCACCCTCTCGCCAGTTAAAATCAATTAAGTGAAACCTGCAGAGGAGCTTCCAATCAGGTGATTAAAGAAAGGACCTGACAGAGTTCCCAAGAAGATGTCCACTAGCTCCCTTTCAGATAAAGGTGGTTGCACCCTTCCAGCTAAATCCCTCCACTTTTGGGCATAGTCTTTGAAGCCCTCATTAGACACTATGGCCATACTCTGGAGTTGAGTACGGGTTGGTGCCAAGTCGGTGTTGTATTGATACTGTTTATAGAAGGCTGCTGCCAAGTCTTCCCAATTATGCACATCATCCCTTTCCAACTGGTAGAACCTATCAAGCTGTGTTCCTGACAAACTGTCCTGAAAAAAGTGGACCCACAAGTCTTTGTCTACAGAGTGTGGCTGCATCTTCCTGACATATGAGCGGAGGTGCATCTTGGGACAAGACACCCCATCATACTTGGCAAATAAAGGTAATTTAAAATTTGGAGGAATTACTATTCCTTACACCAACCCTAACTCCTCAAAGTCCATCCCCGGTACTCTCTACACTTCCATAGCAGCTAGACGCTCTTCCAAGTGTTTGTATTTGTCATAGGCCGGAGGGTAATTTTTTTCAGCGTAGTCCTCTTCTTCCTCTTCTTCTGCTTCAGAATCTGATGGCACTTCCGTCTCTTTACCTTTTCTTTCCCCTTCCTCGGAGGTTGATGGAAATTCTAAGATTCTTCTGGCTTGTCCCTGAAACCTTCTGCCCATGATAACCACACCGGCTGGCTTCTTCTTCTTTTTCTCTAGTAGAGTCTTGAGCTCCTCATACCCCTTGGCTAAGGTCAAGAGTAGCTGTTGAAATTGTGAATTCTGAGCTTGCAAGTATTTAACCTTTTGTTCAATATCCATGTTGCTGAAATAAACAGCAGAGGGATGAGGAAACTTCTTGTAAAGACCTGTTTATGCACATGATGAATGATATGTATTCATGCAATGTTTTCAAGGATTTGAAAATTCAAATTTGTGTTAAACAAAAAGGAACACACGTTATATTAAAATAGAATTTGAATACATCAATGCCCCTAGGGAAAAATAGTACAAAATCCTAAGATAAAAATACATTGCGCATCCTCTTTGGTGCAATATAGGTGTTGAGAGTCTGCTCTTCGTGAAGTAACCGAGTGAGTTCTAAAACCTTCTTCTCGCTTGCGTAGAATTGGGCTTCAAAAGTATCGCGTTCTCCCTTGAGCTGTATCCAACTCCTTTGCAGGTCTTCGAGTGATGCCGACATGTCAGGATGTAGGAGGGTGTATGGAACATCTCCTTCCTTAACAAGCTCTATAATCACTGGGAGAACAGAGGGGTAAGGCATCATAAGACTTTGGGCGCGGGTTCGTACCCACTTGAGGTAAGGCTCAAGAGGGATGGAATTCTTTTATCCCAAGGTATTACTGTCTACCTTGTTTGGCATCCTCCAAGCTCGGATGAACCTTTGACGAAGTCCTTGATTGTCGTTGTCAAAGTCAAAAACCAAGCCTTGAATCAGCATATCATGTGGGTCATCCCTTCGGGCATAACCAAACTGTCTTAGAGCCAAGAAGGGGTTGTAGGTGATGCCTCCCCTAATTCCAAGTAGAGGGACATTAGGGAATTCCCCACAATTATCGGCGATGATAACATTCTCTTTGGATCGAGAACACCAATGAATATCTGAATGTGTAAGTGTCATCAATCATTGTGACCACCTCAAACCTTGCTCATTCTTCAAGACTGATTGGGGAAGATGAGAAATAAACCATCTTGCCAAGAGAGGAGTGCAACACATGCGAACACCTCTTTTCCTCATTGTACGAGTGTAAAAAGAGTGCAAGATATCTCCAAGCAATGTAGGCACCGGGTTGCGAGACATGAAGATTTTGACAGCACTCACATCTATGAGTTGGTCAGGATTAGGGAACAAGACCATCCCATAGATGAGAAGAGCTACAATCTCCTCAAAAGCTTGTAAGTCCAAGGAGTTCCAACAACTTTGGGCCTTCTCAAACAAGAACTTTTCCAAGAAGCCTTTGACACCACTTCTAGTTTCCCAATGGGTTGTGACATCAGATGAGTGCAAGTGCAGGGCTTGAGCAATCTCTTATGGCTTTGGATCTCTTTCCGTACCGTTGAAAGGTAGTTGAATGAGAATAGGAATCCTCAAGAGTTGAGAAAATTCTTCCAAAGTAGGCACAAGCTGGTAGTCAGGAAATGTGAAGCAGTGATGCAAAGGGTCAAAGAACTGGAAGAGAACCTTTATCATGTCTTCCTCTGTGTTGGAAGTGACTAAGTTGAGTAGGCGACCATGTCTCTCGGTGAATGGAGAGTTCTCAGAAATCCTTGAAGCTAGCTCCTTGAGTTGTGGAGGAATTCTTACAAGGTTGACTTGGATAGTTTTCCTGCGAAGTGAATCCATAACCTACAAAACAAGAACAAATATGAATTTCCAAAATCCTTGAAATGGTTAGTGGATGCATATGATGCTCATGATGTCCATGATGTTATGCACAAGCATATACGTACAAGAAAATCACACAAGTTCCTAGTTTAGGCTTGCATGGGGTTTCATAGGTAAGTACCCTCTTGAAGTTTAGTTGGCTCAACCTGTCCTAGAAATAGTAATCGGGTTCTAAGGAGCTCAATATCACTGGATTGTTTCCTTGTTCATTTTTTCAATTCATCCTCTTACCGGCGACCGAAATATTCCAAGAAACCAACCCTCAATGAGTGTAGTATCGAGTATCTACCAACTTCGGACTGCACCAAAGCCGGTCATCTCACTACATCCTAAAAGGCCAAGTTGGTTGAGTAAAGGTTTTAGAAGTTCGTTAGTGCTTCATGACATCACTCAGCGGCCCCATATTCTCTTTGATTGACTCAAAGGCTACCTGTACCCATAAATATGTCACACTAACATAGCTATTGCTTAGACTGTGTCGGTATACCCCACACAGTTTCCACAACGTATTGCTATTTACCTATAATGTTTCCCAAATCCGGGTAGAGGATTCAAACCCAAACAGTAGAACCAAAGTGTAAAGCAAACAAGTGAAACAATTGTAAGCAAATAAAGGTGATCTAAACCCTAAGATAACCCCACTTTTATAATATTCCCCAGCAGAGTCGCCAGTTCTGTGATACAGTGGAAGAACTGACTTGAGGTTTTGTGTTTCGTCGCAAATGTTTCGGTTTAGCAAGAGCAGCCACCGACTTTTATTTTATCCAAAAGGAAAGGTAAAAAAGCACAGGAAAGACCTTTGAGATGTTTTCTTGAGTTCGTGGGGTAGATTATGAAAAGGAAAGGTGCTAGCACCCTTTTCTTCCATGGTTTTCCATGGGCTCTTAGTTACTTGCTTAGATCACTTGCTTTGCTTTTGAAATTGTTTGAAATGGTGCTTTGTGTTTGGTGTGATTTTGAAAGTATTTTGAAAAGAGGCCATCGTTTTCGTAACCTTTGTACTGATTCTCGTTCCTGAGAATGTATACAAAGATGTTTGTCTTTTGAAAAAATGTTTCAATGTTTGAAAGATGTTTTGGAAATGTTTTGAAATGTGTATATGTTTGTTTGAAAATAGCAAGGATTATTTTGAAATAGAGCAAGCAACTTAGAAGCTATCTACCTACTCAAATATCTTTCCTATGCATTTTTATTCCTTTGACATTGTTGGTTTACCATTAATTTGGTAAACAATCCTATCTTTGGATGTTAAACGGGACGGACGTGGGTCATCGTATGACCATGATAGCAATGTTGCCAAGTATCTTTAGCATTTTGAGGGGCCAAGATCATTTTGTTTTAGGCAACCTTTGTATAGCGTCATCGAGGGACTATGATCTTATTTTGTTTTTTTTTGCCAAGATACTTTGCATGCCTACCATGGCCATTTAAATTTAGGCCACCAAGTTGGTGAAACCCTAGGGGTGCTTGTGTGCAATGTGTGTCATTTTTCATGCATTTAATTTGTCTTGTATTAGGTCTTTTCTATTTGTTTGTTTTTGGTCTTGTCATGCAAAACCCTAATTTACTACACATGATATATATGAAAGCAATAAACTGCGTAAAAATAAACTAAGCTATTACAACAATTATTATGGGAGGGGGGATACAAGTTTTTGAATGGGGATATTGCACAAAATAAACCCTAAAATACTATTACAACCCAATTGAATATTATGCGAAATAAATAAATATACAAATATTTAAATATGCAATGCAATGTATTTATGCAAAAATGTTTTGTATTTGATTTTTTGTATGAGAAAAATGATTTATTTAAGCCCTAAAAATAAGAGAAAAAATATTATTATTTTTGAAAGGGTGAAACCCTAATTTTCAATTAAAGTAAAATATATGTTATATATTTATTATTTTGTCCTTTTTTTTTGTACAAGAAAGTAATAAATAAAATTATGTACAAATATTAAAAATTAAAATATGTATGAAAATAAATATTGTATGTGTAAAATAATAAAATAAAAATGTATAGTATTTATTAAATGTATTTACAATTTATTTAAGAAAATAAAGTATATTATCCTAAAAAAAGTTATTTTTTATGTAAAAAAAATAATAAAAAATAAAATAAAAAGCAAAAAATAAAGAAATTATTTTTATAATTTTTTAATGTTCAGAAAAATGATTAAAAGCAATAAACATAAAAAATATGAGAAAATATGAAAAAAATATAACAAAATAAGTCAGGGGGTGCAAATAGTGGTCAAGGGGGTGCCAAAAGTAAAAACAAAAAAGCCAAAAATGCCAAAAAGCCCAAGCCAGTCATCCCTGTCCTCCAGCCATTCCATTTGCGCGCGTTCTTCTTCAAATCTGTAACTCTCTATTGCTTGCATAAAAACAAAAACTTATAACACAAAACATGTAGCATTTTATCTCACGATTCCAATGATATAAAATTTGTAACCTAACTCTCAAAGATCAGAGATAATTTAATCAGCCTAATTCGTGACCTAATTATTTCAGCAACTTCAAGCTTCAAATTCTATTAGCTCAGTTAACATAAATGAAAAGTATTCATATGTACAGCTTCACCATGTTATGGACTACATTTTTGCTTCACAAATCGTGGCTTGAGAATGCCTAAATAGAGAGATAGAGTTTTGAAAAATACCTCCTTCAGCTGGATTTGGATATGGCAATGTGGGGACTTTGAGTGAGGCCTGAGGATCGTGTGAGCTTCCTTGAAGTTCCTTCAAGCTATTCCAATACTTAGCTGGCTTTGTGGATGGCCAAAACTCTTTGTAGAAGTCAAGCTGCAACCTCCAAACTTGAAAATGGCAATGGATAAAACAGGGATTACAGCAACAATGTAAAGCCTTAGATAACTTTGATATTATGTGGAGAATATGTTTCAAGTGTTAAGAGGCAAAATGCACGAGCAAATAATGAGCTTGCTATGGTTTTGCAGAACTGTATGTTTTTGGCAGAAAATGGAGTTTTTGAGTTTTAGGGTGTTTTTGCTGCTATCAATTCGTGTCCTGGCTTGTGATAAGTTTGTGGATATGTATAGAATTAAACAAAGTCCACTCTTTATCAGCTTGTACAAGTTCTGAATTTTTGGCCAACTTTCAAGCATTTTAAGAAAAGTGAAGTGACCACACTAAACATGCTTGTATTGGCTGGCTTGCTAGCTGCAGAGAGTTGGTGTACATTGCTTGATATATGTGGAAGTTGTTTGTACCAAAGAAACAGGTCCATGGCTCAAGGTTGATAAAGTTGCAAAAAGCTTGCTTTATGAAAATGGTATTGTGAACTTTTGGCCATTTATGGAATTATTTCTTGTATAATGCTCCAAAAGCAAAGATAATGCCCTCATCCTCTGAGTTTGCATTTAATTATGGAGTGTAGGATTAGTTTAGTACCTGTAATGCAAGGTACAAGCATCCAAGATCAGATTTTCAACTTGACACTTTGTGAAAATGGCATGAACAAAAGTGATAAAATGCCAATTTCTCTTCTTCAATTCTCCCTAACCACAAATGATCTTGGAGAGTTCTTGGATATTTTAGAAAGCTTGAAATGTTCTCTATAATCCATATTTGAAATTCATTTTGAGATAACTCTTGGAACTAGGTGAAAAATGTCCATGAAATTAGGTCAAAAACCTGCCTAAATTAGGGCAAAATTTCACTAAGTTATTTAATTCATGGACCCCTATTCACAAATTTATATCTTGAGATCCAAGTATCTTTTGGGAAAACTTTGTGAATCAAAGTTGTATATTTCATGGAGGACTACAACTTTCATGTTGGAAGTTTTCTTTGAATATAATTGCATCATGGTGAAAAAGTGGTGAAAAGTTGGGAAAAAATAAGAAAATTTCCATACTTAGAAAAATTCTAAGTTATGAAATTTTTCAAATTCAAAATCCTAATTTTCAAATTCAAAATCCTAATTTTCAAAATTGGTTTTCTTGGTGAACAATTTTCATATTTTGACACATCTTGATGAATTATTACCCTTGGCACTTGATTTTGACCAAAAAGTCAAAGTTTGACTTTTTAGTGCACAGTTGACTTTTGATCAGTTGACTGGAAAATTCATCTATCAATCTTACGAACTTGAGATCTTTTGAACTATGTGATTAGGTCAAGATAATTCCATTGAACCCTTGAAATCAAGTTTGAACTCAATTGGTCATTGGCTAGGATAAAAATCAGAAATTGCCTTTTCTCAGTCAAAACCCTAATTTTGACCATTTTGTCCTTTTGGTGATTTGATCAAATTTCTTGAGGAGTTGTGATCCAAACTTGATCAAATGATACATATGAGTCTAAAATGTGGTTGTGGATCAAAAATTATGAAGTTTGACTGTAAATTGGCCATGGTTGACTTTTTCCTCAATACAGCTTATCTTTAGGTCAACTGTCCAATTGACTGGGCAAAAATATGATTCAAGGCTTGAAACTTAACATGGGCAATCTTAGGGGTCCAAGATGGTGTATGAAAGTAACATGTAGCATTGGTGGTCCAAAAATCCTTGTGCAAACTCAAACCCTAATTTCAGGTTATCAGTGTAAGATGAGGTGTCTTGAGTTGACCAAACCCTAATCTTGTTTTGAGTCCAAGAAGTCTTGTGAGGAAAATCTTGATAAATGAGAGGGAAAATTTTGGGGTACAACAGATTGGATACATTTTTGTGAAGTGCTCTGGTTCCAAGCGGGAAACATTCCTAAGATGGGGATCTTTGGAGGAAAGATGACTCGGTCATCAGTGAAGTTTGGTACTGCATGCATGAATCAGTGAAGTTGTATTGCATTCTTTGTGATATTGCATGATTGTTGGTTAAGTGATATTGATGATGTTGTGATCTAAGTGATGTTTGATGACGTATGATAATTTGATGATACAATGATATAATTGGTGTGTATTGGTGATGTGAAAGTGTGAGTATATATGTTAAGTATGATGATGTGTAGAATTCTTGATGATTGTTGTTGTAACTATTATATTTATTCTCTATATCTTTTATAATTATCTGTGATTGCTCACCCTTTCTGCTTGGAATGTTTCCTCGATACGTGTGTAACTTGCATGTAATCAGGAATAGACATAGAAGCTCGAGGATAGCTTTATGGAGTTATTTAAGTACTTTATATTAAAAAAGAGGGTCTTACTCTGATATGTAACATCAGTGGTTTTGGGAAATTATTTGAATTGAGCCTTAATGTTCCTTGTGTTGACATGACATTTAAGATTTTTTAATTGTTGAGTTGTTTTGAATTATATTCCAAGAATGATGAAGTTTTCTTTGAAGAGTTATAACGAAACAATATTGAGGCAATAATTCCACCGTGAAGTTTGAAGTTATGTGTTGATGTTTATAAAGAAATAATTGTTTGAATTTTGAGAACACGTGTTACAGAGCAGGATGTTGTATATTGATGTTTTTATGAAGATGTGACACCCTTGTTGGTGATTTATTTTTTGATTTAATATTAAATTATTCATGAAATTATTCGTTGGGTTAAAAAGGTGTTACAATTTCAGCCAATGCAATGGGGATAGGAGAATTACATATCAATTGTGAGATGACTCATGTCTAATCTTTGAAAGAAAAATGTTTTAAAAGAAAGGCCAAAATGGAAAAAGTTTTGAATGGGTTTTGTATTTTTTAATCTTATGAAAGAAGTTTGTGATGCTTAAGGTGTCTTAGAATTTATTAAGAAACAAAGTTTAAAAATGAAATGACTTAAGTCAAAGTTTTTATTTAAAGAGGTACAAGTTTGAAAATTAGGGTTTAGGGACCAAATATGAAAACAAAGAAAAAACGGGTAAAAGAAACAACAAACATATAAGAGGCAAGAACTTGACAAGAAGTCAACATACACAATCCTTTTCCTTAGATTTAATCACAAGCATCATCAAAATAACATTCATCAACACATGGAAAGGTGATCAAACATCAATCATCAAGAACAAAACTTAATCATGTATTATGAGAAAACCCTAGCACATGCATCATTGTCATGATATTACCAAAACGAGAATCATAAAACAATTAGGTCAAAACCAAACAAAAGTATGACATCCAAAGATCAACCATCATGAAACTCAGACACAAGACAAGTCTTAGACATAAGTATGAATCAAGTAAATAGAAACAACATGTCATGTTATAAGTCAAGATCAAAGTATATAAGCAAACAAGTATCATGATAAAAGAGTATATCACTATCAAACATCAAGCCTAAGCATCTTAAGTATCAGACGAAGTATTCAAATCAGGGCATGTATCCAAAGTATGGTATAAGAAGTGGTCTCTAAATCAACAACACAAGTCCCTAAGGAAAGCATTAAAACAGATCAAGATGAATCATATTCCAAGTCCTAAAGTTATCAAAAGGAAGTAACCTAATAGACACAATATTTATCAAGGAAATGAACTAAGTTATTTGGAAATGATTCAACAGTCAACATAACCTATAAAGAAAGTACTCCCTCCATCCAAAAATACCGCGTTTATAAAAAATTGTCCCAAAATACTTGTCACTTTAGATTACCAATGCAATTTCACAATTAATCTTCCAATTCTACCCTCTAATAAATACTATTAATTTATTATTTTCTAACTTAATATTAATGCTAATTTGAATACACCAATGGTTAATAAGGATAATTTGGTAAAGTCATTATTCTCTCTCTTTCATTTTTTATTATTTCTTAATCTGTATGAAATAGTCAATTACGATAAATAATATGGAGCAAAGGGAGTATCTCAAGTAACTTCACATTGAAACTCTAATCAGCCATCAAGATTATCTCACATCAACCAAGATATCACAATTGGCAAAAGACAAGGTTTCAAGTCAAAACATCAAGTAAGGTTCACACAAAACTTCAGAGAGAAAACAAAACTCAAGTTGAACTCTTAACATCACCATCATCATCTCAAAATTCAAAATTAACAACTCAAACATCTTGGTAAAGTCTCAAGAACAAATCAAAAGAGTTCATGGCAACATGTGTATAACATTAAGGTTCAAGTCATGAAGAAATATCTAACAATCAACACAAGGTTTCAAACATCAAAATGAAACCCCTAATCATGCTTCACTATCAACATTCTAAAATCAACCCTTCAAGTCTCAAGGCAAAGCATCAATGCATGGAAAAGGTTTATATCAAAGCTAGAATTCAAGTCACTAGGGTTCATACCTCTAAGGCTCAAAGATTAGGGGTTTAAAGCCAAAAAAATTAATCACAACTAGTGGATAAGTATTCATATACCAAAAACAAAACACAATTCATGCTAGTCCTCAAGTGAAGGCATCAAGAATGGGTCAAAGAATCAAAGCATGGTGTGGCACAATTCAAAATGTTTCAATCAATAGCATGGTTAAATATTTAATCAATTAGATGGTACAAGGTTCATGAATGCCTCAACAAAAGAAAGGCCACAATTATAGGTCAATATCTCAAGCAAAGGCATGACATTGAATGATCAAAATAGAGTCTCTAGAAAGCAAGGTTAGTGGTTTAAAGTATTAGTCAAAACATGACAAAGAAATTGATTAAAAACATCATAAAAAAATAAAATAAAATATTAAAATAAAATCAAAGATTAAAATGGGATCCTAAAAATATCATTTACATGTTTTTACTATTTTATACCATTAAGAGAAAATTAAAATGAAACAAAATGACAAATAAAAAATTAAAATATAAAATAAAAGAAGCAAAGGGGTATGAATCTGAAAACAGATTACACATACATGTGTTGAAATGCAGAAATGGCCTTAAAAGTGGGGGTGTGAGAAACATGTACGCTAAGCCCAGTAGTAGTATGATCCACCAACAATTATTTATCTCATTTTCATTTTTAAATAAAACTCATAATTATTATCTAAAATGAAAAACAAAAGTTAAAGCACCAACAAATCACATTGCAACAACACACTTTCTGAAATAAAAAAGACGTGCCATAGTTCCAAATCATCCTCATCTTCCTCGTTCGTTTTCTGGTGGCCACCACCACCGACCATGGTGGTTTCATCACAAAAAATGAAAAGTGAATACATCATTTCACTCGAAATTTAACAAGGAACATTAATATAACAATTAACTTCATTGAATCATATTGGAAATTACGCAGGCATGAGAAACACAGAAAGAAAACCTTGAATTTCAAATTAAAATTAAATCATGTATACACTCAACCAATGCTTATTTTCATAGGGCTTCAGCTCATGGCATGTTATATAATAGTTCTCTATTAAGAATGAAGTGAAATTATGCTTAAATTATAGAGTTTAATTTATGTGAGAAGTTACCTATCATAGAGAGTCAGACGCTCCTTTACAGGCCACCCATAAGAGAATAAATTATATGGTTAGCTTCCTTGAGTCCCCAGGAGCGTGTTTGGTTCGGATTTGGCTTGGGATGGACATTTGAGCATTGTTTGCTAGGGTTGGATAGGTTAGTTTTTTATGTTTAGATGGAGTAGTACGGAAGATAACTATGTGGATAAGTTTGGCATGCTTTTGTTCAATTTTTTTTTGCCAAAGTTAGAAAAAAGCTTTATGCTTTGCATTATTTGTTGCACCATTTATGGAAATATTTGGGGACATGGTTTGGAGTGTAGTGTGGTGTAGAGCAAGGCATGCTATGCAATAAAAAATGGGGGAAGAAATGGTAAAATTCACATGGGAATGTTGGTCATGAGTGCAAGGCAAGGTTTGGACATGGTTTTGAACCTCCATTCTGACCTATAAACCAGTCCCACCATGGCTACTTTGTTCAATAGTAACTTCATGCTCAAGCAGCTAAAATTCTTGCCCTTAGTATCAATGGAAATATGAGATAATCGACTTCAACTTTGATGGTAAATACTTTCTGAGAAACATCTTGCATCATGGAGAAACTTGGCAATCAAAATTGAAAGTTGAGACTGTTTGACAGTTAGAAAATTTTCTAAGTATTAGCCAATTTCCACAACTTTGACATCTCATTTTGCCATGATCCAATAACCAATTGTGGAATGATTTTGAACTTACACTCTTTACCATTATATATTATGATATGTGATCTTGATTTTCAGCTTTTGTTTGCTTAAAATAGATGCTTGAGGAGAAAGTTACAGCCTTGAAAAGTCACTACCATGAACATGGAATTTTAACACTTAGAATTTTTTTTAAGTTTCTCAATTTGAGTAATTTTCTTAAACTCCTCGATTTTCCATGATTTCATTGATAAATATCAACCAATCATCATACCTCTTGAAATTTTGAATTGAAATGATCCATTTTGACCAAAAACCCTAAAGTCAAAGTTTATCTTTTAGGCATTTGTGTTAACTTTTTCAATTGAATTAAAACTTTCCAATATTCAATAGATCAAGCTTCTTGAACCAACTGAGGCAAATGAATGGACCATAAAGAATTATTTGAGACCATTGAATGTCTTAAGCCATGAGATCATATTTTGGTCAAAAAGTTAACATCAAGCTAATTTTGACCAAAACCCTAATTTGAGGCACCTGATGAGTTAAAGCTTGATGAACTTGAATTGATGCAAACTTAAGCTTGATTATTATGAGGAGGAATCTCTTGAACACCATGAATTAATGGGGGGAGTTTGAGGTATTGAGGAACACACAAAATCCTTATTAACCAACCCCTTGAGCTTCTTGATTCAACACCCTATCTTGTAAAAGAAACAAAACAAATAAGGCATATCTTTGTATTCTTATGAGGTTAGTGATGCATAAAAGTATTATGAACACAAAAAGGTGTTTGATGATCTCTGCATAGGAAAACCCAAAGATGATAGGGTTAGGAGCCAACCACATCTTGTGATCTTGATGTTACACAATGATGCAAACAGAGGTGGAATCTTAGGGGTAAAAATTAGGGTATGAAAATTATGTGATAAGATATTAAATCTCAATATTTTATTTTAAATAAAACAATTGTTATCTCATCCTCTCACTCTCATATAAGATTATCATTTCTCACTAGACACGTCTTATATATATATATATATATATATATATATATATATATATATATATATATATATATATATATATATATATATATATATATATATATATATATATATATATATATATATATATATATATATATATATATATATATATATATATATATATATATATATATATATATATATATATATATATATATATATATATATATATATATATATATATATATATGCTTCATAATCTATGTGCAATGTTTGTCTCATGCCTTTTTATTAAGCCAAAGGGGAGAAGTATAATATATTATCTACTAATGTGAGGAAAAGTTTAACCTCTCAAATTCCTTATCTACCTATTTCTCATTTACCCCCTCCCTGAGAGATGCGTTGTCATCATAAAACAGGAGGGAAAATATGGATCTATGTGCTTGAAGGTATGAAGCTAATGATCCTGCTGATAACCTTTCTATGTATTTTGATGAAGACGACACTAATAATTGCTGAAGTTGCTGGTAAGATCTTTACAACTATCTAATTATGGTGATTAACCGAAATACATCTCAAGCCTCATCAAGTAGAAGACTTAAAGTTTTGTTGAAGTGTTTGTATGATCGGTGTAGCTGGAAAAAGAACTTGAAATCCCTAGAGTTGTGAAAGAGAGGAAGTGTGAAGTTTTGCCTCACTGTTTCTGTCCAAGTGACCAGAGTCGTGTGAAAGTAGAAAAGTAACTCCTAAGATACTAAGGAACTCACACACACACACACACACACACACACACACACACACACACACACACACACACACACACACACACACACTTAAAATATATTTTGAAACCTTTTTTTAATTGACAATGTTGGAGATACACTTGTCTTTCTTTGATTTTGAGGTGGTCGTTATGAACCATATAAAATTATTAGAAACCTTTGTTAGGGTTCTTCCTTGAACTTTTTTCTATAGCTCGCACTTCCCTGGATGATTCCCGAGATCAAGGATTGATCTTCCTTCATCCTCAAGTACCACAGTTCAACTATTTTACCTCTAATTGGGGCGATTTTCTGAAGCATTTTATATTGGTTAAGCCTACCTCTTATGAGGTTCATCTGGACTTTTATTCGTCTCTGGTCCCGGTGGGAAGTGTCCGCTCTTGTAGAGGGGATTTTCTGAAGTACTAGTCCAAAGTTCATTTCAACCGGCCTATTTCTTTTTACCACTTTGGGATGACTCTTTTGTCTCCCAAGGAAGTAAAGATGAAAGAGGGTTTATACACTTGGTATCAGAGGCTCATATATGAAGAAGGATTTGGTCTTAACAAAGTATTTTCTTTTCAGCAAAAGAAAAGGCAAATAGATACTTAAGTAATAATTAGTGCATCTGATCATTTTGAGAGCAAAATTATTTGGTGAGGATGAGGATCCAGACATCCTTTTTTTAACAATACAACTTATGTCTTGCAGATAACATGGATCAGTTGGCTCAATTGTGGAGAGCTCTGACGCTTTCTAATGGAGAAGGCCTTACAACAGGTTTGCCGGTCCGAGTGCCAATGACACCTATTGTTGCTTCAACTTCTGCTCTGGAGACTCGAATGCCTAATGTTGTAGTTGTCCCGAATGTATTTGAGACTACTACCCTGGTCATGGTTCACGAGGTGGGTCAGTCGACTACCACGACGACCGGTTTCTTAGATCGAGAACTTTCACCTTCTCCTTCTCCTGCCAAGAGGGTTTAGGATGATAGTTCATCTACTCCTGTTGAAGGAGGTTCTTCCAAATGAGATCGCTTGTCGGAGGGTGGAGAGTAAGGGGTTCTTACACCTTTCTTCCGACTTCTTGCTATTCTTCTATCCCAGATACCTAGCACCCTGGAGGAATTTTATACTATCATGGCTTATATAAAGACCTGAACTTTTTTCGAGGTTTGTATGCTATTGAGAGGCATAGCCTTTTTTCAAATGATTCCCATAATTTTTAAGGACCGAATCAATTGTTCTATTATAGTTATTGGCCAGGATGTTGTTTTCACTACTACAGAAAACCCATCTAACAAAGGTTAGAAAACACGTATAATCACGTGGGTCCAGGCGTTTTTGTGTAGAATGTGGTTGTATATGCGACACTTACAATCACGGTTCAGTGACCATTGTTGTAAAATGTCTATGATAACGGTTGACTCAAACAACTGTTGTAATAATTATAGTGGCACGGGTTCGATACCCATCTACAATCAAAATTAAAGCGCATAAAAATAGTCTTTTACCATGATTAAACGTTCCAACCGTTGTGGTATATATGAGTTTATTACAAAATATGTGATTACTTTTTTTTCCCAGCCTCTCATTAACCATATACAACCATTCAAATAGATTTTTGATACAATAATCACAAAAATTAAGTTATTTTTGAAAAACAACTTAAAATATCCAATATTTTTTAAATTGCAAGCATCATGTAAATCATGATTTCCTCTTTTAACTTATAGGATTTGATTTAATTCTAAATTCTTTAAAATAATGTTGATAAATGGATGCCAGTCTGATTCTTTCACATAAAATTTTATTTCCTCTTCTTTTTTAATTTATTTTTCAAACATCAAGTTTTGTGCGAAAGGCCCTGAATAAGACCCATTTATCAACATTGTTTTGAAGAATTTGTGACATTGAATGAAATTCTATATGTTAAAGAGGGAATTATGATTTATAAGATGTATGCAATTTAAAAAAAGATTGGATCGTCTAAGTTAATTTTCAAGAATAACTTAATTTTTTAAATTACTATCTTAAAAATCTTTTCAAATGAGTGCAAGTTCAATAAGGGGTTAGTGAAACAAGAAATATCATATGATATAACAAACTCTCTAACAACATTTATCAACAAAACATCAAATTAATAGTGAAACAAACAATATACATATTCTATAATAAACTATACTTCATCTTGACATGTCAACATGTATAAGAATTTAAAGAACAATGAAGTTCATATAGTTTGTGAGACAATGAGGAATAAATACAAGGTGTATGAAGTTTCCACAATGACATCATACTTCTTGTATTTTTCTCCATTTCTACACAAACCATATGTACCTTATCAACTCATACTATACGCTTGCTACCACCATCTGTTAAATTGTAATCCAATGTGTCGAAACTATGTGTCGAAAAGATTTGATTTGTTTTATATTTAAATAGATTTGATTTAAGTCTAGAATAAATTAGATTTGATTTAGTAACAAAAAGATATTTTGGGCTTTGGGCTTAGGGTGTAAGCTCAGTTATAAATAGAGGGAGTAACCCCTATTTTTGTAAGCAAGTCAAGCAAGTCATTCACAGTATTTTGCAGTTACAAAGTGAATAAGAAAGTTTTCACAGTTTGTGAGCAGAGAGAAACTCTGCAAAAATTATTTGTCTTGTATTCTTTTCTTTGTTTGTCTCATAATTAAATTGTCATTGTGGTAGAAATTCATCATAGAATTTGGTGGATTTCCAACATCTGGTATCAAGAGCTTTGTTTCGATTCAAGGGAAGTGTCAATCAAGAACGATTGAAGAATTCACGATGACAAGTTATGGGAATGCAAATTATCTAGCAACCCTACCAATTCTGAAAGTTGACAACTATGAGAATTGGTGCAAACAGATGAAAGTATTATTCAGGTGTCAAGGTCTTTCGGACCTTGTAAAAGATGGACTCGAAGCGCTTGGAGAAAACGCTTCAGAAGAAGAAAAGAAGAAATACATAGAATCTGAGAAGTTGGGTTATAAAGCACTATTTATAATTCATCAATGTGTCAGCCCAGAAAATTTCGAAAAGGTTAGTGATTCAGAATCTGCAAAAGAAGCTTGGGAGATCCTTGAGAAGTCCTTTGAAGGCACTGAGAAGGTGAAAGAAGTGAGGTTACAAACTCACAAAAGGACGTATGAACTGCTTCAGATGGAAGACAGTGAAAGCATATCTGATTTCTTCACTAGAGTTACAAAACTAGTAAATCAAATCAAGATATGTGGAGAAGCGTTAACAACAAGAGTTGTTGTGTCGAAGATCTTGAGATCTTTAGCTCCTAAGTTCGACCATATAGTGGTGGCGATAGAAGAGGGGAAAGACTTGTCGAAATTGACAAAGGAAGAGCTTCAAGGGACGCTTGAATCTCATGAACAAAGAATGAACGAAAGAGCTGCAGGAAAATCGAAGAGTGATGTGCCCTTGCAGGCACATTTAGCAAAAGAGACCAAAGGCAAAGGAAAGTGTTTCGACAGAGGTAGAGGTGGCTACAACAAATCGAATGGTAGAGGAAACCAGATTGAAGGAAACATGTCAAATAAAAGAAGACCATACCAAGGCAACCAAAGAGGTGGTGTTTCAAATAGAAGAAGAGGTGGTGGTCAAAAACCTGATAAGAGTCACATTCAATGTTACAATTGTCAGAAGTATGGTCACTATTCGAGTGATTGTCCAGAAAAACAAAAGAATCAAGGAAGTGATGCAAAGCTTGCAAAACATGAAGAAGAAGAAGAAGAAGAAGAAGAGATGATGTTCATGGTCACAACAAGAGATGAAGATATATTCAAGGACCAATGGTACTTGGATTCAGGATGTTCATCACATATGTCTGGAAGGAAAGACTGGTTCGTCATTATAAAGCCCTCAATGAAAAATATGGTAAAATTTGCAAATGACAATACCCTAGCAGCTGAAGGTATTGGTGATGTTATGATTATGAGGAAAGATGGCAAAAGGTCAGTAATATCCAATGTGTTGTACATACCAGGCATGAAGAGAAATTTGCTCAGTATAGGGCAGTTGGTCGAAAAGAATTATAAAGTGTCAATCGAAGATAAGATGATGAGAGTCGTTGATGCAAATGGGAGATTAATCTTGAAGGCTCTTATGTCTCAGAATCGAACCTTCAAGATTGAACTAAATGTGATGGAGCACAAGTGCCTTTCGACTGCAACTAGCAAAGATGAATGGATATGGCATTATAGACTAGGCCATCTCAACTTCAGAGACATCAGAGATTTGAAGAGAAGAAATATGGTTTCAGGATTGCCAGAAATCGACATTCCAAATGAGGTATGTGAGGAATGTGTGCAGGCGAAGCAACACAAGAATAGCTTCAGCAAGGATGCAGAAAGCAGGTCAAAGGCTAGTCTTGAAGTCATATACTCTGATGTATGTGGACCAATCCAGGTGGATTCAATGGGAGGTAACAAATACTTTGTTACATTCATAGATGATTTCAGTCGAAAGCTATGGACTTATTTGATCAAGAAGAAAAGTGAAGTGATCAAAGTATTTGCCAAGTTTAAGTCTATGGTCGAAAGACAAAGTGGTCGAAAGCTCAAAGTTTTAAGAACTGATGGTGGTGGAGAATATGTGTCGAAAGACTTCGACAAATTATGTGAAAAGGAAGGGATTGTGCATGAGGTGGTGCCACCCTATACTCCACAACAAAATGGAATTGCAGAAAGGAAAAATCGAACTATCATGAATATGGTGAGAAGTATGTTGAAAGGCAAGAATTTACCTAAAGAATTTTGGGGTGAAGCTGTTTCGACTGCAACATACATTTTGAACAGATGTCCTACAAAGAAGCTAGAAGGAATTACTCCAGAAGAATGTTGGTTTGGTGTGAAGCCTAGCTTGAGTCATCTGAAGGTATTTGGATATATTGCACATAGACATGTGCCAGATCAGTTGAGAAGAAAACTTGATGATAAGTCAAGTCAAATGATTCTAGTTGGATATTGTTCTGGACTGGGCCCGACAGGCCCAAAAGCATTACTAAGGCCCAGTCCAAAGGGACTCACTAAGGACCACACTGGGCAAAAGGGGTCACGTCCATGCCCGACACCCTGATGTCCACCTCGACATCTCGGTGTCCAGCCCCACGATGAGGTCATGCTCGACAGCCTGCCGTCCAGCTCTATGTCCTGGCTTCCAGCTCGACACTCGTTGTCCAGCTCGAGGTCTTGGCGTCGAGCTCGGCACCGTGCTGCGCAGCTCGACATGGTCTCGAGCTAACTTGCTAGGGCAGACTTAGTCCACCATTGCCCCAACGATACTCCGGAAAGACCGCGTCTCCGTCCGCCCGCACTTCATGCAGCATATCCAGGAAGGGGACCACGTGCTGGTCCCCACTACCCACGTAGAACCTGGCAGTTCCTCCATTGGGCCAAATCCGCCCGGCCCAATGAAGGAACCTTGGCCCAGCGCTGGGGGCTATAAATACCCTCTGTTTCCAGAGGGTCAGGTATTCATCATTCTAACCTCAACTCTATTATCTGCTAGTACTCCCACTGACTTTAGCATCGGAGTGCCTTGCAGGTACCCCCCCCCCCTCCTCGTTCAAAAAGCCTTCAGCTCGGAGTAAGCCGTGACGGTCCAAACCTTCTGATCAGGTCAGATCAGTGGCGCCGTCTGTGGGAAACAGCTTCCCCGTCTAACGAACAGTTTCAAAGACCAAAGCTCAATCCGTTCACTGTCATGGCTACCCCAACTCGTGAAGAACAACACACCCGCGTCCTCGACACCAACAACGGTCCCGCGGACAAGAATGGGCATCTGGACAATCCCAGTGATGCCGGCCACAATACCATCCCCGTGACAACCGCCCCTGGACCTTCCACCCGCAGGGACGGGAACATTGCGTCGTCCTCGACACCTCCTCCAAGACTCGAAGACGACCCGGAGGCTCTCGCCTATCGCCAAGCTGCCCGGTTCTATGAAGTCCAAGTCCCTGTCGGGGCAGATGCCACGACTCAGGCACTGTTCGCGGCCATCAACCAAACAAATTATCTCCTATTTGCCCAAGGAGAAAGACTTAGGGCACTTGAAAATGACCGACGACCCCCGAGGAGGCATCAGAGGCCACCATCTCCACCTCCTCGGGTCGAAGAAGTTCGACACCCTACTCCCCCGCGGAGACATTTCAGGGAGAACTCTAGGAGCCCCTCTCCCCCACCAAGGCAGAGGCGGCCCCAGTATGAAAGACAACCCGTCATCCCTGCCGAAGAGCCAAGTCGCGACCCATCAAGGCACGACAGGAGGCACAACAGAGACGGGCGTGTGACCTTCAACCACCGAGCATCACGCTCGAGGGAATCTCAGCACGACCAGCGTGCCAGACATCACTACAGGAGCCCTTCTCTTTCTCCAGAAAGGAGCGACGAGGACGACCCCCGCGGTCCCCTGTCGCAGGCCATCATGGACGCACCTATTCCCCCGGGCATGGAGAAGCCCCCACACCTAAAGGAGTATGACGGAGTGGCAGACCCAGTCGACCACATTGACGGGTTCGAAGCCATGCTCCACTATCACAATGTCGGGGGGCCAATCAAGTTCCGTCTCTTCCCAACAACTCTCAGGAAGGCGGCCATGGATTGGTACAAAGGACTTGCCCCGGGCTCCATCACCTCGTGGCGGAACTTGAAGAACCAGTTCATCAGTTCCTTCACGGCATCTCGTCGCCACCCGAAGACCGAGGCAGCCCTCGAGGCCATCATCCAAAGACATGATGAGACCTTGAGGGAATTCATCAACCGCTTCAACCGGGAAGCAATCCAGGTCCCCTGCGCGGACCATATGAAGAGGTACTTGCTGGAGAGGGGCCTCCTCCCCGGCACAGAATTCAGGAAAGCTGTGGGCATTGAGCCACCTGCAACTTTTGATGCTCTCCTCGACAAAGCCCGAGCATATATGGACTACGAGGAGAGAGAAGCTGCCAACAGGGCACGAGACTCCAGGGCTCGCAACCATGGCAGCAGCTCGAGACAAGACCCTCCTCCCCGACGCACCGGTGAGAAGAGGAAGGAAGACAGACCCCGGGAGGTCCGGGAACAAAGGGGCCCCTCGGGCCGGTTTACTGAGTACACTCCGCTCACGGCTTCCCGCGAGCGTATTCTGGCAGAGTGTGCAAGCACAGATTTTAAAGACGGTGGCGTCAAGCGTCCCCGACCTGCTCCTGCCAAGCCAGGAGTAGACAAAAACAAATACTGTCAGTACCATAGGAGTCATGGTCACTTGACAGAGGACTACGTCCACCTGAAGGACGCCATTGAAACCCTCATCAAAGGGGGGAGACTGGCACAGTACAGGAGAAACGACGCTCCCCGTCGTGAAGCCCGCGAGGCAAAGGAGCCCGAAGAAGATGCCCGACCATCTGACGAGTCGGTGCCAATCCAGACCGCCTTCTCGGTAACCAGGCCCGAAGATTTCGAACTTCCCGAGCTCCTGCAGGAGCCCCTGACGACACACAGCAGGTGGGAATACTTCCCCTCCGCCATGGTCATCAACGGGGGCGGGTTCAACGACCTCACCATCAACTCGGCCAAGAGGAAGTTGGACGAACTGGTCGACAAAGCTCCTCCACAAACTGTGACTTTCGAAATGGTGAGGGGCAGGTCAGAGCCTATCACCTTCTACTTGGAAGAGCTCCCCGGCGGAGCACCGAACGCAGTCATCCCCTTGCTGATAAGGGCAAAGATGGCCAATTTTGACGTGCATCGTATCCTGGTCGACGAAGGGAGTTCCGTCGACGTGATGTACACCCAGCTGTTCCGGACCTTACAACTGGACGACTCCCATCTGTCTCCATATATAGGTTCGGACCTTCAAGGCTTCAACGGCTCGACGTCCAAACCTTGGGGATATGTCGAGCTCCTCGTGACATTCGGGGAAGGAACTGCTACAAGACAGGTGAAGGTCCGCTTCCTCGTCATTGACTGCCCGTCCCTGTACAATTGCATTTTGGGGAGGCCGACATTGGCGGAGCTGACAGCAGTCCCTTCAACTGTCCACCTAAAAATGAAGTTCTATACCAAGAGGGCGAGGGTAGCCACCATCCAGGGCGACCTTGCTGCTGCCCGCAGGTGCTTCAACGCCGCTTCAAGGGGTCGGGATACTGTCGACGTGGGTCCCAGCACTAGGCCCATCAAGAAGACAAAACAAGAGCCCGACAGAGCATCTCCTGAGGTAGAAGTTCAGAAGGCTCCACCAAAGGTCGACTCCATTGCGCTCGACGCCCGTTTTGACCAAGACGAGCCGGCCAGCAGCGAGCAAATCCCCCTCCGACCTATTCCGGACGGCGATTTCGAACTCGTTCCCCTCGGAGCTGACCCGACCAAGGGAGTGAAGATTGGCAAGGACCTCCCCGACTTGGCCAGGAAGCAAATCAAGGCCTGTCTGCGCGAGAATGCTGATCTCTTCGCCTGGAGCGCTGCAGAGATGCCCGGACTCGACCCTGAGGTCGCCTGTCATCACCTCGCCATTGATCCAGCCGCCAAGGCCGTAGTACAACGTAGGCGTAGGCAGTCTCCAGAAAAAACGGAGGCTGCTGAAAAAGCTGTAAAAGACCTCCTAGAGGCAAATTTTATTTCTGAAGCCCGGTACTCCACCTGGCTGTCAAATGTTGTACTTGTTAAAAAGAATAATGGAAAATGGCGAATGTGTGTTGATTATACCGATCTCAATCGGGCTTGCCCGAAGGATGCTTTTCCCCTACCAAACATTGATATGCTGGTCGACAACTCGGCCGGCTACAAAACTTTGTCGTTCATGGACGCCTACTCGGGATACAATCAAATCCCAATGGCCCTGGGCGACAAACGCTGCACGGCGTTCATGACCAGCTCGGGCAACTATTACTACAACGTAATGCCCTTCGGACTAAAGAACGCCGGTGCGACTTACCAACGCATGATGAACAAAGTGTTCAACAAACAAATTGGCGACATGCTCGAGGTATACATGGACGACATGATCGTCAAATCTCGAGCAGATACCGACCACGCAGCTCACCTCAAAACAGTCTTCGCCCAAGCAAGACAGTGCAAGATGAGGTTCAACCCCGAGAAGTGCACATTTGGGGTTAAGGCAGGAAAGTTCCTCGGATTCTATCTAACAGAACGAGGCATTGAAGCCAACCCCGACAAGTGCCGAGCATTCGCCGACCTCCCGACTCCAACGTCGAAGAAGTCGATACAGATAATGAACGGCATGTTGACATCACTTTCACGCTTCGTCGCGAAGTCCGCTCAGCACGCCCTTCCTTTTTTCAAACTCCTTCGAAAGGAAGCAGCCTTCGAATGGACCGAGGAATGCGAACACGCACTTCGCCATCTGAAGCAGAGCCTGTCTCAACCGCCCGTGTTGTCTCGGCCAGATGACAACGAGCCACTTTACCTATACTTGGCAGTTTCAAACGAAGCCATCAGTGCAGCTCTTGTCCGCGAGACTCCCAACGGGCAGAAACCTGTCTACTTCACGAGCAAAGCCTTACAAGGCCCCGAGAGCAGGTATCAACAAATAGAGAAGGTTGCACTGGCCCTCGTCAACGCTGCGAGGAGGCTCAGACACTACTTTCTTGCACACACCATCATCGTGCGAACCGATCAACCGGTGAGGCAACTCCTGGGTCGGCCAGATATGGCGGGCAGAATGCTGAAGTGGTCCCTAGAACTCTCTGAATTCGACATTCAATACGAGAGCAGGAAAGCCCTGAAAGCACAAGCCCTGGCCGACTTCGTCGCCGAGATGACCTCTAACGACATTCCCCCGGGAAAGGAACACAAATGGACCATCTTCGTCGACGGAGCCTCCAGTGCGTCTGGAAGCGGCGCGGGGATCCTCCTCGAAAACGAAGAGGGTGTGGTAATCGAGCACTCCTTGGTTCTCTCTTTCCCGACGTCAAATAACCAGGCAGAATACGAAGCCCTGCTCGCAGGACTGAGACTAGCCGAGGACCTAGGAGCCCGTGAAGTTCAAATTTACACCGACTCCCAGCTCGTCGCTTCCCAAGTACAGGGAAGCTACCAGGCCAAGAATGACAACCTCATTGAGTACTTGAACTTAGTCAAAAAACACATGGCAAAGTTCGTACGAGCAGAAATATCTCACGTTCCCCGCGAGCAAAACACGAGGGCGGACATATTGTCCAAACTCGCGAGCACACGAAAGAAAGGCGGGAATAAATCCGTCATCCAGGAATCTCTGGCACGACCAAGCATCGAACCACCCTCGACTACGGTCGAGGTCCACGCCATCGGGGACGCCACGTCTTGGATGACCCCGGTCTATAATTTCCTTACGAAGGGAGAACTTCCGACGAACCAGGCCGACGCAGCCACAATAAAGCGGCGAGCGTGTTCCTATGTTGTTCTCGAGCAGAAACTGTACAGAAGGGGATTCTCCATTCCCCTCCTGAAATGCATTGACGAGTCCGCCATCCCCGACGTACTGCGGGAGATACACGAAGGTATCAACGCCCAGCACATGGGCGGTAAATCCTTGGCAAGGAAAGCCCTTCGAGCAGGATACTACTGGCCGACGATGCAACAGGACGCCAAGGAACACGTGAAGAAATGTGACAAGTGCCAGAAGCACGGGGATATGCACCTCGCTCCCCCACACGAGCTGAACACATTGTCGTCCCCATGGCCGTTCGCCTGGTGGGGCATGGACATCCTCGGGCCCTTCGTGCAAGGGACCTATCAGAACAAATTTCTAATCGTCGCCGTGGATTACTTCACAAAATGGATCGAGGCCGAGGCCCTCGCGAAAATCACCTCACATAACATCCTCCGTTTCTACAAAAGAAACGTGCTCGCCAGGTTCGGAATTCCGCAGGCACTGGTGACCGACAACGGTACCCAGTTCACCGACCACGGATTCCGAGACTTCGTCACCAAACTGGGGACCAAACATCACTTCACATCGGTCGAGCACCCTCAGACCAACGGGCAAGCCGAAGCCGCGAACAGAGTCATCCTCCGAGGGCTCAAACGTCGACTCGGCGAAGCCAAAAGAGGATGGGTCGAGGAGCTCCACAGCGTCCTGTGGGCATACCGCACCACACCCCACTCAACGACAGGTGAAACACCATTCCGACTAACGTACGGCACCGAAGCTGTCATCCCAGTCGAAATCATGGAACCATCCCGACGAACGGAGGAACCCCTCGACGAAGAAATGAATGACGAAGCACTAAGGGATGAGCTCGACCTAGTCGAGGAAATCTGATCGGGGGCTGCCCTGCGCGAAGCAACCCTAAAACAACGAGTGGCTCTACGCCACAACGACAAGGTCATCAAGCGCGAGTTCGAAATAGGCAGCCTGGTACTACGCAGAAACCAAAAAGACTCCCGCGAAGGGAAGTTGGCCGCGAACTGGGAAGGACCTTACCGCGTCCACGGCACCACGGGTACCGGGGCGTACTACCTCGAGCAGTTAGACGGAGAGCCATTACCAAGACCCTGGAATGCTGCTAAGTTGAAGCAGTACTACAGTTAGAAACTGTCAACACCTAGGACCCTCGACCAAAAGCAACCATGCTCGGGCAACGAGGAAAAACGTCCAACTTCGTTTAAGGCTAAGGTACAGGCCGACACACGACCAAAATGGCACGGCATCGCGCGGTAGACGTTGACGATCTATAGTGCCCGACGTGGACAGTTGTACCGAGCCCCACCGTCGTCGTACCCATAAGGCAGAACACCCAGCTCGCGATGGGCAGTTCACGCCAAGGGCGAATCGTCCCTACGGGCTCCACGCCCGACTGAGCAACCTCGCTTCGAAATGCCCGACATTCCATCAAGAATAACGGGACATCTACAAGGGTCAAAAGAAAATCTCTCCCCTCGAGCGCAACGCTTAAGCCACCCCGGTCAACCAAAATAGGGCCGGGATTGCACACAAATGGAGACGAGCATAGTCGCTCGCCAAATCAGAGCCACCTACGGGCACTCCTCGGGCCCGGGACTTGAGCTAAATTCATACAAGCATGTGAGTTCATACAAGGGCAGAAAATCCAAAATAAATAACAAGGTATAAACGCCCGAAGGCAACAAAGCAATATTAAACCGACCAAGAAGGCCGGCGATGTTCAAAACATACAATGAACGGGCACGCAGGCCCAAAGAATACAAATTCAAATATCAAGGGCACGCAGGCCCGCTATCCAAAGAATACAAATATCAAACTTCCACATTATCATCATTGTCGACGCTGGGAGAGTCGGGCGGAGGAATGATCGCGCCACCTACAACCCGGTGTGTATGACCGATACCCTCGGTGACCAGGCCAGGGTTTAGCAATGAGAGATGGTCGACTGCAGAATTGAACCCGTCTTCCAGAGCACCGACTGCGTCCGCCTCGAGGAGCCGGATATGGGCAATAAGCTCAGCCCGACTCTTCAAAATCACTAGGTCCTCGGGCTCATCTTCGGCAGGTTGCTGAACAGCATTCAGTTCCTCAACCTGTTTACCCAGGCGTTCGACTTCAGCAGCCAAGCGATCCCTGTCAGTCCGGAGCAACTCCCCTTCCTGAGTCAACCTCCCCGACTTCTCCTTTTCCAGAGTCAGCATATCCCTCTCGGCATCAAGTATCGCAGTCTGCTCTCGGAACATCTCCTCGGAGCGTTCCAGAGCGACCTTCAACTTCCGCGAGCTCGCACTCAAGGCCGCCTTCTCCTGCTCGAGCTCTGTAACACGAGCAGCATCCTCTGCATCCTCAGACAACACCAGAGCCATTTCGGCCATTTTCACCAGCCCGTCCACGCTGGCGGCCAGATAGGCTTTCCTCTCTTCTTTGCTCATCTTCTTTATGGCCTCGGCTTCATGAGCGACCACTGTCGGAGGGAACCGCTCGAAAAAGCCCGCCTCTTCGAAGAAAGGGGGGAAGGCAAAGGATTGAACAGCACCGGCATCTTCCCCGACAGTCGAACCGCCTTCCACGCGGGTCCTCTTCCTCTGGGTCAAAACGGCGCTGGCGTCAATCTCCTCGACCTCTGGATCTGACGCTGCTCCCGAGCTCGACGTCGAATCCACCCTCACCGGCTGAGGAACGTTCGTGCTTGGCGGTGGTCCCATTCTCGTCGCTTGCGGGGCTTGCACGACCCTCTTGCCTCGCCTCTGGCCGGTTGACAATTTCAGGAGCCTTTCATGTCGGCTGGCCATCGTACCTGCACGAAGTAAAGGAAAAGTCAGTATCGAGCAAAACGCGTAAATAAATGACGAGTAAAGAATTTCAAACAAACAACCTAACAGGCGGGCTGCCTGCCTATATGTCGAACATTCCACCAGCGCCTTGGTGTCGATCGGGCGAGCCTCGAATGTCGGGTAACCGTCCTTGTCGAGGATATCATTCCCTTCCCGCGTAACCCATTGGGCGGGATGAAAACTGTCGACAAAGTTGCAGAGAGCCTCATACGCCCGCTGATCCTCCGTGCACATGTCCCCGACTGCGGTATGGAAATAACCTGTTCCATGCTCGAAGTGTCGGGACATCCAGTACACCGGGAACTTAGCCCGACGTCCTAACACGGGGCTCCCGTCGTCGGCCAACATTGCTTCCCCGTCATCATCGCTGACCGGCCCTTCCTCCTCGAAGAGGGAATCTACAGCAGAGTCGGTAGTAGGGCGTACCACATACCACTTATCCTTGAACCCCCTCACAGAGTCCATGTACATCCTAAACAGTCTCCTCGACTGCTTCAGGGACACCCAGCTGTGCTTCCCTCCTCGGGACTGACGCTGTAGGTGGAATACCCGAAAGAAGAGAGGGATGGTCGCCCCTATCCTTAAGTAGCGACACGTCAGCTCAAACGCCCGGATGAAGGCGAGAGAGTTTGGGTGTAGCTGGGACGGGGCCAGCTCCAAATGCGTAAAGACCCCGGTCTCAAAGTCTGTGAACGGCAGCCGCAGCCCCAAGTCTTTAAACGCGATCTCGTACATCGCAAAGCTGTAGTCCGGGTACATTGAACAAATTCTGGCATTGGTCGACGGAAGCATGACCACGAAATTCTGCTGAAAGTCGGGCTGGTCCTGCCCCTCTTCAATAGCGGTGAATGGATGCCGGTCATCCCGACTGTAGATCGACGCCGTCCCCCGAGGCTCGGCACCCACCCATTCCAGCGATGGGTCGGTCACGGTATCTATAAGGTTGGCCGACTCGTCGACACTCTGTTCTTCGCTATCACGACGACCGGAGGAGCTCGGCTCATCCGCCATGGTTACCTGCAGAGCACGGGAAACCAATCAGATTGAGCATGAAGTCCTATGCTCGACATAATCATGTCGTCCATACACTACTACACAAGTCCATTTTCACAAGTGGGTGCCTCCCCGACTCTCCTGAATCCAGTGTTCTTCCTCAAACCAACTGCGCGGCCACTCTTCAAGCATGTCGATCCGAGGTATGAACATGGCGAGCCGCATTATGAAGCCCACGGCCACGACCATAAACATACCGGGCACCGTCATGAATCAGGCGCCCAGGATCATGAAGACCCCGGGCAGCTCTGAAGTTTTTCACCTAAAACTATGAATGTGTCGGCCACAAGTATGCGTTTGCCGGCCCTAGACATGAATCTGTCGGGCAAAACGCAAGTTTACCGGGCTAACCCAACATTAACGGTCCTAAAACATCTACAATTTCCAAGAATCATGCATTCTAAAATAGAAAAATGAAGAAAATAGATCACTTACTTGGATCAAAGTTGGGATTTGGCTAAGAAATGAAGAATCTGAGACAGGAAGTCACGACTGGAGAGAGTGTTGAGAGCGGCAACGGAGAGAGCACGGAGAACGGAAAACGTATTATGGGGCCCAAGGACCCTATTTATAGTGATGACGTGGAATACCAAACGTCACCTCGTTCAGCCACGGACTCCATCTCCTCGACGCACTGCTCCCAACGCAATGATGGCCCTACCCCCCTAGGGTGGCGGCACAACTCCCGAAAGATGCCTCGTGTGCTCGACTGACGCGCCCGGTACGGATCCTCCACGCATCCACCACCAAGGACGTCTCCGAGCACGGCACGAGGAGACCCCTCGAGGGTCCACGCCTCCATCCCGGGCTCGAGACCTCAGCGACGGAACAATGTTTCAAGTCATGGCTCCTCGCAAAGGAACCACGACTTGGGGGGCTCCTGTTCTGGACTGGGCCCGACAGGCCCAAAAGCATTACTAAGGCCCAGTCCAAAGGGACTCACTAAGGACCACACTGGGCAAAAGGGGTCACGTCCATGCCCGACACCCTGATGTCCACCTCGACATCTCGGTGTCCAGCCCCACGATGAGGTCATGCTCGACAGCCTGCCGTCCAGCTCTATGTCCTGGCTTCCAGCTCGACACTCGCTGTCCAGCTCGAGGTCTTGGCGTCGAGCTCGGCACCGTGCTGCGCAGCTCGACATGGTCTCGAGCTAACTTGCTAGGGCAGACTTAGTCCACCATTGCCCCAACGATACTCCGGAAAGACCGCGTCTCCGTCCGCCCGCACTTCATGCAGCATATCCAGGAAGGGGACCACGTGCTGGTCCCCACTACCCACGTAGAACCTGGCAGTTCCTCCATTGGGCCAAATCCGCCCGGCCCAATGAAGGAACCTTGGCCCAGCGCTGGGGGCTATAAATACCCTCTGTTTCCAGAGGGTCAGGTGTTCATCATTCTAACCTCAACTCTATTATCTGCTAGTACTCCCACTGACTTTAGCATCGGAGTGCCTTGCAGGTACCCCCCCCCCCCCTCCTCGTTCAAAAAGCCTTCAGCTCGGAGTAAGCCGTGACGGTCCAAACCTTCTGATCAGGTCAGATCAGATATCATTCGACAGGAGGCTATAAGTTGTTCGATCCAGTGAAAAAGCAGATTGTGATCAGCAGGGATGTGATCATAGATGAGTTTAAAGAATGGGATTGGACTGAAAATATCAAGAAAGATTCAGTGGGAATCCTTCTTGAAGAGCCAGAAACTCAAGTCGAAAGAGAAGTTCGACAAGAGGAACCAACAGATATACCAAGTACAAGCAGGCCTCAAAGAACAAGACGCATGCCTGCAAGATTGCAAGATTGTGTGATTACATCAGATGATGTAATAGATAATGAAGGTGAGCTGGTACATTATGCTTTCTATGGTGATGTTGAACCTGTTAATGCAACTGAAGCATTAAAGGATTCGAAGTGGGTGAAAGCAATGAACGGAGAAGTAAAGTCTATCGAAGACAACAACACTTGGTCACTTGTCGAATTGCCTCAAGGCAAGAAGGTAATTGATGTCAAGTGGGTATACAAAGTGAAAACGAATTCGAAAGGTGAAGTAACTCGACACAAAGCAAGGCTTGTGGCGAAAGGATTTCTACAGAAAGAAGGAATAGACTTCGATGAAGTTTTTGCACCTGTTACTAGGATTGAAACAATCAGGTTGGTTGTTGGTCTAGCAGAAATAAACAGTTGGCACATATGTCAGATGGACGTGAAGTGTGAATTCCTAAATGGACCCTTAGATGAAGAAGTCTATGTTAAACAACCAGTTGGGTTTGTGAAACATGACGAAGAAAGAAAGGTGTACAGGCTACATAAAGCCTTGTATGGATTGAAACAAGCTCCAAGGGCTTCAAATAAGAAAATTGATAGTTTTCTAAGGGAGAAGGAATTTGTGAAGTGCACAACTGAACATGGAGTATATGTAAGAAGAAGCAAGAGTAAATTGCTTATACTATGTCTCTATGTAGATGATTTGTTGATAACAGGTAGCTGTAAAAGTGAGATCGAAGACTCCAAAGGTGATCTCAGCAAGGAATTCGAAATGTCTGATTTGGGTGAGATTTCATATTTCCTTGGTATCGAATTCTACAAGAGCAGTAGAGGTTTGATGATGCATCAAAGAAGATATGCAGGAGAAATTCTCAAGAGGTTTGAGATGGAAGAATGCAACTCAACTTCGACACCTGCAGAACCAAGACTGCAACTGTCGAAAGATGCGGATGAAGATGATGTTGAGCCAACCCAATACAGAAGACTTATTGGATCATTGAGATACCTTTGTCATACAAGGTCTGACTTAGTATATAATGTAGGTATGGTAAGTAGATTCATGCAGAAGCCAAAGGTATCACATCTAGCAGCAGTGAAGAGGATACTAAGGTATCTCAAAGGAACTTTCGATTATGGCATTTTGTTTCCTGCAGTTGATAAAGGAAAAGAATGCAAATTAGTGGGATACACTGATTCGAGTTGGTGTAGTGATGCTGAAGATCGAAAGTCAACAACAGGATATGTGTTTATGCTAGGTGGTGCACCAGTTGCTTGGAATTCAAGAAAGGAACCAGTAGTGGCATTATCATCATGCGAAGCAGAATACATAGTTGTTTCTCTTTGTGCATGTCAAGCAACTTGGATGGTGAACTTGGTCGAAGAGATAACAGGGAAAAATTATGGAGCAATTACCATGAAGATAGACAGCATGTCAGCTATTAATCTGGCGAAGAACCCAATAGCACATGGTCGAAGTAAGCACATCGAAATGAGGTTCCATTATCTTCGAGAGCAGGTAGCAGATGGGAAGATGAATTTGGAACACTGCAGAATTGAGAATCAGATTGCAGACATCATGTCGAAGGGAGTGCAAGTCGAAGTATTCAGAAAGCTAAGAGCCATGATGAACATAGATAGTTTAGACACAATGAATTAGGTGGTGTGTTAAATTGTAATTCAATGTGTCCAAACTATATGTCGAAAAGATTTGATTTGTTTTAGATTTAAATAGATTTGATTTAAGTCTAGAATAAATTAGATTTGATTTAGTAACAAAAAGATATTTTGGGCTTTGGGCTTAGGGTGTAAGCTCAATTATAAATAGAGGGAGTAACTCCTATTTTTGTAAGCAAGTCAAGCAAGTCATTCATAGTATTTTGCAGTTGCAAAGTGAATAAGAAAGTTTTCACAGTTTGTGAGCAGAGAGAAACTCTGCAGAAATTATTTGTCTTGTCTTCTTTTCTTTGTTTGTCTCATAATTAAATTGTCATTGTGGTAGAAATTCATCATAAGATTTGGTGGATTTCCAACACCATCATCATCACCATATGAGTTTCAGCTAGTTTGTGAAGTCATGAGAAAGAAATATAAGATGGATGAAGTTTACACAATAGCTTCATACTTATTATATTTCTTCTCATAGCTTCTCAAACTAGATGAAGTTTACCGCTGTTGTTGTTTCATGAGTCTTACAAACACCATGAATATTATCAACATGTGAAACCGCGAGCTTATTTGTCAACAGAGTATGAAAAACATCTTCTTTGTGAAGCTATGAATAAGAAGTACAAGGTGGATGAAGTTTCCATCATAGCTTCATGCTTCTTGTATTTTTTTCATAGCTACACAAACAATATGTACCATAGTCTTTGTTAAGGTAGTGAAGACGAATCTGAAAAAATGAGAACAATCAACAAAATAATATGCAACAAACGAGATAATGGCTAACAAGAAGAAGGAAGAAGAAGAATACATTAACGTATGAAGCACAAGATTCACGGCTAATGGCGAAGAAGAAGAGAAAAAATAGATGTTAGGGTTTCATTGTGAAGTAAACGAAGCTACTGTTAATAAGTGAGAGTTAATTCGATTATATATGAGCAAACTATTTCACAACGGTTAACTATTCCAACCATATTGATAAATATTTATTTATTATAAATATATCACAACGGTTAATCAAAATCACCATAGCGATATCCCTTTTATTTGTGAGTTTTAAAATAAATAAAAAAGAAAAGGTGCGCCTTAACGTTAACGAAATACAATATTTTATGGGGTTGAGATTCGAACCAATGAAAGTTTGATTATATCACCACTGTTGATTCTTCAACTACTGTTATATACAAATAATTTTTAATCAAAAAACAACATAAATATGATAATACCTTAATTTAGAGATGTCACAACAGTTGAAAGAAGAACCGTGATGATTATGACATTATTGTTTAAACGTTTTATAATAATATTTAAATTTTAACAAACTTTTAAGAGAACAAAATGAACTGAGGGAGAGGTGTGAAGCTATTGAACGGAAAATTCCAATATTTTAAAGCCATCGAGTATTTAAACTATTTCTTTAAGGGTAACCAATGCAACCCCGTTTAGTAGGACATTGTGGTGGATGACTCACTCACACGGTTCTCTCAGGACGTGGCAACTTCGCCTACGTGCCACATTTGTGACCTTGATTGCCTATCCTATAACGAAGACTCTCATAGTCTTCAGGTGGCTATAAGTGATTGAGGTGAGTTAAATAATACTAAATGATCATCGGTTACAATATTTGTGATGATTCATATCTAATTTCTAAATACAACATAGAACATTTGGTGGAAACTATTTTATCAACTATGATTAATGATATGAACACACTCTTTATCATATAATATTGCAGCACACTTTTTTTATAACACTCTTTCTTCATGAAATATAACTTTTCAATGTTTCAAACAAAACTTTACGTGGAAAAGTAGACGTTGGTGGAAACTATTTAAGGAAAAATATTATGAAGTTAAATTTGCAAAAAACATGTATTTAGATTTGTTGACATATACACTAGTGTATGTATATTTAAATTTACAAACCATAAAAATAGATTATCTAATTTATTGACAGAAATATCAATTTAATACCTCTTTACTTTAGAAATAAAATAGTCCAATAAAAGAATTTAGAAGTGAAAACTGTAAATTATTATCTACTACTAATTGAATCAATTACCTAACAAAACAATAATTTATAGCACTTAGATTTTGGTTCTACAATATAAATAATTAAATACTAAAACTGTTGACAGAATTATATGTTTATATTTGAAAGCACCAAAAATACCACATCATAGTTTGGATCTTAAGATTCCAAATAACTTTGTATTAGGCTTGGTTTCTCCTTGAACAAAGGAATCTCAAGAATATTTTTAGAACCAACTTGACTTCCATGTTTCATCAGCTCCGCCATAATATAATCCATAAAAGAATCATCATAATCAAAAATATAATCATCTTCAATTAATTTGTCCTCATCAGGAAAACAAATACCATAGATAAAACTCGAACACTCTTTTGAAGATTTTGATTCTTGTTGAATTTGGATATGAGCGGGGATAATTGAAGGTTGAAGATGATCTACGTGAAAGTATAAATAATTTTATTAAACAAATCACAATAATTAATTAAACAATAGAAAACCAAAGTGACTAAACACTATACATACCAAGTTCATCATAAGGCGAGGGCAAGAGTTCTCTTGAATTTTCAAACACATTGTTCAAGAAACAGTTAGACATTGCAAGTTGAATCTAAAAAGAGAAGAAAATTCCTTGTATATGAAATTATACAACTTCAAACTAAAATAATCTTGATTTATATAGATATAGAGATATAACTCAAGATATGATATGACTTAAATCATGGAGTAAATCAAATCAATTAGTTTAAATATAATATGAAAACAGTACTGATTTTATTTTTATCTTCTAAAAAATCGCAACAAACTTCTTATATTTACTTTCATCTTTCTATTTAATATTTTATCTATTTTTAAATTAATTTTTAATTTTATGAAGTTTATAATTTTATTTTAGCATCACCTTTTAAAAACAAATGTTATGTTATTTTTAATTATAAGAATGATAATTTATATTTTGTTTGTTATGTACAAGTTCCACGCCCAATTTTTTTATCTAACAAATTTTATATATCTACTTTGATTATATCTACTAAATATTCTTCTATCTAATTTAATTTAACATATACTAGTATAATTTAAATATTGTTCTTCAAGAATGATTTGTTATTAAAAGGATTACGACTATTACCATTATATTTTTGGTAATAAAGCTAATGATTAAAAACATATTAATTTATATTAATTTTTAAGTGTGATGAAGATTTAATTTAAACTTAAATTTTATTTGGATGATTTAATTATTTATATGATTTAGTTATTTATATGATAAAAAAATGTATAAATTCTAATCTTTTCACATGAATAGCTTTTTAAAATTTGAACCATATCTTTCATTTATGATTCACATAGATTTTCTAGGTAAATTTGTTTTGATAAATAAAACAGATAATGATTTACTATTGATTTGTTTATAATATAATATTTATTAGAGGCCTGTTTCCCTTTGCATATAATTTAATAACATTTTGAATAAATATTGTCACAAAATAAATAATATGAAAATTTGATTGCTTAAATTTTGAATAATATGGATTAATATCTCTATTTATTTGTAAAGACATAAAGATTCATTTCATTAATATTTTAAAACATTGAGTTTAGAGTTAGTTGTTTTTTTATATAACTAGTGGGATATTCGTGCGTTCGCACATATATTAATATGACACGGGCATTTATTTTTAAAATATAATAAAAATAAAATAATTTTAAAAAATAATAATAAATCGGTGCCTATAATTCTTGCAATATATAAAATATTTGAATGAATAATATATATGTTTATATAAATATTATTTTTGTTTTGGAATTGTTGTAAAAAAATATTTAAAACAATAGTAAAGTTGTTCTATTAATATTCAATATATTTTGATCAGTAATTTCATGTTTCCGTTAATATTCAATAATTTGATCAGTAATTTCATATTTCCGTTAATGTTCAATATTTTGATCAATAACTTAATATTTTCGTTAATATTCAATATTTTGATTAGTAACTTCATGTTCCTGTTAATATTTAATATTTTGATAAGTAACTTCATGTTCCTGTTAATATTTAATATTTTGATAAGTAACTTCATATTCTAGTTAATATTCAATGTTTTGATCATTAACTTTATGTTCCCGTTAATATTCAATATTTTAATCAATCAATATTTTTATCAGCAACTTCATATTCTCGTTAATATTCAATATTTTTATCAGTAACTTCATGTTCTCGTTAATATTCAATATTTTCATCAGTAACTTTATGTTCTCGATAATATTCAATAGTTTGATCGGTAACTTCAGATTCTCGTTAATATTCAATATTTTGATCAGTAACTTCATGTTTCCGTTAATATTTAATATTTTGATCAATAACTTCATATTCCCGTTAATATCATAAGTTAGACAGAATTGTAGCCCGAGTCATTTCATTTAATTTAAAATTTCAAGATTAAACAAAAAAATTCATTTATCTCATTTCATTTAATTTAAAATTTTAAGATTAAACAAAAAAATTCATTTATCTCATTTCATTTAATTTAAAGTTTCAAGAGTCTAACAATAAGGTTTAAAGTTTGTGGTATTGAGCATACTTTGCTTGAAATGAGCACTTGTGAATCAAGCAATTTCAAAAAACTTTAAAATGTGATTACGAAACTGCACTAATCAAAACTGCACTAATCAAAACTTTAGGTATTAACAAATATAAATTGTCAAAAATCAGTTAGCTTACAAATTGACAGTTAGAATATTTCACTATAAATTGATAATGTCGCGAGTTCGAACCTGCGCTCCTGACATTAAAACGAGATGTCGCAAGTTTAAATCCGCACTCCTACATTTGGTGTCTATGAACAGTTATCACCTGAATTGACTTAACTAAGCAAAAACATACAAATGCACATTTGCCTACTATTAGCCTTAATAAGATGTCAGTTTTTGCTTTAACATTTTTCATATATTTATTTTTTGCAAGGTGCTAATCTTTTTTTTATTTTTAGTAAAATGACACGAAAGCATGTGTATCATTTGTGGCACAAAGACAATGTGTATATAGGTCAAATAACATCAATTTTGTGCAAACTATACAAATTTAGTTCTGCAGCAAATAAAGTTTAACGGTTCACCGTACATCTGAAACTCTAAACAACTACTTCAAACTGTGTGTTGGATACAATCTCTTAGACGTAAAATCTATCTTGTATTCTTTTCATAATTATTTTTGGATCAGTCATTTTTCTTACATTGACAAAAGGCCTGTGAATTGGAAATTTGGCTTATGGTTTTAGCTTCAACAATTTGTAGTTGTGTACATGCCATTGCACCATGGAATGGGCTTTTGTCAATAACAATGGGAAAGTATCAATCAATGTGCTCGTCGGAGATCTCTAGAACCTATACATTTTGAGTACAACTTAAATCCTCGTGGAAAACAATGCAGCAAGTGGTAAGGTACGAAAAACCACCGGTCATTCACAATATCAGTAACTCACTCTGTGTTGCTCGGTCGAATTCTATTAGGCAGAGGCCTTGCATTAAGCCCGTATGTGATCCAACCAACTGACTCTCCATCATTTCTAACATGATCGAATTCCCTTTCTGCATATTCTAGAGATATCTGCAGCCTTCCGCCAGGTTTGCAGTCATAAAGGGATCATCTTCCTTTAATTCATGCATTCTTCTCTAGCCAATAACGATAGTTGACCTGAAACAATGCCTTCAGCATATCCTGTTGTGAACAATTTTCTTTAAGCACCATCTGAATCAGTAACATGTGTTAGTTATGACCCACGAAACACAATACAAAATGTTTGTCGCTATAGTTGTCTATCATGTTGAAAATGAATATGGTTGTTAACTTACACAGAATTTTCTCGTATAACAGCTTTCGTCCGACCACCCTCTCGTTATCCTCCTGCAAAACAGTAATAATTTTAAATAAAACTTTGTATTACGTGACCATGTGGCCAGCAATATTGATCCTGATCTGAAATAATAGTGCCATCAATATTTAGAGAAGAAACCAAGCTTCAGCGGCAATATAATTTTTGAGCTTTATCTGATAAATACACCGCAGAAACCAACATATGTGATCATACTATAAATCTTGTTCAATCAAAAAACTCAGTCTGAAAACTGTCCTCCGCCTCATCTGCTGCAGAATTGAAAACTGAACTGGTCCAACAAAGAGTCTTACTCGACGAAAGCAATTCCTAAACAACCGAGAGAGCAACATATAACACTCAGCAGAAGGAATAAAAATCCTACTGCAACAACAAATCCTTGATCCAATCCAACACACGCCGGCACTAAATTGAAATTGCAGAAAAATGCACGACAGGTCAGAACATCTCTATAATTACCCGGAAAATCGTTCACCAACGCCTAGACAGTAGCACAACACATCACCATAATTTTTCTCATCAATCCTACTGCTAAGGCTATCTCAACATTATATACTATTTCCAGGGGTGTTTTTCTCTTCTTTTGAATATCGGTTCTCACAGGAGTTCAGTCTCGTCTTGATCTCCATCACCATCTTCAACGTCATTGTCTCCGTCTTCTTCAGGTGCATAAGGATCTACTCCCTAAACAAATGCAAAATCACAATTCTCAATCGAATTTCATTGTTAGCCTAGACCATGCATCTATTTCAGACAAAAACTAAAATAATCCAGAAGTGCAAATAATGTGGGATATTTAGCTTCCAGCTTCATGCAATACGCCAATGATTGAGTAGAGTTGACGAAGATTTGTATATGTGCGATTCCACGTAAACTGTATAAGCTATTTATAGTAAAACTTGAGAAAGTTTGGTTGAATTGTGATCCGAAAAAGTCTTCTTGAGAAATAGAGAAAAAAGAATCTCGTTCCATGAATTGGGAACACCATGGAGGCACCAATGACTACAGTCTTGCCGCTGTATAGAGGTTGTATACTTTGGCCCGATATAGTAAATAGATGCATGGTCGTCTTTTCTGCGTGTGGACATTTGTGTGGCATTAAGCAAGTTAAAATTCAACACTTTTGATTTATATGTGTGTTGTGGCAAGACATTAGCGACGGTACTGAAATGCATGTCGGTTTGAATGACAACCACCACCAGTATTCCAGTCACCACACCTGATAAGGAATGAAACCATATCAGCTAGCAACAATATGTCGAGGAAGAATAACGTACAAGAATGACTCAAATGAGAGAAAGTCTAGTGTAGGAGGCAGTTAAGTTACCAAAAGAAGATGAAGACCAGCAGGTCCAAGCATTGGGAACTCTTCAGCTAGGTCCTACAAAATCAATTAGTTTCCATACATTGCTTATTGGATAGCCTGAATTTCTAAATGAAATGGAATAAAAATCAAAACATTAATGGATACCTTTGGCTGTATGGGAGGGTTAAATTCTTGAATAAAATTGCATATAGAAGACACACACAACCAAGTTTCTTCAATTGGCGTACCAAACAAACTTTACATAGAAAATATCCAATTAATGAATTTTGTTTGTTTAATACATGCAGAGATATCATGGAAATAGTTATTGTGTTTTGATGAAATTACCAAAATATCTCAGCCAATACCCTATGCTTGTCTATATCATTGAAGAGAGGTCGACGCTTAATGATGTTAGCAAATATGCATCCCATAGACAAGATATCAACTGCAGTTGAGTAATTGGTTAAGCCCTTCGAAAGTTCAGGTGCTTTATAGCTAGGATAAGCCTTCTGAAAATCAAAAATAAAATTACAAAAGCATTAGTTTCAATGGTTTAAACTATCTTGGGTTGTTTTTAACAATGTAAAATAGAGAAAGTATATATAGTATCATACAAGAACAGAAGTTTTGGGTGCACGAATACCACATAGCTTGACTATAGGAGTTTCATCTAGGTGGTATTCAATGAGAACATTAAAAGGATTGATATTAGTGTGTAGAATTTTAGAATCTTGATAGCGACAGTCTCGTCTGAAAAATGTTGTATGCACTTGATGACATAGCCGAAACACATATTAGTGTCAATTCATACCCGTTCAAGATCTTTGTGAAAGAGTAATGACAATCACAAGCTACCTATAAGATCTGTGTTGTTGACTTCTACTCCTTCCTTTTCTATATTAAGATTCATTAAGAAGCTATAGTCAAAGTGAGTTTGATAAATTCATAGAAACAAAATAATACTATTATTGCTCAAGAATCAAGATAATGATGAACATTAATCATAATGTTATGGGATTCTTGTTGTTCATGATTTACTTCGTTATTACAACAACAACAACAACATTCACTGTAACTTACTGTCCAAAAATTTTATCTTGTGGAAATCAAGTTAACAAATTCCCTTTTAGAATCAAAACCAGCAACCACCTTCTTGTGGCTACCCTCAACCTATCAACAAAGGGGCGGAAAATAAACTTTAAAGATTTCAAGTTCCACCGGGTTCAAATACATACAGACAAGCTAGAAGCAAAAACCAATTACCGTAATGTAGATTTTCGTAGCTCTTTCTAAATATCTTTCAAACCTGAATGATTGTGAGCATGACTTTATGATTTGAGACCATTCAAGATGTGTTCTTCCACATAAGTGTTTATGCACTGAAGAAGCTTCTGAACAAATAAGTCCTCTCATTTCCAAAGAGATGAAACAATTACTTTAGGACTGAGCTTCTCAATAAGAAGTTTGCTTTTCGAGGCTGCAATTATGCATCATCAACATTACGAGTTGATACCTCTCAACAGCAGCTAATAAAGTTATCTTGTATGACAAATTTTGCTTCATGTATGCAATTAAACAACACATAGAAAATTGGCAAAATCAATAAAAGGATAAGGTCAATTATAAACTTAGGAGTATCCGATGAGAAGAATAGGAGCATCACCTTTGTTAAGATTGATCTGATTGCAATTTCAGGAGATGATACCAACACAAAATCCTTATTCATATTTAACAAACCACCTTATGACCAAGATTTCCCACTACTGCGACTTCACAGCATTTGGTGAAACCCAACTATTTTTAGTGAATATATCTGGGATACTTGACTCCTATAAGGACAAAGAGATTATCATTATTTTTACTATACATTCTCCATCTCAACTACTGTCAGAAAATACATTATAATGGATAAATTTTTCGGATTAACGGAGTACAAATATTACAGAACTGCATTCCAAAAAACACACGTTAGGTTTAGAGACATAATGTGACCACATGTTTTTCTCTGTAAAGTAGTTGCATTTCATGGAATCCAGCCTTTGATAGCCTCACCAGCAAGAGAAGAAAGCCACGTCGGCCTTCTAGCCGCAACTTGTTTGGCTGCTATAGCCTTTTTCCCTTCCAAATCCAGGATAATCAACAACAATCAATTCATGCTTTTAAATTTTCTTCTTCCTCCAATTTTGGTCATCATACAACTGCATTGATCCAAGCTGAGCTAAAAAGTCTTATTAAATACCTCCCTATGCTTTTTCGAGCTAGCCCATTTTCCAAGTCCACATGGTAGTGTGGTCTCTCACCAAACTTCTCTAACTTGGATATGAATCATTAATGTGGATGTACGCGAGAGAGAAGAAACAATCACCTCGAGAACCAAGCGAGAGAAACCGAACTTAATTAACAAAAGTCCAAAGTCCTGTAAGATAAACACATGAAATATGTTAAGCCATGCTCCTACGGTTGCAGCAACACGAGGAACATGTCGTCTCAAAATTGCTAGCAGCTTCAGTGCATCAGTTCTAATTTCCATTAGGTTGTTCAACAAATGCTCACTCAGCCATGACCATGGTGGATATCGGCACTAAAAATGCTAGAGAACTCTGCAATCAATAATATTAGAAAGCATAAAAACTAAAAAGCAAACTGTTTATTTCTTGGGCATGATGCATTTATTTTGGTAGAGATATTGAACCTTATGCAGATCCACTAACTTATAGAGTTGTTTTACCAACTTACTTTTTGACTCATCTGTACCAAGAACCATAGTTGTAAGCCGAGAAATTCCTTCAACTTCGGAGTGTCCTAGAGCTAAACTCTAAAAATAAAAGAGAGTGCATTCAAGCAAGCGAATGATCGGAGAAATTAAAATGGTGAGACTTATGTTTCTACAAATTTACACAAACATTATAGTGAAAAATATATAGGATTAGCGTGTTATTTTGTAATCAACGTGCTTTATGGACAAATTAGAATGAAGAATGAAGCTTTTGGGAATAAAAGATTCGCTTATTCCTCATGTAGCCACGTGTCAAAGTTTAGGTAGAATATAGTCAATTTTCTTATATTTGTAGTTTATTAAATATATAGGATTGATTATGTTTTAGTGACGAAAGAGAGTTTATATTCAGCTAAAAATTCTCACAATTCTTGTTAACAAATTTTACACATCTTCTTTGATTATATCTACCAAATCTTCTTCTATCTAATTTAATTCCACACATACACTAAATGTTCTTCTATCTAATTTAATTTAAACATATTTTATATATTAAAGTTATTAATTCTCTTAAACAACTTTTGAAACTAAAATTAAGGTTGTTTTAATAATTGTATATTTTCATTTTATTTTATTTTATTAGTTAATTTCTCTCATTAAATTTTATGTTTATTCAATTATCTTATATATTAAAGTTATTAAGTCTCTTAAGTAACTTTTGGAGTCAAAATTAAGGCTGTTTTAGTAATTGTAGATTTTCATTTATTTTATTTTATTTTATTAGTTCCATTAATTCTTAATTTTATCCCACTAACTTTTATGTTTACTCAATTATCTAATATATTAAAGTAGTTAAATCTCTTAAGCAATTTTTGGAGTCAAAATTACGGTTATTTTAGTAATTGTATATTTTCATTTTATTTTATTTTATTTTATTAGTTCCACTAACTCTTAATTTTCTCCCACAAACTTTTATATTTATTCAATTATCTTATATATTAAAATTTTTAAATCTCTTAAATAATTTTTGGAGTCAAAATTAAGATTGTTTTAGTAATTGTATATTTTCATTTTATTTTATTAGTTCCACTAACTCTTAATTTTCTTTCATTAACTTTTATGTTTATTCAATTATCTTATATATATTAAAGTTGTTAAATGTCTTAAGTAATTTTTGGAGCCAAAATTAATGTTGTTTTAGTAATTACATATTTTTATTTTATTTTATTTTATTAGTTAATTTTCTCTCACTAACTTTTATATGTTTATTCAATTATCTTATATATTAAAGTTGTTAAATCTTTTAAGTAATTTCTGGAGTCAAAATTAATTTTGTTTTAGTATTTGCATATTTTTATTTTATTTTATTTTATAAGTTAATTTTTTCCCACTAACTTTTATGTTTATTCAATTATCTTATATATTAAAGTTGTTAAGTCTCTTAAGCAATTTTTGGAGATAAATTTAAGATTGTTTTAATAATTACATATTTTCATTTTTATTTTATTTTATTATATTAGTTCCACTAACTCTTATTTTTCTTCCACTAATTTTTATGTTTATTCAATTATCTTATTAAAGTTGTTAAGTCTCTTAACCAATTTTTAGAGCCAAAATTAAGGTTGTTTTAATAATTGCATATCTTCATTTTATTTTATTTTATTTTATTTTATTAGTTCCATTAACTCTTAATTTTTTTCCCAGTAACTTTTATCATTGAAGTAAATTTTGGAGTTAAAATTAAATTTTATAGAGTAATTTTATTTATCAATATTTATTTTATTATTATTGTTAGTATTATTTTTAATAATTATAATTATTAATCAAACTTTCTCTCACTAACTTTAATCAATAACCAACCACAAACTTAGTCGTTATCTATTTTTTACTTTTTAAAATTATTTAGTACATACTTAAGCCTCATATATACAAGTTATTATTTGAGATAAACCTTCAATAATTTTTAAAAATTGCATTGAAGATGTTAATATGTCTTTAAGAACTATATTTAAAGTTTCTGATGTAAGAATTTTTATTGGAGATGTTAATATGTCTTTTAAGACTATATTTAAAATTTTTAATATTAGAAGTTTAAATATTTTTTAGGGAGAGAAAATTATCGTCTTGAGTAATTATTTCAAAGAAATTTTTTATGTCATTTTAAATGGTACAAGATAAGATATTTTGATTGTTATTATCTCATTATACTTTTGACAATATTTTCATATTGACAAAAAATATGAAGCTCTAATCTACATCTTCATGCTCTCATATCATTGAAATGAAAGATATTTTAAATTGGATTTTAAAAATTCAAGGAGAAAAAATTGGAACAAATGATGATAGAGAAACTAAAATTGAAATATCATATAGCATGTTAGATCAAGTATTTAGATAATCATATTACTTCAATTATTAATATCATATATCCATCAATTATGGATAATATAAATTATCTTTCATTTTTTTAAATGATAATTTTAGCACTTACCAATGATATTATTGATATATGGAACAATTACATTATAACCTTGATTCCATACGACAAAAATATATACTAAGTGTTGTACCCCAAAATTTACCCTCTTATTTCTCAAGATTTCTCTCGCAAGATCTTCCATGACTCAAGTTTGCAGCACTAATACATCAATTTAGGGTTGGAATTGGCACAAGGGTAAAATGGTCAAAATGCACACTAAAAAGTCAAACTTTGACTTTTGGATCAAAATCAAGTTTCAAGAATCACATTTCATCAAGACATATTAGAATGTGAAGTTGGTTCGTCAAGAAAATCAAAAGTCAAAATTACTCTGGAAAAGTCAAGGTTCTTAACACTTAGAAATTTTTCTAAGTGTTAAGAAAATATGATAAGTTCCGAACTTCTTGCCAGATTTTCATCATGATGCAAGATGATTTAGGAAGAACTTCTGACACAAGATTTGTAGATCCCAATGAGATATAAAACATTGCAGAACAGAACTTCTTCTAGAAATGCTGGGATTTCAAGTTATAAATCCTTGAAGATACATCCACGAAACTAAAATTCTTAGTAAATTCTGAGCATTTCCAAGTCAGAATTTGTTTAGAACTTATGGGCTAGTTTTTACGTGGGTACAATCAGAGTTTACAAGGATGATTCAAAGAGGGATTACAAAGCATGTTACAAGCTTTCTGAAAAGTCTGAGAACTCCTTCAGATTATGCTGGAGTAGGAAGAATCAAAGATCAGAAGTTGAATATTTATTCTTAATTTAAGTTGCGCTTATGCTGAACTTCTGATCCAGTTTCAAGCTATTCTATATAATCTCATGTTGCAGGCCTTCTTGCTTGTTAAATCTCATCATAATTTAATGCTCACGCCACCTTTTGAGTCTTTATCCTAGTGTTTAAGCCTTTATCCAAAAGATCTCTCCACGTGTGGCATGAAAGTACCACTAATGTCCTTGAAAAGCAGACTTTTATACAAAGTTCATTTTGAGCCCATACTTTACTTTGTTTCTGAGTGTACTTCCCCACAAATCATGCCTAAAAACTCAGATAGACGTGTTTAAAGTTTCTAACAACCCTACCTTGCCTTGAAACATGCTTGTCTAAACTTGCTTCAAAAACAAGTCAACGAGCCATAACACATGATGGCTGTACTCTTGACTTCTCCAAGCTTCTAAATCATTTTCCTATAAATTAAACATCATTTTGAAAACTGGGGGGGGGGGGGGGGGGGGGATCGGAAAAATTGGAAAAAACGTTGAAACCTTGCTGAAAATTCCCAAGAACCTAAAATTGCAATACAAACACAAAACCTGCTAGTTTCTGATTTTTACATTCAAACTCCAATTTTCCTTGAGTGTTTCTTGACCAAATCATACATACAGTTTCTAACATACACGTAGAAGCCTTCCCAACTTCTGTTTTCAAACTGTAAAACAGTCTTCACCATTCTCCATTTCAAAAGTCAGAACTTTGCACCTTGACTACTCCGGAACTTTCCAACCATTCATAGCTCAAGTTAATGGTTGCTTTAGATTTTTGAGAACTTGAGGAAGCTGACCAGAACATCAAAGCAATCTGAACCAGGCTCTAATTCACTGAACAATTTCTAGCTGCAAGGTAAGTTTCTTCTGATTTTTATCTCATTACTTAGGCATTGTTATGCTTGCATTTTCAAAGATACAATGTATATATCATGACTCTGATTCTGTGCATATTTATAGATTTCATTTATATGGCCTAAGTGTAGAGAATTTCAGATCAGAAATTCTTGACGAAATTAGGGTTCAGAATTAGGATTATCAAAATTCATGCTTGCTTCTAGTTTACAGTTTTGATGCTTTGTATTTCTGAAACCATGATGAAATTTGCCATAACCTCCATGTTTGCATTTTCCATTTTTTATTGAGAAATGACTAAGTTGCAGATACTCTGGCTGGAGAGAAGGACAAGATGAAGTTCATCATCAAAACTTACTTTGTAATATATGTTTATGTTTTTATTTCTAATACCGGATATATAGCCACCCCAGTGGTAGAGAGCGCGCGCATAAGACATTAGTGTTAAGGGTCTTGGGTTCTAGTCCCAGAAGCACCTTTTACGTTTATTTCCTAACATTTTTACCTCATTATTTGTAAAACAATATTCGTGGACCATAACTTCTAGATAAACTCCCTCCAAGTTGTTTGTCAAAACAGTGCTCCTAGACCATAACTTCTAGACATTCTCATCCAACAGCATTGTCATTTACCAGAACTTCTAGCTTTACTATAACACTAGAACTTCTAGGTTTCTAGCAAATCAGAACTTCTAGGCTCTCTCAACAAATCAGAACTTCTAGTCTTTCCTTTTTTCCCAGCAACCCCGGAACTTTAGCGCGACCGGATCCAAAACTTCTGGCTTCCTCCATTTTTGCTAACAGTTTCTTTTTGATTTGCAGCGCGCCAGAGCCAGCACTTCTGCTCTCCCTTATTTTAATTCTTTTAGAAATGCGTTGTTTCTAATTTTTATTCCCTTATTTATTTTTATCATCACTTTTATTTTCATTAATCAAAAACACCAAAATACTTTATATTCATATATTTTTCTTTATTTCTTTTAAAACAAAAAGACTAAAAATATTTCCTTAAGCAAATTTATTTCTTCTCTTAACAAAAACAAAACAAATCTATTTTACATTTCAATTCTTATACATTATTTCAATATGTTTGTAATAGATAATTATTACTTTAATTTCTTGAAACCCCCATTTGTAAATTTGTACACCCCATTCCCAAACGATTATAATAGCGTATGATATTTACTTTCCGCAATTTATCGTTTTCATATAAATGCTAGTAATTAGAATTTGTATGGGAAGATAAAATCAATGCTTAGCAAACACTAATCCAAGATAAGCCAAGCATGAAACGCAAATACTTTCACACTTGCACCTCTAGGGTTAACTCCACTTGTTGCCTTATGAAAAATGGTCATGTTATACACGTGAGATGTCTTAGAAAAAACAATCAAAATACAAGATCATAGTCCCTCGATGACGCTTCGAATGTTGCCTTACAAATGATCTTAGTCCCTCAAGATAAATGCTAAGATGTCTCACAACATTGCTATCATGACTATAAGATGACCCACGCCCGTCCCTTTACATCCAAAGATAAGGTTTCTTACCAATCAATGGTAAGATAGCAACATCTAAAAGAGGAGGAAAAGAACAAAGAATTTTGAGTAGGTAGAAACGTTCTTAGTTTCTTGCTCATCTTCAAACACAAAACACCTTTTCAAATCCACCAACACTTTCATGAAATATTTTCAAAAATACAACACTTTGTATACATTCTTATAAAGACGAGAATCATTACAAAGTTTGCCTAAACAAAGGCGCTTTTCAAAAATACTTTCAAAACCCACCACAAAGCATACTTTCAAACAAAAGCAATGATCTAGCAAGCAACTAAAATCCCATAGATAACTATGGATGAAAAGGGTTCTAACACCTTCCATTTTCATAATCTACCCCCCGAACTCAAGAAATAATCTCGAAAGGTCTTTCCTGTTCTTTTCAGCCTTTCCTTATTGGACAAAAGAAAAGTCGGTGGCGGCTCTTGCTATCCGCAACAATTGCAATCAAACGCAAAATACTCAAGTTAGTTCTCCCACCGTATTACATAACTGGCGACTCTACTGGGGAACATTCTAAAAGTGGGATTACCTTAGGGCTAGATCACCTTTACTTGATTTTCTTTGTTTGATTTGATTGCTTTACATTTTTGTTCCTTGTTTGGGCTTGTTTGATTCTCTACCCGTATCTGGGGCACCTTTTTAGGTAATTAACAATAGATTATGGAAACTGTACGGCGTAGACCGATATGGTTAAAGCAATGGCTACATTAGTGTGACGCATTTGTTGGTATCGGTATCCCTTGTGTTGAATCGAGGAGAATACGGGGCCGCTGAGCAACGCCATAAAGCACTAACTGACCTTAGAACCTTAATTGAACAACTCGGCCATTAGGAAGTAGTGAGATAGCCGATTTCAGTGGAAACTACACTCATTGAGATTGGACTTTTGGGATATCTCAGCCGCAAGAAAAGATTGATTGTGCTGAGACAATGCCTAAAAGAAAGGTTAGTGATATTGAGATCCCCTAGAACCCGATTACTATTACTAGGACAGGTTGAGCCAACTAAACTTCAAGAGGGTACTTACCTACAAAACTCCATGCAAGCCTAAACCTAAGGACTTGTCTGCTTTATGTATATATGACTATTTGTACATAACAACTTGCTTGCTTTGCACACTTGTACATAACATTATAACATCATTACCATAACATTTTCAATAACCATTTCAAGGATATCAAGGGCCTATGATGCAGGGTCATGTTGAACCAGACACCTATCAAGGGGAAAAAGGATTCATTCTCTAATCAAATACTGTCAAAGACCGAAGCACGGTAACTTGAGTCAACGGCTATGACCCACTTGACACGGTGAGCTTGGTTCCCGTGGAAGGACATCCATCAATACGAAGTTCTCCAATCAAAGTTGTTGATTAAAATTCAACTTCTAACATCTTCTGTGTTTACCCCGCGAGGTCCTTGAAAACATACATCCACATACCATGCATCATATCATGACAGGTTTCTCCCATACAGGTTTATTTATCTTCCTACTGTTTATTTAAGTAATATGGATATGGAACAGACGGTGAAGGATCTCCAAGCACAAAACACTCAATTCCAACAAATGTTCTTGGCTCTGGCTAAGGGGCAGGAAGATCTGAAAACACTCTTCACCAAAAGGAGCAAGAAGAAGAAAAGGGTTGTCATCCTCAACGTGGGAAGAAGGTCCAAGGGGCATGCCCAAATAGCTCAAAAAGAAGATGCTTATTCTAAAGAATAAGACAATCATGAAGAGGAAGCTATAAGCATTAGAGCTAACATAACTACTGATGACGAAGACTACTCTGAGGAGCAGTATCCACCGGCGGATGAAAAATACAAACAACTTGAAGACAGACTAAAAGATGTGGAGATCCGAGTTGTGCCTGGCTTGAACTTAGGAGACATGGGTTTGGTTTCTGGGGTGGTCATTCCACCAAAATTCAAAACCCATACCTTTGCCACGTATGATAGGGTCTCTTGTCCTAAGATGCATTTGAAGTCTTATGTCCGCAAATTCAACCATACACCACTGATCAGAAGCTCTTGATCTATTTCTTCCAAGAGAGTTTAGCTGGGATGCAACTTGAGTGGTTTTATCTGTGATACAGTGGCAGAATCGACTTTTATACTGGTTTTGCATTTGTATTCGCAAATGTGGCGGTAAGCAAGAGTCGCCACCGAATTTCATTTCATCCAACTAAGGAAAAAGAAAAAGAACAGAAAAAACCTTTTTCGAGATGTTTCTGAGTACGGGGGGTAGATTATAGAAAGGGAAAGTGTTAGCATCCTTTCTATCCGTGGTTTTCAATGGGCTCTTAGGTATTTGCTCATTTTGAAATATCTTGTGTGTGTTTTGAAATTTTTTTGTTTAACTTCGTGATAACCCTTGTATCTGTCCTCAAGAGTGTGACGAAGTTGTTTTTGAAAACTATTTTGAAAGTGTTTGTGAAAAAGAGTTTTTATTATTTTGAGCAAGTACTTAAGAATTTCTACCTACTCGAAAAAGATTGTTCATTTTATCATTTCCTTTAGACAATGTTATCCTACTATTAGTGTGTAGGTAGCCCTATCGTTGGATGTTGAGGGACTATCGAAAGGGACTCTATGGTCATCGAAGACAACATGTAAAGATATCTTAGCATTCGAAGGGACTGTCATCATATAGGCAACATCGAGGGACAAGATCATTTCTCGTAAGAAACTCGAGGGACGTTAGGGACTATGATCTTTATGATGACTATAGAATTAAGGGTCTTTGCTAAGACATCCCTACGTTCGAGGGACATGACCATTATTTTCCGAGGCAACCAAGTGAGGTATACCCTAAGTGTGCATATGTGCAAGGTGTGTTATGTTCAGTTATTTTAGTCTTGTGTTAAGTTTGCTAATGTTTGATTATTCTTGCCATATAATACTATTAGTAACACATCTAACAGTTAATAATTACAGTAATTTAAAAGTGCAGAGATATAAAACCTAGCTATTACAAGACTTCATGGATGGGGATTATGTACATATCCAAAACTGAGGGAAAAATAAATAAAATCGGTAAAGGTCCTACTAATCATCTATTACATCCCAATATACAGTTACAATAATAAAAGGAAGTGCGAAAGAATAATAACGCGCAAATTTGAAAAGACGTCTAAAAATCCTAAGATATAAAAAATCTTTTTGTTGTTTTTTGTTTTAATTTATGAAAATGGTTTAAGTTAAAAAATAATTGATCTAGATCTATATTTTAAAAAAAAGTTAATTATTAAAGAAACATGAAATTTAAATAAAAGAAATTAATTCTATGTTTTTTTGGTATTTTTGTTACGAAAAGGAAAATGAATTAAAATGAAATTAAACATAAGTTCTATTAATTGTAATCTAAAAAAAAGTTAAAGTGATTAGTTAATTAATTTATCAAAATAAAATTTTAATTAAAAAAATCCTAAATCAATTTTTATCTGATTTTTATATTTGTTTATTGATTAAAATAAAAAAATGGATTAAAAGAAATAAATGAAATGAATAAAACAAGAAAATAAAGATGGGCCTAGTAGCAAAAGTAAACAGCGGGTGCAATCATCAGAAATCCCTAGGCCCGAATCTACGAAAGCTTTATGCCCTAACCATGGTGTTTTTAGATTCTTGCATGGAACCTCTGATTCAACCATCCATAACTGTTCTATATAAACTCAAACAAATGTTAGCATGCCATGAAATGTGATTAAAATTAGAGATTCGAAGTTTAAAATTTTACCAAACCGGTGTTGTCAAATGGCGGCATGCTAGGCGTGTGATGGATTTCTCTTGGGCTTTGTAAGACTCCTGAGGACTTCAAGAGGATTGTTTGAGGCTTGATGTCAATCGAGAGAGACCGGAACCTCGAGATATGACTTGCACCAATTCTTTGATTTTTAGAGAGCTTTTTGAAGAGCTTTTGAAGAGCTTTTTGAAGACCTTTTTTAGAGCTTTTTAGAGAGGAATTTTGTGTCTTTCAAGCTTGTACTGCTCTATATTTATATAGGAGAATGAGGAGACAAGAAATAATGAAAATAATCTCCCTCATAGTGTTGTGTTTTAAGACCATGATCAAAATTTGAAAAAAGGCCATATTTGATGATTTTATGCCATTTTCACATGTGGATGAACCTGGACATATTTTGAGGGTTATTGCATGAAGTAAATTGACATAAACCAGCATGAAACTTGCCCAAAATGGATTCACATCAAAATTTACATTATTTCAATTATTTATTTATTTAATTCTGAATTTTAATGAATAAAATATCAAAATAAATAACATAAATAGTAGAATAATGTATGGGTGGGCTTAGAGGTCGTGGACCATGTTAGGAATGAGTTTCAAACTTGAAAATATAGGCCCATTTAGAAAAAATCCAAGTTTGGTCAATATTTGCTTCATGCATTTTTTTCAAAAATTGGCCAAGTTTGACAATGCATATCTCTCTCAATTTTAACCATATGAGGGTGTTCTTGGACTTTTTAGAAATCTTAGGATGTATCCTAAGCAACCCTTTTGGTTTCATCTTAATTGTATCTTCCATGTTCATGTAAGAAGCTTTCACCCGAAAGGTGTTTTTGTTGACTATTGAAAAGGACCTATAATGTCTGAATTTATATCTTTTCATGAGTGCATTTCTTGAACTTGAGGGCTGAAGATTAGTTGTAGGGAATTGGATTCTTTTATAAATGAGCCTTGTATGAGAAATTTCTGATAAAGTATGAGAAAGTTATTCCTGGTCAAAGTTTGGTTGACTTTTCATATAGGAACCCTAATTTAGCAACTTTTGAGTTTTGATGAATTGGGAGCATTTCTTGAGGAATCATGATCAACCCTTGATCAAATGATGGATATCACTTCAAAATGTTTATGTTGACAAAAAATATTCAAGTTTGACTGTATGTGGCTCACAGTTGGCTTTTGACCTAGTATAGTTTATTTTCAAGCATTTGAGCAGTTGATTGAGCAAACTTCTTGTGCAAGGCGTGAAAATTGGCATGGATGATATTGAGGACATATTAGGGTAATGGAAACCACTTAGGACCCTTGGAAACTCAAAAATATTGATGAGGAGTGAAACCCTAGTTTGAGGTTCATTGTCTTAGGGGGAGGATTTGTCTGGTCAATCCTTAGGCATCCTTGGGCAATTTGAGGACCTCAATGAGCATGTGTTGAGTAAAATGAGAGGGAAAATTTTAGGGTGAAACAAATGCCCCTGTTCAATCTTCTTAAACCTGAGGATGTAGATTGGCTGGTCTGCCTTTCGTGATCTGAAGGTGGAAGATGATTGAACACTAGAGTGCCCAGAAATTTGCACTCGCGTGGAGTAATACTGATTGGTGATATCGGGAATAGGCTTGCAGATGCCATTTGAGAGTTGAAAGAGAATCTTTGGAGATGGGCTTAAAGATGTCATCCAAAAAATATATTGATCGCATAAGAGATTCCTTTACAAGAAACTTTGTACCTGCTGTTAAGAAGAACTTCACCGGGGAATGTTGATTTATGTCCTAGGAAATAGAGTATAGGAGCTTCGGTTATCCATTACTCTACTTGGGAATTAACTCCTAATTGAGGAGGTGGAAGTAAACTTCCTATCTAGTCAGGGTCCATGTTGCACAATGACTTACTGGGGAAATTTGAAATCGTCTGTGTCTGGTCGGGTCCAGGTCTTATAGTGTTATAAACTGTTGTCTGGAGATAAGAGAGAAGGAACCTGGATAGTAGGGTTGCTTCGAAATGAAATCCTGGATAGTATGGCTATAAGAAGGAACCTGGATCATAGGGTTACTTCTAAATGAAAGCCTGGATAGTAGGGCTATAAGAAGGAACCTGGATAGTAGGGTTACTTCGAAATGAAAGCATGGATAATAGGGCTATGAGAAGGAACCTGGATAGTAGGGTTACTTCAAAATGAAATCCTGGGTAGTAGGGCTATGAGAAGGAACCTGGATAATAATGTTACTTCGAAATGAAAGCCTGGATAGTAGGGCTATGATAAGGAACCTTAAAAATAGGGTTACTTCGAAATGAAAGTCGGGATAGTAGGGCTATGAGAAGGAACCTGGGTAGTAGGGTTACTACGAAATGAAAGCCTAGATAGTAGGGCTATGGGAAGGAACCTGGTTCGTAGGGTTACTTCGAGATAAAAGCCTGGATAGTAGGGCTTATGGGAAGGAACCTGGATAGTAGGGTTACTTCAAGATGAAAACCTGGATAGTAGGACTTATGGGAAGGAACCTGGGTCGTAGGGTTACTTCAAGATGAAAGCATGGATAATAGGGGTTATGGGAAAGAACCTGGATAGTAGGGTTACTTCAAAATGAAAGCCTGGATAGTAGGGCTTATGGGAAGGAACCTGGATCGTAGGGTTACTTCAAGATGAAATCCTGGATGGTAGGGCTTATGGGAAGGAACCTGGGTCGTAGGGTTACTTCAAGATGAAATCCTGGATTGTAGGGCTTATGGGAAGGAACCTGGGTCGTAGGGTTACTTCGGGGGGAGTTTGGGTAAAACTGCATCTGAACCGAGAAGGAACCTAGGTAAGGTTACTTCGTGGGGAGTTTGGGTAAAACTGCATCTGAACCGAGAAGGAACCTAGGTAAGGTTGCTTCGTGGGGAGTTTGGGTAAAACTGCATCTGAATCGAGAAGGAACCTAGGTAAGGTTACTTCGTGGGGAGTTTTTGTAAAACTGCATCGGAACCGAGAAGGAACCAAGGTAAGGTTGCTTTATGAGGAGTTTGGGTAAAACTGCATCGGAACCGAGAAGGAACCTAGGTAAGGTTGCTTCATGGGGAGTTTGGGTAAAACTGCATCGGAACTGAGAAGGAACCTAGGTAAGGTTTCTTCGTGAGGAGTTTGGGTAAAACTGCACCGGAACCAAGAAGGAACCTAGGTAAGGTTTCTTCGTGAGGAGTTTGGGTAAAATTGCATCTAAACCAAGAAGGAACCTAGGTAAGGTTTCTTCGTGAGGAGTTTGGGTAAAACTGCATCGGAACCGAGAAGGAACCTAGGTAAGGTTGCTTTTTGAGGAGTTTGGGTAAAATTGCATCGGAACCGAGAAGGAACCTAGGTAAGGTTGCTTCGTGAGGAGTTTGGGTAAAACTGCATCTGAGCCGAGAAGGAACCTAGGTAAGGTTGCTTCGTGAGGAGTTTGGGTAAAACTACATCGGAACTGAGAAGGAACCTAGGTAAGGTTGCTTCGTGAGGAGTTTGGGTAAAACTGCATCGGAACCGAGAAGGAACCTAGGTAAGGTTGCTTTGTTTGATCATGTAGATTAGTTGACTCGTTTGGTTTCAGGAACTGATTTTCCATTAGTTGTCTGTAGATGTGACATGTATAACTGCTGGGACTGTTGATTATAATTGTCTTTCCTAAAAAGATAATAGGGTTAATTATATGTGATGCATGAAATGCATAGTGGGATGATGTTCTCAAAATAAATAAGATTATGTTGTATGCGATATGTATGCGCATGTCATGATGTATGAACATGAGATGCTACTATAACATATTTGAGTATGAGAAAATAAATCCCTGACTGCTGCTAGAGAGTATTGGAAGTAGAACTCCTGAATGTTGTAGAAAACCGTGGTTCTTCTACTTCCGCTGAGGATGGTGAACGGAGATGACTATGCTGGAGATTTGCTCCTTGTTTACGGATATTCTGCCGGGGGAGAGACTTTGCTTGAGAATAACTCTGCGGGGAAATAAATTTGTTGGAAGGTGAACTTCTGTAGTTGAAGTAATAAGCTCTGTTGGGGATTGAGCTTTTGTATTCAGAGAAATAAACTCTGCTCGGGAGAAAACTATATGAACCGCTTGCGATTACAAAATTTGGCTGGGGAACATAGATGTAAGTTCTCTAAAGGAAGTTGGTTGGGGAAAGTAACTCCTATTTGGGGAAGCCGATGTCAAAGATTTGGTTGCCTCTACTTTGTGGGGAGTGTCGATGTCACGGGGTCGTATGCAGAGGATACGAAAATGACTTTGCATCAGGACTTTTCTGTCCCTGTACCTGCTGGAGAAAGTACCTGCGGAGGCTTTATGGATAGCTTACATGTTATCCCAACTCATGAGGTGCTTGGTAACTGCCGATCAAAATGATAAGTCTTCTACCGATAGGAAAGTGATAAGATGACGGGACATAGTCGTACACTTTAATCCCTAACTTTTTTTTAGACTGTCTTTTCAGATTTTCAGTCCACCGGGATACCCTTTTTTGCCTAAGCCGCCTTTTCAAGTTTTCGACTTGCCTGGTGTACAGTTTTGTCCATATGTATATCCCTAACCTTTGCCTGAACCTTTTTTGGTTCGCCGGAATGCCCTTATTTTTGCCTAGGCCAGTCAACCTAGCAGGTATTTTTCATGCGTAGTATTTTCCAACTATGTCCACGCTCTCAAGATGTAGGGAGTTGTCACTATCTATAGTGTTGTGTTGTAGAACTGTCAAAATGTTTTCTTGATGGCACATGATTCGTTGCTGGAATGCGTGCGCAATGCCCTAAGCGATTCAGATGGAGATCTTCCCCTGGCTAATTGGCATCTTTGAGAGATTCCATGAATCTTGACTTGACTGCCCCAGATGATGGATAATGGTCATACCGTGCCCCTTGGTTGGAAGTGTTTTTCCACTTGAAGTAATCCTTTTCATTGAGAAGGTTTTTTGTTCACTAGATATTCCTCATGCGAATTTCTATGCTGTTGAACAAATAGTCATATGCAAACAATAATATTTTAAGAATGCAAAGCTTATGTCTGTCTTGAAATTTTTGAAAATGGGTTTTTCAGTAAAACAAGCAAATTTTGTAAAATGTGATGTCAACTCAGGATTTATAGCAAGTCCTATAGGAGTCAGGATATCTTTTGTAACAGTATGCTCCCGAACTAACCCATGCTTCAGCTAGGACTTTTAAAGATTGAAATGTGGCCTGGTTCACGGTTTAAGAAACAAAGGATAATGGCTCAAAATTTATTTGTGCCCACCCGCTCTTCGTGATGTTCTTCCGTCCTATGCTCAGTTAATTATGCATTTAAATCTCGATTGAGTCTGGCATCTTGTCTTTGATGTTCCGGTGATGGTTCAGATACTTAAATTTTATTTTGAATAGGCAGTCATTTTTGTAATCTTTTTTTGTCGAGGATTTGTAGTAACCTCTTTTTTCGTTATCCCTTCTTTTACCTGAACTGTTTCTTTTGTGATTACAGTCAGCGGGATGACCCAATTTTTTTCTTAAGTCTCCTTCATAGGTTTTGACTTAATGGGCTTTTATTTTGAGAGATAATGATTGTCTGTCTTGATGATTATGCGGAACTATCACCATCTTCTGTTTTGGAAGAACGTCTTTGATGCCATTCATTGTGTACGAAGCGGAAGATCGCGACTAAATGCGCTCCGGAATTAACTGAAAAAACTACCCTGCCCCAGGTTATGATTAAGGGTTTTAATTTGTGTGAAAGAAAAACTCCTACTTCTTTGGCTCAAAGGGGTTGACTAGGGATTATCTTCCTTATAACTCCACTATTTGGGATTTGAAACAATGCTTGTACATCGCCAACGAGGTCTGTTCAAAAATATACTGTAGAGATTATGGTATCATTTTCTTCATCCTCCCTCTAAGGCTTATAGCTCTTAATCAAGAGTTGAATATCATGAAAAGGAAGTATAAAGTAGTTTAAGCATAATGAAAACAGATTAATTCAAGACAAACATGTGTAATGCATTAATGAAATAACAAAGTTTTGACATGAAAATAATTGTTCGAATAAACAAAGAAAATACAACTTGAGAATTCAAATGAACAAAAATGCTTTCGATCCTAGCCATGTTTTGGCAGGGGAGCAGTAATCACATTGGGAGTCTCAGGAGGGTCGAATTCAATCTCCTTGGCGTCAATCATATTCTGAATCTTGTATTTCAGCGACCAACAATCGTTAGTATCGTGCCCCGGGCTTCCAGAATGATAAGCACACCTTGCATCCAGATTGTAGTCAGGATAGGAAGTCTTGGGATTCAGATGAGGTCCTATCAACGTAATCAGATTCATCCTCAACAGGTGTTGCAAAGCTTGAGACAGCGATACGTTGAGTTTGGTAAACTGCCTTTTGGGTATATTCGACTTACTCTGATTAACCTGTTGTTATTGGAGATGTTGTTGTTAGACCCGTGCTGTGGTAGCAATTTGGAAAGATCCACTCTTCACCCAACCAACCTTTTGTCTTCTTGGAGGTTGATCAATGACTTGGTCCCCAGCCTCGACTGCTTGCTTCATACAATTGTGTCCATCTTGATGAAGTTGGTTGATGATGGCTTTCAGCTCTTCTTGTCCTCGGGCTAGGCCTTGGATAAGAGCCATATGCCCTAGCATTTGGGTTCTCATTGCCTCTACCTCAGCTTGCAGTTGTTCTAGTCGTTCGTCCTTATTGTCTTCAGGACTTTTCTTGACCAAGTTCCCAGCGAGGAGTGTTTTCAACTCTTCCTGCCCCTTGGATAGGTTTAGGAACATTTCCCTGAACTGAGTTTCTTGAGTTTGAAGGTCTCTTCTGTCTTGTTGGAAAGCCATTGCTGAAATAAACAGCGAGAACATGAGAGACATGTGCTGGAAGACCTGCTATGCAATGATATGTATGATATATGTATACAATGTTTTCAAGGATCTTGCGGGGGTAAACAAGAAAATTGTCAGAAGTTGAAACTTTTCTGCTTTGATTGTAGCACTTCGTATCGTTGAAGGTCCTTCTACAAGAGTCAAGCTCACCATATCAAGTGGTTCATAGCCCCTGACTCAAGTTATCATGTTTTTATCTTTTGACAATATTGGCTAGAGGAAAATAAATCCCCTTTCCCCTTGCTAGACGTCTACTTTATCATAACCTGCATCACATGCCCTTGAGATCCTTGAAATGGTTAAGGGAATGCTATGGTATGATGCTATGATGTGTATGCTATGCATCAAGAAAAAATGAAGGGTAACAAACCAATTGATTGGATTTACAAACAAGGTCCTACAAGGAATACAAACAAAACCCTGCAATGAGTTCAAATTGTTAGGCAAAGAAAGCAAACGAGTCACACCGTAGCCTTAGGTTTAAGGCTTACAGGAGTTGTAAGGTCATACCCTATTGAAGCTAGATTGGTTCTGTAAGTCTCAGAGTGCCTAAGAGGGGGGGGGGGGGGGGGGGGTGAATTAGGTCTTATAAAAATTTATTCGGTTTTATGAGAATGCTTGGTAGTAATTTTTGGTTAATTGTTTGAAGGTTTTGATTATATCTTTATCTTTTCCTGATTATGGTGATGAAAGCAATAAATGCGGAAAAGTAAAGAACACGGTGATATATCCTGGTTCCCCTCACAATCTGAGAGTACTCCAGTCCCCTTTCCAACACGAAAGAGATTTCACTATAGTTAGAATGATTGTACAGCCTATGCTTACTATCTAACCTATAGGGTTATCAAAGGTTCTTAACACCTTTAAGACCAAACAAACACTAATGTGAATGAAGAACAATCCTCTTCAAATCACAACACTTACTTCCAACAATCCTGGATAGTAAGGGAATAATTTCTTTAAGTAATACAATGATTTATTTGAAGTAGATGGATAGCACTATCAATCTTCAATTGATCTTCTTCTTCAAGATAAAAACAATTCTCATACAATGTATATAAATGTTCACAATGTATGTATGAAACTTGTAATGATTTAATGAAAGTGTATATGGCAAGTTTCACAAAATTATGAACACATGAAAGTATGAATTCAAATTTGAATGAATGAGAAAATTGTTTATTGAAGAAGGTTTTTGTTAATTTGAAAATTGAAGCATTTTTTTTTTGAAATAAGAAAATCTGCAGCATTTTATAAAGTCATAAGAACCTCTTCATTCATGCCAATTCATATGAAAAGTTGCAATGCATTCATGAAAAGATACCACTTAAAAAATGTTTAAAAACCAAAAGAAAAGCTGCACTGGTTCGCTAGGAACCGGTTCCGACACTGACAGAACCCGGTTCTTAGTGAACGTTATAAGTCAGATTTCAAAAATATCACGCAGGAACCGGTTCCCCTATTGGTACAACCCGGTTCCTGGTACAAATTCCAGGGACATGTTTTTGAACAAGTTTTGGAACCCGGTTCCCTGTTAGGGAGGAACCGGTTCCTGAAAGTTAATTTTCAAAAATTCTTTTTGAAAAAGATTTTAAACAAAGTTTTTCTTAAGTGAAAACATGTTGGATATGTATATGATTATGAATGCATATTTTTTGTGAACATCTATATTCAAGATTAAGAATTATTTATACCATTTAATATTTGATGATTCTTCAATAATTCTTCAATAATCTTCAAGACTTTTATATGATGTTGATAAGCTTTTTGCACATCCTTTGAATGTTGATGTCCATGTTGTCTTCATTAAAACACATGCTTTAAATATGACTTGAGAAGCTTGCAATTACATTCTCCCCCTTTTTGATGATGACAACCAAGTCTTGAAAACAATTCTTGAAATGTTTTATGTTGTTTTGTGTAGTAAATATGTTGAGCAAATGCAAGGCTCCCCCTAAATTGTATGCTCCCCCTAAGTCCATGATTCTTTGAATTTTGGAGTGAGTTTGATATTTATTTGAGCCTGCAATTTCTTTGAAACAAAACAACACATATGCATATTCTTCTCCCCCTTTGTTAACATCAAAAAGGATGGGGAAAAAGAGTGAAACAATTTTATTAAAAAAAATTAAGACGTGCATCTTATGAGAAACATTTAGATATCACCTTCATCCAAAATACCAAGTTCTCTTCGGATTTTGAAGAATGGTTCTCGAGCAAGCGGTTTTGTGAAGATATCTGCGAGTTGGTTATGAGTATCCACAAAAGTGACTTCGACATCTCCTTTAAGTACATGATCACGGAGAAAATGATGTCGAATATCTATATGTTTGGTTCTTGAATGCATGACCGGATTCTTTGTAATATTGATAGCACTTGTATTGTCGCATCGAAGAGGAATACATCCGAGATCAAGTCCGTAATCACGGAGTTGTTGCTTGAGCCAAAGAATTTGTGCACAACAACTACCTGCTGCTATGTATTCTGCTTCGGCCGTGCTAAGAGCAACACATGCTTTCTTTTTACAAGCCCATGATACTAATGCATTTCCAATAATGTGACAAGTACCACTTGTGCTTTTACGATCAGTTTTACAACCTGCATAATCCGCGTCAGAATAACCAATTAAAGTGCAAATACTACCTTTAGGATACCATAAGCCGACATTCGTTGATCCTTTTAGATACTTCATGATCCTTTTAAATGCCATGAGGTGTGATTCCTTTGGATTTTCTTGAAAGCGAGCACAAAGACAAACACTAAACATGATGTCAGGACGGCTTGCCGTCAAATACAATAAGGAACCAATCATACCTCGGTATTTTGTAATATCAATTGGAGTACCGGATTCATCTTGATCAACATATGTACCGGAGCCCATTGGAGTATTCATTGCTTTACAATTGTCCATATCAAACTTTTTCAATAATTCTTTGCAATACTTAGATTGGTTGATGAAGATTCCATCTTCTAGTTGCTTGATTTGTAGTCCAAGAAAGTAGTTCATCTTTCCCATCATAGACATCTCAAATTCTCCTTGCATCATCAATGAGAATTCCTCACACATTTCTTTGTTAGTCGATCCAAAAATGATATCATCAACATAGACTTGAACCAATAAAGTGTTACTTTGGATTTTCTTAATGAACAAGGTTTTATCAACCTTACCCTTTTCGAAACCTTTTTCACACAAAAAATTGCTAAGTCTATCATACCATGCTCTTGGTGCTTGCTTTAAGCCATAAAGAGCCTTTCTCAACTTAAAGACATGTGTAGGATGTTTGAAGTCTTCAAATCCCGGAGGTTGTTTGACATAGACTTCTTCATTGATGTATCCATTCAAGAATGCGCTTTTGACATCCATTTGAAAAAGCTGAAAATTTAATGAACAAGCATAAGCAAGTAAAAGACGTATAACTTCTAACCTTGCAACCGGAGCAAATGTTTCTTCAAAGTCGATTCCTTCCTCTTGATTGTAGCCTTGGGCAACTAACCTTGCTTTGTTTCGAACAATTAGACCATTCTCATCAAGTTTGTTCTTAAACACCCATCGGGTACCTATGACGTGCTTACCACTTGTTCTAGGAACAAGTTCCCAAACTTGATTTCTCTCGAATTGATTTAATTCTTCTTGCATAGCAATAATCCATTGATCATCTCCTAAGGCTTCATCAACTTTGGTAGGTTCAATTTGAGAAACAAACGCTATGTTTAAGCAAGCATCTTTTAGATTCAACCTTGTTGATACTCCTTGGCTAATGTCATCAATAATTTTGTCAATAGGATGGTCTCTATGAGTTCTCCATTCTTTTGGTAGATCATTGATGTTTGAATCTTGTTGTACAATGTTTTCTTGATTTTCCAGTGATTTCACAACTTGATCATTTGAAAGTTCTTTCGGGGGTAAATCTATAGGATCATCATCATCACATACTACTACTTCCTCCTTAGAGGGGTTAGTTTCATCAAAAGATACATGCATAGATTCTCCAATAGTTAAAGTTCTTTTATTATAAATTCTATATGCTTTACTAGAAAGAGAATAACCAAGAAATATACCTTCGTCGGATTTCTCGTCAAACTTACCGAGATTGTCTTTGTCATTGTTAAGAACAAAACATTTGCATCCAAAGATATGAAAGTGAGCAATATTTGGCTTTCTTCCTTTGAAGAGTTCATATGGAGTCTTCTTTATTATAGGTCTAATGATAACTCGATTTCCAACATAACATGCCGTACTAACCGCATCCACCCAAAAATATTTAGGAAGATTTGCATCACTAAGCATTGTTCTTGCAAGTTCCACTAGAAACCTATTCTTTCTTTCAACTACTCCATTTTGTTGTGGAGTTCTAGGTGCTGAAAAATTATGAGAGATACCATGTTCTTCACAGAATTCTTCAAATTGTGCATTTTGGAATTCTCCACCATGATCACTTCTTATGGATACAATCTTTAGGGATTTTTCATTTTGGATTTGCTTAGCATACTTCTTAAAAGCTTTAAAAGCATCACTTTTCTGCACAAGAAACAAAGTCCAAGAATATCTAGAAAAATCATCAATAATGACCAAAGCGTATACATTACCTCCGAAGCTTTTTGTTCTTGATGGACCAAAGAGATCCATGTGTAACAATTGTAGTGGCCTTGTAGTAGACACCACATTCTTAGATTTGAAAGTTGTTTTGGTCTGTTTTCCCTTTTGGCAAGCGCTACATAATTTGTCTTTGATGAACTTCATCTTTGGTAGACCAATAACTAAGTCATGCTTAACCAATTTGTTCAAGTGCTCCATGTGAATGTGAGCAATCCTCTTGTGCCATAACCAAGCGTCATTGTTGTTTACCATAAGACATTGTACCTTCAGAGACAAATCATCTAAAGTAATCATAAAAATATTGTTAGTTCTTATACCTTTGAGTTTTACCTCATTGGTTGCCTCATCCATAATAAGACATTCTTCTTTGTTGAATTTGATCTTGAACCCTCTATCACAAAGTTGACTTATGCTAAGAAGGTTGTGATTTAATCCTTCAACATAGAGAACATCCTCAATTTGAATGGATGGAGGTGTGCCAACTATTCCAACGCCAAGAATCTTTCCTTTGGTGTTGTCTCCATAGGTGACATACCCTTTGGCTTTATGTACTAGATATGAAAATTGGTGTACATCTCCTGTCATATGCTTTGAACATCCACTATCAAGATACCAAACATTTGATGTGGATTTCAAGCATACCTACACAAACAAATTATTCTTTGTTAGGTACCCAAGTTGCCTTGGGTCCTTCATAGTTAGTTCCCTTTTTCACCCACACATAATGCCCACTTGCTATACTAAAGTTTCTAACATAGCAAGCATTAGGTGTATGGCCTTTAATACCACAATAAAAACAAGTAGGTTCAAAGTTGCTTCTATATCTAGAAGGATAAGATTTCTTCTTAGGAAATGTTTTCTTTTTCGATACATTAGCCTTTTTCTTTTGATGATTATGAACAACTTGCTTATTTTCTACTTTCTTGGGATTGGAACTATTACTAGCCTTTACAAAAACAATGGGATTGTTACTTGGTTTCTTAGAATTCACATAACCAAGACCCCTTTTATCATTTGGATAACGTTGTTGGCTTAGTAATCCTTCCAATCCTATTTGTCCTTTTTCATATCGTTCAATGACTCTTTTCAATTGAACAATTTGAAAGACATTTGATTCACACTTGGAGCATGCAAAGTTTTCTTTTTCTTTAATAAAATTCTGTTTTTGAAGATCAAAATCTTTAGTCATGGTGTCAATTTTTCTAAACAAATTAGAAGTTCTTTTTCTTGATTTGACACCTTTTTGTATAAACTTTTGCATTCTTTCAAGAGTTCATCAATAGCATCTTGAACATCATCATCAAAAAGATTAAATTCATTACTAACCTCTTCTTCATCGTCGGAGTGATGTGAAGCCATTAATGCTAGATTTGCACATTCGTCGCTTTCCGAATTGGATGAAGAACTTATCTCATTATCTTCCCATGCAACATAAGCCTTTTTGTTCTTGAACTCCTTTTTGCCTTTGAATCCATTTTTCTTGGAGAGTTTTGGACAATCCGGCTTTATGTGACCTTGCTTTCCACATTCATAACATGTGACATCTTGTGTTGATGTGGAGGCTTCTTTATCTTTATGATTATAAAATTTCTTCCTTTTGACAAAGTTAGCATTATGAAGATTATTTTTATGACCAAAATATTTTCCTAACCTTTTTACAAGAAGCAAGAAGTTTTCATCTTCCTCTGATGCATCTTTATCTTGACTTTCTTTTGAATCAACTTTCAAAGCAATGCCTTTGGATTTCTTCTCTAAATTTTCATGTTTTTCAAGTCTACCGAGTTCCGTTTAGTATTCTTGAAGTTTTCCAAATAATGTAGTGGAAGTCATTGCGGAGAGACTCTTCTTTTCCAAGATTGCCGTTACCTTTGGTTGCCATTCCCTAGTCAATGATCTAAGGATTTTCAAGTTGAGTTCATCATTTGTCAAGGTTTTACCAAGAGCATTTAAGTGATTTGTCAAATGCACAAATCTCTTTTGTAAGTCAAGAATGGATTCTCCGGGCTGCATTCGAAATAGTTCATATTCTTGACTCAAGGTATTTAGCCTTGATCTTTTTACTTCATCCGTTCCTTCATGAGTTTGAACCAGGGTATCCCATATTTCTTTTGCTGTTTTGCAGTTCGAGACACGGAAAAATTCGTCCATACTGAGTGCACCTTGAAGAAGGTTTATTGCCTTTTAGTCATAGAGAACTTTCTTTTTATCATCGTCGTCCCATGCAGTTTTGGGCTTTGCAGAACCAATGCCATTGATTACTGATATCGGGATAAATGGACCATTTTCAACAGCATCCCATACTTCCTCTCCTTGCGGTTCTAAATGCGCCTTCATGCGTATTTTCCAGAAGTCAAAATATTCACCACATAATAGAGGAGACTTGTTGTTACTACCACCATCTCTGAAAATGGGTTGATGATTTGAGGAAGCCATTCTGGATCTTTAGGAACAAGTTACCTATAACTTGCTCTGATGCCAATTGTAAGTCTCAGAGTGCCTAAGAGGGGGGGGGGGGGGGGGGGGGGTGAATTAGGTCTTATAAAAATTTATTTGGTTTTATGAGAATGCTTGGTAGTAATTTTTGGGAATTTTTTTTATTAATAACCAAGTATTAAAAAAATATTTCGCAAATAACCGGGGTTTCGGAAAAAATTACGCAAATAACCATGTTTGAGATGGCTCCACAAAGGAGGAGCCAAGTCATTTGGCGCATGCACCTAGGGTTTTGCACTAGGCGCCATCTCACTTGGCGCCTCCATTGGCTTTTAGCCAAGTGAGATGGCGCATGCTCCTTAAAAAGGAGAGGAGGCGCCATCTCACTTGGCGCCTAGGGCAAAACTAGGGTTTTTTGCCGTTTTATAAATAATTCGTCCGTTTCTTTGAAATTTCTCACACTTTCTCGCACTGTATTTTTATTTTGTACTCCCTTATTTACGTAATGACGTCGCCTATGATTTTTAGCAGAGATGGTTACGTTATATTCTCCGCCACGAAACCCGCGATGAAAATGAAATTCTGGCACATTCACTCCATGGAGCGTCTGAAGCGGGAGTTGATGCGGTGGCTAGATGGAGACATCGCCGAGGGGGAAAAAATTCGAAGGATCCAGCGAAAACGAACAACAACCTCGCATGCGACAGGAAGACCTAATGTGTGGTTGGAGGAAGTCAAAACAGACAGTGATGTAATGCTGATGATGCATGGGTCAGATGAAATTGTGTTAACAGTTGTAATTTCCTAGATTGATTATCGTTAATCATTGTTGTACGCGAAAACCCTAATTTAATTTCCTAGATTGATTATCGTTAATCATTGTTGTACGCGAAAACCCTAATGTAATTTCCTATATTGAATTTCTTAAATTGTGTGAACAGTTTTATTAACGGAAAACCCATAATGTTTACAACTCAAATATTGAAAAGATTTATTGTATTACAAAATTTATGTGGTCGAGCCAGACGCCCGATTCGGACAGTTTTTGCGATTGTGTCCGACCTGACGGCATAAACCACACTTTCTTTCCAACCTGTCAAGATCGTCCATTTCTGTTGTTATGCGCCTGCTTTTGGGACGACCCTTCTTGTTCCTTCGCATTTGGTCATTGTGCCAAACTATATCACCGCTGTATTCAGGCCAATAGTCCGGTTTTGCCACCAAAGGAAAGTTGTTGTTGTAAACAGTTAGCAACGTTTCAGATTTATAAACGTTTGATAGCAGTTGAAGCGCGTCTTGATGGGTATGCGCACAAGCGGCAATGACATGAGAGCAAGGCATACGAAAAGCTTGAAACCTGCCACAATCGCACCATTGAGAAGGTAAAATGACCCTGTATTCCTGTCTTGCCAGGCCTTCATTGTGGTCAATTGTCTCTTTCACAATGAAGTTGTGGCTATGGCGGTCAAACCGTGTAACCATGTGAGTGTTGGCTTTTGCACTTTCAGCCTTAATGTATTTCATACAGCTTTCACTCCACAGTTGTCCTGATTGCAAGACCGAATACCATATTTCACCTCTTTTGGCAAATAACGCAGCCATCCTAAAATACGTGGATTTCACCAAGGCAGTGATGGGGAGGTTTCGTATGCCCTTGAATACCCCATTCATTGATTCAATAAGATTTGTTGTCATATGCCCCCATCTTTGGCCATTGTCGTATGACCTAGTCCACTTTTCGACCGGTATGTTGTCGATCCATGTACCGGCATCTGGGTTAGACAAACGGATCTCGTTGCGGTAATATTTGAATGTGGGCTGTGTCAGTGCGTATCCCGCATTCATCACCGCTTTCCGCAATGTTTTGTCCTTGACCTCCCTCGAGAAATTCTGGACGATATGCCTGATGCAATAGACATGCGTAGAAGGAGGGTCATGCCAACCATTTGCCGGATTATTATAGGCACTTTCAATAGAGGCATGTCTGTCCGAGATCAAACATAGATCCGGTTGAGGAGCCACGTGTGTACGAAGATTTTTCAGGAAAAAGCTCCAAGCACCACCAGTCTCCCCCTCGACAAGGGCAAACGCAACGGGGAAAATGTTATTGTTGCCATCTTGTGCAACTGCCATCAAAAGAGTGCCTTTGTACTTGCCATACAACCAAGTTCCGTCTATTTGTAGAATTGGTTTACATGATGCAAACCCTGCGATGCATGGTTGAAATGCCCAAAAGACGCGACTGAATATTCCGTTGCCATGTAGAACACTACCATCTTGGGCGTAAGCGGGCAATGTTTCCAGAACATAAACACTACCTGGAGAATATGTCTTTAGTGCATTGAGGTAGCGGGGAAGTTCTCGGTATGACTCCTCCCAGTTTCCATACACCCTTTCAATCGCCTTAGTCTTTGCTAACCACGCCTTACGGTAAGACGGAGTGTAGTTAAAAACTGTGGTGATGTGGGAGATGATTGTTTTCACCTTCAAAGAAGGGTCGTTGCTCACCAGGGGTAGGATTTCTTGACAGATTAGATCATGGTTGAGTTTTCGGTGGTCTTGTGATTGAGTGGAACTTACACAAGTATGGGTTGTCATGGAACCTATGACCCAGCAGTCACCCCTTAGTCTGTATGAAGCGGTCAACTTGAACATGCAGTCAGGGTGGACACACTTGATCTTGTACCTTTCCGGGTTTACACGATCCACCTTATAATCAACCGAGTTGAGCATGTGAAATTTTTTGATGGCCCTTATGCATTCCTCTCTATTACGAAACTTGTCCTTCTCTTTTAAATTTTCATCTGATTGCATATACGGTTGGAAAAACAAGTCCGTAGAAGGTTCATCTCCGCCCATGTTGAAGTTTGTCATGTGCGTAGGTGGTGTGTAGATTTTGTCGGTAGGAATACTTGGGATGCCATCATCGTCAGAATCGTCGTTCACCATTTCATCGAACTCTAACTCGTTATCTTCTTCTTCATCATCAACTGCATCCACCTCGGCTTGCTCATTCTCCAAAGGATCAACCTCCTGTAACACCGGAGGCTCTACCTCCTGTGTCACCGGAGGCTCTTGAAACAGAACGTACAACTCAATAGAGTCGTTTCCAGAATAGACATGGCTGGAAATCATGTTCTGGAAATCCTCGTCATCTTGAATTGCAACCTTATAAAATATGACTTGGTTGTTTCCAAAAAAGACTGGACTCTGATAAAATATCTGGGATATAGGGCCTCGTTCAAGTTTGGCCTCCAATCTTTTCTTAAAGTAGGAGAAATTTGCTTTCCCGTTTAAGAGAAATCGGACATTGTCGGTGTTTCTAAACAAAAACCCAACTGTGGGACACATGTATGTCTCACCGTTGAAATGTGCTTTGACAACAAATTGTGGTGAAGAGGCCATTGTGTAGAATTGTTTTAGGTATGAAGGTGGGAATGTTTTGGGTTTATTGATTATATGAAGGTATGAATGCTGGAATGTTTGAAGGTTAGATGACTGATTCGAAGGTTGGAAAATTTTACAGTTTATGTGAATGAATGTTATGTTCAACCTAAGGCAAAATATTTCAATTAAGTAAGTGATGCAACCCCCCAAGGCTGCCAATCGTATTACATGCATGGGCTTATGCTGCCACCTAGCCTGGCCCTATTCTTCACACATAAAAGTTTTGTCTAAGCCTGCCACCCGTCTACTCCAATAGCCTTGCATGCAACAGAGAAAGGAATCCCAAAGGCTGTCACGTAGCCTGAGACAATGCTGTAAAACGTGACACCTCTTATTCGCCAAATGGGGTGGCGACAACATTCATTTTTGTACTATTTCGCCAAGTGAGATGGCGCCTCCCTTACTGTCCAATAATATTACATGCATGGGCTTATGCTGCCACCTAGCCTGGCATTTGTAAGTCTCTTCTTTGGTTATACATTTTTCATACTTTAAAAAACGTGTTGTTCATCTTAATTAATCTTACTCTTGTTTAATTATAATCTCAGGATACACAAAGATTCAGAATCCGTTCGCACAAATACCTGGCCCCCGACCCTTTTATCGTCCCTTATCTGGAATATGCAGGTTTTGGACACGTGATAAAGATCTCCAACTGCACCATTGACTCCAAATTCATCCTTGCAATGTTGGAGAGGTGGAGACCGGAGACCCATACATTTCACCTACCAATAGGTGAATGTACCATCACTCTCGAAGATGTCTACATGCTACTGGGCCTCCCTATTGACGGTAAAGCGGTGAACGGGTCGGTTCAACAACCCAACTCACAGTGTGAAGAACTGTTGGGTAGGGACATGGTAGAAGGTGGTGGAGCAAGAGGGCAGGGAATACTACTCACTGACCTGAAACGGCATTATGCAAGTATGGAATTAAATGAAAATTCCTCAGAAAATGACCGAGTAGTAAAAGCCCGAACGTATATAATGATACTTTTTGGTACTTTTTTATTTCTCGAAAGTACGGGAAATAGTGTAAATTTCATGTACTTACATTTACTAACCAATTTTGATAAAACTAGAAAATTTAGTTGGGGTTCTGCAGTATTAGCCCACCTGTACAGTTCCTTCTGCAAAAACGCAGTCAAGGAAAAATGTACATTTTATGGGTGCGCATTTTTACTACAAGCCTGGGGTTGGTGGAGGATGGAGTCCTTAAACCCCATCAACAACAACACTTTTGGTTTCCCTTACGCAACAAAGTAAGTCATTAAGTTATAGAATTTATAACTATTCTTCTCTTTCCAAAATATATGCTAAAAATAACATGTTTCTCATTTCCTATAGGTACTGCGTGAGGGGTATGGATTACGGCAAGAATCCCAGATTCAATGTCGCACTCTACCGGAATCTGTTGGATCACCTAGGCCCAGATGACGTAAGTCGTAGCTTTTAACTTTTGTTCATTTTATTTATTTATACATTACTTTTGCGCTTACCTGATTTAAATTTTATCGCAGTTCGTCTGGAGACCATATTTGGGTTTGGACCATTCTCCAAATCCAGAGGATGCAGCAACTTGGACTGCAAAGACTGCACTCATTCGGTTCAACATTGTGGAGATGCACCACAGCGACCGCGTGAAGATGCAGTTCGGAATGATCCAAGAGATACCAAGTGACCCAACAGATTTGTCCCCCTGGCATCTAAAAAGGGTCGACGCCCAGTGGAATCTAACCAACTGGAAAGACTTTGCTCCAGAATGGTGTAAAATGTGGCAAAGGCGTCACCGCTACATCTTGCAATCCCCTGTTTTCCTTACTCAAGGTAACATGCGACACACCGATCAATATATGTCGTGGTACAGGTCGGTTAGTAACCCAGATATGCACGTGTCTCATCCGAGGTACTTGGTTGACCCACGCACACAATGGGCACAACCCTCGATTCCCCACCAACAAACCCAAAATCCTTCAACCTCAAACCCACCCCCAAGAAGAAACAGACCAACAAACACACAACCACATTCCCCACCACAACACAACTACAACCAAATGCCGTACTACCAACCACAGTCACCGCCAAACTACCAATACCCAGATATGCCTCAAACCCAACCACAATACCAACCCCAATACCAGCAAACCCACATACCCCATACACAATTTCAGTCTTCCACATATCCCAATATGGGGCCCTCAACATCCAGCCTTAGCCCTGATATGGGAATGTCAGAAGATTACGACCAACCCGACCAAACCTACCATCAACCACCATATCACCAAACAACCCAACATCCACAGTACCAAACACCCCAAGATCCATTTCCTTTCTACCCCCCATACTCAGACGACCAATGCTACCGACCAACCATGGAACCCCACCCACCGCCAACACGACCAAACTTCGAGGGCATGGGTAACCGACTGTACCAGAGCGGATCTTCGAGATATGGAGATCTTACTGATTTTATGGATTCGGATCGCATTGACTTCGCTGGGCCATCGACCTTGCCGCAACAGGAAACGAGACGGCACCCAGCAAGAGAAAGGCGAGGACGGGGATGCGGAACTGGGGGTCATTACCGGGTTCCTGGGGATCATTGATGTATCTTTTTTTTTTTCAGTTTTTTTTGTATCTATTTTTTTACTGTTATTTAAATGTAAAACAGTTGAATGTAATTATTTTTTTTCAAATAAAAAATCAATTTTGGTTATCTCTGTCTAATACGCAACGCGCAGGAAAGGAAAAAAAAATTTTTTTTTTGACCTACTTTTCCACATAGGCGCCATCTCATTTGGCTTAGGGCTTGCCATTTGCCCTTAGGCGCCAAATGAGATGGCGCCTCCCTTATAAAAATAGGAGGATGCGCCAAATGAGATGGCTCCTCCTTTATGGAGCCATCTCAAACATGGTTATTTGCGTAATTTTTTCCGAAACCCGGTTATTTGCGAAATATTTTTTTAATACTTGGTTATTAATAAAAAAAAATCAATTTTTGGTTAAGTGTTTGAAGGTTTTGATTATATCTTTATCTTTTCCTGATTATGGTGATGAAAGCGATAAATGCGGAAAAGTAAAGAACACGGTGATATATCCTGGTTCCCCTCACAATCCGAGAGTACTCCAGTCCCCTATCCAACACGAAAGAGATTTCACTATAGTTAGAATGATTGTACAACCTATGCTTACTATCTAACCTATAGGGTGATCAAAGGTTCTTAACACCTTTAAGACCAAACAAACACTAATGTGAATGAAGAACAATCCTCTTCAAATCATAACACTTACTTCCAACAATCCTGGATAGTAAGAGAATAATTTCTTTAAGTAATACAATGATTTATTTGAAGTAGATGGATAGCACTATCAATCTTCAATTGATCTTCTTCTTCAAGATAAAAACAATTCTCAAACAATGTATATAAATGTTCACAATGTATGTATGAAACTTGTAATGATTTAATGAAAGTAAATATGGCAAGTTTCACAAAATTATGAACATATGAAAGTATGAATTCAAATTTGAATGAATGAGAAAATTGTTTATTGAAGAAGGTTTTTTGTTAATTTGAAAATTGAAGCATTTTTTTTTTGAAATAAGAAAATCTGCAGCATTTTATAAAGTCATAAGAACCTCTTCATTCATGCCAATTCATATGAAAAGTTGCAATGCATTCATGAAAAGATACCACTTAAAAAATGTTTAAAAACCAAAAGAAAAGTTGCACTGGTTCGCTAGGAACCGGTTCCGACACTGACAGAACCCGGTTCTTAGTGAACGTTATAAGTCAGATTTCAAAAATATCACGCAGGAACCGGTTCCCCTATTGGTACAACCCGGTTCCTGGTACAAATTCCAGGGACATGTTTTTGAACAAGTTTTGGAACCCGGTTCCCTGTTAGGGAGGAACCGGTTCCTGAAAGTTAATTTTCAAAAATTATTTTTGAAAAAGATTTTAAACAAAGTTTTTCTTAAGTGAAAACATGTTGGATATGTATATGATTATGAATGCATATTTTTTTGTGAACATCTATATTCAAGATTAAGAATTATTTGTACCATTTGATATTTGATGATTCTTCAATAATTCTTCAATAATCTTCAAGACTTTTATATGATGTTGATAAGATTTTTGCACATCCTTTGAATGTTGATGTCCATGTTGTCTTCATCAAAACACATGCTTTAAATATGACTTGAGAAGCTTGCAATTACAGGTTCAACTTGTCCTATAAATACTAACCGGGTTCTAAGGGATCTCAATATCACCGATATTTCCCCCAAGCTTCGTTCAATAGGTGATTGACTCGCAACCAAACAAAACTCAGGAGTCAAACCTCAATGAGTGTAGCATCGAGTATCTGTCGACCTTGGGAAAACACCAAAGCCGGCCATCTCGCTACATCCTACTGGCCAAGTTGTGAAATTAAAGGTTCTGAGGTCAGTTGATGCTTTATGAAACCACGCAGTGGCCCCGTACTCTCCTTGATTGACTCAAGGGTTACCGATATCAACCAAAGTGTCACATCAATGTGGCTACTGCTTTAACCGTGTCGATATACCCCGCACAATTCCCTCACAGTTTATTTCTACTTACCTAAAAGGTGTTCCCCGATCCACGTGTAGGATCCAAATAACCCAAACAGGTACCCTTAAAAGTAAATCAGACAAGACAAACCAAAGAAGAAATTAAGAATGACCTAAATCCTAAGGTGTATCCCACTTTATTATGAATATAATCCCCAGCAGAGTCTCCAGTTCTGTGATATGGTGGCAGAACCGACTGTTATACTGGTTTTGCATTTGTATTCGCAAATGTCACGGTAAGCAAGAGTCGCCATCGACTTTTATTTCATCCAACTAAGGAAAAGGAAAAAGAACAGAAAAAACCTTTTTCGAGATGTTTCTGAGTACGGGAGGTAGATTATATAAAGGGAAGGTGTTAGCATCATTTCTATCCGTGGTTTTCTACGGGCTCTTAGGTACTTGCTCATTTTGAAATTGCTTGTGTGTGTTTTGAAAAGTTTTTGTTTAACTTCGTGATAACCCTTGTATCTGTCCTCAAGAGTGTAACGAAGTTGTTTTTGAAAACTGTTTTGAAAGTGTTTGTGAAAAAGAGTTTTTATTATTTTGAGCAAGTACTTAAGAGTTCCTACCTACTCGAAAAATATTGTTCATTTTCTCGTTTCCTTTAGACAATGATATCCTACTATTAGTGAGTAGGTAGCCCTATTGTTGGATGTTGAGGAACTATCGAAAGGGACGTTATGGTCATCAAAGGAAACATGTAAAGATATCTTAGCATTCGAAGGAACTGTCATCATATAGGCAACATCAAGGGAAAATATCATTTCTCGTAGGCAACTCGAGGGACGTTAGGGACCATGATCTTTATGATGACTTTAGAATTAAGGGTGTTTGCTAAGACATCCCTACGTTCGAGGGACATGACCATTATTTTCTAAGGCAACCAAGTGAGGTATACCCTAAGGGTGCATATGTGCAAGGTGTGTTATGCTCAGTTATTTTAGTCTTGCGTTAAGTTTGCTAATGTTTGATTATTCTTGTCATACAATCTTATTAGTCATACATCTAGCAGTTAATAATTGCAGTAATTTAAAAGTGCAGAGATATAAAACCTAACTATTACAAGGCTTCGGGGAGGGGGATTATGTACATATCCAAAACTGGGGGAAAAATAAATAAAAGCGGTAAAGGTCCTACTAATCATCTATTACATCCCAATATACAGTTACAATGATAAAAGGAAGTGTGAAAGAATAATAACGCGCAAATTTGAAAAGACGTCTAAAAATCCTAAGATATAAAAAATATTTTTGTTGTTTTTTGTTTTAATTTATGAAAATGGTTTAAGTTAAAAAATAATTGATCTAGATCTATATTTAAAAATTAATTAATTATTAAAGAAACATGAAATTTAAATAAAAGAAATTAATTCTATGTTTTTTTGGTATTTTTGTTACGAAAAGGTAAATGAATTAAAATGAAATTAAACCTAAGTTCTATTAATTTTAATCTAAAAAAAAAGTTAAAGTGATTAGTTAATTAATTTACCAAAATTAAAATTTAATTAAGAAAAATTCTAAATCTATTTTTATGTGATTTTTATATTTGCTTATTGATTAAAATAAAAAAAAAGGGATTAAAATAAATAAATGAAATGAATAAAACAAGAAAATAAAGATGAGCCTAGTAGCAAAAATAAACAGGGGGTGTAATCATCAAAAATCCCTAGGCCCGAATCTTCAAAAGCTTCATGCCCTAACCATGGTGTTTTCAGATTCTTGCGTAGAACCTCTGATTCAACCATCCATAACTTTTCTATATAAACTCAAACAAATGTTAGCATGCCATGAAATATGATTAAAATTAGAGATTCGAAGTTTAAAACTTTACCAAACCGGTGTTGTCAAATGGGGGTGTGCTAGGCATGTGATGGATTGCTCTTGGGCCTTGTAAGACTCCTGAGTACTTCAAGAGGATGGTTTGAGGCTTGATGTTAATCGAGAGAGACCGGAACCTCGAGATATGATTTGCACCAATTCTTTGATTTTTGGAGAGCTTTTTGAAGAGCTTTTAGAGAGCTTTTTGAAGAGCTTTTTGAGAGATTTTTAGAGAGGAATTTCATGTATTTCAAGCTTGTATGGCTCTATATTTATAGAGGAGAATGAGGAGACAAGAAATCATGGAAAGAATCTCTCTCATAATATTGCATTTTAAGACCGTGACCAAAATTTGAAAAAATGCCATATTTGATGATTTTATACCATTTTCACATGTGGATGAACCTGGACATATTTGAAGGGTTATTGCATGAAATCAATTAACATGAACCAGCATAAAACTTGCCCAAAATGGATTCACATCAAAATTTACATTATTTCTATTATTTATTTATTTATTTCTGAGTTTTAATGAATAAAATATCAAAATAAATAGCATAAATAGTAGAAAAATGTATGGGTGGGCTTAGAGGTTGTGGACCATGTTAGGAATGAGTTTTAAACTTGAAAATATAGGCCCATTTAGAAAAAAAATCCAAGTTTGGTCAATATTTGCTTCATGCATTTTTTTTCAAAAATTGGCTAACTTTAACAATGCATATCTCTCTCAATTTTAAGCCTATGAGGGTTTCTTGAATGTTTTAAAAAGCTTAGGATGTCCCCTAAGCAACCTCTTTGGTTTTATCTCAATTGAATCTTTCATGTTCATGTAAGAAGCTTTCATCCAAAAGGTGTTTTTGTTGAATTTTGAAAAGGACCTATAATGTCTGAATTTATATCTTTTCATGAGTGCATTTCTTGAACTTGAGGGCTGAGGATTAGTTTTAGGGAATTGGATTCTATTAAAAATGATCCTTGGATGAGAAATTTCTGATAAAGTATGAGAAAGTTATGCCTGGTCAAAGTTTGGTTGACTTTTCCTATAGGAACCCTAATTTAGCAACTTTTGAGTTTTGATGAATTAGGAGCATTCCTTGAGGAATCATGATCAAACCTTGATAAAATGATGGATATAACTTCAAAATGTTGATGTTGACCAAAAATCTTGAAGTTTGACTATATGTGGGTCACAGTTGACTTTTGACATAATATAGTTGATTTTCAGGCATTTGAGCAGTTGACTGAGCAAACTTCTTGTGCAAGGCATGAAACTTGGCATGGATGATCTTGAGGACATATTAGGGCAATAGAAAACACTTAGGACCCTTGGAAACTCAAAAATCTTGATGAGGAGTGAAACTCTAGTTTGAGAGCTCATTGTCTTAGGAGGAGGATTTGTCTAGTCAATCCTTAGGCATCCTTGGGAAAATTGAGGACCTCAATGAGCATGTGTTGAGTAAAATGAGAGGGAAAATTTTATGGTGCAACAATGTAAATTGGGATGTTCCCAAATTCACACTTGGCAAGATCTAGTTGCTTCTTTCTACAAGCAGTGCCAATATAATGCTGATCTTGCACCAACTCGTATGCAGTTGCAGAATATGACCATGCGTTCCAACGAGGGCTTCAAAGAATACGCCAAAAAGTGGAGAGACCTGGCTAGCATGGTGCAGCCAACCTTTACTGACAGGGAACTAATTGACATCTTTATGGGAACTTTGACGGGACCTTTCTTTAATTACCTAATGGGAAGCTCCTCAACCGGGTTCACCGAGATAATACTGTCTGGCGAAAGGGTCGAAGTTGGCATCAAAAGTGGAAAGATCGAAGGGGCTACACCCTCTGATCCCCAGAAAAAACCATACAATGGGAAAAAAGAGTTCAATGTTGTGTATGTTCAAAGGGGTCATAACAAGAGCAATCATGACCAACATGTGGGGGCAGTCCTGATCTCTGGTCCTGCTTCGCTGCGGCAACAACAAAGGGGAAATCATCAAAGGTAAGACGAGCCCAAGAGATAGTTTACCAACATCAACATGCCGCTGTCCCAAGTACTACAACACTTGTTGAAGATTAATATGATTACATTGATAGGGCCTCATCCAAACCCCAAAACCTCTTCTCCTAACTACAATCCTAACACAACAAGTGCATATCATTCCAGCAGTACGAGGCATGATACTAACAATTATTGGGCGCTGAAATACAAGATTCAAAACATGATTGATGCCAAGGAGATCGAGTTTGATCCTCCAAAGACTCCCAACATGATCACTGCTCCCATACAAAATCATTGAGTGTTCCAGTTCATTTTGAATTTTCAATTGTAATTTATTTTGTTATTTCAAACAATTATCTATTAATGTCAAACTCTGTTTCACTAATGCATTGCATATGTTTGTCTTGAATTGATCCATTCATTTTCATTACATTTAAACTATGCTTTTTACTCCCTTTATGATATTCAACTCTTGTTTTAAAAGTTGCAAGCCTTTAGAGGGAGGATGACGAAAACAATGCCATAATCCCATACAATATGCTTTTGAATAGACCTTCTTGACGATGTACATGCGTTCTTTCAATTCCTAAACACTAGAGTTATAAGGAAGATAATCCCTAGTCAACCCCCTTTAGCCTAAGAAGTATGAGCTTTCTTTTTCACATAAATTGAAACCTTTAATCAAAACCTGGGGTGGGGTAGTCTCTCAGTTAATTCAAATGTGTATTCAGTCGCAAACTTTCACTTCGTATACAATGAATGACATCAAAAACATTCCTCTGGAATGAAGAGATGGTGATGGTTCCCTGTCACATATGAAATCATTATCTCTCAAATATAAAAGCCCACTAAGTCAAAACCTACGAAGGAGACTTAAGAAAAACTGGGGCGTCCCGCTGATTGTAATCTCAAAAACAAGAATAGTCAGGAAAAATAAGGGATTATAAAAGAGGTCACTACAAATCCTCGATGACATGAAAAAATGTTGCAAAAATGACTGCCTTCCGACAAACTTAACTTGTCTAAACTATCACCAAAACGTCATTTCAGACTCAATTGGAGTTTGAATGTACAATTAACTGAGTTTAGGACTGAAGAACATCACGAAGAACGGGCGGGTACAAATACACTTTGAGCTTTATCCTTTGTTTCTTAAACCGTGAACCAAGTCACGTTACAACCCTTCAAAAGTCCTAATTAAAGCATGGGTTAGTTCGAAAGAATACTGTTATAAAAGGTATCCTGACTCTTGTAAGGCTTACTCCAAATTCTGAGTCGAATTCAGATTCTTACAAAATTCTTTTATCTGCTAATAAGCATTTTCAAAACTTTAGGACAAGCATAAATTTTGCATTATCTGAATACCGCTATTTGCATATAGCTAATTGTTTGACAGCGGAGAAATTCACACGACGAATATCCAGTGAACAAAAAACTCTCTCAACGAACAAAATCACCTCAAGTGGGAAGACACTTCCAATAAACAGATCTCCTATAAGCAAGGGGGTATGAAGTGTCACTATCCAACACATATGGGGCAGTCCTGTCAAGATTCCAAGAAATCTCTCAAGAAATGCTGAATAACTAGGGGTAGACCTGTATCTGAATCACTTGGGGCATCGAACGTGAATTCCAATAAAGGATTATGTACGGTCAATCAAACACTTCCCGACAATACTTGCTACTAGGGGCAGTGACAAATCTCCCACAAAGTCCTTTTCATAGGGTGATCCTCAGCCAGAATTTCAATCCATGAAAACTTCTCCCTAACTGAGTTGATCTCAAGAATCCTCGAGGATTTATTCCAAAAGAAGATACCTCTCTGTAGCGGCAAAAATGTTCAAGACTAAGCCATTGGATTGACTAGACTTTATACAGATCAAAATAAAAATTGCCACCGCGCTTTATTGTTTCCAAAGGAATGGGAAAAGAGCGAATAACCCAAAAAGAGGGGGAAAGATTCAAGGTAAGGGGGTTGGTTATGCAAAAGGAAGGTATTAGCACCCTAAAAATCTACGGTACTCTGCAGGAGCCTCTTTGTAAAATCTGTATATTTTGGCTATAAAAACTGTTGTATATAAAATGGATGGTGGATGTGAGAAAAGAAATATATTTTTTATGATTTTTGCACCCGCTGCGGTTGCGAACCTTTAGTGCCTACGTACCACCTTTCGTGCAATAGGGGATCAGGGTACATATAGTTCCTCTTTCAAAAATTTAAAACAACAAATGTGTTGGTTAATTTTATAAGATAAAACATCATCGTTATTGTCCGTGTGGAAAACACACCTACTACCCGCAATCATGAGAAAGGAGAATTTGCATCATCTCAAAGTGGAGGATATGGCTTGGATTTCAAAATCAACAATGCCTCACTCAACACCAAGGTGGAAAACATCTCTCTTCACTACATATTGTAGAAGTATAGTTATTTGCATCACTACAAGGATTGACAAGAGTTTAATCTTTTAATAAAAGTTTTAAAGGTACAAAGCCAAAGTGGCAACAATGGTTTGAAATGAGATTGATTGACTTTTAGTATTCTCACAAAAAGGTGTCAAGGTATTATTAAGTTGGTTGGATTTTATTTATTAAAATGTTTTGAAAACACACGGACCTAAGTCCAAGTTTATTATGAAAATAGTTCAAGTTTCAAAACAATAAGAGTTTTCAAAAGGAGGGAGAAGATTTTGAAATTAAAGAAGATGGGAGGATAAGAAGAGACTATCCTAAAGCATAAGGTAAAAGCTAGGGATAAGAACCATCTAACCAATAAAAATCCAATACTTGACATTATGAGCCAAGATAGAATTCCCATTCTTTGGATTGAAACCAAGCAAGCAAAGATACTAGACCTCTTGAGAGAACCAAACTTCAAGTGTATTAATTCTTCACAAAAATTGGGCAGGGTAACGGCTGTATACGGGTGAATTCCAGATTACAAACAGAGAATGTAATCTCAAAAACCTGCACACAAAAACAAACAAGCAACCCAATGTCTTGAGGTAAACCTCAAGAACTCCAGACAAAATATCAGATAAGATCACAAGGTTTCCAAGATAGGCCAAGGTTTCTAATCCTAAGTCCAAGAAAAAGTCCCATGCTCCATAATACCAAGGATAGTAACCAAATAGTCCAAGTACCATTAACGATTTTTTTAGGGTTTATGTTGATTATTAAGTATCTTAAGAAAGGAAAAGAAAATCTCAAGTGAGCAAAGTAAAAATGGTAAGAAAATAAATGCTCAAATGAGCAAAGATGAAAAGGCATGAAATGTAAATGCTAAAAGTAAATAGTACATAAAGCATAAAAAAGAATAAAAGCATAAGGTAAAACAAGTCAATAATTAGTGGTTAGTTGGATGACCATCTTGAAACTTGCATTTGGAACTCATTAGAGGATTGGTAGAACCAAAGCCTCCACACAATAAGTTGCATTTGCTTTTTGTCAAGTATATCATCCATTTGGAATTCTCATAAGTACCATTTAATGATCAACAATGTTTAAGTGATCCGCGTTGACCAAAGGTGTTGTAGATCCATTAGAGGATTGGTAGAACCAAAGCCTCCACACAATGAATCTCAAGGTTATTGGATCAAAGAGATCAAATTAACATACTTGAGCTTGCAATCATAAGTTTGGGCCACGAATGATCATTTATTCGAATTGGGACAAAATTTAGCGCTATGTTAAGCAATCGTAAGTGGACTTATATAGAAGTCGCACCTATTTTGAGGCCGGTCAATAGAAATCTATGCACCATTTGTTTTGAGACATGATATAGAGATCATGCTCCAACAACATCTAGTGTAATAAGAAGGGGATGAGATGAAGAGGGATGGGGAAAAAAAATACACAAACCACATTTGAATTAACTTTTAATCAAACTATTATTAAAATCATTCATCCATTTTTGTGGAGTTAAACTCAACACCATGGATCCAATGATGTTAATAAAGTTCATGAAACAAAATCTAACCCAAGATCAGCCAGAAAATAGTCACAAAATAATATCACATTTAATATACACAAAAAGAAAAGATTTTAAAAATGTTTTAAAAATAGAAAATAATGAGAAAAATATCAACTATGTTCAAATTAATCAAGAAATAAAAAGTAAGACCATAGAAAAATCAGAAAAAGGCTCAAAATTTTTTTAATTTTTTTTGGTAATTTTTTAAAGTCATAAACTATTTTTAAAATTAAAATAAATGGGTAAAATAAAATAAAAATGGTAAAAAATAGTAAAGTCAGAAACAAAAATAAAATAAGGTCACCAATATTTGTCACAATATCATTGGATCAATTCATAATTTTTTTAGAATTTTAAAATGTATAAAAATATTTTTAAACATTTAAAACAAATCAAATAAGTGTAAAATTTATAAAAAAATACCAAAACATAAAATTAAATTGTGAAAAAATAAAAATCAGAAAGAGAATAATCCAAAATATTTTTCATTATTTTTTCAGATTTTTTGGACTAAAAATGAATTTTCTATGATTTTTTGAAATTTAAAACAATTAAAATATAAAAATCAGAAAAAGAAAATAAAAGTAAAATATTTGGACCATTGGATGAGAGTCAAAACGCGTTAGTAATCAAATCCAAGGGATCTGGCGCGTTGTGCATATAATGGTCATTAGTGAATAATGTACAGAATCATTAATTAAATCAGATTTGAAAAAAAAACAAATGGCGCGCCTTCATTGGTTGGAAGATGACACGTTGGTCATCTTCAACCTCCAGCCATCACGAATTGCAAGTCTCTCAAACCATAAAATCAAAAGCTCAGACCTATGCCATTCGCTTTGTCTCTTCAAGACGAAGACAACCACACTCTCCCGCCAAATTTATATAAACTGTAGCTCAAGCAATTTGGAAGGAAAATTTTGAAAAGGGATTTGAAATTTCATGGTCAAAACGTGTTTCCAGTAAAAGGTAAGTGTTGCAACTAGAACCAAGGCAATGAGAGTAACACAATGATATCAGAGTTTTGAAGAATTGATGAAGGAATCTAACCTATTGAATTTGAGTTGCAGAGCTCTGAAACTGGACTTCTATGGAGCAATATATGGCACGATTCTTGAATGTAATTATGTGGTTAGCTTTAGGGAAGATCAAAGAAGGTGAATTGATGGAAAATTGGATTGAAAAAGGCTCGATAATGGATTTTGAAGTTACAGAAAATTGAGTAATGTAGCAAGTTTGGTAGGGTGATTCTGGCTATCCAAGCTTGGGAAATTGAATGGGATAGTCATGTATTTATAGGAGAAGCGAATGGGATCAAAAGAAAGAGTGAATGATGCGTTTTGGAGGGAATTCGTGCAAACATGATGCACGAGTGAAGTGTGATCCAAACTTCATCAAAACTCATCCAATTCTTGCGTTTTAATGCACTAATCCACTTGGGAAAGTTGACTAATCATGTTTAGACCCAAAACGCGTGTTAATTTGAGGTTTAGAGGTTGTAACATGAAATTCAAATTTTGACTTGCAAGGAAACTTCAATTCCAAGTTACCATTTTTGAAACTATGGCATTCTCAACTCAAGGGGTCTCAAGGCATGATTCTTGATGCTTTGGAAAGATGAGGTTACAAGATTTTCAATGGAAAATGAATGGAATCAAATGGATGCTTGAGATGAAAGTTGCATTGAGTCAAAGTTGAAGAAAAAGGGTTGACTTTCCATACTTAGAAATATTTCAAATTCTTCTTCAAAAATGACCTATAATCTTTTGCATCCAAACATGGCCTTCCACTTGGAATTTGCTCTTGACCAAAATATATGGAATGAAGTAGATCTCTTGAATGACATTTTGAAACTTGAACCACTCAAAATCTCCAAAAATTGAGCAAGTTATGACTTGTTGAAGTTGGCCAAAAATCATGAAATGACCTATAATATTTTGCATATTTAAGGCAACTTCCATCCATTTTTCCACTTTGAACATAAAATAAGGAATAAAGTTCACATATTCAAGATCATTATGGAAAAATAATGGACTCAAGGTGATGAAAATTGACCAAGTTATGATCATTTGAATTTACTTACGTAAAATTGTGGATTCATCTGGATGGCTTGTAATCTTTCTTCTTCACCAAGTTTATTCCACATGAAAAATCTTTGGAATTTTTGATGTGATTTGTTGATAACCATTTTAAGATAAGGATGTCTTTGGAATCACTCAAAAATACCAAAAGGTGAGCAAGATATGCTCCTTTGAAGTTTAAAACCCTAGCTTCTAGACCAAGAGAATGCCTTGAGGAACTTTGACAAGTTTGAACAAACTTCTTGTACCAATATTCTTGTTTTGTGAATAGAAGTTGTTGAGGATGATGATGAAGACTCATAGCCACCAAAAGCACTTCCATATCTTGAATTTTGAGAGAAATATGCTCTTGTTACCAATAGGAGCAAGGCCTTGTCCAAACATGATAACTTCTCCAAACAACCCCTTGTACTTTTTGAGTCAAATCTAATAACCTTAAATGTGATGAACCAAAGAAACCTTGCCATGCAAATTCTCCCAAAACCAATCCATTGGTGAGGTTTAAACTTCTCAAGCTATATTGACTAGGGCATGGAAATAAAATCATGAACCCATGGAGTAACTTGTTAAATCTCAATGCCCTTCACCTACATGGATAACAAGCAAGACAAACCAACATTGCATTTTATTAGTTAAATGAAGAAATCAAAACAATATTCATGATCATAAAAGGAACATAAGTCAAGGTGCTTGGTAATCCCTCAAAAGGAGCAAAACTCAAAGTAGGGAGGGGAACCAAGAATCCTAGTGTGATCTTGTTGTGAGTGAATCAACGTGGTATGATGAAGGGATCTTAGGGGCAAAACTTGGGGTACAACAGCTTCCCTTATTTAAGTTTCTTCTATTCGGAGATACGAAGATTAAAAATCTTTGTGTCAACGCGATCGAAGATACTTAAATATAAAACAAACCCTATTTTTTGGCCCTAAAATACCATGCAAATGCTTATGATCATGAATGCATATGAACAAGTCCAAAGAGATGCAAAAATAACACTGGGGATGTAACAATAATAAAGAAAAAAAGAAGCACCCCCCACCAGGAAAATAAATCACTGGTGGACCCACAAAACTGAATCAGAGAGGATGGTAGGATGGTCAAAGGACACACCAACTTCTACTGAAGGCGAAGCTACCGTCATTTACTGAAGGCAGAGAGAAAGATAACAAACATTGACGTTCACTGCCAATGTCCTACCAACTTTCACTGAAGGTAGAAAGAGAATGTATCATATCACCGTTGTTCACTAATGATGAACTACCAACATTCACTAAAGATAGAAAAAAGATAATAAACATCGACGTTCACTGCTGATATCCTACCAACTTTCACTGAAGGTAGAAAGAGAATATACCATATCACCGCCGTTCACAGATGATGAACTACCAACATTCACTGAAGATAGCAAAAAGATAATAAACATCGACATTCACTGCCGATGGTCTACCAACTTTCACTAAAGGTAGAAAGAGAAAATATCATATCACCGCCATTTACTGACGATGAAATATCAACGTTCACTGAAGGTAGAAAGATAAAATATCATATCATCGCCGTTCACTGACGATGAACTACCAACGTTCACTGAAGGTAGAAAGAGAAAATATCATATCACCGCCGTTCACTGACGATGAACTACCAACGTTCACTGAAGGTAGAAAGAGAAAATATCTTATCACCGCCGTTCACTGGCGATGAACTACCAACATTCACTGAGGGTAGAAAAAAGATATAAAACATCGACGTTCACTGCCGATGGTCTACCAACTTTCACTGAAGGTAGAAAAGGAATATACCATATCACTGCCGTTCACTGACGATGAACTACCAACGTTCACTGAAGGTAGAAAGAGAAAAAGTTTCCCCAAGATCCTGGTGTTTCGCCTAGAACAGGTCTCAACTTCTTCTTTAACCAAGGCACTCCGCCTGGAAAGGATAATACATAAGTTGTCTCAAATAAAGAGAACTTGCTATTTGTGGTCACGGAGGATTGTAAAAGGAAATGACTTTTTTGGGGCAAGAGGTATGACTTCCTGGGGAGAGGCCATGATGTTCTTGCTAAGGGGATAAAGTCTTCTTGTGCAAAATAAATGCACCAACCAAAGCTTGGAGTTTTTCAGGATTCCAGAGTGAATAACATTGCCAGGGAACCATAGATCCAAACCAGAAATAAACTGGAATGAAATAGTCAACATGAATTCATCCTTTGAGAAATAAACTCAAGAGGAAACAAACACGTCCAAACAAGGAACTGTACCAGAAGGCTAAGGCAAAAATCTTCTATGAGGGACAACTCAGTAGGGAAATTGAAAGAATATACGCTTTCTGCTTAAGGACAACACTCTATTGAAGAGAGGGCAATGTAAATCTGCAAGACAGGGTAATACGTCAACAAAAATATTAACAAATGTCAATGAATAATGACTTGCCAATTTTATCTATGCATGATGTATGTATGAATGTATGAGTGATATTGTGTGTATGTTAACACAACAGATATACAACACTGGGAACAACCAGGTAAAACTTCCTCGGGCACTAACAACACTCGGCTAAGATTCAACCAAGATGATCATTTCAAGAAAGGTAAAGGCCAGCTGTGGAAACCAAACGTACTCCCTGCTTTAACTTTACTGAGGAGAAACATAATCCAGAGGTAGCCAAATCAAACAGATATCGGGGTAGAACAGCCTTCTCCAGGCTTCATCGGGGAAACCAGTGTTTCTCAAAAGTAACATGCCTACTGGAGATTGCAAGACCAGTCTCAAATAAAGTAGACTGACACCGAAACATCCAAACATCACTGGGGAATTCAAGCCTACTTCACTAGAGAAAAATGTGGATTGAAACTTCACATCATGAAAACTCAGAAAAAGGAGAAATGAATCCAAACTTGACCGAGGATACCGGAACCATAAATCTAATACGGCGAAAACAACCCGAGTAGACCTTCCCGATGGGAACAAAACTTCTCAAAACAACCGGAGTTTATCCATTCCTGGGATCACCATTTTTGTTGTCATTGTTTCATCACAAATCTCAAAGTAAAAGTAAATTGTAAAAATCTTTTTTTTAATAAATCAATTTTGTTATTTAATCTCTTTACTTTGAAAGTTATTATCAGTAATAAATGGAGTCTTTGCAGGCTAAATAAAATAAGAAACACGAAGAATTGCGTAAAATCTCAAATTTCATTAATAGAATGGTAGCCTGCGAATGGCGAGACTCCATAGATGATTACAAAGTTTGGGAAATGGTAATACATAATGGAAAAGATACATTGAGATACAATGACCACTATCCCCCCTAACAACTTTTGAAATCCTGAGCAGCAGCCTTTGTTGAAGTATGGTGAGAATCCGAGAAGATTTTTGCTTCAACGATCAAGTCTTGTCTAACGTAGTTACTTGCCAAGAAAATCCCTAACTTTTGCCTAAGCTGCCCTTGCTGGTTTTCAACTTAGCGGGAAATTTATTCTGTTTATGTCTCTAATTTTTTCCTAGACCGCCCTTTCAGGTTTTCGGCCTACCGAGATGCTCCTTTTTGCCTAAGCCGCCCTTTCGGGTTTTCAACTTAGCGAGCTGTCCTTTTATTTCTTTAGGCGAAGTATTTCTTGACTTTGTCAACATTCATGGGACGTGGGAACTCCTCGCCATCCATAGTTTCAAGAATTAATGCACCACCAGAGAAGGCTTTCTTGACAATATACGGGCCTTCAAAATTAGGAGTCCACTTACCCCTAGAATCAGTGTTGAAAGACATGATCTTTCTGAGCACGAGGTCTCCTTCTCTGAATTCACGAGGTTTGACCTTTTTATCAAAAGCTTTCTTTATTCTTTTTTGATATATTTGGCCATGACACAAGGCTGTCATTCTCTTCTCCTCAATTAAATTCAATTGGTCAAACATGTTCTGGACCCATTCAGCCTCTGTCAACTTGGTTTCCATTATCACACACAATGAAGGAATCTCTACCTCGACTTGGAGTACAGCTTCCATTCCATACACTAGGGAGAACAGGGTTGCTCCCGTTGAAGTGCGGACAGATGTTCGATATCCATGCAAAGCAAAAGGGATAATTTCATGCCAATCCTTATAAGTAACAACCATTTTCTGAATAATCCTCTTGATATTCTTATTAGCAGCTTCAACAGCCCAATTCATCTTAGGCCTGTATGGAGATGAATTTTGATGGACAATCTTGAATTCTTCACACAGTTCTGTCATCATCTTGTTGTTCAAATTTGAGCCATTGTCAGTGATGATTCTGCTCGGCACACCATACCGACATATAAGATTATTCTTAATGAAGCGCACAACCACCTGCTTAGTAACATTGGCATATGAAGCAACCTCTACCCACTTGGTGAAGTAATCAATTTCTACCAAGATAAAACGGTGCCCATTCGAAGCTTTGGGTTCTGTCATCCCAATCATGTTAATACCCCACATAGAGAAAGGCCACGGGGAGGAAATCACATTGAGGAGTGTAGGAGGCACATGGACCTTGTCTGCGTAAATCTGGCATTTATGGCACTTCTTTGCAAATTTGTAACAGTCAGATTCCATTGTCAGCCAATAATAGCCTGCCCTTAGCATCGTTTTAGCCATCGAATGTCCATTGGCATGAGTGCCAAATGAACCTTCATGAATCTCATGCATCAACATGTCTGCTTCGTGTCTATCCACGCATCTGAGCAAGACCATGTAATAATTTCTCTTGTATAACACATTTTCACTGAGGAAGAAACTGCCTGCCAATCTTCTCAATGTTTTTCTATCTTTCTTTGACGCACCAATTGGGTATTCCTGAGTATGAAGAAAATGCTTGATATCATAATACCAGGGTTTTCGTCTGCTATCTCCTCTGCTATAAACACATGAGCGGGCCTATCCAGCCGTTGAATCACAATTCGGGGTATATCATTCCAAGTATTCACTTCGTACATAGAAGCCAGAGTTGCCAGAGCATCCGCCATTTGGTTTTCATCTCTAGGGATGTGATGGAATTCAACTTTATTGAAGAATGATAATAATCTTCTAGCATAATCTTTGTAAGGGATCAAGCCGGGGTGACGAGTATCCCATTCTCCTTTAATCTGATTTATTACCAAAGCTGAATCACCATACACATAAAGAATTTTAATTCTGAGATTAATAGCTTCTTCGAGACCCATGACGCAAGCCTCATATTTTGCCATATTATTAGTACAATCGATGTTAACCTTGCAGTAAAAGGAATGTGCGATCCATTAGAAGTGACAATCACAACACCAATTCCTTTACCATAAGCATTCACAGCTCCATCAAATATCATACTCCAACGAGATTCAGAGTTAGGGCCTTCCTCAGGAAACGATTCATCATAATCTTTCACTTTCAGGAACATCACATCCTCGTCGGGGAATTCATATTCTGCAGACTGGTGATCTTCCATTGGTTGGTGAGCAAGATAATCTGCCAACACACTACTTTTAATAGCCTTTTGAGTGTGGTATTCAATATCATATTCAGATAACAACATATGCCAGCAGGAAATTCTCCCAGTAAGAGCAGGCTTTTTGAAAATGTACTTGATTGGATCCATTTTGGAGATCAACCAAGTGGTGTGATTCAACATATACTGCCGCAAACGCTTTGCCGCCCAGGCCAAAGCATAACATGTTTTTTACAACATGGAATACCGCAACTCACAATCAGTGAATTTTTTACTAAGATAATAGATGGAGAACTCCTTCTTCCCTATTTCATCCTGTTGTCCCAGAATACAACCCATGGATTTATCTAACACTGTCAGATACATAATCAACGGTCCTCCTTCTACAGGAGGGAGCAAGATAGAAGGTTCAAACAGATATTCCTTAATACTCTCAAATGCCCTTTGGCAATCATCCGTCCACACACAACCTTGATATTTCTTTAACAACTTAAAGATCGGTTTACATGTTGCAGTCATGTGGGAAATGAATCTAGAAATATAATTCAAACGCCCGAGGAAACCTCTGACTTGCTTTTCAGTTCTTGGTGCTGACATTTCTTGAATTGCTTTGACTTTATCAAGGTCAACTTCAATTCCTTTCTGGCTAACAATGAAACCCAACAATTTTCCTGATCGAACGCCGAAGGTGCATTTATTTGGATTCAAGCGAAGACGATACTTCCTCAAACGCTTAAACAACTTCAACAAATCTTCTATATGACCTTCTTCAGTCTGGGATTTGGCAATCATATCATCAACATATACTTCAATTTCCTTGTGCATCAGATCATGGAATAGGGTTTTCATAGCCCTCTGGTACGTTGCACCAGTGTTCTTCAACCCGAAGGGCATCACTTTGTAACAGAATGTTCCCCAGGGTGTGATAAACTTTGTTTTTTCCATGTCCTCTAAAGCCATTCTTATTTGATAATACCCGAAAAATCCGTCCATGAACGAGAATACTTTGAATTTTGCTCTGCTATCCACAAACATGTCGATGTGAGGCAATGAAAATCATCTTTTGGACTAGCTTTATTTAGATCTCTGTAATCTACGCACATGCAGACTTTTCCGTCTTTTTTCAGTACTGGGACAATATTGGCAATCCATTGAGGATACACTGACGTCACAAGAAAACCATCATTAATCTGCTTTAGAACCTCCTCTTTGATCTTTACTACCATATCTGGGTGAGTTCTTCTCAACTTTTGTTTAATTAGCGGACACTCTAGCTTCAACGGCAAACGGTGCTCGAAAATATCTGTATCTAGACCAGGCATATCTTGGTAAGACCAAGCAAAAATATCCACATACTCTTTCAACAACTCAATCAACCTTCTCTTCACATCTGGATGCAACGATTCTCCAATCTTGACTTCCTTCAGATCTTCTTCTGAACCCAAATTGATCGCTTCTAAAGGCTCTTTATATGGATGAATGGTATTTTCCTCATGCTCAAGCAATCGTGAGACCTCTTCTGGAATCTCATAATAATCTTCTTCTTCAGCCCTAAACACAGGACATTCAAAGTTGGGAAAGGGTGTAGGATCATTGTATTCAACAGGTTTTTTAATTAATCTGCACATATGATTTGTGATTGCATTTAGAAACTGACACACATGACAAGTGATCATGCATATTGAAATTCAGTTATTATTTATTTTGAAAGGGTTTTTTTTATTACCATTTTCCAAGAAAAAGCAGGAAATAAAAACATAATTCGGGAAGCAAAGACAACTTTCATTAATGATCTTAAAAGTCACAGCAAATAGATAAGCCCTACAACATTAATACTTCCACCTTGGGCAGAGTGAAAGCCTTTCAAGAAAAAAAAGATTAACAAATCAAATTACTTTGAAAAATGTATGCAAGAGGGAACATCAATGGTGACCCAGTTCTGAACCCTGACTCAGTGCATCACATAATTCGGCATTTCCTGCTCTACTTCATCCTCCTCAACAACATTAATTCCAGAATCAGTTGGATGGAGGTAACCTCCGCTATGGAAAACATCATGATAGCTTCTCATAGTAGACATTGACTTCAAACTTTTGCCTTTTCCATTCTTCGAAGAGAAACCCAAGCCAGTTTTGTTCTTGTTCACGGGTGGATCCACAATTCGTCCCCAAACTGCACTAGGACCATTGCGCATAATCTGCTGCGCGTCCTTCAGCGAGACCATGGAATTCTCACTTCCCCTTATATTGTCAATGGATAGGGCTTGGAACTGGGTTCCAACAGCAGCTTCTTTTGCTTCTACAATACTGAAAGAGGACAAATGAGATATCAACAATGCCTGCTCCCTATTTATGATCACCACCTTCCCTTCATGCATGAACTTTAGGTTCTGATGTAAAGTTGAAGTGACAGTCGCTGCTTCATGTATCCACGGCCATCCTAGCAAACAGTTGTAAGCGGGAACAATGTCCATGACCTGGAAGGTTATCTGGAACAAATGTGGTCCTATATGGATAGGTAAGTCCACTTCATTGATGACATATTTCCTCGACCCATAAAATGTTTTCACAATGATGCCACTCGGGTGCATAAGCGTTCCTTGATATTTCAACTTCATGAGAGTACTCCTCGAAATAACATTAAACGCAGATCCATTATCAATTAGCACATTGGATAGCGAATCATTCTTGCAGTTCATAGATATGTGGAGGGCCAGGTTGTGATTCCTCCCTTCATCTGGTAATTCATCATCGCAGAAACTCAAGTTATTACACAATATAATGTTTCCTATTACGCTGCTGAATTGATCTATTGGCATGTCACTCTCCACAAAAGCTTGGTCCAGTACCCTCATCAAGGATTCTCTATGAGCAGAGGAATTCATTAATAAAGCTAAGATATATATCTTTGAAGGAGTCTGCAGTAGCTGATCTACAATTCTGTAGTCGCTCATCTTAATTATCTTCAAAATATCATCCACTTCATTCTCTAGCGTAGCTCCGCTAGTTTCTCCCGTAGCCTTCTTAGGTTCATCATTCTCAGTAATTTTATTTCCAGCAGTAACATCTCTCCGAACCACCGATGCAAACACACAACCGCTACTGGTCACCCTACTGTTTTCAGCTATATTTCCAATATCAAGCATGGGCTTGATGGGAACTTCCACTCCATCTTATAAGATTGTAGCGTTATATTTGTATGGTACAGCCTTATCTGATTTGTAGGGGATAGGACCTGGCAAACTAATTACCAATGGGGTAACAGCTGGCTTGCTATGATACTCAACTTCAAAGTGGGAGGGTGCACCAAAAAAGGAACAATGACGTTTACCCCTTATTCAACATAATCAGTCATCAATAATTCATTTCTGGAAAACAAATCTTCGTCTGAAGAGAAATACTCATCCGTGGAGGAATACTCTTCCTCTGACTCTTCTTCCTTTAAATAAACCTCAACCATATCAACTTCATGATAATCATCCCTCTGACCTGTGATCTTGATAGTTCCATTGTCTAACAACAACTGAACACCCTTCTTCACGATTGAACATCCTCGGGGGTTTCGACAGCAAACTATGCAAGATCCATATTGGTGTTCCACCTGACCATCCGTATGGTAGAAGGTAGCATGCAACTGCACGAGATCCTTATTCATATACTCCACATCAAAAATTCTAAATTCACCAGGACATCCAGAAACCATATTCACTTCCTCTTCATACTCTGTGTGATGCGGTGGGAAGAACTGACTATTTTTTTTGTGTGCTGGTTTGCGTTTGTTTTTGCAAAATGTCGCGGTAAGCAAGAGTCGCCACCGACTTTTATTTTAAACAACAAGGAAAGGAAAAAAAGCATAGAAAAATTCCTTTTTCGAGATATTTCTCGGGTTCGGGGGGTAGATTATAGAAAGGGAAGGTATTAGCACCCTTTCTATCTGTGGTTATCCACGGGCTCTTAGGTACTTGCTCATATTGTTTTCAAAATTGTTTTCTTTGTGCTTGTGGGTTTGAAAAAGTTTTTGTTTTGAAACTTCGATTTAAATCTTTCTTCTGTCTTCAAGAGTATATGAAGTGTTTTTGAAAACTTTGTTCGAAAAAGTGTAAGTGTGAAAAAGATTTTGTTTTTTGAAAGAGCAAGTACTTAAGAACCATCTACCTACTCGAAAAAGGAATCGTTCTATGATATCTTCCTTTAGACAATGCTATCCCACTATTGATGAGTAGGTAGCACCGTCGTTGGAGTTTGAGGGCCAATTCGAATGCGGGACTTACGGTCACAAAAGCAATGTTAGGACGCTTTAGCGGTAACCCTAATGTCTTAGATCATTTGTTTTGAGGCAACAATATCCGAGGCAACCGTTTCGAGGAGACTATGATCTTTAGACTAGAGGACGACCTCTAAAGTGACCTATACTCAATGACCGCGTATGAAGGCAACCAAGTGGGGTGTACCCTAAGAGTGCGCATGTGCGAGTATGTCGTTTTCAGTTAATTTTTATCTTTGTACATGTTAATGGTGATCTATGTTGATTTTAGGTTAAAACATTCAGTCTTGTCATGCATCCCTATTATCAAACATCTAACAGTTATATTTTGCGGAAAATAAATTGCGGAATTTAAATTACAAGGCGTGGGGTATTTACATCGCCAAAAACAACCCTTTAAAATTTAAATGCGGAAAAATAAATAAAGCAATAAAAACAATTAAATGGTCCTAATTATCTATTACATTCCGGGAACAAATACAATATTGAATAAATAGATCGCGTGTGGGAAAATTAAATTGAGCGCAAGTAGGGTTTTGACCCTTTGTTATTTAAAGAAGAAAAAAAAAATTTGTTTGTTTTTGAATTAAGAAAGAAATTATCTAAGTTAATTATTAAATTAATAAATTAATTACTTAATTAATGAAAATAAATATTTTTGGTTTTTTAGTATTTAAAGAAATAAAATAAAATTAATTAATGTTAGTAAAAACCTAATTAAGTCTAATTGATTTTAATTATTTACAAAAAATATATTAAAGTTATTTATAATTAATGGCCTAAATTAATTAATAGATTTGTTAATAAAAAATAAAATACTAAAATTTAATTTGATAAAGAAAATATTTTTGGTTTTAATTTTATAAAAGAAAAAATTTGATTGGTTAGAAAATATAAAAAAATTATTAAATCAAATAAATGAAATAGAGAGAGAGTGAGGGGGGGTATGGGCCTGTTTTGGAGTGTTTGAGAAGCAATTTTGAGGCCCATTTGAATCTGGCCTCGTTTGACTTTTGAGATCCCCTGTGCGCACTTGGACTTGGCTCCATGGTGGACCATCGTCTCTTGGCCACCAGATCTGGCCAGGGGCCATCTGGCAATCAGATGCTTGAAGAGGCATGATGAGCTTAACGCTTGGAGATACATATGATCACCTGAAAAATAATAATAACAAAGAAGTGAAGGACCTGGGATTCGAACCCAGGTCCTGTTGGATGTTGCCAGCGCTCGCTTGCCACTAGGCTATTGTGCTTCATTTGTTAACATATTAAACAATAATAATAATAAAAGAAGATGACCCATAGGCCAGAAAAGATAAAACAAAGCGCGCCATTATTTGAATTGGCCATTGGGGAGGCGACACGCCATCGTCCCCTACCTTCAGCCCCCTGTAATTTTTCCTGCGGATTTGGATCTGCCGCTAAATGTGCAGGTCGATCCAAAAATCAACTCTGGGCCATAAAAACGACCTTCAAAGACATGGTTAGGTTCGTCTCCCTCCCCTGAGTGCAACCATACCTTTCTCGTCAGCCAATTTTTCCTGAAAGAGAAATACCCAAAAACAAACCACGAAACCCTAGCTATGGTACTCAGCTTTACAGGTCAGATAAATACAATTAACTAATGCAAAAAGCTTTGAAATGTCACGAGGATCACAAATATATCAATGATTTGCCAAGAGGATACAAGAATGGAGAGTTGTGATTTCGAATACAGGGCTAAGAAACGTGATACTTACAGTCTGTTTGGGTGTGTATGGGAACTTGTTTTTGATTGGTTTCAACTCAGTGAACCTCCAGGAATCGATTGGGATGCTTCTTGGCTTCTGAGATTTCCTCTAAGTATGAATTCGAATTCAAGCTTTTTCACCACTTTTTCAAGTTTTGTTTTGCTTGTTCTTGCAGCCTCCAGCCCTTGTTTTCGTGTCTTAAGCCTCCTTATGTATTGTGGAACACATTAGGTTAAGAATTATGGTCCAAATCTTCTCCCATCATGGCTTGCATATTTGATTTGATTTCCATTTGAAAGCTTGCCAAATTTGTCAAAAAACCATCTTTTTGCACATGATCTTGTGTGATACGAATTTGATGATGATATTGATGAGAACCCAATCCTGAAAATAGCAAAAAATCTCATGTAATCAAAGTTTGGGATTTTATTTGATTTAATTTAATTTAAAATGAAATAATTCAATAAAAAATCAATTAAAATAATAAAATTGATAAATGGACACATGGATGAAGCTAGGACACGTGGACAATGATGCAAGCTCAAATCAAGTGGAAAAGAATGGGCCCATTTGACAAAATTTGATGTTTTGGGGATAGTTGACTTTTGGCAATTTTGCAAAAATGCCCAATTTCAACAATGCATAACTTCTTCAATTTTGAACTTTTGGAGGTGTTCTTGGTCTTTCTAGAAATCTTGAGATGTCCTCTAACCAACCTTTTTGGTCTCTTCTCATTTTGACATTCCATGCTCAAGTTATAAGTTTTGACAAAAAAGGTGTTTTTGTTGACTTTCAAAAATGACCTATAATGTCCAAATTTATAACTTCTTGTGAGTGCATTTTATGATCTTGGGGTATGAATATGGATTGTAGGAAATTGCATCCTCTTAAAAATGAGATTTGGATGGGTCATTTCTCATAAAGTATGAGAAATTTATGTTTGGTCAAAGTTGAGTTGACTTTTCCTACAAAGCCCTAATTTAGCAACTTTTGAGTCTTGATGAATTTTGAGCAATCCTTGATGAATCATGATCAAACCTTGATCAAATGATGAAATATACTTCAAAATGAGAATGTTGACAAAAAATCTTGAAGTTTGACTGTTTATAAGTCACAGTTGACTTTTGCCCTAGCATAGTCGATTTTTGGACCCTTTGAGCAATTGACTGGGCAAACTTCCTCTGCAAAGCTTGAAACTTGTCATGGATGATATTGAGAACATATTAGGACATTGGGGAGAACTTGAGGTCATTTGGGCTCAAGGATATTGATGCAACACAAAACCCTAATTTGGGGAAGACTGCCTTAGGAGATGATTGTTTGTCCAACTTTTTGAGCAAGCTTGAGACACTTGGAGATTTTTCTTGCAATGTTTTGAGAAATAAGAGAGGGCAAATTTTGGGGTACAACAGCTTCCCTTGTTCAATCTTCTTAAACCTGAGGATGAAGATTGGCTTTCGTGCCTTTCGTTATCCAAAGGTGGAAGATGATTGAACACTAGAGTGCCTAGAAATTTGCACTCGCATGAAGTGGTATCAGCCTTGTGATGCCGGGAATGGGCTTATAGATGCCATTTGGAGATTGTTGGTAGGAGGATGGGCTTCCAGATGCCATCTGCAGGAGCGTCGATCGTATAAGAGATTCCTTAGTGAGAACTTGCATACCTGTTGTTGTAGAAGATTCCGCTGGGGAAGTCTAACTTTTATTGAGATTTAGGAACTTGCCTGTACCTCAGCTGAGAGAACATCTTTGCTGAGTTTTAAGAACTTGTCTGTAACTCAACTGGGGGAAACATCTTCATCAAGATCTGGGAACTGTCTGGTCTTCAACGGAGTATACCGTTGAGATTGTAGAACTCGTCCACACTATGACGGAGGAAAATATCTTCATCAAGATCTAGGAACTGTCTGATCTTCAACAGAGTATACTGTTGAGATTGTAGAACTCGTCCACACTATGACAGAGGAAAACATCTTCATCAAGATCTAGGAACTGTCTGGTCTTCAACGTAGTATACCGTTGAGATTGTAGAACTCGTCCACACTATGACGGAGGAAAACATCTTCATCAAGATCTAAGAACTGTCTGGTCTTCAATGCAGTATACTGTTGAGATTGTAGAACTCGTCCACACTATGACAGAGGAAAACATCTTCATCAAGATCTAGGAATTGTCTGGTCTTCAACGTAGTATACCGTTGAGATTGTAGAACTCGTCCACACTATGACGGAGGACAACATCTTCATCAAGATCTAGGAACTGTCTGGTCTTCAACGTAGTATACCGTTGAGATTGTAGAACTCGTCCATACTATGAAGGAGGAAAATATCTTCATCAAGATCTAGGAACTGTCTGGTCTTCAACGTAGTATACCATTGAGATTGTAGAACTCGTCCACACTATGACGGAGGAAAACATCTTCATCAAGATCTAGGAAATGTCTTGTCTTCAACGTAGTATACCGTTGAGATTGTAGAACTCGTCCACACTATGACGGAGGAAAACATCTTCATCAAGATCTAGGAACTGTCTGGTCTTCAACGTAGTATACCGTTGAGATTGTAGAACTCGTCCACACTATGACAGAGGAAAACATCTTCATCAAGATCTAGGAACTGTATGGTCTTCAACGTAGTATACCGTTGAGATTGTAGAACTCGTCCACACTATGACAGAGGAAAACATCTTCATCAAGATCTAGGAACTGTCTGGTCTTCAATGTAGTATACCGTTGAGATTGTAGAACTCGTCCACACTATGACAGAGGAAAATTGTCGAGATTGAGAACCTTATCTGAAATTCAACCGAGGATAATTCAGTTGAGATTTAAGAATCGGTCAGGTCTTCGACATAGCTGAGAACTTAACTGCTTCCTTTCCTGAAAGGTAAAGGTCAGTCATATGCAATGCATGATATAGATCAAGCAACCATGTTCTCAAAATAAATGAGATTGTGTTGTATGATGCGTATATGTATGTATCATGATATATGGAAATGTAATGTTTTAGCTGGGGAAAATAAATCTCGGATAGCTGCTGGAGAATAGAGTTGAATTCTTAGTTTCCGCTAGAGATAGCGGACAATGATGATTGATGAGAATAAACCTGCAAGGGAGGATAACTCCGTTGGAGGATAAACTGATGAGGAGATTACTCTGTGGGGAAGAGATGTTCTGCTGAGGATTCAACCAATAAGTTCTGCTGGGGATGAATTACCGTTGCTGGTGATACTGAATCCTGTTGGGGTTTTGAATTCTGTTTGTGAAAGGAAAGAACTTCGCTGGGGATGATCTTCCAATTACGGCTTCACTGGGGATAACCTGTTAAACTCTTGTGGGGATAATCCTTTGAGCTTTGTCGGGGCAAACTTCCTTTGAACTCGACTGGGGATATTTATTTTTATACTCCACCGGGGACGAACTTCCAGAGTCTACTGGGGATGATTCTTCAACTCCACTGGGGAAGCTTTTTCAGACTGCGCTGGGAAAATTTTAAATCCACTGGGGATATCTTGTATTTTGCTGGGGAATATTATTATACTCCGTTGGGGAATATTAAGACTTCCGGGGATATTAAGCCCTTTCAGTGTTGATGGTAGATAAACTCTGCTTGGGGAAATATTACCGATTCATTCATTCATTCATAGTTGCAAGTCTCAGCTGGGGAGAGCAATCATTACTGTCTTACTCTGAGGGGAGTGAAATTACCTTAGCTATATTCTTCAACTGAATTTACCTTGTACCTGGTGGACAGAGCAACTGTACAGTTTGGACAATACTTATTGCCCCTGTTTCTGATATTACCAGTAATCGTCTTTTGTTTCACATGTAAATATTTATGAGCAGCAGTTAATGTCAAGTGCATATATCAAAAATGAACATTGGACGTTCTTTGCAAAACAAAACAGATAAAGGAAAAATAGCTTGAAATTTCTTTGAAAATGAATTGTATTGATTTTGAAGTTTGGCCTGTAAATAAGCGTTTTTGTACAAGAGGCTGACGTCCTAGTAAGAGAACGCCGCCTAATAAATATAGAATTTACACAATTTGTGAAAAACAAACAAAACAGCTATATGAATAATCCCACTGGGTTCCAACTCTGTTATTGCCCTTATGTCTTCGAGCATCTCATCACTTTGATACTTGGTTGAAGATGAATCAGATTGATTAGTTTCGTCCGAGCTTGATAGTCGATACCGAAGTCTGGATGCAAGGTGATCCAATGAGACACCGTGTTACGCTTTGATCCCTAATTTTTGCCTGGACCGCCCTTTCGGGTTTTCAGTCCACTGGGATACCTTTTTTTTCCCAAGTCGCCCTTTCGGTTTTCGACTTGCTGGGTGTACAGATTTTTTCATTTTCATCCCTTATTTTTGCCCGAACCCTTTTGGTTCGCCGGGAAGCCCTTATTTTTTCCTAGGCCAGTCAACCTAGCGGGTCTTTGATTATGTAAGTATTTTTTCATTATGTCTGCATTGACGGGGTGAGGAAGGTCGTCACCATCCATGGTGGTTAGAATCATAGCTCCCCCTGAGAAAATGTTCTTAACCACAAATGGCCCTTCATAATTAGGGGTCCATTTTCCCCTGGGATCACCTTAAGGTAGTATGATGCGCTTGATAACCAGGTCCCCAACTTGATACTCTTGTCGTCTAACTTTCTTGTTAAATGCCTTGATCATCCGTTTTTGATACGTCTGACCATGACAAATAGCAGTAAGTCTCTTTTCGTCGATTAAGTTCAGTTGATCAAGCCGGGTCTGAATCCAGTCATCTTCGCTTAAACCTGCATCCTTCATAATCCGAAGAGAGGGTATCTGAACTTCAATGGGCAAGACTGCCTCCATACCATATACCAAGGAATAGGGTGTTTCCCCTGTTGACGTCCATGCTGAGGTACGGTACCCATGGAGAGAAAACGGTAACATCTTGTGCTAGTCTTTGTATGTCATAGTCATCTTCTGCATAATCTTCTTAATGTTCTTATTAGCCGCTTATACAACCCCATTCATCTTCGGCCGGTAAGGAGAAGAGTTGTGATGCTGTATCTTGAACTGCTTGCAGAGCTCGGTGATCATTTTATTATTGAGATTGGTACCATTGTCCGTAATGATCCTCTCTGGTACACCATATCGACAGATCAGGTTGTGCCGAATGACCCGTGCCACGACGTTCTTGGTTACTGTAGCAAAGGAAGCTGCTTCAACCCACTTCGTGAAGTAATCAATCGCTACCAGGATGAAACGATGCTCGTTGGATGTCGTAGGTCTGATCTCGCTGATCATACCAATGCCCCACATTGCAAAAGGCCAAGGTGCCGTCAAGACATTTAGAGGAACTGGAGGTATGTGCACCTTATCAGCATAGACTTGGCACTTGTGACATGTCCGAGAATGCTGATAACAGTCGGCTTCCATTGTGGACCAATAATATCCTGCCCATAGGATCTTCTTTGCTATGGTGTGTCCACTGGAATGAGTTCTGAAAGTACCTTCATGTAACTCCGCTATGATCCTTTCTGCTTCATTCTTATCCACACAACGCAGTAAGGTCGAATCATGGTTACGCTTGTAAAGAATGCCATTGCTGATGAAGAACTTTGCCGCGAACCTCCTCAGAAACTTCTTGTCATTAACAGATGCACCCTCGGGGTATTCCTGAGCCTCAAGGTATCTCTTCACCTCAAGAAACCAAGGTTTATCTGCTACCTCTTTAGTCTTAATATCACAGCAATGTGCAGGTTCGTCCATTCTTTCAATGATAATCCAGGGAGCTTCGTTGTCCCAATTGACTTTGAACATAGAAGCCATCGTAGCCAGCGCGTCCGCCAACTGATTCTCCTCTCTTGGGAAGTGTTCAAAGGTTATCTCTTCGAAATGTGGAAGCAACGTCAATACATACTCCTTATAAGGAATAAGATTTGGGTGTTTCGTATCCCACTCACCTTTGATCTGACTGATCACGAGAGCGGAATCTCCGAAGACACTTAAGAACTTAATCCTTAGGTAAATAGCTGCTCGAAGACCCATGATGCACACTTCATACTCCGCCATGTTGTTGGTGCAGTTGAAACATAGTCGGGCGGTGAATGGAGTATGAGAGCCTTTAGGAGATATGATCACGGCGCCAATGCCATTACCCAAAGCGTTCGAAGCTCCATCAAAGTACATAGACCATTGGGATACTTCCTCAGGTCCTTCATCCGGTCCAGGTGTCTCACAATCAGTTACTAACATGATATTCTCATCCGGGAATTCAAAGTTCATAGACTGGTAATCGTCCACTACCTGATGTGCCAAATGATCTACCAATACACTTCCATTGATTGCCTTTTGGGTCGTATACTGGATTTCATACTCAGTCAAGATCATCTGCCATCTTGCTATTCGTCCGGACAAGGCAGGCTTCTCGAAGATATACTTGATTGGATCCATCTTCGATATCAATAGAGTAGTGTGAGTCAGCATATACTGTCTCAGCCGGCGAGCAGCCCATGCCAAAGCGCAGCAAGTTTTCTTGAGCAACGAGTATCGAGTCTCGCAGTCGGTAAACTTTTTTCTAAGGTAATAAATAACATGCTCTTTTCGGCCAGACTCGTCATGCTCCCCCAACACGCACCCCATTGAGTTGTCGAGTACTGTCAAGTATAAGATCAAAGGTCTCCCCTCAACTGGAGACATCAGAATATGTGGCTCTTGGAGATACTCTTTGATCCTTTCGAAAGCGGTCTGGCATTCATCGTTCCAACGTACTGCTTGATCTTTCTTCAGTAGCTTGAAGATTGGCTCACAAGTAGCAGTCAGGTGCGAGATAAATCAGGCAATATAGTTCAAATGTCCCAGAAAGCCTCTGACTTCTTTTTCTGTTCTGGGAGCTGGAATTTTATGTATAGCCTTCACCTTGGCAGGATCCACTTGAATACCTTTATCGCTTACAACGAAACCCAACAGCTTACCAGATCTCACCCCGAAGGTGCACTTGTTCGGGTTTAACCTCAGTTTGTATAATTTCAACCTGTCAAATAACTTCTGAAGGTGGTTAAGATGCTCTTCTTCAGTCTGAGATCTTGCAATCATGTCGTTGACGTATACCTCAATCTCATGATGGATCATGTCATGAAACAAAGCAACCATGGCGCGCTGATACGTTTCCCCAGCATTCTTCAATCCAAAAGGCATGACCTTGTAGCAAAAGGTACCCTACTGAGTAACAAAAGTTGTCTTCTCCATGTCTTCGGGAGCCATTTTAATCTGATTATAACCGGAGAAACCATCTATAAAGGAGAAGACCTTATGTTGTGCGGTGTTGTCAACCAAAACGTCGATATGAGGTAGAGGGAAATCATCCTTGGGGCTTGCCCTGTTCAGATCCTTATAGTCAACACACATCCAAACCTTACCGTCCTTCTTCGACACAGGAACCACATTGGCAACCCACTGCAGGTAAGAGGTAACTGCTAGAAAAACAACGTCAAATTGTTTCATAACCTCAGCCTTGATTTTCTCAGACATCTCTGGGCGCATTCGGCGGACCTTCTGTTTTACTGGAGGACAGTCTTCCTTGGTAGGCAGGCGGTGAACCATAATATCGGTATCCAACCCAGGCATATCTTCATAAGACCAGGCAAAGATCTCAACATAGTCACGCAGCATCTGAATCAATCGTTGCTTAACACTAGCTTCTAGATTTGCACCGATCTTGACCTCTTTCTTGTCCTCCTCCGTACTCAGATTTACTGATTCCACCGGCTCTTCGTGCGGCTGAATAGCCCTCTCTTCCTGAAGTAACAGTCTTGCAAGTTCACCAGACACTTCGCAATCATCTTCACCTTCGCCTTCGGCTAAGTTGATCGGACTTTCGAAGTCATAACTGGTAGTAGCAGAGTCGTTACCAGTGAGATCCAGAGTGGATGTAGACCTGTATATGCGAGTGTGTGTAAAATAGCTGTTTTTGCAATATGTAATAAAAGAAAAACAAGGAGCGCAAAATTTGAAATGCAAGAAAACGTCCAATGATTTTATTAATGATATACGAAAATGACACACATAAAGCCCTCACAAATGAAGCCACGGTGCCCCGGGTAAGACACCGGGCCATAGAGTTTAAAACATTGTTTGTTACAAATTCAAAACAAAAGTCTCATTACTGGGTAACAAAAGAAATTAGGATGAAGTCCTTTGCTGTCCAGTTGCTTAGTCTACCGTTGGTCGTTGGGTAGATCCAATTGTCGAACTCAAACTCTTCAACGTCATCTTCAATGGAATTCACTCCTGAATTGCTGATGAACAAGGAAGGTCTTCTGATCCATGCATTCCGAACAGCCTTTTGAGCTTCTGCAGTGAAACCCAAACCAAACTTGTTAGTCTTCTGTGCAAAACCAGGGAGTTGCCCCCAATTTGCACACCCACCTTTCTCGACAACAGCCTGGGCGTCCTTGAAGGAAGCCATCTTCATAGGAGGATCTTCAAGAACACTCTCAGTTGACGCCAGTGTCTGGGGAACCTCTTCAAAATGTTGGAATGGAGTCTCAATGAACTCCCCATCCATCTCTACATATCAGAAAGAGTTGAGGTGGCTCACCATGTACTCCTCCTCTCCTTGTATTGTCACAATCTTCCCTTTCACTGGGTACTTTAGCTTCTGGTGGAGCGTAGACGTCATTGCCCCAGCTTTGTGGATCCATGGACAACCCAGCAAACATGAATAAGATGGTCGAATGTCCATCACATAGAATGTAGAGGCGAAAACCTGAGAACCAACCTTAATCGGAATATCCACTTCTCCATGCACCATCCTCTTAGACCCATCAAAGGCCCTGACAATAATGTTGCTTGGTTTCAGCTCCAACCCTTCACAGTCCAACCGATCTAGAGCTTTCTTAGGCAAAACGTTCAATGAGGAACCAGTATCCACCAATACATGAGCAAGAGTAGTGCCCCTGCATTCAATGGAGACATGCAGGGAATCATTGTGATTCTTCCCTTTAGCAGTCAAGTCGGTGTCAGAGAAACCCAACCCATTATCAGCAGTCAGACTAGCCACGCAATCTTTAAACTGATCAGCTGATGTTTCTTGAGGTACGTGTGCAGTCTTCAGGAAAGCAATCAGAGCCTTGGCATGTGCCTCTGAGCATAGCAACAGTAATAACATGGAGATTTTGGATGGGGTTTGCCCCAGCTGCTCGACTATATTGTAGTCCCTCTTTTTGATGATCTTCAAAATTTCCTCCATCTCTTGTCTAGAGGCTTCAACGGTAACTGTCTTCGGTGCCTCCGTCCGGGCAGCCTCATCAGTGGTTCCTTTGCCCCGAGTATCGGATGACTCGGCAACAGGAGTAAGAATGGGAACTTGAACAGGAATGGTAACAGGTACACCGGCAGGGGTAATAACAACAGGTTCCCGGACAGTTGGTGGGGAGATGTCAGGGGAGAAAAGTCTTCCGCTATGGGTGACTTTGGCAGGTCCAACAATATTGCTGACGTCAGTATCAGCATCCAAATCTTGTTTAACTCCGTGATAATAAACATCAGCCCCGTAATGCCAAGGGACAACTTTATCAGATGTATAGGGGATAGGCCCTGGAACAGTGATGATCAATGGTGCGATTCTTGGAACATATGTAATTCTAACAGGCTTCCTCGAGGAAGCCTTGGAAGAATTTTCGAAGATGGTGATGATAGCAACTTCTTCATTAGAAACCAAAGGAACATGAGTCTTCTCGAACATAATTTCTTTATTATCCATCAGGCGTTGGACACCTGACTTCAAAAGATGGCAACCGGTAGGTAGAACAGAACACATACAGCAACCTTCGTCACAGCCCGGAAATAAACCAGCTAACAAAAGGTTCTTCTTTACAGTCATCAAAGGGGTAACAATGTCATTCACAGAAACCACAAACGAGTCTTCATCTACAGCGTTCACTCCATGCTTGGGCATAGGAGCAGTCACAACATTAGGTCTTTCAGATGCTTCAAACTCAATCTCCTTCGTATCAATTAAGTCCTGTATTTTGTTCTTCAAAACCCAACAATCATTTGTATCATGCCCCGGGCTATCAGAGTGAAAAGCACAACGGGCATTAGGGTTGTACTTTGGTGATGTAGTGTTGGGATTCTGCGGGGCCTCCCTTGGAATCACTAGATTGGTTTTCAATAACTGCGGCAGAATCTAAGATAAAGTCATGTTGAGCTGAGTGAATTGTCTTCTAGGTTTCTCGGCCCTTAGCTGATTGTTACGTTGAGGAGCACCAGCAGGTCTTGAAATAACAACTGCATTAACAGCTTGGCGGCGTTCAGGTCTATTCTGGCTTTTCGAGCTGTAAACAACAATGGATTCCTTCTTAAAAGGCTTCTTCTTTGTGCCTGATGAAGCACCCTTCTGTATTTTACAAGACTTAATACCAGCCTCAATCCTTTCTCTAGTCATAATCAGCTCCGTAAATCCGGATGATGAACTCTCAATCAGATGGTTGAAATACGGACCAGATAAGGTCCCCAGAAACATATCAACTAAATCCCTATCAGCCAAGGGTGGTTTCACTCTTCCAGCAAGGTCCCTCCACTTCTGAGCATAATATTTGAAACCTTCGCTCGCACTCATAGACATACCCTGGAGTTGGGTACGCGTGGGAGCGAGGTCGGCATTGTATTGGTACTGCTTGTAGAAAGCAGCAGCCAAATCTTCCCAACTACGGATATTGGCTCCTTCTAGCTGGTAAAACCATTCAAGCTGAGTCCCTGAGAGACTGTTTTGAAAGAAGTGGATCCATAGGTTCTTGTCAGCGGTGTACGGCTGAATTTTCCTTACATACGACCAGAGGTGCAGTTTCGGACAAGAAACTCCGTCATACTTAGCAAAGGCTGGTGCTTTGAACTTGTGGGGAATCACCACCCCATATGACAGACCCAAATCACCAAAGTACATACCAGGCACTTTCTAAACTTCCATCGTACTCAACCGGTCTTCCAGTTGCTTGTATCTATCCTCAGTCGGAGGATACTGGTCTTCGTCGAAGTCCGTCTCGTTGTTTGAAACCACAGGGCTAGGAGCCCTCCTTTCTTCCTGACTATCTTTCCCTCCAGATGAGGTGGTCAAATCAACTTCATCTTGTAGCCTATTTCCAAACCTATGGCCCATGTTAAACAGGACCGTCTTCTTCTTCTTCTTCTTCTTCTTCTCTTTCGAGATAAGGGCCTTCGGATCTTGCTGACCCTTAGCCAAATTCATGAACAATTCCTGGAACTGGGCGTTTTGAGCATGTAGAGCCTTGATTTCTTGTTCAGTTGATGGTTCAGAAGACATGATGCTGAAATAAACAGCGAAGAAGATAAGAGACCTGTAAGGGTACCTGTTATGAGGTGCATGGAATGAACTGCGTATGCTATGATTTCAAAGACATCGAGAGATTCAAATTCGTAAACCAAACATGGAACACACTTTTATTAGATAAACTTGAAATTTAATTGTTCAACAAATGCCCTTAAGGCGTTACAAGAAAGGAAATACTGAAAAGTAAATAAAAACTGGAAATAATCAAAAGACATCAGCGCTCCCATGGACGTTTGCCTTTAGTGCTGACATAGTCATTGAGGATCCTCTCGTTCTCCAGCTGCCTAGTCAACTTTTGGATCTTCTGCTCTTGTTCGTGATACTTTTCTCGGTAAGTATCCCGTTCTTCTCTCAGCTGCATCCAGTACCTCTTCAATGCCCCAATGTCAGTAGGCATGTAAGGGTGTAAGATAGTAGGAGGAACCCCTTCCTTATCAGCAACTTCAACAATAATAGGCAATATGGCTTCATAGGGCATTCCCAACTTTTGGGCACGTATGTGAACCCATCGAAGATATGGTTCCATTAGTAGAGAAGTATTCGCACCCAGCTCGCGTGGATCAGATCTGTGTACTCTATCCCAAGCCCTTATGAATCTGCGGCGTTGCTCGTCACTATCCCCTTGGAAATCAAAGATTATACTAGGCATTAGCAGCTCATGAGGTCCTTCCCTTCTGGCTCGCCCAAACTGACGTAAGGCCAAGCATGGATTGTAAGTAATTCCTCCATTGGTTCCTATCAGTGGAAAATTGGGGTATTCCCCATAGCGATCGATAATGGCCACCTCGTCCATACCCTTAATAGTCCAAATGATGTCATTGTGAGAGAGGGACATAACCCTATAAGCCCAGCCCATGCCTTCCTTGTTCTTTAAAACTGATTTGGGGAGGTGAGAAATAAACCACCTCGCCAATAACGGAGCACAGCATATCAAGGTTCCCCGCCTCCGAGCAGTACATGCATAAAGCTGATGAAGAATGTCACCCAAGAGAGTGGGTATAGGATTACTAGAGATGAAGATTTTTACCGCATCCACATCAACAAAGGAGTCAGAGTTAGGAAACAATACCAAGCCATATATCAGAAGAGCCAAAATATCTTCGAATGCCTGGAAGTCTAGACTATCCCAGAAATGATTAGCCTTACCAACCAAGAACTTAGTCAAAAAGCCCTTTGCTCCACTACGAGTTTCCCAATTAGCCATTACCTCAACCTTTGTCAGATTAAGGGCTGAAGAAATCTCTTCCGGCCTAAGGATCTTCTCCCAACCTGTAAATGGGGTCTGCTCCAGAATAGAGATACCGAGCAGATCAGAGAACTCTTCCAAGGTAGGGACAAACTGGTAGTCCTGAAAAGTAAAGCAATGGTACAGTGGATCAAAGAACTGGAAAAGGACACTCATCATCTGCTCGTCCAATTTGGAAGTGACCAAACTAAGAAGATGCCCTTGTCTTCTGATGAAAGAGGTAGTATCTAACATCTTTGCATCCAATTCTTTAAGCATAGTGGGAACCTGGACAAAGTTGATCCGGATGGTGTTCCTACGCATAGGTTCCATGACCTATAAAACAGAACAAAGATGAGCCCCTCCTGTCTTTGAAATAGGTTAGTCCAAAGCAAGATGTATGCAATGTTATGATGTCATGATGTCATGATAGAAAGCACACCACAAGTATCCATAAATAGAAAACATGGTAAAGGCACACAAGTCACACAGAGAGCCCTTAGATTTCAGGCTGGCAAGGAGCTTAGGTATTACCCTCTTTTAGTTCAGTTGGTTTAAACCTGTCCTACAAATAGTAACCGGGTTCTAGAGGATCTCAATATCACTGACTACCCTCGATCGGCCATAATTCCAGTTTAGCAACCTTTTCTTGCAGCCGGAATCATCGCGAGAGTTTAGTCTCAATGAGTGTAGCATACTGCTACTGTTCTATGGCCAAGTTGGTCAATTTAAAGGTTCTAAGGTCATTTGGTGCTTAATGACCCCTTAGCAGACCCATATTCTTCTCGTTGTGCCACAAGGGATATCGGTACATACTAAAGCGCCACACCAACGTAGCTACTGCTTCAACAGTATCGGTCTATGCTGTACAGTTCCCTCACAGTTTATTGCTACTTATCTAAAGGGTATCCCCCAGATCCAGGTTAGGATCTATAGTAACTCCGATTCAAGCCCACAAAGATAAATCATACAAGTCAAGCAATTGAAAACAATATGAACTTATTCCTAAGGTACACCCCACTTATAAGTGTCCCCAGCAGAGTGGCCAGTTCTATGATGCGGTGGGAAGAACTGGTTGTTTTTTTGGTGTGCTGGTTTGTGTTTTGCGTTTGTTTTCGCAAAATGTCACGGTAAGCAAGAGTCGCCACCGAATTTTATTTTATCCAACAAGGAAAGGAAAAAAAGCACAGAAAAATTTCTTTTTCGAGATATTTCTCGGGTTCGGGGGGTAGATTATAGAAAGGGAAGGTATTAGCACCCTTTCTATCCGTGGTTATCCACGGGCTCTTAGGTACTTGCTCATATTGTTTTCAAAATTGTTTTCTTTATGCTTGTGGGTTTGAAAAAAATTTTGTTTTGAAACTTCGATTTAACTCTTGCTTCTGTCTTCAAGAGTATATGAAGTGTTATTGAAAACTTTGTTCGAAAAAGTGTAAGTGTGAAAAAGATTTTGTTTTTTGAAAGAGCAAGTACTTAAGAACCATCTACCTACTCGAAAAAGGAATCGTTCTATGCTATCTTCCTTTAGACAATGCTATCCCACTATTGATGAGTAGGTAGCACCGTCGTTGGTGTTTGAGGGCCAATTCGAATGCGGGACTTACGGTCACAAAAGCAATGTTAGGACGCTTTAGCGGTAACCCTAATGTCTTAGATCATTTTTTTTGAGGCAACAATATCCGAGGCAACCGTTTCGAGGCGACTATGATCTTTAGACCAGAGGACGACCTCTAAAGTGACCTATACTCAATGACCGCGTATGAAGGCAACCAAGTGGGGTGTACCCTAAGAGTGCGCATGTGTGAGTATGTCGTTTTCAGTTAATTTTTGTCTTTGGACATGTTAATGGTGATCTATGTTGATTTTAGGTTAAAACATTCAGTCTTGTCATGCATCCCTATTATCAAACATCTAACAGTTATATTTTGCGAAAAATAAATTGCGGAATTTAAATTACAAGGCGTCGGGTATTTACATCGCCAAAAACAACCCTTTAAAATTTAAATGCGGAAAAATAAATAAAGCAATAAAAACAATTAAATGGTCCTAATTATCTATTACATTCCGGGAACAAATACAATATTGAATAAATAGATCGCGTGCGGGAAAATTAAATTGAGCGCAAATAGGGTTTTGACCCTTTGTTATTTAAAGAAGAAAAAAAAAATTTGTTTGTTTTTGAATTAAGAAAGAAATTATCTAAGTTAATTATTAAATTAATAAATAAACTAATTAATTAATGAAAATAAATATTTTTGGTTTTTTAGTATTTAAAGAAATAAAATAAAATAAATTAATGTTAGTAAAAACCTAATTAAGTCTAATTAATTTTAATTATTTACAAAAAATATATTAAAGTTATTTATAATTAATGGCCTAAATTAATTAATAGATTTGTTAATAAAAAATAAAATACTAAAATTTAATTTGATAAAGAAAATATTTTTGGTTTTAATTTTATAAAAGAAAAAATTTGATTAGTTAGAAAATATAAAAAAATGATTAAATCAAATAAATGAAATAGAGAGAGAGAGAGAGAGAGTGAGGGGGTATGGGCCTGTTTTGGAGTGTTTGAGAAGCAATTCTGAGGCCCATTTGAATCTGGCCTCGTTTGACTTTTGAGATCCCCTGTGCACACTTGGACTTGGCTCCATGGTGGACCATAATCTCTTGGCCACCAGATTTGGCCAGGGGCCATCTGGCAATCAGATGCTTGAAGATGCATGATGAGCTTCATGCTTGGAGATACATATGATCACCTGGAAAATAATAATAACAAAGAAGTGAAGGACCTGGGATTCGAACCCAGGTCCTGTTGGATGTTGCCAGCGCTCGCTTGCCACTAGGCTATTGTGCTTCATTTGTTAACATATTAAACAATAATAATAAAAGAAGACGACTCATATGCCAGAAAAGATAAAACAAAGCGCGAAATTATTTGAATTGGCCATTGGGGAGGCGACACGCCATCGTCCCCTACCTTCAGCCCCCTGTAATTTTTCCTGCGGATTTGGATCCGCAGCTAAATGTGCAGGTCGATCCAAAAATTAACTCCAGGCCATAAAAACGACCTTCAAAGACATGGTTAGGTTCGTCTCCTTCCCCTGAGTGCAACCATGCCTTTCTCGTCAGCCAATTTTTCCTGAAAGAGAAATACCCAAAAACAAACCATGAAACCCTAGCTATGGTACTCGGCTTTATAGGTCAGATAAATACAATTAACTAATTCAAAAAGCTTTGAAATGTCACGAGGATCACAAATATATCAACGGTTAGCCCAGAGGATGCAAGAATGGTGAGTTATGATTTCGAATACAGGGCTAAGAAACGTGATACTTACAGCGTGTTTGGGTGTGTATGGGAACTTGTTTTTGATTGGTTTCAACTCAGTGAACCTCCAGGAATCGATTGTGATGCTTCTTGGCTTCTGAGATTGCCTCTAAGTTTGAATTCGAATTCAAGCTTTTTCACCACTTTTTTAAGTTTTGTTTTGCTTGTTCTTGCAGCCTCCAGCCCTTGTTTTCGTGTCTTAAGCCTCCTTATGTATTGTGGAATGCATTAGGTTAAGAATTATGGTCCAAATCTTCTCCCATCATGGCTTGCATGTTTGATTTAATTTCCATTTGAAAGCTTGCCAAATTTGTCAAAAAACCATCTTTTTGCACATGATCTTGTGTGATACGAATTTGATGATGATATTGATGAGAATCCAATCCTGAAAATAGCAAAAAATCTCATGTAATCAAAGTTTGGGATTTTATTTGATTTAATTTGATTTAAAATGAAATAATTCAATAAAAAATCAAATAAAATAATAAAATTGATAAATGGACACATGGATGAAGCTAGGACACGTGGACAATGATGCAAGCTCAAATCAGGTGGAAAAGAATGGGCCCATTTGACAAAATTTTATGTTTTGGGGATAGTTGACTTTTGGCAATTTTGCAAAAATGCCCAACTTCAACAATGCATAACTTCTTCAATTTTGAACTTTTGGAGGTGTTCTTGGACTTTCTAGAAAGCTTGAGATGTCCGTTAACCAACCCTTTTGGTATCATCTCATTTTGACATTCCATGCTCAAGTTATAAATTTTGACAAAAAAGGTGTTTTTGTTGACTTTCAAAAATGACCTATAATATCCAAATTTATAACTTCTTGTGAGTGCATTTTATGATCTTGGGGTATGAAGATGGATTGTAGTAAATTGCATCCTCTTCAAAATGAGCTTTGTATGGGTCATTTCTAATAAAGTATGAGAAAGTTATGCTTGGTCAAAGTTGAGTTGACTATTCCTACAAAACCCTAATTTAACAACTTTTGAGTCTTGATGAATTTTGAGCAATCCTTGATGAATCATGATCAACCCTTGATCAAATGATGAAATATCCTTCAAAATGAGAATGTTGACAAAAAATATTGAAGTTTGACTGTTTATAAGTCATAGTTGACTTTTGCCCTAGCACGGTCGATTTTTGGACCCTTTGAGCAATTGACTGGGCAAACTTCCTCTGCAAAGCTTGAAACTTGTCATGGATGATCTTGAGAACATATTAGGAAATTGGGGAGAACTTAAGGTAATTTGGGCTCAAGGATCTTGATGCAACACAAAACCCTAATTTGGGGAAGACTGCCTTAGGAGATGATTGTTTGTCCAACTTTTTGAGCAAGCTTGAGACACTTGGAGATTTTTCTTGCAATGTTTTGAGAAATAGGAGAGGGTAAATTTTGGGGTACAACACTCTGCCCTAGGCCTGATTATGTGGATTATGCCCTCATCCATCATCTCTTGTAAATCAGCCTTTATCTTATCGCAACCCTGTATATTTGTACTGCAAGTAGCACAACTGGCATGGTCATGCGTATAGTAGCTAAATTCATAGAGGTCTGCATGCATTTTCACAAAATCTCCTCTGACCAGTTTAATGTTAAAAATCCAGAAGTCGCCTGGACAAACGGCCACCATATTTACAGCATTTACTCCCCCATGCTTGGGTAGAGGATTATCTTTCACATTAGATCCCATGTCCTTGAAAGATAGAACACCGGACTTTACCAATTTATGCACCTCATTCTTCAACGGATAACAATTCTCAACATTATGCCCTGGTGCTCCCTGATGAAAAGCACATGTTTGGTCCGCCTTGTAATACTAAGGCAATGGTGACGGTATGGCGGGAGGTGGTCGTGTCTGGACCAACTTTTTCTGAATCAATGCTGGTAGTAGCTCTGTATAGCTCATGGGAATAGGGTCATAACTCTCCATTCTCCGATTAGACCTTTAATTCCCCTGCTGGGACGGTCTCTGGTAAGCAACGGTAGTCGGAGCGACATTCATAACAGGAGTAACTGAGGCAACTTATTGATGACGCTGATAATTCCTTCTAGGAGCGTTTACCCTCCTCTCTTGCATAATAGCATTTGCATCTCCCTCTTTCTTCTTGGTAAATCCATACGATGGCTTCTTTACACCTCCAGATCCTTCACTCTTCGTCAAACGGCCTTCTCTTACAGCCTCTTCCAAGCGGATACCCATTCCTACCATCTCAGTAAAGTCACTTGGTGCACTTGCTACCATCCTCTCATAGTAGAAAGTACCCAGCGTCTTCAAGAAAATCTTAGTCATCTCCTTCTCTTCCATGGGAGGAATCACTTGGGTGGCTACCTCACGCCATCTCTGCGCAGACTCTTTAAACGATTCCCTGTCTTTCTGAACCATGGCCCTAAGTTGATCACGGTCATGCGCCATATCCATGTTGTACTTGTATTGTTTGATGAATGCTTCTCCCAAATCATTAAAAGTATGGATATTGGCGTTGTCCAAACTCATATACCACTTCAACGCAACACCGGTCAAACTATCTTGAAAAAAGTGAATTAGCAGACGTTGATCATCAGTATGGGTAGACATTATCCTCACGTACATCACCAAATGAGCACGAGGGCAAGTGTTGCCCTTGTACTTCTCAAATTCCAGAACCTTGAACTTAGCAGGTATCTTAACATTCGGGACCAAGCATAGCTCATTCACATTCTTCCCAAATAGCTCTTTTCCCCTGAGGGCCTTCATCTCTCTCTGCATCTTGTAAAATTGCTCTTGAAAATCATCCACTCTTTCATAAAGACCCAAGTCTTCACTCGGCGGAGGGAAAGGACGACACACATCATCATTAACAAACAGAACCATATTCACCGAAGGAGGCGCAGCAGGAGCAGCATGCACCACAGGAAGTGCTGGAGTAACAATAGTCTGAACCACTGGAGTATCTTGAGGGCCAAAATTGAAACCTTCAGGTGAAAAATTCTCTGGAATTCCCCATGGATAACTTTGAGGCATACGGTTCTGAACAACAGTCGGAGTAGCAGATACGGGAACAGTCGGAGCTTCAGTAGTTGCCCTTGTTGGTTGAGCTTGAACACTCGGTGGCTGATTCTGAGCAGCCACCAGAGCTTCCATCAGAGTAGTCAAATTGGCCAAGCCGGCCTTCAAAGCAGAAACTTCTTCGTGCAGCTCGCGATTCTCTTGTTCTAAATTGTCCATCTTCTTTTTGAAATTAGCCTGAGTGTTGTAGTGATGAGTCAGCTTGCTGTTGAAGTAAAGAAGCTGGGTAAGACACCTGGATATGCATAACAAATGCAAGAAATATGTGCAATATGATGCATGATATGCAATGCACATGATTATTTTTAATTTGTTATTTAATATCTCAAAAGATTTAAAGTTTATAGACATATTGCAAACATCAAAGTAATACTGAAATTTTTTATTATAATAACTCCAAAATGGATTACAAGTTTTAATGATCCCAAGTACAAGATGAAAATAAAATCTAAAACCCTGAGAAATAAAACTGATGGAGATCACTCTATACGCTGACGCTTCCCCATGAACCTGTCAATCTGAGCCTTCAACCTCTGGTTTTCTTCCACATGTCTGATGGTAACCTTCTTTCAATCATTTGAGTAATCAACACCTGATTGAGGCTTAGGAGAAAATAAATCCCCTTGCCTCTCCATAGACTCTACCGCTCAACTCTTAAGGATCTCAATCAAGTCGTCTTTCTCTTTCAAATCTGCTCTATAAGAACTCTCTAAAGTTTGGAACTTGTTCTTCCAAGCATCCTTTTCCTGTTGCATCCTAACCAAAGCAAGTTGCAGCTCTTCCAGATCATATAATAAGGGAGGAATGGTCTTCACAAATAGATCAGGCATGGGTGTCTCCCGGGTATACGGCATCTTTAACTGAATGGCTCTCGATCGGACCCACTGAAGATATGGCTCCAAAGAAACAGCACCCCTAGGTCCCAAATCCTTCCTACCCTTCTTATGAATGTGACGCCATGCCTTCTCAATCTTCTCCCTAGCTTCCCTATGGTCTTACCCTTCCTTCAGAAAGAAACTACTCAAATGAATACTATTTGGTTTATCCCTCATTAGATAACCAAACTATCTCCGTGCAAGAACAAAGTTATAGTTAATTCCTCCCTTTGTACCAAGAAGAGGTACATTGAGGAAACTACCACAACTGTCAGTAATCTCTATATCCTGGTAATCTCGATGATACCAATAATTATCCAAGTGAGTAAGTTCCATGATCTTAAGAGCCCAACGGGGTTCCTTCTTGACATCCAAAAAAGCATCAGACTGAGGCATATGAGAGATAAACCATCAGTACAACAGAGGCGTGCAACAGATAATCACCCCCCATGATAAGAATTCCGAAGATGGATAGAGTAATAAGCATCACCCAACAGTGTAGGAACTGGGTTTCCAATCATGAAGATCCTGAGAACGTTAATGTCAACAAACTTGTCCATATTAGGAAATAAGAATAACCCGTAACTAAGTAGAGCAAAAATGGCCTCAAAAGCGACTGTACTCTTCATTCTGGCAAAGTAACGAGCTTTCTCCAATAAGAACTGAGCTGGTAATCCTCTAATACCTCCTTTAGTAGTCATATGGGCTTCCACCTCAGACTTCCCCAGGTGAATCAAAGCAGCAATGTCATGTGATTTTGGCTCACCCTCCAAAATAGTAAAAGGAACAGGATCGATAATAGGTAAATCCAATAGATAAGAATACTCCTCCAGTGTAGGCATCAACTGATAGTCGGGAAAAGTAAAGCAATGATACATTGGATCATAGAACTGGACCAAGGTCGAGAGAATTCCCTCCTTCATCTTCAGCTTCATGAGAGGAATAATGGATCCATTCTTCTTTTGAAAGTCTGCAGAACACTCGATCTCGGGAATTAGACTGATCAACTCATCTATCTTGGGATCCTTGAAACTGTACTTCCCAGTCTTTCTCTTTCCAGAATCCATGGTTAAAAAGTACTTGAGATATTCACAAATAGTCAACCTTTAAATCCCTTGAAATATGGTTTCTTCAAAAGATGCTTATGAGTGCATGGATGTATGATGCAACAATCACACACAAGATCACACATATAGGGTTCATAGGTTTAATGTCACGAGCATGAGGTCGAAGGTACTACCCATAAGGTGTTGGTCTAAAGTTATCACCTGCCGAACAAGGTTTTAGAGGTTCCCATAGTCTACATCCTTCCTTCGGATATTACCAACTTCCCGATTAACTCGGTAATTAGTAATATTCTCAAGAAAGACTCGTCTGAGTGTAGTATCGCGTGACAACTATTTCCGGATTACTCTGTTATAGCTTCCGCACTACACCTAAAAGGCCAAGATGGGTTTTGTATTCTACAGTCCTCAGTTTCAGCAGGCTCCCATGTCGAAAGCAGTACGTCTTCCCGATTACTCGGTAAACGACACTACAGTCAAAGGAGCCTCCACTGAGTGGGGGATCTCATGCCTCCTTTTTTGGGACTACTCCCTCAAAGTTAACATGACTATACCGCCCGTCATATCTTAAAGTTTGCCCAAGTCTGGGTATAGGACTTATGAGTAATCACCAAGCACCCTGAAAACCAGGAAAATCCAGACAAACATATATATAACATATAACACATAAACAACAATAACACATATACAGATATAAACAAATATAGGCTTAACCCACTTAGGGATGGACCAGCAAGAGGTCAATCTTTCCCCAATGAAGTCGTTATTTTTTATAGCAGTAGAAATGTTCAATACTAAGCCATTGGATTGACTAGACTTTATACAGATCAAAATAAAAATCGCCACCACGCTTTATTGTTTCCAAAGGAATGGGAAAAGAGCGAATAACCCAAAAAGAGGGGGAAAGATTCAAGGTAAGGGGATTGGTTATGCAAATGGAAGGTATTATCACCTTAAACATCTACGGTACTCCGCATGAGCCTCTTTGTAAAATCTGTATATTTTGGCTATAAAAATTGTTGTATATAAAATGGATGGTGGAGGTGAGAAAAGAAATATATATTTTTTATTATTATTGCACTAGTCGCGGTTGCGAATCTTTAGTTCCTACGTACCACCTTTCGTGCAATAGGGGATCAGGGCACACATAGTTCCTCTTTCAAAAATTTAAAACAACAAATGTGTTGGTTAATTTTATAAGATAAAACATCATCGTCATTGTCCGTGTGGAAAACACACCTACTACCCACAATCATGAGAAAGGAGAATTTGCATCATCTCAAAGTGGAGGATATGGCTTGGATTTCAAAATCAACAATGCCTCACTCAACACCCAAGTGGAAAATATCTCTCTTCACTATATATTGTAGAAGTATAGTTGTTTGCATCACTACAAGGATTGACAAGAGTTTAATATTTTAAGAAAAGTTTTAAAGGTACAAAGCCAAAGTGGCAAAAATGGTTTGAAATGAATTTGATTGACTTTTAGTATTCTCACAAAAAGGTTTCAAGGTATTATTAAGTTGGTTGGAGTTTATTTATGAAAATATTTTGAAAATACATGGACCTAAGTCCAAGTTTATTATGAAAATAGTTCAAGTTTCAAAACAAGAAGAGTTTTCAAAAGGAGGGAGAAAATTTTGAAATTAAAGAAGATAGGAGGATAATAAGAGACTATCATAAATCATAAGGTAAAAGCTAGGGATAAGAACCATCTAACCAACAAAAAGCCAATACTTGACATTATTAGCCAAGATAGAATTCCCATTCTTTGGATTGAAACCAAGCTAGCAAAGATACTAGACCTCTTGAGAGAACCAAACTTTAAGTGTATTAAGTCTTCACAAAAATTGGACAGAGTAAAGGCTGTATACGGGTGAATTCCAGATTACAAACAGTAATCTCAAAAACATGCACACAAAAACAAACAAGCAACCCAATGTCTTGAGGTAAACCTCAATAACTCTAGACAAAATAATTAGATAAGATCACAAGGTCTCCAAGATAGGCCAAGGTTTCTAATCTTAAGTCCAAGAAAAAGTCTCATGCTCCATAATGCCAAGGATAGCAACCAAATAGTCCAAGTACCATTAAAGATTTTTTTTGGGTTTATGTTGATTATTAATTATTTTAAGAAAGGAAAAGAAAAGCTCAAGTGAGCAAAGTAAAAATGGCAAGAAAATAAATGCTCAAATGAGCAAAGATGAAAATGGCATGAAATGTAAATGCTAAAAGTAAATAGTACATAAAGCATATAAAAGAATAAAAGCATAAGGTAAAACAAGTCAATAATGAGTGGTTAGTTGGATGACCATCTTGAAACTTGCATTTGGAACTCATTAGAGGATTGGTAGAACCAAAGCCTCCACACAACAAGTTGCATTTGCTTTTTGTCAAGTATATCATCCATTTGGAATTCTCATAAGTACCATTTAATGATCAACGATGTTTAAGTGATCCGCGTTGACCAAAGGTGTTGTAGATCCATTAGAGGATTGGTAGAACCAAAGCCTCCACACAATAAATCTCAAGGTTATTGGATCAAAGAGATCAAATTAACATACTTGGGCTTGCAATCATAAGTTTGGGCCACAAATAATCATTTATTCAAATCGGGACAAAATTTAGCGTTATGTTAAGCAATCGTAAGTGGACTTATATAGAAGTCGCACCTATTTTGAGGTCGGTCAATAGCAATCTATGCATCATTTATTTTGAGACATGATATAGAGATTATGCTCCAACAACATCTAGTGCAATAAGAAGAGGATGAGATGAAGAGGGATGGGGAAAAAATACACAAACCACATTTCAATTAACTTTTAATCAAACTATTATTAAAACCATTCATCCACTTTTGTGGAGTTAAACTCAACACCATGGATCCAATGATGTTAATAAAATTCATGATCTAAAATCTAACCCAAGATCATCCAGAAAATAGTCACAAAATAATATCACATTTAATATACACAAAAAAAGGATTTTAAAAATGTTTTAAAAATAGAAAATAATGAGAAAAATATCAACTATGTTCAAATTAATCAAGAAATAAAAAGTAAGACCATAGAAAAATCAGAAAAAGGCTCAAATAATTTTACAATTTTTTTGGTAATTTTTTAAAGTCATAAACTATTTTTAAAATTAAAATAAATGGGTAAAATAAACAAAAAATGGTAAAAATAGTAAAGTCAGAAACAAAAATAAAATAAGGTCACCAATATTTGTCACAATATCATTGGATCATTCCAAAATTTTTTCAGAACTTTAAAATGTATAAAAATATTTTTAAACATTTAAAACAAATCAAATAAGTGTAAAATTTATAAAAAAATACCCAAACATAAAATTAAATTGTGAAAAAAATAAAAATCAGAAAGAAAATAATCAAAAATATTTTTCATAATTTTTTCTGATTTTTTGGACTAAAAATGAATTTTCTATGATTTTTTGAAATTTAAAACAATTAAAATATAAAAATCAGAAAAAGAAAATAAAAGTAAAATATGTGGACCATTGGATGAGAGTCAAAATGCGTTAGTAATCAAATCCAAGGGATCTGGGGCGCTGTGCATATCATGGTCATTAGTGAATAATATACAGAATCATTAATTAAATTAGATTTGAAAAAAAATAGATGGCACGCCTTCATTGGTTGGAAGATGACACGTTGGTCATCTTCAACCTCCAGCCATCACGAATTACAGGTCTCTCAAACCCTAAAATCAGAAGTTCAGACCTATGTCATTCGCTTTGTCTCTTCAAGACGAAGACAACCACACCCTCGCGCCAAATTTATATAAACTGTAGCTCAAGCAATCTGGAAGGAAAGTTTTGAAAAGGGATTTGAAATTTCATGATCAAAACATGTTTCCAGTAAAAGATAAGTGTTGCGACTAGAACCAAGTCAATGAGAGAAACACAATGATATCATAGTTTTGAAGAATTGATGAAGGAATCTACCTATTGAAGTTGAATTGTAGAGCTCTGAAACTGGACTTCTATGGAGCAATATAGGGCACGATTCTTGAATGTAATTATGTGGTTAGCTTCAGGGAAGATCAAGGAAGGTGAATTGATGGAAAAATTGGATTGAAAAAGGCTCGAGAATGGATTTTGAAGTTACAGAAAATTGAGTTATGAAGTAAGTTTGACAGGGTGATTCTGGCTATCCAAGCTTGGGAAATTGAAAGGGATAGTTCATGTATTTATAGGAGAAGCGAATGGGATCAAAAGGAAGAGTGAATGATGCATTTTGGAGGGAACTCGTGCAAACCTGATGCACGAGTGAAGTGTGATCCAAACTTCATCAAAACTCATCCAATTCTTGCGTTTTAATGCACCAATCCACTTGGGAAAGTTAACTAATCATGTTTAGACCCAAAACGCGTGTTAATTTGAGGTTTAGAGGTTGTAACATGAAATTCAAATTCTGACTTGCAAGGAAACTTCAATTCCAAGTTACCATTTTTGAAACTATGGCATTCTCAGCTCAAGGGGTCTCAAGGCATGATTCTTGATGCTTTGGAAATATGAAGTTACAAGATTTGCAATGGAAAAAGAATGGAATCAAATGGATGCTTGAGCTGAAAGTTGCATTGAGTCAAAGTTGAAGAAAAAGGGTTGACTTTCCATACTTAGAAATATTTCAAATTCTTCTTAAATGACCTATAATCTTTTGCATCCAAACATGGCCTTCCGCTTCGAATTTGCTCTTGACCAAAAAAGATGGAATGAAGTATATCTCTTAAATGACATTTTGAAACTAGAGCCACTCAAAATCTCCAAAAGTTGAGCATGTTATGACTTGTTGAATTTGGCCAAAAATCATGAAATGACCTATAATCTTTTGCATATTTAAGGAAACTTCCATCCATTTTCCCACTTTGCACATAAAATAAGGCATAAAGTTCACATATTCAAGATCATTATGGAAAAATAATGGACTCAAGGTGATGAAAATTGACCAAGTTATGATCATTTGAAGTTACTTATGTAAAATTATGGATTCATCTGGATGACTTGTAATCTTTCTTCTTCACCAAGTTTCTTCCACATGAAAACTATTTGGAATTTTTGAACTGATTCATTGATAACCCTTTAAAGATAAGGATGTCTTTGGAATCACTCAAAAATACCAAAAGGTGAGCAAGATATGATCCTTTGAAGTTCAAAACCCTAGCTTCTAGACCAAGAGAATGCCTTGAGGAACTTTGACAAGTTTGAACAAACTTCTTGTACCAATATTCTTGTTTTGTGAATATAAGTTGTTGAGGATGATGATGAAGACTCATATCCACCAAAACCACTTCCATATCTTTAATTTTGAGAGAAATATGCTCTTGTGACCAATAGGAACAAGGCCTTGTCCAAACATGATAACTTCTCCAATCAACCCCTTGTACTTTTTGAGTCAAATCTAATAACCTTGAAATGTGATGAACCAAAGCAACCTTGCCATGCCAATTCTTCCAAAACCAATCCATTGGTGAGGTTTGAACTTCTCAAGCTATATTGACTAGGGCATGGAAAAAAACTCATGAACCCATGGAGTAACTTGTTAAATCTTAATGCCCTTCACCTACATGGATAACAAGCAAGACAAACCAACATTGCATTTTATTAGTTAAATGAAGAAATCAAAACAATATTCATGATCACAAAAGGAACATAAGTCAAGGTGCTTGGTAATCTCTCAAAAGGAGCAAAACTCAAATTAGGGAGGGGAACCAAGAATCCTAGTGTGATCTTGTTGTGAGTGAATCAACATGGTATGATAAAGGGATCTTAGGGGAAAAAATTGGGGTACAACACTCTCCAGAAGATTAGAAACTGGGTTTATCTCCCCAACAAACTACACATTCCCCAACTTGAATTTACCTCTCAGACTATTACAAATCAAGGGACCACAACTCCTCTTCCTCAGTACACTCTTCTACAATCCCTAACAAGTTACTGTGAAGCCTGGACCTGACCAGATATCAGTCCAACTTCATCCTTTCAAGCAAGTTACTGTGAAGCCTGGACCCGACCAAATATCAGTTCAACTTCATCCTTTCAATCAAGTTACTGCAAATCCTGGACCCGACCAAATATCAGTTTAATTTCATCCTTTCAAGTAAGTTATTGCGAAGCCTGGAGTTCGACCAGATAACAATTAACTTCATCCACCTCAGAAAGTTGCTGTGAATCCTGGAATTCGACCAGAAAGTTACTGTGAAGCCTGGAATCATTACCATAACATTTTCAATAACCATTTCAAGGATCTCAAGGGCCTATGATGCAGGTTCATGTTAAACCAGACGCTTATCAAGGGGCAAAAGGATTTATTCTCTAATCAAACACCGTCAAAGATCGAAGCATGGTAACTTGAGTGAAGGGCTATGACCCACTTGACATGGTGAGCTTGGTTCCCATGGAAGGACATCCACCGATGCGAAGTTATCCAATCAAAGTTATTGATCAAAATTCAACTTCTAACATATTTTGTGTTTACCCCGCGAGGTCCTTGAAAACATGCATCCACATACCATGCATCATATCATGACAGGTGTCTCCCATACAGGTCTCCTTATATTCCTACTGTTTATTTCAGTAAGATGGATATGGAACAGGCGGTGGAGGATCTCCAAGCACAAAACACTCAATTCCAACAAATGTTCTTGGCTCTGGCTAAGGAGAAGGAAGATCTTAAAACACTCTTCACCAAATGGAGCAACAAGAAGAAAAGGGATGTCATCCTTAACGTGGGAAGAAGGTCCAAGGGGCATGCCCAGATAGCTAAAAAAGAAGATGATTCTTCTGAAGAAGAAGACAGTCAAGAAGAGGAAGCTAGAAGCATTAGAGCTAACATAACTACTGATGACAAAGACTACTCTGAGGAGCAGTATCCACCGGCGGATGAAAAATACACACAACTTGAAGACAGACTAAAAGCTGTGGAGATCCAAGTTATGCCTGGATTGAACTTAGGATACATGGGTTTGGTTTCTAGGGTGTTCATCCCACCAAAATTCAAAATCCTTACCTTTGCCACGTATGATGGGGTCTCTTGTCCTAAGGTGCATTTGAAGTCTTATGTCCACAAGATTCAACCATACACCACTGATCAGAAGCTCTGGATCCATTTCTTCCAAGAGAGTTTAGATGGGACGTAACTTGAGTGGTTCTATCAATTGGAGAGTTCCAAAATTCACACTTGGGAAGATCTAGTTGATGCTTTCTACAAGCATTACTGTGATACGGTGGGAGAACTGACTTGGGATGTTTTGCGTTTGGTCGCAATTGTTGCGGTTAGCAAGAGTCTCCACCGACTTTTCTTTTATCCAAAAAGGAAAGGTGGAAAAGAATAGGAAAGACCTTTGAGATTATTTCTTGAGTTCGGGGGGTAGATTATAAAAAGGGAAGGTATTAGAACCCTTTTCATCCATAGTCATCTATGCGCTCTTAGTTGCTTGATAGATCACTAGCTTTTGTTTGAAAATATGCTTTGTGTGGTTTTTGAAAGTATTTTGAAAAGGCGCCTTCGTTTAGGAAAACTTTGTAATGGTTCTCGTTTGTAAGAACGTATAAGAAGTGTTGGACTTTTGAAAATATTTTATGTTTGGAAAGTGTTTTGAAAGTGTTTGTTTTGAATGTGAGCAAGGATGTTTGTTTTGAAAATGAGCAAGCATGTTTGTTTTGAAAGTGTGCAAGCAACTAGGAACAATCTACCTACTCAAAAGTATTTTGTTCATTTCCTCCTTTCTTTGATATTTCTATCTTACCATTGATTTGGTGAGAAGCCTTATCTTGGAATGTAAAGGGACGGGCGCGGGTCATCGTATAGCCATGATAGCAATGTTGTGAGATATCTTAGCATTTCTCTTTGAGGGACTAAGATCATTTTGAAAGGCAACATTTGTAGCATCATCGAGGGACTATGATCTTGTATTTTTGATTTGTTTTTGCTAAGACATACCATATGCATAACATGGACATTTTTGTAAGGCAACAAAGTGGAGTTTACCCTAGGGGTGCAAGTGTGCAAGTGTGTTTCATTTACATGCATTGTTTATCTTGAATTAGGGTTTATTAATTGTTGATTTTAATCTTGCCATACAAACCCTAATTACTAACATTTATATGAAAGCGATAAATTGCGGAAAGTAAAATTACTACGCTATTACATCATTAGGGGAGGGGGTGTACAAATTTACAAATGGGGATTGCAAGAAAATTAAACCTAATTAGCTATTACAACCATATTGAATAATGTACAAGAATTGAAAATATAATATACAAGAAGATAAAAGGAAAGGAAATGATTTTTTTTTGTTAGGTTTTTATGAAAGGGCTTAGTTTTGACCTAATTAAGAAAATGATTAATTGAAATTAAATAAAATTAAACCTAAACTAATTAAGAAAAGAAATTAAGTTAGAAAACATTTTTAGGGTTTTTTATGAAAGGTTTTAAGTTAATAATATGAAAATTAATTAATTAAAAGAAACTTAAGTCCTAAATTAATTTCAGATAATAAGAAAATAATAATAATTAAACCTAAATCTAAATATTAATTTACTAAGAAAAGGAAATTAATTTATAAAGAAAATGTTTTTGTCTTTTTTGTTTTATAAGAAAATAAAATAAATAAGTGTGTAAATAATAAATAAAAATATTTTTGGATATTAATAAAAATAAAAATAATAATATTAATAGTAATAAAAAATAATAAAGAAAAACTGAAATAAAATAAAATAAGAAAAAAGAAAATAAATTAAATTAAAATAAAAATGTTTGGGCCAGGTGTGTGAAAGTGAAGTCAGGGGTGAGAGGTCAGCAAAATCTAAGGCCCACTGACTTAAGGCCCAGGCGTTGCTGTTTGTGACAAAAAAGGAGGAAAGTGTGAAAAATGAAAACAAAAGGTAGCGTTGGGTCTTGAACTCATGACCCTTACCATACACGCGCGCTACCTTTGCCACTAGGATGGTTGTACATATGTTAACATAAGTGAAATGAGAAATACATAACATAAGTCAAGTCCTGAAAATGACTTCATCTTCGACCTCCAGCCATAGTTCCTGTAACTTTCTCATTTCTCAACAAAAATGAAAGATACAAACATGAAAGTTACTCCATTTTCCATATGAATCCAACTATATAAATATCATAAGCTATAAATCAAAGATGAATGAGAATTTCTAAAAGTACCAAATTATGACCTAACTTTTTTTAGAGATTCAAACTAAAATTCTTAAGCTCAATCAATGTAAATGAAATCTATGGACATGTACAGTTTCAGGGCAATGATATCTACATTTTATCTTCATAAATGCAAGGTTAACAATGCCTAAATGAAAAGATAGAAGTTCAGAAAATATACCTCAAAACTAGAAATTGTGAAATGCAAGTGAGCTTGATTCAAGGTGTTGCAATTATTAGGTTAGCTTCCTCAAGTTCCCAAGAAGCTAATGCAATGATTAGCTTGAGCAATGGATGGCTGAAATTGCCTGGAAAAGTCAACTTGTAGAGCTCTTTTTTGGTTATGGAGGTTGATGAAGATGGAGTTACAGTTATGAAACAGAGACATGGATGGACTATATTTGATGCGTAGGAGCTTTATGATTGAGTAAGAAGGAAAACGCGTGAGGGAATTGTGAGTTACAAGTTTAAAGTCAGAATGTGCATATAAATGGAGTTTTGATGCAAGTTCTGATTTGAGGGAGTTTCGGAGAGTTTCAGGGTGCTTAAGCTCGTGTCTTATCTCACAAATAGTGCCTCTATTTAAAAGCAACAAGTTTTGAGACTTGTATTTGATCAGAATTCAAAATCACATGTTTAAGCTCAACATGTGATTTTCTTGAGAAATCAACTTTCAATGCCTTTTGTACTTGCTATTGTAGAGTGGTTATGCTTTAAACGAACTTGCTTCTGACTTTGTATATGGAGTGTGATCAGAGGGAACAAATGATAGGCTCGAGAATTTACTATGTGCATAAAGCTTGCTTTTCAAGAATGGCATTGTTAACTTTCTTCCCAAAATGGAAAATTAAATTGGACCATGCTTAAACCACTTGGATTATAGCTCAAAAGTTTGTATAATCCATTAATGATGGATAGATACACAAGTTAGAAGGCCTGCAAAGAAAGATTATGCAGCCTAATAATAAGATTGGATTATGTGTTCATCAAGAAATGGCTTGTAATTCAAGTTTGAAACCCTAACTTCTTGCCTTCGATTCTCCTAGATCAAGTATAATCTCAATGTGTTCTTAGAAATTTTGGAAAGCTTGTAGCATCCTCTACAACCTCTATGTTGGACATTTTTGAAGGTTCATCTTGGAACTATGTGAAAAATTTCCATGAAGTTAGGTCAAAATCCTGCCTAAACTAGGGCAAAATTTCACTAAGTTTTTCAAGTTTCATGAACATGTCTTCACAAAATCATAACTTGAAATCTAAGCATTTATAGAAAACGTTATGCTCTACAATGTTTTAGATCTCATTTATATCTACAACTTTCATGTTGGAAGTTTCCTTTGAATCATCTTGCATCATGGCGTAAATTTGGCATAAAGTTATGAAAAAAAACATGAATTTTCAACACTTAGAAAAATTCTAAGTCTTGGAAATTTTGACTTTTCAAAAATGAAATCTTGACTTTTTGATTTCTTGATGAACAAGTTTCATATATTGACATGTCTTGATGAATTGTAATCTTTGAAACTTGATTTTATTCAAAAAGTCAAAGTTTGACTTTTCAGTGTACAGTTGACTTTTCATTAGTGACTTAAATTCAACTATCAATCAATTTAACTTGAGAAATTTTTTGAGCCATGCCTTTAGGTCAAAATGAAGAATTTGAATCCTTGAGGTCATGTCTCAAACCAATAAGTCATTTGTTAGGTCAAAAATCAGAAATTGAACCTTCCTAGTCAAAACCCTAATTTTTACCATTTTGCCCTTCTGATAACCTGATTAAATTTATTGAGGAATTTTGATTCAAACTTGATCAAATGACATATATGAGTTCATAATGTTGACATGGACCAAAGATTATGAAGTTGGACTATAAATTGACCACAATTGACTTTTTCCCCAATATAGCTGATTTTAGGTCAATTGATCAATTGACTGGGCAAAAATGTGATCCATTATTTGAAACTTGACATGAGCAATCTTGAGGGTCCAAAATGATCCATGAAAGTAATATGGTGCATTAAAAGTCCATTTGTCCTTTTGAAAACTCAAACCCTAATTTTCAGTTATCAGTGCTTAAGGAGGTGTCTTGAGCTGATCAAACCTTGTGTACTCTGGAATCAATGAAGATCTTGTGAGAGATTACTTGAGAAATGAGAGGGAAAATTTTGGGGTACAACAGCTGCCCCTATTTAATCTTCTTAAACCTGAAGAGTTAGATTGGCGGATCTGCCATTCGTGACTTGAAGGTGGAAGATGATTGAACACTAAAGTGCCCAAAAATTTGCACTCGAAGATGTATTTGGAATGGGCTTATAGATGCCATTTAGTGGAATGATGGTAAATACTGGAAGAAGTATCAGCATAAATCTTTGGTCGATTTATACTAAAACTCGATGTTTCACCTGTGGGAAAAAAGAGTTAGTCAAATGCAGATGTATGTGTGATGTTCACAAAATATGGTATTATGCTAAATGCATTTTGTATGTATATGCTATGATGTATGAATGTGGGATGCATGTTTGTTTGCGAAAATAAATCCCTGACTACTGTTGAGGATTTCTGGGAAACTGAATCCCGGATTGGTGTGGAGGATGAAGAATATACATATCTTCAAACTTGGTTGAAAGAATGCTTCCGTTGTGGAATATCTCTTGAATTTCAGCTGTTATCTGGTTAGATCCAGGCTTCATAATAATTTGTTGAGGATGAGGAATTCAACTGCTATTTGGTCGGATCCAGGCTTCATAGTAACTTACTAGGGAAGAATAAATTAACTGTTATCTGGTTGGATTTCAGGCTTCGTAAAAAATTTCTTGAAATTGAACTGTTATCTGATCGGATCCAGGCTTCGCATAATTCTTGAAGTGGTAACTACTATCTGGTCGGGTATAGGCTTCATAGTTTTTGAAAAGTTATAATGTTATCTGGTTGGATCCAGGCTTCATAGTGTCTTGCTGGGGATTGTATCTAGTTGTTATCTGGTCGGACTCCAAGCTTCACAATAACTTGCTTGAATAGACGAAGTTGAACTGATATCTAGTCGGACCCAGGCTTCACAGATTTTGAGGTGGATGAAATTCATTTCCATATGGTCGGGTCTAGGCTTCATAATAAACTTGTCTGAAGAGATAGAGTTGAACTGATATCTGGTCGAGTTCAGGCTTTACAGTAACTTGCTTGGAACTTAGTTGTTATCCGGTCGGATTCCAGGTTTCACAACAAACTTCTGAGGGGAATTGATATCTGGTCAGATCCAGGCTTCACAATAACTTACTTGAAAAGGTGAAATTGAAAATTGATATCTGGTCGGATCCAGGCTTCTCAGTAACTTCATGGGGTAAAGGCAAACTCTACTGGGGAAAAGAACTTAAGCCCTGGTCTGGTTGAGTCTTGGTTCTTCAATATCTCGAAGAGTTAAACTATTATTTGGTCAAGCCCAGGCTTCATAGTATTTTAAAGATGTACTATTATCTGGTCGGGTCCAATCTTCATAGTATCTGGAAAAGTTACATTGTTATCTGGTCGGGCCCAAACTTCTAAGTGTCTTGAGAAATTAACTATTATCTGGTCGGGTCAAGGCTTCATAGTAGCTTGAAAATTGTACTATCATCTGGTCGGGTTCAGGCTTCATAGTATCTTTTGGAGATAGTAAAGGTTTGTTGACGACTTTTCTAGGGATTAGGGGTTGTGGCCCTCTGATTTGTAATAGTCTGAAAGGCAAACTCGAGCTGGAGAGGATAAACTCAGCCGGGGAAGACAGACTCAGCTGGGGAAGATAGACTATGTCAGGGGAATTTATTGTTCATTGATTATTGTATGTTAGGGAAATAAACCTTGTTGGAGAAATAAACCCCGTTGATCAATACTTGATGAACTGCTGACGTGGTGAGTTCTTTTAGAGAGAGATCCACAAGGCTTCTTCTTGTAGGACCAACTTAGTTGGGGAGAGAGCCGTTAAGAGATTGAGACTCTGGCTGGGAATCAAACTATGCAAAGAGACTTTATGGGTAGCTCTGTTGGGAAAAGGTTTATTGTAGCCATTCTTGTGGGGATAATGCTAATGAAATAACTCTGTGGGGATATTCCATATACATAAAAGAGATGCTTACTGTTGCTTAGCAGGACACATGTGACAAATAGTTTTAATTATGTCCACATGCATATGTTCATTCAATTTTAGTCATTGGACAACTTTGCATTCAAAACATAAACATAAAGTTTGCACTTCAAAGTATATTTGTATTGATATTTTGACATGAATAGGCGTTTTTTGTACAAAGAGACGGAGATCCTAGTAAGAGGAAATCATCGAAAGGAAAACAAAGATTGAAAACAAAAACAAATAGCCATGTGGAAATGATCTCATTGCATTCTAACTCTATTATTGCCCCAATGTCTTCGAATGCCCCTTGCCGTTGACAGAAGTTGATTGGATTGATCTTGGACCGTTTGAACTCGGACCTTGGTGATAAAGTTGACTGTGGTGATTCCACGAGACATAGTCATATGCTTGCAATCCTTAACTTTTGCCTGGACCTCCCTTTCGGGTTTTCTGCCCACCAGGATACCCATTTTTTCCTAAGTCGCCCTTTCGGGTTTTCAACTTGCCGGGTGTACAATCTTTTGCATATATCCCTAATTTTTGCCCAAACCTTTTGGTTTGTTGGGATGCCCTTATTTTTCCTAGGTGTGTCAACCTAGCGGGTCCTTTATGCGTAGTATTTTTTAACTATGTTTGCATTCATAGGATATGGGAAGTCTTCACCATCCATGGTAGTCAGCATCATGGCACCTCCAGAGAACTCTCTTTTGACAACAAATGGCCCTTCGTAGGTGGGAGTCCATTTGTCTCTGGGGTCTCCTTGTGGCAGAATGATGCGCTTTATCACCAAGTCACCAGCTTGATATACTCGAGGCTTGATCTTCTTATTGAAAGCCTTAATTATACATTTTTGGTACGTCTGACCATGACAAACAGCAGCCAATCGCTTCTCATCAATCAAGTTCAACTGATCCAATCTTGTATGAATCCACTCATCTTCACCTAGACCTGTTTCATTCATAATCCTTAATGAGGGAATCTGAACTTCCACTGGCAGAACATCTTCCATGCCATAGACCAAAGAAAAGGGAGTTGCCTCAGTTGATGTTCAGACTGAATTACGGTAGCCATGAAGAGCAAACGGTAACATCTCATGCCAGTCATTATAGGTTACTACCATCTTCTTCATAATCTTCTTAATGTTTTTGTTGGCCGCTTCGACTGCGCCATTTATTTTAGGTCTATATCGAGAAGAATTGTGATGCTTGATCTTGAACTGAGTACAAAGTTCGGTAATCATAGTGTGATACGGTGGGAAGAACTGACTGTTTTTGGATATACTAGTTTGCATTTTGCGTTTATTTTCACAAAATATCGCGGTAAGCAAGAGTCGCCACCGTCTTTTATTTTATCCAACACGGAAAGGAAAAAAGCACAGAAAAATTCCTTTTTCGAGATATTTCTCGGGTTCGGGGGGTAGATTATAGAAAGGGAAGGTGTTAGCACCCTTTCTATCCGTGGTTATCCACGGGCTCTTAGGTACTTGCTCATATTGTTTTCAAAATTGCTTTTCTTTGTGTTTGTGGGTTGAAAAAAAGTCTTTGTTTGAAAAGGAGTGTGAGTGTGAAAATTTGTTTTGTTTTGAAAGAGCAAGTATCTAAGAACCATCTACCTACTCGAAAAAGGAATCGTTCTATGCTATCTCCCTTTAGACAATGCTATCCCACTATTGATGAGTAGGTAGCATCGTCGTTGGAGTTTAAGGGTCAATTCGAATTTAGGGACTTACGGTCACCAAAGCAATGTTAGGATGCCTTAGCGGTAACCCTAATGTCTTAGATCATTTGTTTTGAGGCAACAATATCTGAGGCAACCGTTTCGATGCGACTATGATCTTTAGACAAGAGGGCAACCTCTAAGGTGACCTATACTCAATGACCGCTTACGAAGGCAACCAAATGGGGTGTACCCTATGAGTGCGCATGTGCGGGTGTGTTGTTTTCAGTTAATTTTGTCTTTATACATGTCAATGGTTATCTAAGTTGATTTTAGGTTAAACATTCAATCTTGTCATGCATACCTATTATCAATCATCTAACAGTTATATTTTGCGGAAAATAAATTGCGGAAATTAAATTACAAGGCGTCGGGTATTTACATCGCCAAAAGCAACCCTTTGAAATTTAAATGCGAAAAATAAATAAAGCGATAAAAGTAGTCCTATTAAGCTATTACATTCCGGGAACAAATACAATATTGAATAAAATGGATCGCGTGCGGGAAATTAAATCGGGCGCAAGTTCTAAGGTTTTGACCCTTTGGTTATTAAAGAAAAGATTTTTTTGATTATTTTTGAGTTTTTGGTATTTAAAGAAATAAAAATAAATTTAATCAATATTAATAAAACCTAATTGTCTAAGTTAATTTTAATTATTGCAAAATATATTAAAAGTTATTCCTAATTAAAACTAAATTAATTAAATTAATATTGTTAACAAAAATAAAATACTGAAATTTAATTAATAAATAAAATATTTTTTATTTTTAATTTTATGAAGAAAAAGATTTGATTGGTTAGTTAATAATTAAATAAAAATAAAACAAACAATTAAAATAAATAAAAATAAATAGAAAGAGTTAGGGGTGTGGGCCTGATTTGGAGGCTTGCTTAGCAATTCAGAGGCCCAATTACGTTGGCCTGGCTTGACTTCCCTGGATTCCATGTGCACGCACTGACTTTGCCCATGGTGGACGTCCATCTCTTGTCCTTCAGATCTGGCCATTGGCCATCTGTCCATTGATTAGATGATGGTGTATGATGCGTTGTTGTTCCTCATGCGCACTGGAATGTCTGAAGAAATAAAATAACAAATAACATGGGGGACCTGGGATTCGAACCCAGGTCCTGTTGGTCATTGGATACACGCCACTACCACTCAGCCATCACGCTTTAGTTGTTAATTATACACAAAATAATGATAATAAAAGAAAACACGTGAATATGCCAGAACAAAAAAATAAAACGCGCGAGTATTTGAACCAACCATAGGGGGAGTGACACGTCTCCATCCCTGACCTCTAGCCCTGTGATTTTTACATGCAGATTCAGATCCGCACCTGAATTCGTAGGTCAACCCTAAAATCAATTCTAGGCCATGAAATTTCTTCACAAGACCATGGTTAAGCTCGTCTTCCTCCTCCGGTCATGCCCATGGCCATTATTGGAGCTGATTTTGGCTGTAAAAGAAATGCCCAAAAAACAAACCATAAAACCCTAGATTCGGCTATGGGATTACAGTCCAGAAAAATGCAATTGGATGATATAGAAAGCTTGGAAATTGAACGATAATCATGAATATGCAAAGAGTTTGTAAGAAAGGTGCAAGAATATGGATCCACGAATTAAAACGAAAAGTGGTCTTTTGAGACACTTACAAAGCTTTTGAGCGTGTATGGGATCTTGCTAGAGGTTGGTTCTGACTCAGTGAACCTCCAGCAATTGATTGATGTTGAGTTTTGCTTCTGAATTTGCCTCCAAGGATGATTTCAGTTTCACACTTTTTGTCAATTTTTGCAAGTTTGGTTCTCGGTGTTCTTGCAGCCTCTAGGTACCAATTTCGTGTGCTTTTACTTGTATATGTAATATGCAATGCATTAGGTCAAGAATTATGCTTTGAATCTTTGCACATCAATGCCATGGGATTTGATTTGATCCACCATTGAAAGCTTGCCTATTTTGTCAAAAATCCAATCTTTTTGCACATGGAATGCTTGATATGAATTTGATACACTTGATGATGATGATTCAATCCTGAAATAGCCAAAAAGAGATCAAATAATCAATGTTTGGATTTAATTTGATTAAAAATGAAATAATTCATTAAAAAGTCAAATAAAATAATAAAATTGATAAATGGACACAAGGCTGAAGCTAAGACACATGTGCAATGTTGCAAGTTCAAATCAAGTGGAAAAGAATGGGCCCATTTGACAAAATTTGAAGTTTTGGGGATAGTTGACTTTTGGCAATTTTGCAAAAATGCCCAACTTCAACAATGCATAACTTCTTCAATTTTGAACTTTTGGAAGTGTTCTTTGAATTTTTAGAAAGCTTGATATGTCATCTAACCAACCCTTTTGGTCTCATATCATTTTTATATTCCATTATCAAGTTATAGGCTTTGGCAAAAAAGGTGTTTTTGTTGACCTTCAAAAATGACCTATAATGTCCAAATTTATAACTTCTTGTGAGTGCATTTTATGATCTTGGGGTATGAATATGGATTGAAGGAAATTTCATCCTCTTCAAAATGAGCTTTATATGGGTCATTTCTCATAAAGTATGAGAAATTTATGGTTGGTCAAAGTTGAGTTGACTTTTCCTACAAAACCCTAATTTAGCAACTTTTGAGTCTTGATGAATTTTGAGCAATCCTTGATGAATCATGATCAACCCTTGATAAAATGATTAAATATCCTTAAAAATGATAATGTTGACAAAAAATCTTGAAGTTTGACTGTTTATAGGTCACAGTTGACTTTTGCCCTAGCAGAGTCGATTTTTGGACCCTTTGAGCAATTGACTGAGCAAACTTCCTCTGCAAGGCTTGAATTTTGATATGGATGACCTTGAGAATATATTAGGACATTGGGGAGCACTTGAGGTCATTTGGACTCAAAGATCTTGATGAAACACAAAACCCTAATTTGGGGTTGACTGCCTTAGGAGATAGCTTGACTGTCCAACTCTTGAGCAATCTTGAGCCACTTGGAGATTTTTCTTGCCTTGTTTTGAGAAATATGAGAGGGAAAATTTTGGGGTACAACAGCTGCCCCTGTTCAATCTTCTTAAACCTGAGGATATAGATTGGCTTTCGTGCCTTTCGTGATCCGAAGGTGGAAGATGATTGAACACTAGAGTGCCCAGAAATTTGCACTCACATGAAGTGGTATCAGCCTGGTGATGTCGGGAATGGGCTTACAGATGCCATTTGGAGACTGTTGGTAGGAGGTCTTCGAATGGAATAAGAATCAGGGAGATCTTAGCATCGATCTGATTGAACCAGAGAAGGTCTTGGATTAACTTTGACTGGATAAGAATCAGAAAAGTCTTAGAATCGATTTAACTGAACCAGGGAAGGTCTTGGATTAACTTTGACTGGATAAGAATCAGAAAAATCTTATAATCGATTTAACTGAACCAGACAAAAGTCTTAGAATATCTTCAACTAGGATAAGAATCAGGGAGATGTTAGCATCGATCTGACTGAACCAAAGAAGGTCTTGGATTGACTTTGGCTGGATAAGAATTAGAAAAATCTTAGAATCGATTTAACTGAACCAGACGAAAGTCTTGGAATATCTTCAACTGGAATAAGAATCAGGGAGATCTTAGTGTCAATCTGACTGAACCAGAGAAGGTCTTGGATTAACTTTGACTGGATAAGAATCAGAAAAATCTTAGAATCGATTTAACTGAACCCGGCGAAAGTCTTGGAATATCTTCAACTGGAATAAGAATCGGGGAGATCTTAGCGTCGATCTGACTGAACCAGAGAAGGTCTTGAATTAACTTTGACTGGATAAGAATCAGAAAAATCTTAGAATCGATTTAACTGAACTCGACGAAAGTCTTGGAATATCTTCAACTGGAATAAGAATCAGGGAGTTCTTAGCGTCGATCTGACTGAACCAGAGAAGGTCTTGAATTAACTTTGACTGGATAAGAATCAGAAAAATCTTAGAATCGATTTAACTGAACCCGACGAAAGTCTTGGATTAACTTTGACTGGATAAGAATCAGAAAAATATTAGAATCGATTTAACTGAACCAGACGAAAGTCTTGGAATATCTTCAACTGGAATAAGAATCAGGGAGATCTTAGCGTCAATCTGACTGAACCAGAGAAGGTCTTTGACATAACTGAGAATATAACTGCATCTTTCCTGAAAGGTAAAGGTCAGTCATATGCAATGCATGATATGGATCAAGCAATGATGTTTTCAAAATAAATGAGATTGTGTTATATGATGCGTATATGTATGCATCATGATATATGGAAATGTAATGTTTTAACTGGGGAAAATAAATCTCGGGTAGCTGCTGGAGAATAGAGTTAGATTCTTCGTTTCCGCTGGGGACGACGGACGAAGATGATAAACCTGCAGGAGAGGATGACTATATTGGGGGGAATAAATTGATGGGGAGATTACTCTGTGGGGAAGAGATGTTCTGCTGAAGATTCCACTGATAAATTCCATCGGGATGAATTATCGTTGCTGGTGATATTGACTCTATTGAGGATTGAATTCCCGTTTGTGAAAGGAAAGAACTTCGCTAGGGATGATCTTCAGTTACGGCTTCACTGGGGATAACCTGTTAGACTTTTGTAGGGATAATCTTCTGAGCTTTGCTGGGAATGATCCTTTGAACTCGGCTGGGGAGATTTATTTTTATACTCCGCTGGGGATAAACTTCCAGAGTCTATTGGGGATGATTCTCCCAACTCCATTGGGGAAGCTTTTTCAGACTGCGCTGGGAAAATTTTAACTCCACTGGGGATATATTGCACCCTGTCGGAGAGCATTCTTATACTCTGTTGGGGAATATTAAGACTGTCAGGGATATCAAGCATTTTCAGTGCTGATGGTAGATGAACTCTGTTGGGGGAGAATATTACCGATTCATTCACAGTTGCAAGTCTCACTGGGGAGAGCTATCATTACTGTCTTACTCTGCGGGGAGTGAAAGTATCTTAGCCATGTTCTTCAGCTGAATCTACCTTTGTACCTGGTGGGCAGAGCAATTATATAGTTTGGACAATTTTTATTGCCCCTGTTTCTGATATTACCCGTAATCGTCTTTTGTTTCGCATGTAAATATTCATGAACAGCAATTAATGTCAAATGCATATATAAAAAATGAACATTGGACGTTCTTTGCAAATCAAAACAGATAAAGAAAAAACAGTTTGAAATTTCTTTGAAAATGAATTGTATTGATTTTGAAGTTTGGCCTGTAAATAGGCGTTTTTGTACAAGAGGCTGACGTCCTAGTAAGAGAACACCGCCGAATAATAGAATTTACACAATTTGTGAAAAACTAAACAAAAACAGCTATGTGAATGATCCCACTGGGTTCCAACTCTGCTATTGCCCTTATGTCTTCGAGCATCTCATCACTTTGCTACTTGGTCGAAGATGAATCAGATTGATTAGTGTCGTCCGAGCTTGATAGTCGATACCGAAGTCTGGATGCAAGGAGATCCAATGAGACACAATGTTACGCTTTGATCCCTAATTTTTGCCTGGACTGCCCTTTCGGGTTTTCAGTCCACCGGGATACCCTTTTTTTCCCAAGTCGCCTTTTCAAGTTTTCGACTAGCCGGGTGTACAGATTTTTTTCATTTTCATCCCTTATTTTTTCCTGAACCCTTTTGGTTCGCCAGGAAGCCCTTATTTTTGCCTAGGACAGTCAACCTAGCGGGTCTTTGATTATGCGTAATATCTTTTCACTATGTCTGCATTGACGGGGTGAGGAAGGTCATCACCATCCATGGTGGTTTAAATCATAGCTCCTTCTGAGAAAATGTTCTTAACCACAAATGGCCCTTCGTAAGTAGGGGTCCATTTTCCCCTGGGATCACCTTGAGGTAAAATGATGCGCTTGATCACCAGATCCCCAACTTGATACTCTCGTCGTCTGACTTTCTTGTTAAATGCCTTGATCATCTGCTTTTGATACGTCTGACCATGACAGATAGCGGTAAGTCTCTTTTCGTTGATTAAGTTCAGTTGATCAAGTCAGGTCTAAATCCAGTCATCTTCGCTCAAACCTGCATCCTTCATAATTCGAAGACAGGGTATCTGAACTTCAATGGGTAATATTGCCTCCATACCATACACCAAAGAATAGGGTGTTGCCCCTGTTGACGTCAGTGCTAAGGTACGGTATCCATGAAGAGAAAATGGTAACATCTCGTGCCAGTCTTTGTATGTCACAGTCATCTTCTGCACGATCTTCTTAATGTTCTTATTAGCCACTTCTACAGCCCCATTCATCTTCGGCCGGTAAGGAGAAGAGTTGTGATGCTATATCTTGAACTGCTTGCAGAGTTCGGTGATCATCTTGTTGTTGAGATTGGTACCATTGTCTGTAATGATCCTCTCTGGTACACCGTATCGACATATCAGATTGTGTCGAATGAACCGTGCCACGACGTTCTTGGTTACTGTAGCAAATGAAGCTGCTTCAACCCATTTCGTAAAGTAATCAATTGCTACCAGGATGAAATGATGCTCGTTGGATGCCGTAGGTATGATCTCTCTGATCATATCAATGCCCCACATGGCAAAAGGCCAAGGAGCTGTTAAGACGTTCAGAGAAACTGGAGGTATGTGCACCTTATCAGCATAGACTTGGCACTTGTGACATGTTCGAGAATGCTGATAACAGTCGGCTTCCATTGTGGACCAATAATATCCTGCCCGTAGGATTTTCTTTGCCATGGTATGTCCACTGGAATGAGTTCTGAAAGTCCCTTCATGTAAATATACCATGATCATTTCTGCCTCGTTCTTATCCATGCATCGTAGTAAGGTTGAGTCATGGTTACGCTTGTAAAGGATGCCATTGTTGATGAAGAACTTCGCTGCGAACCTCCTCAGAAACTTCTTATCATTAACAGATGCACCCTCGGGGTATTCCTGAGCCTCAAGGTATCTCTTCACCTCATGAAACCAGGGTTTATCTGCTACCTCTTCAGTCTCAATGTCACAATAATGTGCAGGTTCGTCCAATATTTCAATGATAATCCGGGGAGCCTGTTGTACCCCAAAATTTGCCCTCCCATATTTTTTAAATTTTGCAAAGAGCATGCTTCAAAATCTCCCCAAGGGTTGCACAGTTCAAGGGCCTCCTAAACAGTCAAAAACTAGGGTTTTGGTTCTGACAAAGAAAATGAAGTTTCCAAGGGTCCAATCAAGTCCCACATGCCTACAAACATGGTCAAGCATCCTCATACCAAGTTTCAAGACTTACAGCACAAAATTGCACAGTCAAAAACCCTAATTGCACTACAGTCAACTGTAGGGGCAAAATGGTCATTTAACAATCAAAAGTCCAAATTTTGGTCAACATCTCATTTTGAAGCCACAAACATCATTTGATCAATGCTTGATCATGATTCTCAAAGCTTGGCTCAGAAAGTCTCAAGATGCAAAAGTTTCCATATTTGGACAGTTGAAAAAGTCAACTGTAACTTGACCAAGGCATAACTTCCACATGGTTTATCAGAAAAATTCCATCCAAAGCTCATTTTGAAGAAAAAGACATTTCCTACAACTCCTCTTCACACTTCTAGTCCAAGAAATGCTCTCACAAAAAGTTATCAATTTCAACATTATAGGTCATTTTCAAAAGTCAACAAAAAGGGACTTTAAGTCAAAGACCATAATTTGAGATTGGTAAATCAAAATGACATGGGACCAAAGACATTGGTTAGAGGACTCAAAGACCTTTCCAAAATGTCTAAAAACATGAGCAAAGCTTAAAAATTGAGCAAGTTATGCCTTATGGAAGTTGGGAAATTTTTGGATATTTTGAAAAGTCAACATTGCTTCAAATATCTTAAAAATGCTAATGGGCCTCTTTTTCTTCCACAATTCATCATCCAAGGCATGTGCACGACCATTTGGCCCAAAGGGAAGTTTTTTATCATTTTTATTTATTTATTTGGATTTTTAATTGTTAATAATTCATTTAATTAAAATAAATAGGTGAAAAATACTAAACCTAATTTTCTAAATCTTTTTGTGAATGGAATAGGCTTAAGATTTTGTGTATGATCAGATTTGGAAGGAATTATGGTGATTGGATATGATTGAGACCAAATATGCTTGAAAAAGATTGGAAAATTATGGCATAAAGATCAAAGATTGATTCCTTCAATTCATGGATTCTTTGGACAAAAAAACCAACCCTAATCATTCACATGTATATATTGATGCTAACCCTAATGCATAGAACCTCTCAGCTGCGCCAGAATTCCATAGCCAAACTTGCAATTTGATCAAAAAAGCTCAAATCTGAAAACCATCTTCCAGTGCGTTTAAAGGCCAAATAACCATTCCATCACCTTCCTGAGACTTCAAGGAAGGTTTTCAGACTAAAACCATCCATCCTAACACAGAGAAACGGTAGAACAGCTTCGTCCTGTTCATATTTTTTTCCATATGCTTGCATCATGAATCATACGTTTTTAGTAATTTTTAACATTTGATTTATGTTCATTGTTTAATTCTAAAGCTAACTGTGTGGTTTGATTAAGTTTTCGTGCACCATTGAAGAATTCACCATTGATACAGGCTAGGGTTCTTCAAAGTTGAATTTGGGCGTTTCCAAATTTGGTAAAATTAGAACATCACAATACCATGGTTGAAACCAGCGTGCTTGGACGATTCTAAAGCAACCCTCGCGCTCAATTTATGAGCTACCACGAGCTAATCGCTATTTTGAAATATGGGGTATTTGGGGACGGTTCAAAACCGTTGCTAATGATTTTTTGTTTCAGGAAAAAAAACAAAGCCAAGGAAGAAGATGATTATGTGGCCAGCAGTGATTGGGTTGTTTGAAAATTCGCGCTAAAAAATCCACTAACTCTTATGTTCGCTTATGTTATTTGTTAGTTATATTATAAACAGAAAGCGCAAGTGGAGCAGTTGGCAAGGCACTTGGTTGATGATCCATGGGACCTGGGTTCGAACCCCAGGTCCCCCACCCCTTCAATACCATTTTTCTATTAATGATTCTATGCAGTTTCTATGCAAGGGAACACCATACTCTCCATATCCAGACCTTCCACGTGCTAGCTGAGATCAATCCAAGGGGCATAACTTGAAGAACATCATGTGCCTTAGTCAACCATGCATAGGAGAACGTGGAAAAGTCAACAAGGCCAAAGATCAATGGGCCTGATTACTGAATAAAACCTCCCAATTTGGGGACAGACCCCCCTAGGTTTGCAATTTCTTTTATATTTTTTTATTTTTTTATTTGATTCAATTATTTTTTATTAATTTCTTTAATTTAGTTTATTTTCATAAAAACATAAAAACAATATAAAAATCAGAAAAAGACAAAAAATAAGTATTTTCATTTAATTAATATATGTTTTGTAAATAAAATTTCACCAATTAATTAGTTTTATTCTAGGGTAAATCTTAATATTTTTCTTCATAACTTAAAAATTTGTAGAAATTAGGTTTAATTAGTTTAATTACTTTTATTCTTTTTTTTCACCATTATTAATAACTAAATATTATTTATTTTTATAAATCAAAATAACATGTAAATAATTAGGTTAATTTAGGTTTAACTTTAATATTTTTTCTTAATAAATAAAAGTTATAGAATTAGGGTTAATTTAATTTCAATATCATTTAATTCTCTTATTAAAAAAAATCATAAACACCAAAACATCAAAAAAACAATTTCTTTTTCATTTTAATTTAATTAATTTAACAATTTAATTTAATTAAAAAGGGTCCAACGCCCTCGTTTCCAACTTTAATTCAATTCGCGTATTTATTTTGTTTCTTTTAATTATTTATGTACCTCTCCCAAAGTCGTGTAATATTTATCTTTCGCACTTTAATTCTTTATTTTTCTGTCAAATCGGGTCCTGGAAATTTTGGCGATGTGGACCCGCGCCTTTGTAATAGTTTAGAACTTTTAATTTTCCGCATCTTTTTAACTGTTAAATAAATGCATGCAAGAATGAATGGCCTAAAATAAAAACAAACGCATAGATCACTTTGACATGAACAAGATAAATGCAAATGAATCGGACACACGAATCACACACCACCCCTAGGGTACGCCTCACTGTTGCCTTGCCTCGAAAGGTGATCGTCGAGTAGAGGATGTCTTAGTAAGTCCTCATGATCCGGGAACCTGGCATGAGGGTAGCTTCTAAGGTGTCTTCCCATTGCTCTGGTGATCACCATGTCCCGAACCTCGAATTGACTCGAACACCTCCAATGGTGGTGCTACCTACCTCTCAATGGTGGGATGGCACTACTTTAAGGACATTTACACAGACGAATTCCTTAGGGTAGGTAGATGACTCTAGATACTTGCTCTAAATTCAAAAACAAATTCAAAAATACTTTTCACACCGACACCTTTTCAAAAGCTTTCGAAAGCAATTTTTCAAACACTCTTGAGGACCGATACAAGAGTCGAACTGGAATTTTCAAAGAAACTTTTTTAAAACCCACAGTTGAAAAGCAAACAAACCATTTTTGAAAACACAAGTGAGAAAGTATCTAAGAGCCCATGGATAACCATGGATAGAAAGGGTGCTAGCACCTTCCCTTTCTATAACCTACCTCCCGAACCGAGAGCAATCTCTATAAGGAATTTTTCGGTGCTTTTGTCCTTTCCATTTGGAGAAAATAAAAGACGGTGGCGACTCTTGCTTCCGCGACATTTCGCGAACCAGCATTAAACAGTCAGTTCCAGATCCACCGATCACAGAACTGGCGACTCTGCTGGGGATCTTTTAAAGTGAGGTGTACCTTAGGACTAAGATCACTGTGTTTTCAATTGCTTTGACTTGTTTGCTTTAAATTGTGGGACTGTCTTGGGAGTTCTATAGATCCTAACCCGGATCTGGGGATACCTTCTTAGAAAGTAGCAACAAGGTTGTGAGGGAACTGTGCGGGGTATACCGACATGGTTGAAACAGTCTGCTATGTTGATGTGGCACTTTGGTGTGTACCGGTAACCCTTGAGTTCAGTCAAGGAGAGTACGGGGCCTCCGCGTGGTGTCATGAAGCATCAATAGACCTTAGGAACCTTACATGAACTATCTTGGCCTCTTTAGGGTAGTGAGATAACTGACTTTGGTGCAGTCCGAGGTTGGTTGATACTCGATACTACACTCAATTGAGGGTTGCTTTCCTGGAATATTTCGGTCGCCAGTTCAGTGGCCAAATCGAAACGATGAACAATGAAAGCAATCCCGTGATATTGGGACCCTTAGAACCCGGTTACTTCTAATAGGACAGGTTGAACCCACCAGCTTCAAGAGGGTACTACCCAGACCCCATGCTGGCCTAAACCTTAAGGGCTTGTCTTGTGTGCCTTGTGTGCCTTACATGTTTGTCTTTGTAAATATCTGTGGTGTGTTTAATCATAGCATCATGACATCATCCAGCATCATATGCATTGACTAACCATTTCAGGGGTTCGAATCTTCATCTTTGTTCTTGTTTTGTAGGACATGGAAACTGTTCGCAGAAAGACAATCCAGATCAGCCTTGTAAGGGTCCCTCCTCAGCTTAAAGAGCTTATATCCAGGATTCCCGAGAGCTCTTCATTCAGTGAGAGACATGGAAGACTCATCAGCTTGGTCAATACCAACATTGAGGAAGATATGATAAAGGTCCTGTTCCAGTTCTTTGACCCTCTGCATCACTGTTTCACCTTCTTGGATTATCAGTTGGTACCTACATTGGAGGAGTTCTCCCGGCTCTTGAAGATACCTATCCTTGATCAACTACCCTACAACGGTACAGAAAAGGAACCCAAGCTTGAAGAGATTGCTAAAGCCTTGCACCTACAATCATCTGACCTCAAGGGACATTGGGAAGTTAGAAGTGGTATCAAAGGGTTCTTAGCCAGGTTTCTGTTTGAAAAGGCCCATGAATGTTGGAACTCCCTTGACTTGCAAGCTTTTGAAGAAGTTGTGGCCCTCCTTGTCTATGGTTTGGTGTTGTTCCCTAACCCAGATCAGCTTATAGATATCAGTGTTGTCCAGATCTTTATGTCCAGGAATCCTATACCTACGTTGCTGGGGGACATCCTTCACTCATGTTACACTCGAACCATGAGAAAAAGAGGTGTCCTTATGTGTTGCACTCCTCTCCTGGGACGGTGGTTTATTTCGCACCTTCCACAATCAGTTCTGAAGAATGAGCGGGGTTTGAGATGGTCACAACGGTTGATGACTCTTACACATGCAGATATACATTGGTGCCCTCGGTCTAGAGAAGATGTCACTATCATTGATCGTTGCAGGGAGTACCCTAATGTTCCTTTACTTGGAATCAGAGGAGGTATTACTTACAACCCATGTCTGGCTTGGAGATAGTTTGGTTACGCTCGGAGGGACGGTCCTCATGACATGTTAATTCCTGACATAGTTTTTGACTTCGATAACGACACTCGAGGACTTCGCCAGAGATTTATCAGAGCCTGGAGGATGCCAAGTAGGATAGACAGTAAGACACTGGGGCACAGGACTTCCATCCCGTTGGAACCTTATCTCAAGTGGGTACGGGCCCGCTCCCAGAAGTTAGTAATGCCTTATCCTCATATGCTCCCAGTAATCAAAGAGCCAGTCTTGGAAGGAGAAGTGTCATACGCCATTCAGCACCCTGATATGCCCACATCCTGGGAAGAGATGCAGAAGAGCTGGATCCAGCTCAAGGAAGAACGGAATTCTCTGGAGACCAGTCTACATGCTAGTGAAAGGAAGGTCTTGGAGCTCACCCGCCTATTGCACGAGGAGAGGAATCTCAACACCTACATAGCTCCAAAGAGGATGCGTAGTGTCTTTTGGGATTGATTTGTTTTGTAATTTGTGCCCACGAGGCTTTGATGTACCGAACAATTATTTCCTTAATGATAACGTGTGTTCCTTTTTGTCTACAACAAATTTGAACTTTCGAACCCTTGAATGCATTGCATAAACACATATCATTCATCATGTGCATAGCAGGTTTTCTTCTTTTCAGGTTGCTTACAGTTCTTCGCTGTTTATTTCAGCATCATGAATCCTGACTCATCATCAACTGAGATGTCCATCAAGGCTCTTCAGGCGCAGAATGCGCAATTTCAGGAACTAATCATGGGTTTGGCTCAGGGCCAAGAAGAGCTGAAGGCTCTGCTCCTGAAGAAGGAAAAGAAGAAGAAGAGAAGAACTGTTCTGTTCAACTCGGGCCGAAGGTTTGGCAATACTCTGTAGAATGAAGAGGCTGGTTCTTCTATAGGCAAGGGTACTCCCCAAGGGGAAAAAGGTCCTAGTCCGGTAGTCTCCGACAACGAGACTGATTTTGATGAGGAGCAGTATCCTCCGGCTGAAGACCGTTACAAACAGTTGGAAGACAGGTTGAATGCTATGGAGATCCAACAGGTGTCTGGGCTGGATTTTGGAGATTTGGGTTTGTCTACTGGTGTGATTATTCCTCGTAAGTTCAAAGCACCATCCTTTACCAAATATGACGGGGCGTCTTGTCCCAAGCTACACCTCAGATCGTATGTGCGGAAGATTCAACCGTACTTAGTGGATAAGAATTTGTGGATCCACTTCTTCCAGGAGAGTCTTTCAGGGACTCATCTCGAATGGTTCTATCAGCTGGATGGGACCAAGGTTCGTAACTGGGAGGAGTTGGCTACTGCTTTCTATAAGCAGTATCAATATAATGCCGACCTTGCCCCTACACGTACCCAACTCCAGGGTATGTCGTTAGGTTCAAGTGAAGGTTTTAAAGAGTACGCTCAGAAGTGGAGGGATCTGGCTGGCAGGGTGCAGCCTCCGTTGACTGACTGGGAGTTGGTAGATATGTTCTTGGGGACCCTATCTGGGCCATTTTTCAACCATCTTATCGGTAACTCGTCTGCAGGGTTTACTGATCTTATTCTAACTGGAGAGAGAATTGAGGCTGGGTTGAAGTCTGGTAAGATTCCGAAGGGTGCATCTACAAGTTCTGAGAAGAAACCCTTCAAGAAGGAGGCTAGTGCTATATATGGCTCTAGAAGACAAGAGAAACCTGAGCGCTGCCAATCTGCCAACGCGGTGATGATTGTTAAGCCTGCAGCCGCTCCTCGGCAAACCAATCCTCAAAGGGCCGAAAGACCTAGAAGGGAGTTCACCCGTCTGAGCATGACTTTGTCGCAGATCTTGCCACAGTTGCTATCCACCAACCTAGTGACTGTCAGAGAGGCCCCCAAAGTTGTGAACACTGCCTCCCCCAAATACAATCCAAATGCTCGCTGTGCTTACCATTCTGATAGCCCGGGGCATTCCACTGATGACTGTTGGGCATTAAGGAATAAGGTGCAAGACCTTATTGACGCAAAAGAAATACAGTTTGAAGCGCCTGAGAGGCCAAATGTGGTAACTGCTCCCATGCCCCAGCATGGAGTAAATGCTGTTGATGAAGATGTATACGCTGTTTTGGTGGATGATGTAGCTACTCCTTTGAAGACTGTCAAGAGGAACCTACTGCTTGTCGGTTTATTTCCGGGTTGCAGTGAGGGTTGCCTGTTCTGTGCTGTTTCCCCATCTGGTTGTCCTTTGCTGAAGTTGGGCATCCAAAGCCTAATGGATAGCAAGGAGATTCTGTTTAAGAAATCCGCTGTTCAGTTGGTCTCGGTAGAAGAAGTTTCTGTGGTTACAATCTACAATAATCCAATCAAGGCTCTCCCAAGGAAGCCTGTTCAAATCATGACTGTGGCACCTGTTGTTATTACTATTCCGGGGCCTCTCCCCTACGTATCTGATAAAGCTGTCCCCTAGCACTATGGGGCAGATGTGTATGTGAACGGAATCAAACAAGAGTTCAACACTGGCGCCAGTATCTGCGATATCACTGGTCCAGCCAAGGTTACCCGCAGTGGCAGGCTCTTCTCGCCTGACATTGCACCACCAGTTGCTCGAAGACCCCTCCTTATAACACCTACAAGTGTACCTGTTCCTGTTGCTAATCAATTTGTTTCCCCTGCGGCCGAGTCATCTAATGCTCGGGGCAAAGGGATTGAAGACGAGCCTGCCCGGATGGAGGCACCAATACCTATAAATGCTGAGGCCTCCCAACAAGAGATGGAGGAAATCCTAAAAATAATAAAGAAGAGTGACTTTAATGTTGTGGAACAGCTAGGGCATACGCCCTCTAAGATCTCCATGCTCTCCTTGCTCCTGTGCTCAGAGGCCCATGCTAAGGCCTTGATCTCATTTCTCAAGACGGCCCATGTGCCACAGGAGACATCTGTAGTCCAGTTCACTGACTGCGTAGCAAATCTAACAGCGGACAATGGCTTGGGTTTCTCAGATGCTGACCTGACTGCGAAGGGAAGGGACCACAATGATGCTCTGCATGTCTCTATTGAATGCAGGGGCACTACTCTGGCGCATGTGTTGGTGGACACTGGCTCTTCCTTGAATGTGCTACCCAAGAAGGCCTTGGACCGTTTGGATTGTGAAGGCCTGGAACTAAAACCTAGCAATATCATCGTCAGAGCCTTCGACGGTTCCAAGAGGATGGTTCATGGAGAGGTGGACATTCCTATTCGTGTGGGCTCTCAGGTGTTCGACTCCACTTTCTATGTGATGGATATCCGTCCGTCGTATTCTTGTCTACTGGGTCGACCTTGGATCCACAAGGCTGGGGCAGTGACCTCCACCTTGCACCAGAAGCTGAAATACCCTGTCAGAGGGAAGATCGTCACTGTGCAGGGAGAGGAGGAGTATATGGTGAGCCATTTGAATTCCTTCAGGTACATTGAGATGGACGGGGAGTTTATTGAAACCCCCTTTCAGCATTTCGAAGAGGTACTTCCAATTTCAGCAGCAGCAGAAACAGCGGTCGAAGAGGATGTTCCTTTGAAGATGGCTTCCCTAAAGGATGCCCGGGCTGTGGTTCAGAAAGGTGAATGTACTAACTGGGGCAGGCTTCCCGACTTTACACAGAAAACTGACAAGTTTGGACTGGGTTTTACTGCAGAGGGTCAGAAAGCTATGCGGAAGGCGAAGACCAGAAGACCTCCTGTGCTCATTACCAATCCAGGAGTGAATGATGTTGGGGAGGATAATGAAGTGGATGAAGTTGAGTTCAATAGCTGGATCTACCCGACGACTGAAGGCGGATTGACCAATTGGATTGTCAAAGACCATACCCCTGTTACTTTTGTTACGCAGTAATAAACTTCCTTGTTTCATTATTTGTAATAAACAATAAATTGAACTTTATGGCCCGGTGTCTTACCCGGGGCACCGTTGGCTTCATTTGTGAGGGCATATAAATTGTCATTTCATGTATCATGAATAAAAATCTTGGACGTTTTCTCGCATTTCAAATCTTATGCTCCTTTTCCGTCTTTCCTTCCTTCATATATATTTCAAAACAGGTGTATTTACACACACTCACTCATACAGGTTTCAATCCACTCTGGATCTCACTGGTAACGACTCTGCTACTGCCAGTTATGACTTCGAAAATCCGATCAACTTAGCCGAAGATGAAGGTGAAGATGATTGCGAAGTGCCTGGCGAGCTTGCAAGACTGTTGCTCCAGGAAGAGAGGGCAATTCAACCACACGAAGAGCCAGTGGAAATAATAAACTTGGGTACTGAAGCAAACAGGAAAGAGGTAAAGATTGGTGCCAACCTAGAGCTCAGCGTGAAGCAACGGTTGACTCAGATGCTACATGATTATGTGGAGATATTTGCCTGGTCCTACGAAGACATGCCCGGGTTGGATACCGATATTGTGGTCCATCACTTGCCTACTAAGGAAGACTGCCCTCCGGTTAAGCAAAAGGTCTGTCGTATGCGTCCAGAAATGTCAGAGAAGATTAAAGCCGAGGTTATGAAACAGTTTGATGCCGGGTTTCTCGCAGTGACTTCTTACCCTCAGTGGGTTGCTAATGTGGTGCCGGTACCAAAGAAGGACGGTAAGGTCAGAATGTGTGTTGACTACAGGGATCTGAACAGGGCCAGCCCCAAAGATGACTTCCCCCTACCTCACATTGATGTCCTTGTTGATAATACAGCTCAGCATAAGGTGTTCTCTTTCATGGATGGTTTTTCAGGCTACAATCAGATCAAGATGGCTCCTGAAGACATGGAAAAGACTACCTTTGTTACTCAGTGGGGTACCTTCTGCTACAAGGTCATGCCCTTTGGACTGAAGAACGCTGGGGCAACCTACCAACGTGCCATGGTTGCTTTATTTCATGATATGATCCATCATGAGATAGAAGTGTATGTTGAAGACATGATCGCAAGGTCCCAGACTGAGGAAGAGCACCTAGATCATCTGCAGAAATTGTTTGACCGGCTGAAACTGTACAAGCTGAGGTTGAACCCGAACAAGTGCACCTTCGGGGTAAGATCTGGAAAGTTGCTAGGCTTCGTTGTAAGTGATAAGGGTATTCAAGTGGACCCTGCTAAGGTCAAAGCTATTCAAGAGATGCCAGTTCCTAAGACAGAGAAAGAGGTCAGAGGCTTTTTAGGACGCCTGAATTACATTGCTCGATTCATCTCGCACCTAACTACTACCTGTGAGCCAATCTTCAAGCTGCTGAAGAATGATCAGGTAGTACGTTAGAATGATGAATGTCAGGCTGCTTTTGACAGAATCAAAGAGTATCTCCAAGAGCCACCCATCCTTATGCCACCGGTTGAAGGGAGACCTCTGATACTATACCTGACAGTACTTGACAACTCAATGGGGTGTGTGCTGGGGCAGCATGACGAGTCTGGCTGAAAAGAGCACGCCATTTATTACCTTAGCAAAAAGTTTACCGATTGTGAGACCCGATACTCACTGCTTGAGAAAACTTGCTGCGCTTTGGTATGGGCTGCTCGCCGGCTGAGACAGTATATGCTGACTCACACTACCTTGTTGATCTCAAAGATGGATCCTATAAAGTACATATTTGAAAAGCCTGCTCTGTCTGGGAGAATAGCAAGATGGCAAATGATCTTGACGGAATACGACATTTAATACACGACTCAGAAAGCCATCAAGGGAAGTGTATTGGCAGACCACTTGGCACATCAGGCAGTCGACGACTATCAGTCAATGAATTTCGAGTTTCCGGACGAAAGCATCATGATTGTGACTGATTGCGAAGTACCTGGACCGGATGAAGGACCTGAGGAAGGATCCCGATGGTCTATGCATTTTTACGTAGCCTCCAACGCTTTGGGTAACGGCATCGGCGCTGTGATCATATCCCCCCAAGGCACTCATACTCCACTCACTGCCCGACTATGTTTTAACTGTACCAACAACATGGCGGAGTATGAGGCATGCATCATGGGTCTTCAAGCTGCGATCGACCTAAGGATCAAGTTTCTGAGTGTCTTCAGAGATTCCGCTCTTGTGATCAATCAGATCAAAGGAGAGTGGGATACGAAACATCCGAATCTTATTCCTTACAGAGAATGTGTGTTGACATTGATCCCTCACTTCACAGAGATAACCTTCGAACACTTTCCGAGAGAGGAGAATCAGTTAGCGGACGTGTTAGCTACGATGTCTTCTATGTTCAAGGTCAAATGGGATAATGAGGCTCCCCGGATCATCATCTGGAAACTGGACGAACCGGCATACTGTTGTGATCTCGAGACTGAATTGGTGACTGAGAAGCCTTGGTACCATGAGGTGAAGAGATATTTGGAAGCTCAGGAATACCCTGAAGGTGCATCTGTCAACGATAAGAAGTTTCTGAGAAGGTTCGCAGCGAAGTTCTTCCTTAGCAACGGCATCTTGTACAAGCGAAACCATGATTCGACCTTACTGCGTTGTATGGATAAGAATGAAGCAGAAAGGATCATGGAAGAGCTACATGAAGGGACCTTTGGCACACACTCCAGTGGACACACTATGGCGAAGAAGATCCTTCGGGCAGGGTATTACTGGTCCACAATGGAAGCGGACTGCTACCAACATTCCCGGACATGCCATAAATGCCAGATTTATGCAGACAAAGTGCATGTCCCTCCAGTTCCTCTGAATGTTCTGACTGCGCCTTGGCCGTTTGCAATGTGGGGCATAGACATGATCGGTGAGATTAAACCTACGACATCTAATGGGCATCGCTTCATCCTAGTGGCGATTGATTACTTCACGAAGTGGGTCGAAGCAGCTTCCTACGCTACGGTAACCAAGACAGTTGTGGCACGGTTCATTCGGCATAACCTGATCTGTCGATACGGCATCCCAGAAAGAATTATTACAGACAACGGTACCAATCTCAATAACAAGATGATCACTGAGCTCTGTGAGCAGTTCAAAATACAGCACCACAACTCTTCTCCTTACAGACCGAAGATGAATGGGGTTGTAGAAGCAGCAAATAAAAACATTAAGAAAATTATGCAGAAGATGACAGTGACTTATAAAGATTGGCACGAGATGTTACCGTTTGCTCTACATGGGTACCGTACCTCAGCCAGGACGTCAACCGGGGCAACTCCTTTCTCCTTGGTTTATGGTATGGAGGCAGTCTTACCGATCGAAGTGTAGATACCCTCTCTCTGGATAATGAAGGATGCAAATCTGAACGAAGAGGATTGGATCCAGACACGACTTGATCAGTTAAATCTTATCGATGAAAAGAGACTCGCTGCTATCTGTCATGGTCAGACGTATCAAAAACGGATGATCAGGGCATTTAACAAAAAGGTCAGACCACAAGAGTATCAAGTTGGGGATCTGGTAATCAAACGAATCATCCTTCCTCAGAGTGATCCAAGGGGCAAATGGACCCCTACGTACGAAGGGCCATTTGTGGTTAAGCATGTGTTCTCAGGAGGAGCCATGATTCTAACCAACATGGATGGTGACGACCTTCCTCACCCCGCCAATGCAGACATAGTGAAAAGATACTATGCATGAAAAAAGACCCGCTAGGCTGACATGCCTAGGCAAAAATTAGGGCTCCCGGCGAACCAAAAGGGTTCGGGCAAAATGAAGGGATGAAATGAAAAAATCTGTACACCCGGCAAGTCGAAAACCTGAAAAGGCGGCTTGGGCAAAAATGGGTATCCCGGTGGACTGAAAACCCGAAAGGGCGGTCCAGGCAAAAGTTAGGGATAAAGCGTAATACTATGTCTCGTTGGATCACTTTGCATCCAGAATCTGGCATCTACATCAAGTTCAGACGGCATCGATCAGTCAACTTCATCTTCAACCAAGGTCATCAAGTGATGAGACGCTCGGAGATATAAAGGCAATAACAGAGTTGAAACCCAGTGGGATCATTCATTTCACACAGCTGTTTATGTTCTCTTGTACAAAATTTGTATAAACTCTTTTGTTCGGCGGCGTCCTCTTACTAGGACGTCAGCCTCTTGTATATAAACGCCTATTTTCAGGCAAATTCAAAATCAATACAAATATACTTTTCAGTTAAAATTGCCAATTGTTTTCCCTTTTCTGTTTTGTTTTGCGAAGAACGTCCAAGGTTCAATTTGTGATATATGCATTGACAATAATTTGCTAACTCATAAATATTTGCATACGAAACAAAGGATTAATTGCAGGTAACATTAGAAATAGGGGCAATAAAGAGTTGTCTAAGCAATCTGATTGTTCTGTCCTCCAAGGTACCAAGATGGGTTCAGCTAAAGAACATAACTAAATATCTTAATTCCCCAAAGAGTGAGCCAGCAAGTCAGTATGCTCTCCCCGAGCAAAGCTATACAATCAAACTTAAGGAAGTTGGGTATCCTCCCGCAGATCTCAACATTCCCCAGCAGCAATATACAGGCCTTCTTAACAAGCATCCCCGACAATCTTGATCTAAGATTGTTCCCCGGCGGTATACCAAACGTTCGGTGGAGTCACTCCCCCGGTGCAGTTCAAAATTTCCCCAGGAGAGTCCAACCCAGTTTCCCCAGGAAAGTTGGAATCCATCTCCCCAAGCAGTAAGCTTATCCCAGTAGATTCTGGAAGCTTATCCCTCGCAGAGCACGAACGCGTCTCCCGGCTTTATTTAAAGAGTTATTTCCTTACCAGGATATAACTGGGTTATCCTCAGCCAAAAGCCACGGAAAGATCGTCCTCGACGAAGTCTTCTTATCCCCAGCGAAGTCTATCAACACTTCCAACACAACAAGGGTATCCCCAGCAAGTTATTACCAACATTTCAGCAAGGTATCTCTCTCCCCACAGAGTATTGTTTCCCAGCAAGATCGTCAGAGTACTTCTCTCCCCGCAGAGTAATCCAGTCGCCAAGATTATTCCCCAACGGAGTCATCTTCTCCTACCGGTATTCTTGCAACTATCATCCCTAGCGGAAGCAAAATCTATTCTTCAACATCAGCCCAGGAGTGACTTCCCGGCACCCGTCAAGGATTTACTTTCCTAAAACGAAAACATACATTCCTAAACATCACATACATCATTATAGCATGCATATACGCATCATATCTTACAAATCTCATTTATGTTGAGAACATCATTGCTTGATCCATATCATGCATCGCATATGACTGACCTCTACCTTTCAGGAAAGATCCTGTTAAGTTCCCAGCTATATTCAAGACCTTGACCGGTTCAGTTAAATCGACTCCAAAGATTTCTCTGTTTCTTATCCAGTCAAAGGCCTTCTCTGGTTCAGTCCGATCGACCCTAAGATCTCCCTGTTTCTTACCCAGTTGAAGACATTTCAAGACCTAGACTGGTTCAGTTAATCGACCCTAAGATTTTCTGTTTCTTATCCAGTCCAAGGCCTTCTCTAGTCCAGCTAAATCGACCCCTAACAGATTTTCCTGATAAAGACTCAGTAGAAGACATCCAAGATTCTCTCAATGATTGCTATTGAGGTTGTAGTCGCCTATGGTTCTCTCCCTGATACTGCGGAGGTAGTAATCATCCCCAGATTCGCTCAGCGTTACTGTTGAAGTTGAAATCATCCAAGATTCTCTCAATGATACTGTTGAGGTTGTAGTCGCCTATGGTTCTCTCCCCGATACTGCGGAGGTAGTAATCATCCCCAGATTCACTCAGCGTTACTGTTGAAGTTGAAATCATCCAAGATTCTCTCAATGATACTGTTGAGGTTGTAGTCGCCTATGGTTCTCTCCCCGATACTGTGGAGGTAGTAATCATCCCCAGATTCGCTCGACGTTACTGTTGAAGTTGAAATCATCCAAGATTCTCTCAATGATACTGTTGAGGTTGTAGTCGCCTATGGTTCTCTCCCCGATACTGCGGAGGTAGTAATCATCCCCAGATTTGCTCAGCGTTACTGTTGAGGTCGAAGTCATCCAAGATTCTCTCAATGATTACTGTTGAGGTTGAAGTCGCTCAAGATTTTCTCAATGATTACTGTTGAGGTTGAAGTCTCCCAAGATTCTCTCAATGATTACTGTTGAGGTTGAAGTCGCCTATGGTTCTCTCCCCGATACTGCGGAGGTAGTAATCATCCCCAGATTCGCTCAGCGTTACTGTTGAGGTCGAAGTCATCCAAGATTCTCTCAATGATTACTGTTGAGGTTGAAGTCGCTCAAGATTTTCTCAATGATTACTGTTGAGGTTGAAGTCGCCCAAGATTCTCTCAATGATTACTGTTGAGGTTGAAGTCGCCTATGGTTCTCTCCCCGTTACTGTGGAGGTAGTAATCGTCCCCAGATTCTCTCAGCGATACTGTTGAGGTTGAAGTCATCCAAGGTTTTCTCACCGTTCCTGTTAAGATAATAACCACTCCTGGTTCATTCATCACCTTTTGAAGATCCAGATCCAGCTCCTGTAACCAGTCAGGACACATCTATACAAAGAGTTTAAAGATCAGCTCCTGCAACATGCCAGGTACTCATTTTTTTTCTTTTGCAGGTACGCAAGTTCTCGCTAAGGAATCTCTTACGCGATCAACATCCAGATGGCATCTATAAGCCCATCCACCTTCCATCATCTCTTAGCATGGCATCTATAAGCCCATCATCCTATCCATCAATCTCCAAATGGCATCTATAAGCCCATTCCCCATCACACTGCTACTATGTGAGCGCAAATTTCTGGGCACTCTAATGTTCAATCATCTTCCACCTTCGGATTACGAAAGGCACGTCAGCCAATCTGCATCCTCAGGTTTAAGAAGATTGAACAGGGGAAACTGTTGTACCCCAAAATTTGCCCTCCCATATTTTTTAAAATTTGCAAAGAGCATGCTTCAAAATCTCCCCAAGGGTGGCACAGTTCAAGGGCCTCCTAAACAGTCAAAAACTAGGGTTTTGGTTCTGACAAAGAAAATGAAGTTTCCAAGGGTCCAATCAAGTCCCACATGCCTACAAACATGGTCAAGCATCCTCATACCAAGTTTCAAGACTTACAGCACAAAATTGCACAGTCAAAAACCCTAATTGCACTACAGTCAACTGTAGGGGCAAAATGGTCATTTAACAGTCAAAAGTCCAAATTTTGGTCAACATCTCATTTTGAAGCCACAAACATCATTTGATCAATGCTTGATCATGATTCTCAAAGCTTGGCTCAGAAAGTCTCAAGATGCAAAAGTTTCCATATTTGGACAGTTGAAAAAGTCAACTATAACTTGACCAAGGCATAACTTCCACATGGTTTATCAGAAAAATTCCATCCAAAGCTCATTTTGAATAAAAAGACATTTCCTACAACTCCTCTTCACACTTCAAGTCCAAGAAATGCTCTCACAAAAAGTTATCAATTTCAACATTATAGGTCATTTTCAAAAGTCAACAAAAAGGGACTTTAAGTCAAAGACCATAATTTGAGATTGGTAAATCAAAATGACATGGGACCAAAGAAATTGGTTAGAGGACTCAAAGACCTTTCCAAAATGTCCAAAAACATGAGCAAAGCTTAAAAATTGAGCAAGTTATGCCTTATGGAAGTTGGGAAATTTTTGGATATTTTGAAAAGTCAACATTGCTTCAAATATCTTAAAAATGCTAATGGGCCTCTTTTTCTTCCACAATTCATCATCCAAGGCATGTGCACGACCATTTGGCCCAAAGGGAAGTTTTTTATCATTTTTATTTATTTATTTGGATTTTTAATTGTTAATAATTCATTTAATTAAAATAAATAGGTGAAAAATACTAAACCTAATTTTCTAAATCTTTTTGTGCATGGAATAGGCTTAAGATTTTGTGTATGATCAGATTTGGAAGGAATTATGGTGATTGGATATGATTGAGACCAAATATGCTTGAAAAAGATTGGAAAATTATGGCATAAAGATCAAAGATTCATTCCTTCAATTCATGGATTCTTTGGACAAAAAAACCAACCCTAATCATTCACATGTATATATTGATGCTAACCCTAATGCATAGAACCTCTCAGCTGCGCCAGAATTCCATAGCCAAACTTCCAATTTGATCAAAAAAGCTCAAATCTGAAAACCATCTTCCAGTGCGTTTAAAGGCCAAATAACCATTCCATCACCTTCCTGAGACTTCAAGGAAGGTTTTCAGACTAAAACCATCCATCCTAACGCAGAGAAATGGTAGAACAGCTTCGTCCTGTTCATATTTTTTTCCATATGCTTGCATCATGAATCATACATTTTTAGTAATTTTTAACATTTGATTTATGTTCATTGTTTAATTCTAAAGCTAACTGTGTGGTTTGATTAAGTTTTCGTGCACCATTGAAGAATTCACCATTGATACAGGCTAGGCTTCTTCAAAGTTGAATTTGGGCGTTTCCAAATTTGGTAAAATTAGAACATCACAATACCATGGTTGAAACCAGCGTGCTTGGACGATTCTAAAGCAACCCTCGCGCTCAATTTATGAGCTACCACGAGCTAATCGGTATTTTGAAATATGGGGTATTTGGGGACGGTTCAAAACCGTTGCTAATGATTTTTTGTTTCAGGAAAAAAAAACAAAGCCAAGGAAGAAGATGATTATGTGGCCAGCAGTGATTGGGTTGTTTGAAAATTCGCGCTAAAAAATCCACTAACTCTTATGTTCGCTTATGTGATTTGTTAGTTATATTATAAACAGAAAGCGCAAGTGGAGCAGTTGGCAAGGCACTTGGTTGATGATCCCTGGGACCTGGGTTCGAACCCCAGGTCCCCCACCCCTTCAATACCATTTTTCTATTAATGATTCTATGCAGTTTCTATGCAAGGGAACACCATACTCTCCATATCCAGGCCTTCCACGTGCTAGCTGAGATCAATCCAAGGGGCATAACTTGAAGAACATCATGTGCCTTAGTCAACCATGCATAGGAGAACGTGGAAAAGTCAACAAGGCCAAAGATCAATGGGCCTGATTACTGAATAAAACCTCCCAATTTGGGGACAGACCCCCCTAGGTTTGCAATTTCTTTTATATTTTTTCATTTTTTTATTTGATTCAATTATTTTTTATTAATTTCTTTAATTTAGTTTATTTTCATAAAAACATAAAAACAATATAAAAATCAGAAAAAGACAAAAAATAAGTATTTTCATTTAATTAATATATGTTTTGTAAATAAAATTTCACCAATTAATTAGTTTTATTCTAGGGTAAATCTTAATATTTTTCTTCATAACTTAAAAATTTGTAGAAATTAGGTTTAATTAGTTTAATTACTTTTATTCTTTTTTTTCACCATTATTAATAACTAAATATTATTTATTTTTATAAATCAAAATAACATGTAAATAATTAGGTTAATTTGGGTTTAACTTTAATATTTTTTCTTAATAAATAAAAGTTATAGAATTAGGGTTAATTTAATTTCAATCTCATTTAATTCTCTTATTAAAAAAAATCATAAACACCAAAACATCAAAAAAACAATTTCTTTTTCATTTTAATTTAATTAATTTAACAATTTAATTTAATTAAAAAGGGTCCAACGCCCTCGTTTCCAACTTTAATTCAATTCGCGTATTTATTTTGTTTCTTTTAATTATTTATGTACCTCTCCCAAAGCCGTGTAATATTTATCTTTCGCACTTTAATTCTTTATTTTTCTGTCAAATCGGGTCCTGGAAATTTTGGCGATGTGGACCCGCGCCTTTGTAATAGTTTAGAACTTTTAATTTTCCGCATCTTTTTAACTGTTAAATAAATGCATGCAAGAATGAATGGCCTAAAATAAAAACAAACGCATAGATCACTTTGACATGAACAAGATAAATGCAAATGAATCGGACACACGAATCACACACCACCCCTAGGGTACGCCTCACTGTTGCCTTGCCTCGAAAGGTGATCGTCGAGTAGAGGATGTCTTAGTAAGTCCTCATGATCCGGGAACCTGGCATGAGGGTAGCTTCTAAGGTGTCTTCCCATTGCTCTGGTGATCACCATGTCCCGAACCTCGAATTGACCCGAACACCTCCAATGGTGGTGCTACCTACCTCTCAATGGTGGGATGGCACTACTTTAAGGACATTTACACAGACGAATTCCTTAGGGTAGGTAGACGACTCTAGATACTTGCTCTAAATTCAAAAACAAATTCAAAAAATACTTTTCACACCGACACCTTTTCAAAAGCTTTCGAAAGCAATTTTTCAAACACTCTTGAGGACCGATACAAGAGTCGAACTGGAATTTTCAAAGAAACTTTTTTAAAACCCACAGTTGAAAAGAAAACAAACCATTTTTGAAAACACAAGTGAGCAAGTATCTAAGAGCCCATGGATAACCATGGATAGAAAGGGTGCTAGCACCTTCCCTTTCTATAACCTACCTCCCGAACCGAGAGCAATCTCTATAAGGAATTTTTCTGTGCTTTTGTCCTTTCCATTTGGAGAAAATAAAAGACGGTGGCGACTCTTGCTTTCGCGACATTTCGCGAACCAGCGTTAAACAGTCAGTTCCAGATCCACCGATCACAGAGCCTCATTGTCCCAATTGACTTTGAACATAGAAGACATTGTAGCCAGCGCGTCCGCCAACTGATTCTCCTCTCTAGGGAAGTGTTCAAAGGTTATTTCCTCGAAATGTGAGAGCAACGTCAATACATACTCCTTGTAAGGAATAAGATTAGGGTGTTTCGTATCCCACTCGCCTTTGATCTGACTGATCACGAGAGAGGAATCTCCGAAAACACTCAAGAACTTAATCCTTAGATCAATTGCTGCTCGAAGACCCATAATGCACGCTTCATACTCCGCCATGTTGTTGGTGCAGTTAAAACATAGTCGGGCGGTGAACGGAGTATGAGAGCCTTTAGGAGATATGATCACGGCGCCAATGCCATTACCTAAAGAATTTGAAGCTCTATCAAAGTACATATACCATCGGGATCCTTCCTCAGGTCCTTCATCCGGTCCAGGTGTCTCACAGTCAGTCACTATCATGATATTCTCGTCCGGGAATTCAAAGTTCATAGACTGGTAATCGTCCACTACCTGATGTGCCAAATGATCTGCCAATACACTTCGCTTGATTGCCTTTTGGGTCGTATACTGGATTTCATACTCAGTCAAGATCATCTGCCATCTTGTTATTCGTCCGGACAAGGCAGGCTTCTCGAAGATATACTTGATTGGATCCATCTTCGATATCAATAGAGTAGTGTGAGTCAGCATATACTGTCTCAGCCGGCGAGCAGCCCATGCCAAAGTGCAACAAGTTTTCTCGAGCAATGAGTATCGGGTCTCGCAGTCGGTAAACTTTTTGCTAAGGTAATAAATAGCATGCTCTTTTCAGCCAGACTCGTCATGCTGCCCCAGCACACACCCCATTGAATTATAGAGTACTGTCAAGTATAAGATTAAAGGTCTCCCTTCAACTGGAGGAATCAAAATGGTTGGCTCTTGGAGATACTCTTTGATCCTTTCGAAAGAGGCCTGACATTCATCATTCCAACGTACTACTTGATCTTTCTTCAGTAGCTTGAAGATTGGCTCACAAGTAGCAGTCAGGTGCAAGATGAATCGGGCAATGTAGTTCAAACGTCCCAGAAAGCCTCTGACTTCTTTTTCTGTTTTGGGAGCTGGCATTTCCTGTATATCCTTCACCTTGGCAGGATCCACTTGAATACCCTTATCGCTTACGAGAAAACCCATCAGCTTACCAGATCTCACTCCAAAGGTGCACTTGTTCGGGTTTAACCTTAGCTTGTATAATTTCAACCTGTCAAATAACTTCTGAAGGTGGTCAAGGTGTTCTTCTTCAGTCTGAGATCTTGCAATCATGTCATTGACGTATACCTCAATCTCATGATGGATCATGTCATGGAACAAAGCGACCATGGCGCGCTGATACGTTGCCCCAACATTCTTCAATCCAAAAGGCATGACCTTGTAGAAAAAGGTACCCCATTGAGTAATAAAAGTTGTCTTCTCCATGTCTTCAGGAGCCATTTTAATCTGATTATAACCGGAGAAACCGTCCATAAAGGAGAATACCTTGTGCTGAGCGGTGTTGTCAACCAGAATGTCGATATGAGGTAGAGGAAAATCATCCTTGGGACTTGCCATGTTCAGATCTCTATAGTCAACACATATTCGAACTTTACCATCTTTCTTTGGTACAGGAACCACGTTGGCCACCCACTGTGGGTAAGAAGTCACTGATAGAAAACCGGCGTCAAACTGTTTCATAACTTCAACCTTGATTTTCTCGGACATCTCTGGGCGCATTCGGCGAACCTTCTGTTTTACTGGAGGGCAATCTTCCTTGGTAGGCAATCGGTGAACCACAATATCAGTATCCAACCCAGACATATCTTCATAAGACCAGGCGAAGATCTCAACGTAGTCACGCAGCATCTGAATCAACTGTTGTTTCACACTAGCTTCCAGATTTGCACCGATCTTGACCTCTTTCTTGTCTACCTCTGTACCCAGATTCACTGTTTCCACCGGCTCTTCGTGTGGCTGAATAGCCCTCTCTTCCTGAAGTAATAGTCTTGCGAGTTCAACAGGCACTTCGCAATCATCTTCACCTTCGTCTTCGGCTAAGTTGATCGGATTTTCAAAGTCATAACTGGCAGTAGCAGAGTTGTTACCAGTGAGATCCAGAGTGGATGTAGACCTGTATATGTGAGTGTGTGTAAAATAGCTGTTTTGCAATATGTAATAAAAGAAAAACAAGGAGCACAAAATTTGAAATGCAAGAAACGTCCAATGCTTTTATTAATGATATATGTAAATGACACACATAAAGCCCTCACAAATGAGGCCATGGTGCCCCGGGTAAGACACCGGGCCGTAAAGTTTAAAACATTGTCTGTTACAAATTCCAAACAAAAGTCTCATTACTGGGTAACAAAAGAAATTGGGATGAAGTCCTTTGTTTTCCAGTTGCTTGGTCCTCCATCAGTAGTAGGATAGATCCAACTGCCGAACTCAAACTCTTCCACATCGTCCTTAATGGCATTCACTCCTAAATTACTGATGAACAGGGGAGGTCTTCCGATCTGTGCATTCCGAACAGCATTTTGAGCTTATGCAGTGAAACCCAAACCAAACTTGTTAGTCTTCTGTGCAAAATCAGGGAGTTGACCCCACTTTGCACACCCACCTTTCTCGACAACAGCCCGGGCATCCTTAAAGGAAGCCATCTTCATAGGAGGATCTTCATTGACAGTCTCAGTTGATGCCAGCGTCTGGGGAACCTCTTCAAAATGTTGAAACAGGGTCTCAATGAACTCCCCGTCCATTTCCACATATCGGAAAGAGTTGAGGTGACTTACCATGTACTCCTCTTCTCCTTGCACTGTCACAATTTTCCCTTTCACTGGGTACTTCAGCTTCTGGTGGAGCGTTGAGGTTACTGCCCCAGCTTTGTGGATCCATGGACGACCCAGCAAACAAGAATAAGATGGCCGAATGTCCATCACATAGAATGTAGAGTTGAAAACCTGAGAACCAACCTTAAATCGGAATATTCACTTCTCCATGCACCATCCTCTTAGACCCATCAAAGGCCCTGACGACAATGTTACTTGGTTTCAACTCCAACCCTTCACAGTCCAAACGGTCTAGAGCTTTCTTAGGCAAAACGTTTAATGAGGAACTAGTATCCACCAATACATGAGCAAGAGTGATGCCCCTGTATTCAATGGAGACATGCAGGGCGTCATTGTGATTCTTCCCTTTAACAGTCAAGTCAGCGTCAGAGAAATCCAACCCATTATCGGCAGTCAGACTAGCCACGCAATCTTTAAACTGATCAGCTGATGTTTCTTAAGGTACGTGTGCAGTCTTCAGGAATGCAATCAGAGCCTTGGCATGGGCCTCTGAGCATAGCAACAGTGACAACATAGAAATCTTGGATGGGGTTTGCCCCAGCTGCTCAACTACATTGTAGTCACTCTTTTTGATGATCTTCAGAATTTCTTCCATCTCCTGCCTAGAGGCTTCAACAGTAATTATCTTTGGTGCCTCCATCCGAGGAGGCTCATCAGTGGTCCCTTTGCCCCGAGTGTCGGATGACTCGGCAACAGGGGTAAGAATGGGAACTTGAACAGGAATAGTAGCAGGTGTACTGGCAGGTGTAATAACAACAGGTTTCCAAGCAGTTGGTGGAGAGATATCATGGGAGAAAGGTCTTCCACTGCGGGTGACTTTAGCAGGTCCAACAATATTGCTGACGTCAGTATCGGCATCCAACTCTTGTTTAACTCCATGAAAATAAACGTCGGCCCCGTAATGCCAAGGGACAGCTTTATCAGATGTATAGGGAATAGGCCCTAGAACAGTGATGATCAATGGTGTGATTCTTGGAACATATGTAATTCTAACAGGCTTCCTCGAGGGAGCCTTGGAAGAATTGTCGAAAATGGTGACAATGGAAACTTCTTCAGTATGAACTAAAGGAACAACAGTCTTCTCAAACATAATTTCTTTACTATCCATCAGGCGTTGGACACATGATTTCAAAATATTGCAACCGGTAGGTAGGATAGAACACATACGGAAACCTTCATCACAACCCGGAAATAAACCGGCGGACAAAAGATTCTTCTTCACAGTTGTGATCGGTGGATCTGGAACTGACTGTTTAACGCTGGTTCGCGAAATGTCGCGGAAGCAAGAGTCACCACCGTCTTTTATTTTCTCCAAATGGAAAGGACAAAAGCACAAAAAAATTCCTTATAGAGATTGCTCTCGGTTCGGGAGGTAGATTATAGAAAGGGAAGGTGTTAGCACCCTTTCTATCCATGGTTATCCATGGGCTCTTAGATACTTGCTCATTGTGTTTTCAAAAAATGGTTTGTTTGCTTTTCAACTGTGGGTTTTAAAAAAAGTTTCTTTGAAAATTCCAGTTCGACTCTTGTATCGGTCCTCAAGAGTGTTTGAAAAATTGCTTTCGGAAGCTTTTTGAAAAGGTGTCGGTGTGAAAAGTATTTTTGAATTTTTGTTTGAAATTTAGAGCAAGTATCTAGAGTCGTCTACCTACCCTAAGGAATTCGTCTGTGTAAATGTCCTTTAAAGTAGTGCCATCCCACCATTGAGAGGTAGGTAGCACCACCGTTGGAGGTGTTCGGGTCAATTCGAGGTTCGGGACATGGTGATCACCAGAGCAATGGGAAGACACCTTAGAAGCTACCCTCATGCCAGGTTCCCGGATCATGAGGACTTACTAAGACATCCTCTACTCGACGATCACCTTTCGAGGCAAGGCAACAGTGAGGCGTACCCTAGGGGTGGTGTGTGAATTTGTGTGTCGTTTTCATTGATATTTATCTTGTTCATGTCGTGGGTGATCTACGCGTTCTTTTTATTTTAGTCATTCATTCTTGCATGCATTTTGTTTAACAGTTAAGAAATTGCGAGAAATAAAAGTTCTAAGCTATTACAAAAGGCGCGGGTCCACATTGCCAAAATTTCCAGGACCCGATTTGACAGAAAGTAAATAAGTAAAGTAAAGTGAAAGTGCGAGAAATTAAATTACACGGCTTTGGGAGAATTACAGAAATATTTACAAGAAATAAAATAAAATGCGCGAATATGAATTAAAATTGGAAACGAGGGCGTTGGACCCTTTTTAATGAAATTAAATTAAATTATTAAATTAATGAAATTAAAAAAAGAAAAAGAAATTATTTTTGGTATTTTTTTGGATTTGAATTTTATGAGAATATTAATTGAAATTATTATGCTAACCCTAATTCTAATTGTTTTTAGTTTATTAAGAAAATATTAAAGTTAAACCTAAATTAACCTAATTATTTACATGCAATTTTAACTTATAAAAATAATAGGAAATATTTAATTATTTAGAGAAAAGAAAAGAAAAGAAGGATAAAAATTATTATAAACCCTAATTCTATCAATTTTAAATTTATTAGAAAAACATTAAGATTAACCCTAGATTAAAACTAATTAATTAATGAATTTTATTTACAAAAATATTAATTAAATAAATATATTTTAAACTTTGTCTTTTCTGATTTTATATTGTTTTTTTATATTTTTATGAAAATAATCAAATTAAAGAACTAATTAAAAAGAATAAGTGAATCAATATAAATAAAAAAAATAATGAGAAACTTGCAAACCTAGGGGGGTCTGTCCCCATTTGGGAGGTTTCTTGCTCAGCAATTTGGCCCAATTATCCCTGGCCCCATTGACCTTTTCAGGACGCGTGTATCCCCATTGACTAGGGTCTATGGTGTTCGTCCAATCAGCGCCTTTGGATTGATCCTGGTGTATGCGTGGCAATCTGGACCAAGGGGTGTATGATGGAATCTTGTGTTGAATCTGCATGGGATAACAATTAAAGGAAAAATAACATGAAAAGGGTGAGGACCTGGGGCTCGAACCCAGGTCCTGAAGATTACCAATGCTACGCTTCACCACTGAGCCATCCAACGCGCTTTGATTATATGATAACTAACAAATAATAAAAATAAAACAAAAGTTAGTGGGGCACTTTTCGCGCGAAATTTGAACTAGCCACTTACGCCTTGCCACTTCATCGTCTTCTTCATCGTTTGTTTTTTTTCTGAAATAAAAAGAGAATCAACAACGGTTTTGCACCGTTCCAAAATGTGCCATTTGGGAAAATAACGAATAGGCCATATGGCCACATAAATTAGGCGCGAGGGTGGCTTTATAATCGTCCAAGCGCGCTGAATATGGTCATGGCATTGAGAACGTCCAATTTTACAGTATGAAGAAACGCCTAAATTGAAAGCTTGATAACCCTAGAAAACAACAATGGCAGATTCGCGTATGGGTGATAAAAATGCAATCAAATTATGTGGTTAGCTTCAGAATGATATAATGAATACAAATCCAATATTAGAATTTACAAATAATGCATGAATTATGTTTCAAGAAACTGAAAAAAAGCTTGAACCGGCCATGGTCGTGCTACCTATTTCTTGTGTTAGGGTCGTTGATTTTGATCTGTATATGTTCCTTGAAACCTCAGGAACACAATGGAATCAATATTATGGCTTGAATCGACCTAGAAATTGGTTTTCAGTATTGGACTTTTCTTGAAAAATTTCAAGTTTGCTTAGGGATTTCTGGCGCAGCTGGGAGTCCATGATCACTAGGGTTGCGTTTTGTATTTATGTGTGGATGATTTAGGTTAAGAAAATTGATCAAAGAATCATTGAATTGATGAATCAATATTTGATTTTTATGGCATTAGTTTTCAAATCTTTTTTCATGCAAACTTAGTCCAAATCATGTCCAATCACCAAGATACTTTCCAAATCTGATTATACACAAAATCTTGAGATTATTTTATGCACAAAAAGATTCAAAAAGTTAGGTTTAGTATTTTTTACCTATTTATTTTAATTAAATGAATTATTAATGATTAAAAATCCAAATAAATAAATAAAAAATGATAAAAACTTCCCTTTGGGCCACATGGTCGTGCACATGCCTTGGATGATGAATTGTGGAAGAAAAAGAGGCCCATTAGCATTTTTAGGTCATTTGAATCAATGTTGACTTTTCAAAATATCCAAAAATTTCCCAACTTCCACAAGGCATAACTTGCTCAATTTTTAAGCTTTGCTCATGTTCTTTGACATTTTGGAAAGGTCCTTGAGTCCTATAACCAATGTCTTTGGTCCCATGTCATTTTGATTTACCAATCTCAAGTTATGTCCTTTGACTTAAAGTCCCTTTTTGTTGACTTTTGAAAATGACCTATAATGTTGAAATTGATAACTTTTTGTGAGAGCATTTCTTGGACTTGAAATATGAAGAGGAGTTGTAGGAAATGTCTTTATCTTCAAAATGAGCTTTGGATGGAATTTTTCTGATAATCCATGTGGGAGTTATGCCCTGGCTAATTTACAGTTGACTTTTTCAATTGTCCAAATATGGAAACTTTTGCATCTTGATGATTTTTGAGCCAAGCTTTGAGAATCATGATCAAGCATTGATCAAATGATGTTTGTGGCTTCAAAATGAGATGTTGACCAAAAATTTGAACTTTTGACTGTCAAATGACCATTTTGCCCCTAAAGTTGACTGTAGTGCAATTAGGGTTTTGACTGTGCAATTTTGTGCTGAAAGTCTTGAAACTTGGTATGAGGATGCTTGACCATATTTGTAGGCATGTGGGACTTGATTGGACCCTTGGAAACTTCATTTTCTTTGTCAGAACCAAAACCCTAATTTTTGATTGTTAGGAGGCCCTTACACTGTGCAACCCTTGGGGAATTTTGAAGCATGACTTGGCAATTTCTTGAAGAATATGGGAGGGCAAATTTTGGGGTACAACAGTTGCCCTTGTTCAATCTTCTTAGACCTGAGGATGCAGATTGGCTGACGTGCCTTTCGTAATCCGAGGGTGGAAGATGATTGAACACTAGAGTGCCCATTAATTTGCGCTCACATAGTAGCAGTGTGATGGTGGAATGGGCTTATAGATGCCATTTAGAGATTGATGGATAGGGTGATGGGCTTATAGATGCCATCTGGATGTCAATCGCATAAGAGATTCCTTAGCGAGAACTTGCGTACCTGCAAGAGAAAAATGAGTACCTGACATGTTGCAGGATCTGGTCTTCAGATGCTTTGTATAGATGTGTCCTGACTGGTTACAGGAGCTGAATCTGGAGCTTCAAACGATGATGAATGAACCAGGGATGGTTACTACCTCAACAGGAACGGTGAGAGAACCTTGGATGACTTTAACCTCAACATCAATCATTGAGATAATCTTGGGATTACCACCTCCGCAGTATCGGGGAGAGAACCATAGGCGATTACCACCTCAACAGCAAACATTGAGAGAACCTTGGATAACTTCAACTTCAACAGCAATCATTGAGAGAAATCTGGGATTACCACCTCCGCAGTATCGGGGAGAGAACCATAGGCGATTACCACCTCAACAGCAAACATTGAGAGAACCTTGGATAACTTCAACTTCAACAGCAATCGTTGAGCGAAATCTGGGATTACCACCTCCGCAGTATCGGGGAGAGAACCATAGGCGATTACCACCTCAACAGCAAACATTGAGAGAACCTTGGATAACTTCAACTTCAACAGCAATCGTTGAGCGAAATCTGGGATTACCACCTCCGCAGTATCGGGGAGAGAACCATAGGCGATTACCACCTCAACAACAAACATTGAGAGAACCTTGGATAACTTCAACTTCAACAGCAATCGTTGAGCGAAATCTGGGATTACCACCTCCGCAGTATCGGGGAGAGAACCATAGGCGATTACCACCTCAACAGCAAACATTGAGAGAACCTTGGATAACTTCAACTTCAACAGCAATCGTTGAGCGAAATCTGGGATTACCACCTCCGCAGTATCGGGGAGAGAACCATAGGCGATTACCACCTCAACAGCAAACATTGAGAGAACCTTGGATAACTTCAACTTCAACAGCAATCGTTGAGCGAAATCTGGGATTACCACCTCCGCAGTATCGGGGAGAGAACCATAGGCGATTACCACCTCAACAGCAAACATTGAGAGAACCTTGGATAACTTCAACTTCAACAGCAATCGTTGAGCGAAATCTGAGATTACCACCTCCGCAGTATCGGGGAGAGAACCATAGGCGATTACCACCTCAACATCAAACATTGAGAGAACCTTGGATAACTTCAACTTCAACAGCAATCGTTGAGCGAAATCTGGGATTACCACCTCCGCAGTATCGGGGAGAGAACCATAGGCGATTACCACCTCAACAGCAAACATTGAGAGAACCTTGGATAACTTCAACTTCAACAGCAATCGTTGAGCGAAATCTGGGATTACCACCTCCGCAGTATCGGGGAGAGAACCATAGGCGACTACAACCTCAACAGCAATCATTGAGAGAATCTTGGATAACTTCTACTGAGTCTTTATCAGGAAAATCTGTTAGGGGTCTACTTAACTGGACTAGAGAAGGCCTATGACTGGATAAGAGACAGAAAATCTTAGGGTCGATTAACTGAATCGATCTAGGTCTTGAAATGTCTTCAACAGATACACCCTGGCAAGATACAGGAATCGGATCTGGTAATGTTAGTCTTCACCGGATACACCCTGGCAAGATACAGGCATCGGATCCTCAAACTCTTTAGACACACCCTGGCAAGATACAGGAATCGGATCTGGTAATGTGAGTCTTCAACGGATACACCCTGGCAAGATTCAGGCATCGGATCCTCGAACTCTTCAGACACACCCTGGCAAGATACAGGAATCGGATCTGGTAATGTTAGTCTTCAACGGATACACCCTGGCAAGATTCAGGCATCGGATCCTCGAACTCTTCAGACACACCCTGGCAAGATACAAGAATCGGATCTGGTAATGTTAGTCTTCAACGGATATACCCTGGCAAGATTCAGGCATCAGATCCTCGAACTCTTCAGACATACCCTGGCAAGATACAGGAATCAGATCTGGTAATGTTAGTCTTCAACAGATACACCCTGGAAAGATTCAGGCATCGGATCCTCGAACTCTTCAGACACACCCTGGCAAGATACAGGAATCGGATCTGGTAATGTTAGTCTTCAACGGATATACCCTGGCAAGATTCAGGCATCGGATCCTCGAACTCTTCAGACACACCCTGGCAAGATACAGGAATCGGATCTGGTAATGTTAGTCTTCAACGGATACACCCTGGCAAGATTCAGGCATCGGATCCTCGAACTCTTCAGACACACCCTGGCAAGATACAGGAATCGGATCTGGTAATGTTAGTCTTCAACGGATACACCCTGGCAAGATTCAGGCATCGGATCCTCAAACTCTTCAGACACACCCTGGCAAGATACAGGAATCGGATCTGGTAATGGTCATTAACAGACACACCCTGGCAAGATACAGGAATCGGATCTTTAGTTGCGACCATTGATAATAATCATCATTTTTGTACTGACCTTTGTCCTGAAAAGACAAGCGTTAGTTGTATGCGATGTCATGTTGTATGACATGCGGGATGCTCTCAGAATAAGTGAGATTGTATGTTCATGATGCGTACATGCATGCTATAATGTATGAAGATGTGATGTGTATGTTTTCGTCTTAGGAAAATAAATCCTTGACGGGTGCCGAGAAGTCACTCCTGGGCTGATGTTGAAGTATTGATTTATTGCTTCTGCTGGGGATGATAGTTGCAAGAATACCGGTAGGAGAAGACGACTCCGTTGGGGAATAAACTTGGCGAATGGATTACTCTGCGGGGAGAAAAGTACTCTAACGATCTTGCTGGGAAGCAATACTCTGTGGGGAGAGAGGTACTTTGTTAAACTGTTGATAATAACTTGTCGGGGATACCCTTGTTGTGTTGGAAGTGTTAATAGACTTTGCTGGGGGAGAGGAGACTTCGTCGAGGACGCTCTTTCCGTGGCTTTTGGCTGAGGATAACCCAGTTATATCCTGGTAAGGAAATAACTCTTTGAATAAATCCGGGGGACGCGTTCGTGCTCTGCGAGGATAAGCTTCCAGAATCTACTGGGGATAAGCTTAAATGCTTGGGAGATGATTCCAACTTTCCTGGGGGAGCTAGATTGGACTCTCTTGGGGAAATTTTGAGATGCACTGGAAGTAACTCCACTGGATGTTTGATATGCCGCCAGGGAACAATCTTAGCTCAAGACTGCCAGGGATGCTTGTTAAGAATGCGTATATACTGCTGGAGACTGTTGAGATCTGCTGGAGGATACTCAACTTCCTTAAGGTTGACTGTAACTTTGCTTGGGGAGAGTGTATGGACTTGTTGGCTCACTCTCTAGGGAATTAAGATGCTGGTTATGTTCTTCCGCTGAACCCATCTTGGTACCCTGGAGGACAGAACAATTAGATTGCTTTTAGACAATTCTTTATTGCCCCTGTTTCTGAGGTGGGAGAGGAAGACCTGTGAGGCACTGATAGTGGTTGATGGACAAACCTTCTTCTGGTAGGCAAGTGACAAGATGCCGGGACATAGTCGTACGCTTTGATCCCTAATTTTTGCCTGGACCGCCCTTTCGAGTTTTCAGTCCACCGGGATACCCATTTTTGCCCAAGCCGCCCTTTTCAGGTTTTCGACTTGCCGGGTGTACAGATTTTTTCATTTCATCCCTTATTTTTGCCCGAACCCTTTTGGTTCACCGGGAAGCCCTTATTTTTGCCTAGGTATGTCAACCTAGCGGGTATTTGATTTTGCGTAGTATCTTTTCGACTATGTCCATGCTCTCAGAATGTAGGGAGTTGCCCCTGTTAGCAGTGTTTTATCATGCCACCAGAAGGTATTTGATCAGGCAAGATTTGTTGTTGGAATGCCCCAAGTGACTCAGGCGGAGACTTTCCCCAGGCTATTTGGCCTTTGAGAGATTCTCCGAATCTTGATTGAGTTTCCCCAGATGATGGACCATGGTCAAGTCTGCCCCTTGATTGGAGGTACTTTTGTTCACTAGGTATTCATCGTGCGAATTTCCCTGTTGTTCAAACAAAAAGTCATATGCAAACAAAGTTATGTTAAAAATGCAAAGCTTATGTCTGTCTTGAAGATTTTGAAAATGCATTCTTTTTTTCATAAAACAAGTGATTGTTTGTAAAACGTGATGTCAACTCGTTATTTTATTGCGAGCCTTAAGGAGTCAGGATACCTTTCGTCACAATACGCTTTCGAACTAACCCATGCTTCAGCTAGGACTTTTAAGGGTTATAACGTGGCCTGGTTCACGGTTTAAGAAGCAAAAGGATAAAGGCTCAAATTATTTGTACCCACCCGCTCTTCGTGATATTCTCCAAACCTAAACTCAGTTGATCATACGTTAGACCTTATTTGAGTTTTTGCTCTGATTTTCCAGTGATGATTCAGATATTGATGATTTACTCTGAATAGGCAGTCATTTTTTTTTGTTGAGGGTTTGTAAGACCTCTTTCTTGTCTGATTTTTTTGTTATCCTTTTCTTTTTTTGCCTGAACTGTTTCCTTTTTTGGAATTACAGTCAGCGGGATGCCCTAGTTTTGTAAGTCTCCTTCATGGGTTTTGACTTAATGGGTTTTTTATTTTTTGAGATAATGACTGCCTTTCTTTATTGATTATTCAGAACCATCACTGTCTTTCTTCGTTTTGTAAGGACCTCTTTGGTGCCATTCGTTATGCACTTGGATCAACTGAGAGACTACCCTGCCCCAGGTTATGATTAAGGGTTTTAAATTTCGAAAAGAAAAAAACTCCTACTTCTTTGGCTCAGAGGCGTTGACGAGGGATTATCTTCCTTATAACTCCAGTGTTTAGGATTTGAAACAATGCCTGTACCTCATCAGCGGGGTCTGTTCAAAATCATACTGTAAAGATCGTGGTATCGTTTTCGTCATCCTCCCTCAAGAGGCTTAGAATTATTAATTGAGAGTTGATCATCAGAAAAAATATGAAAATAATTTGCATATAGTGAATACGAATATATTGCTTCAAAACAGACATATGCGATGCATTAATGAAATAACGATGTTTAACATGAGTAAATGTTTGAACAAAAGAAAATTACAACTTGAACATTCGAATGAACAAAAGTTTTCTCTTCTCAGGGCCTGTTACTTCAACTGGTGAGTCTTGGAGGGATGGTAGAAAAATTCAGCCTGACCATCTTGGGTGAACTCCAATGCTCCTTCATCAATCAGGTCCTGGATCTTGTTCTTCAGAGCCCAACACTCGTTTGTATCATGTCCTGGACAGGCAGAGTGATAGGCACACCTTTTATTGGGATCATAGACAGGAGATGCTATGTTGGGGTTCCGGGGATGAGCCCTTAATGTGATCAGATTCAACCTCAGCAAGCGTTGTAGAGCTTGAAACAGCGACATGTTAAGCTGGGTGAATTGCCTCCTGGGCTTGACTGGCTGAAGCTGGTGAAATTGTTGCTGAATTTGTAACACCGAAGCCATTTGAGGAGCTCTCCCCTTACCTCCTTGTCTCAAAGGTGGTTGAACAATGACTGGCTCTTTACCCTTAGATGTTTGCCCCAGTTGGTTATCCCGAAGCAGTTGGTTGATGAGAACTCCGAGCTCTTCTTGTCTTTGAGCTAAGCCTTGACTGATAGTCACCTGCCCCAGCATCTGGGCTTTCATTATATCCACTTCAGCCTGCAGATGTTTTAGCCGTTCATCCTCAGCACTGTTCCTGACTAAAGTCTCCATGAGAAGTGTCCTTAGCTCCTCCTGCCCCTTGGATAGATTCAGGAGGATTTCCTCGAACCGAGTCTCTTGAGCAAGAAGGTCCTGGTTATCTTGTTGGGAAGCCATGGCTGAAATAAACAGCGAGAAAGGTAAGTGACCTGCAACAAAGATACCTGCAATGCAACGATGTGTATGATATGCATGCAATGTTTTCAAGGACCTCGCAGGGTAAACAAGAAGATTGTTAGAACTTGGGTCCGTTAGCTTGATTGAAGGAACTGCATGTTGTTGAGAGCCCTTCTTCAAGGGTCAAAGGCTCAACATATCCAGTGGGTCATAGCCCCTGACTCAAGTCATCAACCTTATTTTGCTTTCCAAACAACCTTGGCTAGGGCAACCTTCTTCAAGTGTCAAAGCTCACCATATCAAGTGGGTCATAGCCCCTGACTACCTTGGCTAGAGGAAAATAAATCCTCTTTGCCCCTTGCTAGGATAGTTGATTCTCCATGACCTGCATCACAAGCCCTTGAGATCCTTGAAATGGGTTAGGATGTATGCAATGGTATGATGTTATGGTATGCATGGGGTAATGTGAGTAGCCCTGTTATGAGTCCCAATTAAGGACTGCAAACCAAAACCTGCAAGAAACTTAGTAAACCCTGTCATGAGTCCCAATTAAGGACTATAAACGAAACCTGCAAGAAACTCGGTAGACCTTGTTATGAGTCCTAATTAAGGACTACAAACAAAACCTGCAAGAAGCTCAAGTGTCAGACAACAAGCATGCAAATAGTCAAGTACGAAGGCACACAAGTCACACAAGAGAAACCCTTAGAGTTTAGGCCAGCATGGGGTCTGGGTATTACCCTCTTGAAGTTGGTGGGCTCAACCTGTCCTATTAGAAGTAACCGGGTTCTAAGGGTCCCAATATCACGGGATTGCTTTCATTGTTTATCGTTTCGATTTAGCCACTGAACTGGCGACCGAAATATTCCAGGAAAGCAACCCTCAATTGAGTGTAGTATCGAGTATCAACCAACCTCGGACTGCACCAAAGTCAGTTATCTCACTACCCTAAAGAGGCCAAGATAGTTCAATTAAGGTTCCTAAGGTCAGTTGATGCTTCACGACACCACGCGGAGGCCCCGTACTCTCCTTGACTGAACTCAAGGGTTACCGGTACACACCAAAGTGCCACATCAACGTAGCAGACTGTTTCAACCATGTCGGTATACCCCGCACAGTTCCCTCACAGCCTTGTTGCTACTTTCTAAGAAGGTATCCCCCAGATCCGAGTTAGGATCTATAGAACTCCCAAGACAGTCCCACAATTTAAAGCACATAAATCAGTACAATTGAAAACACAGTTATGAACTAAACCCTAAGGTACACCTCACTTAAAAAAGATTCCCCAGCAGAGTCGCCAGTTCTGTGATCGGTGGATCTGGAACTGACTGTTTAACGCTGGTTCGCGAAATGTCGCGGAAGCAAGAGTCGCCACCGTCTTTTATTTTCTCCAAATGGAAAGGACAAAAGCATAGAAAAATTCCTTATAGAGATTGCTCTCGGTTCGGGAGGTAGATTATAGAAAGGGAAGGTGTTAGCACCCTTTCTATCCATGGTTATCCATGGGCTCTTAGATACTTGCTCATTGTGTTTTCAAAAAATGGTTTGTTTGCTTTTCAACTGTGGGTTTTAAAAAAAGTTTCTTTGAAAATTCCAGTTCGACTCTTGTATCGGTCTTCAAGAGTGTTTGAAAAATTGCTTTCGAAAGCTTTTTGAAAAGGTGTCGGTGTGAAAAGTATTTTTGAATTTTTGTTTGAAATTTAGAGCAAGTATCTAGAGTCGTCTACCTACCCTAAGGAATTCGTCTGTGTAAATGTCCTTTAAAGTAGTGCCATCCCACCATTGAGAGGTAGGTAGCACCACCGTTGGAGGTGTTCGGGTCAATTCGAGGTTCGGGACATGGTGATCACCAGAGCAATGGGAAGACACCTTAGAAGCTACCCTCATGCCAGGTTCCCGGATCATGAGGACTTACTAAGACATCCTCTACTCGACGATCACCTTTCGAGGCAAGGCAACAGTGAGGCGTACCCTAGGGGTGGTGTGTGAATTTGTGTGTCGTTTTCATTGTTCATGTCGTGGGTGATCTACGCGTTCTTTTTATTTTAGTCATTCATTCTTGCATGCATTTTGTTTAACAGTTAAGAAATTGTGAGAAATAAAAGTTCTAAGCTATTACAAAAGGCGCGGGTCCACATCGCCAAAATTTCCAGGACCCGATTTGACAGAAAGTAAATAAGTAAAGTAAAGTGAAAGTGCGAGAAATTAAATTACACGGCTTTGGGAGAATTACAAAAATATTTACAAGAAATAAAATAAAATGCGCGAATATGAATTAAAATTGGAAACGAGGGCGTTGGACCCTTTTTAATGAAATTAAATTAAATTATTAAATCAATGAAATTAAAAAAAGAAAAAGAAATTATTTTTGGTATTTTTTTGGATTTGAATTTTATGAGAATATTAATTGAAATTATTATGCTAACCCTAATTCTAATTGTTTTTAGTTTATTAAGAAAATATTAAAGTTAAACCTAAATTAACCTAATTATTTACATGCAATTTTAACTTATAAAAATAATAGGAAATATTTAATTATTTAGAGAAAAGAAAAGAAAAGAAGGATAAAAATTATTATAAACCCTAATTCTATCAATTTTAAATTTATTAGAAAAACATTAAGATTAACCCTAGATTAAAACTAATTAATTAATGAATTTTATTTACAAAAATATTAATTAAATAAATATATTTTAAACTTTGTCTTTTCTGATTTTATATTGTTTTTTTATATTTTTATGAAAATAATCAAATTAAAGAACTAATTAAAAAGAATAAGTGAATCAATATAAATAAAAAAAATAATGAGAAACTTGCAAACCTAGGGGGGTCTGTCCCCATTTGGGAGGTTTCTTGCTCAGCAATTTGGCCCAATTATCCCTGGCCCCATTGACCTTTTCAGGACGCGTGTATCCCCATTGACTAGGGTCTATGGTGTTCGTCCAATCAGCGCCTTTGGATTGATCCTGGTGTATGCGTGGCAATCTGGACCAAGGGGTGTATGATGGAATCTTGTGTTGAATCTGCATGGGATAACAATTAAAGGAAAAATAACATGAAAGGGGTGAGGACCTGGGGCTCGAACCCAGGTCCTGAAGATTACCAATGCTACGCTTCACCACTGAGCCATCCAACGCGCTTTGATTATATGATAACTAACAAATAATAAAAATAAAACAAAAGTTAGTGGGGCGCTTTTCGCGCGAAATTTGAACTACCCACTTACGCCTTGCCACTTCATCGTCTTCTTCATCGTTTGTTTTTTTTCTGAAATAAAAAGAGAATCAGCAACGGTTTTGCACCGTTCCAAAATGTGCCATTTGGGAAAATAACGAATAGGCCATATGGCCACATAAATTAGGCGCGAGGGTGGCTTTATAATCGTCCAAGCGTGCTGAATATGGTCATGGCATTGAGAACGTCCAATTTTACAGTATGAAGAAACGCCTAAATTAAAAGCTTGATAACCCTAGAAAACAACAATGGCAGATTCGCGTATGGGTGATAAAAATGCAATCAAATTATGTGGTTAGCTTCAGAATGATATAATGAATACAAATCCAATATTAGAATTTACAAATAATGCATGAATTATGTTTCAAGAAACTGAAAAAAAGCTTGAACCGGCCTTGGTCGTGCTACCTATTTCTTGTGTTAGGGACGTTGATTTTGATCTGTATATGTTCCTTGAAACCTCAGGAACACAATGGAATCAATATTATGGCTTGAATCGACCTAGAAATTGGTTTTCAGTATTGGACTTTTCTTGAAAAATTTCAAGTTTGCTTAGGGATTTCTGGCGCAGCTGGGAGTCCATGATCACTAGGGTTGCGTTTTGTATTTATGTGTGGATGATTTAGGTTAAGAAAATTGATCAAAGAATCATTGAATTGATGAATCAATATTTGATTTTTATGGCAATAGTTTTCAAATCTTTTTTAATGCAAACTTAGTCCAAATCATGTTCAATCACCAAGATACTTTCCAAATCTGATTATACACAAAACCTTGAGATTATTTTATGCACAAAAAGATTCAAAAAGTTAGGTTTAGTATTTTTTACCTATTTATTTTAATTAAATGAATTATTAATGATTAAAAATCCAAATAAATAAATAAAAAATGATAAAAACTTCCCTTTGGGCCACATGGTCGTGCACATGCCTTGGATGATGAATTGTGGAAGAAAAAGAGGCCCATTAGCATTTTTAGGTCATTTGAATCAATGTTGACTTTTCAAAATATCCAAAAATTTCCCAACTTCCACAAGGCATAACTTGCTCAATATTTAAGCTTTGCTCATGTTCTTGGACATTTTGGAAAGGTCTTTGAGTCCTATAACCAATGTCTTTGGTCCCATAGCATTTTGATTTACCAATCTCAAGTTATGGCCTTTGACGTAAAGTCCCTTTTTGTTGACTTTTGAAAATGACCTATAATGTTGAAATTGATAACTTTTTGTGAGAGCATTTCTTGGACTTGAAATATGAAGAGGAGTTGTAGGAAATGTCTTTATCTTCAAAATGAGCTTTGGATGGAATTTTTCTGATAATCCATGTGGGAGTTATGCCCTGGTCAATTTACAGTTGACTTTTTCAACTGTCCAAATATGGAAACTTTTGCATCTTGATGATTTTTGAGCCAAGCTTTGAGAATCATGATCAAGCATTGATCAAATTATGTTTGTGGCTTCAAAATGAGATGTTGACCAAAAATTTGAACTTTTGACTGTCAAATGACCATTTTGCCCCTACAGTTGACTGTAGTGCAATTAGGGTTTTGACTGTGCAATTTTGTGCTGAAAGTCTTGAAACTTGGTATGAGGATGCTTGACCATATTTGTAGGCATGTGGGACTTGATTGGACCCTTGGAAACTTCATTTTCTTTGTCAGAACCAAAACCCTAATTTTTGACTGTTAGGAGGCCCTTACACTGTGCAACCCTTGGGGAATTTTGAAGCATGACTTGGCAATTTCTTGAAGAATATGGGAGGGCAAATTTTGGGGTACAACAACAGTCATCAAAGGGGTAGCAATATCTTTCACAGAAACCACAAACGAGTCTTCCTCTACAGCATTCACTCCATGCTTAGGCATAGGAGCAGTCACAACATTAGGTCTTTCGGGCGCCTCGAACTCAATTTTCTTTAACGTCAATTAAGTCCTGTATCTTGTTCTTCAAGGCCCAACAATCATCTGTATCATGTCCCGGGCTATCAGAGTGAAAAGCACAGCGGGCATTAGGGTTGTATTTTGGTGATGCAGTGTTGGGATTCTACGGAGCCTCCCTTGGAGTCACTAGATTGGTCTTTAATAACTGCGGCAGAATCTGAGACAAAGTCATGTTGAGATGGGTGAATTGCTTTCAAGGTCTCTCGGCCTTTTGTTGATTGTTGCGCTGAGGAGCACCGACAGGTCTTAAAATAACAACTGCATTAACAGCTTGGCGGCGTTCAGGTCTATTCTGGCTTTTCAAACTATAAATAAAATTGGACTCCTTCTTAAAAGGCTTTTTCTCGGTGCTCGATGAAGCACCCTTTTGTATCTTACCAGACTTAATACCAGCCTCAATCCTTTCACCGGTCATAATTAGCTCTGTAAACCCCGACGAAGAGCTTCTAATCAGATGGTTGAAAAACGGACCAGACAAGGTCCCCAGAAATATATCAACTAGCTCCCTATCAGCCAAGGGTGGTTGCACTCTTCCAACAAGATCCCTCCACTTCTGACCATAATCTTTGAAACCTTCACTCATTCCCATAGACATACCCTGGAGTTGGGTACGCGTGGGAGCGAGGTCGGCATTGTATTGGTACTGCTTATAGAAAGCAGCAGCCAAATCTTCCCAACTACGGATACTAGCTCCTTCTAGCTGGTAAAACCATTCAAGCTGAGTCCCTGAGAGACTGTCTTGAAAGAAGTGGATCCATAGGTTCTTATCAGTGGTGTATGGCTGAATCTTCCTTACATACGACCAAAGGTGCAGTTTCGGGCAAGAAATTCCGTCGTATTTAGCAAAGGCTGGTGCTTTGAATTTGTGGGGAATCACCACCCCAAATGACAGACCTAAATCACCAAAATCCAGACCATGCACTTTTTGAACTTCCATTGCACTCAACCAGTCTTCCAGTTGCTTGTATCTATCCACAGCCGGAGGATACTGGTCTTCGTCGAAGTCCGTCTCATTGTTTGAAACCACAAGGCTAGGAGCCCTCCTTTCTTCCTGACTATCTTTCCCTCCAGATGAGGTGGTCAAATCAACTTTATCTCGTAGCCTGTTTCCAAACCTGTGACCTATGTTAAACAAGATTGTCCTCTTCTTCTTCTTCTTCTTCTCTTTCAGAATAAGGGTCTTCAGATCTTGCTGACCCTTTACTAGATTCATGAACAGCTCTTGGAATTGGGCATTTTAAGCATGCAGAGCCTTGATTGCTTGTTCAGTTGATGGTTCAGAAGACATGATGCTGAAATAAACAGCGAAGAAGATGAGAAAACCTGTAAGGGTACCTGTTATGAAGTGAATGGGATGAAATGCGTATGATATGATTTCAAAGACATCGAGAGATTCAAATTCGTAAACAAGAAATGAAACACACTTTTATTAGATAAACTTTGAAATTAATTGTTCAACAAATTGCCCTTAAGGCGTTACAAGAAAGGAAATACTGAAAAGTAAATAAAAATTGGAAGTAATCAAAGGACATCAACGCTCCCATGGTCTTTTGCCTTTAGTGTTGACATAGTCATTGATGATCTTCTCTTTCTCCAACTGCCTAGTCAACTTCTGGATCTTTCGCTCTTGCTCGTGATACTTTTCTCTATAAGTATCCTGCTCTTCCCTTAGTTGCATCCAGGACCTCTTCAATGCCCTAATGTCAGTAGGCATGTAAGGATGGAGGATGGTAGGAAGAACCCCCTCTTCATTATCAACTTCAACAATGATAGGCAAGACGGCTTCATACGACATTCCCAGCTTTTGGGCACGGATACGGACCCATCTGAGATATGGCTCCATCAGAAGAGAAGTCTTTGGACCCAGCTCGTGTGGATCATATCTGTGAACTCTATCCCAAGCCCTTATGAATCTGCGGCGTTGTTCGTCACTATCCCCTTGAAAATCAAAGATGATACTAGGCATTAGCAGCTCATGAGGTCCTTCTCTTCTGGCCCGCCCAAACTGACGTAAGGCCAAGCATGGATTGTAAGTGATTCTTCCATGGGTTCCTATCAGTGGAACATTGGGGTACTCCCCACAGCGTTCAATAATAGCCACCTCGTCCATACCCTTAATAGTCCAAATGATGTCATTGTGGGAGAGAAACATAACCCTATAAGCCCAGCCCATGCCTTCCTTGTTCTTTAAAACTGATTTGGGGATGTGAGAAATAAACCACCTCGCCAATAACGGAGCACAGCACATCAAGGTTCCCCGCTTCCGAGCAGTACGGGCATAAAGCTGATGAAGAATGTCACCCAAGAGAGTGGGTACAGGATTACCAGAGATGAAGATTTTTACCGCATTCACATCAACAAAGGAGTCAGAATTAGGAAACAATACCAAGCCATATATTAGAAGATCTAGAATATCTTCGAACGCCTTGAAGTCTAGACTATCCCAGAAATGATTAGCCTTACCAGCCAAGAACTTAGTCAAAAAGCCCTTTGCTCCACTTCTAGTTTCCCAATTATCCATTACCTCAGCCTTTGTCATATGAAGGGCTGAAGCAATATCTTCTGGCCTAAGGATCTTCTCCCAACCTGTAAACGGGGTCTGCTCCATAATAGAGATACCGAGCAGATCAGAGAACTCTTCCAAGGTAGGGACCAACTGGTAGTCCTGAAAAGTAAAACAATGGTATAGTGGATCATAGAACTGGACTAGGACACTCATCATCTGCTCGTCCAATTTGGAGGTGACCAAACTAAGAAGATGCCCATGTATTATGATAAAAGAGGTAGTATCAGACATCTTTGCAACCAATTCTTTAAGCATAGTGGGAACCTGGACAAAGTTGATCCGGATGGTGTTCCTACGCATGGGTGCCATGACCTACAAAACAGAACAAAGGTGAATCTCTCCTGTCTTTGAAATAGGTTAGTCCAATGCACGATGTATGCAATGTTATGATGTCATGATGTCATGATAGAAAGCACACCACAAGTATCCATAAATAGCAAACATGGTAAAGGCACACAAGTCACACAGAGAGCCCTTAGATTTCAGGCTGGCAAGGAGCTTAAGTACTACCCTCTTTCAGTTTAGTTAGTCCAAACCTGTCCTTAAAATAGTAACCGAGTTCTAGAGGATCTCAATATCACTGACTACCCTCGATCGGTCATGATTCCAGTTTAGCAACCTTTTCTTGCGGTTGGAATCATCGTGAGAGTTTAGTCTCAATGAGTGTAGCATACTGCTACTGTTCTATGGCCAAGTTGGTCAATTTAAAGGTTCTAAGGTCAGTTGGTGCTTAATGACCCCTTAGCAGACCCATATTCTCCTCGTTCCAACACAAGGGATATCGGTACATACTAAAGTGCCACACCAACATAACTAATGTTTCAACCGTATCGGTCTACGCCGTACAGTTCCCTCACAGTTTATTGCTACTTACCTAAAGGGTATCCCCCAGATCCGGGTTAGGATCTATAGTAACTCCAATACCAGCCCACAAATATAAAGCATACAAAGCAAACAATTGAAAACACAATGATCTAATCCTAAGGTACACCCCATTTATAAGAGATCCCCAGCAGAGTCTCCAGTTCTGTGATACGGTGGGAAGAACTGACTGTTTTTGGATATGCTGGTTTGCATTTTGCATTTGTTTTCACAAAATGTCGCGGTAAGCAAGAGTCGCCACCGTCTTTTATTTTATCCAACACGGAAAGGAAAAAAGCACAGAAAAATTCCTTTTTCAAGATATTTCTCGGGTTCGGGGGGTAGATTATAGAAAGGGAAGGTGTTAGCACCCTTTCTATCTGTGGTTATCCACGGGCTCTTAGGTACTTGCTCATATTGTTTTCAAAATTGCTTTTCTTTGTGTTTGTGGGTTGAAAAAAGTCTTTGTTTGAAAAGGAGTGTAAGTGTGAAAATTTGTTTTGTTTTGAAAGAGCAAGTATCTAAGAACCATCTACCTACTCGAAAAAGGAATCGTTCTATGCTATCTTCCTTTAGACAATGATATACCACTATTGATGAGTAGGTAGCACCGTCGTTAGAGTTTAAGGGTCAATTCAAATTTAGGGACTTACGGTCACCAAAGCAATGTTAGGATGCCTTAGCGGTAACCCTAATGTCTTAGATCATTTGTTTTGAGGCAACAATATCCGAGGCAACCATTTCGAGGCGACTATGATCTTTAGACAAGAGGGCTATCTCTAAGGTGACCTATACTCAATGACCGCGTACGAAGGCAACCAAGTGGGGTGTACCCTAAGAGTGCGCATGTGCGAGTGTGTTGTTTTCAGTTAATTTTGTCTTTATACATGTCAATGGTTATCTAAGTTGATTTTAGGTTAAACATTCAATCTTGTCATGCATACCTATTATCAATCATCTAACAGTTATATTTTGCGGAAAATAAATTGCGGAAATTAAATTACAAGGCGTCGGGTATTTACATCGCCAAAAGCAACCCTTTGAAATTTAAATGCGGAAAATAAACAAAGCGATAAAAATAGTCCTATTAAGCTATTACATTCCGGGAATAAATACAATATTGAATAAAATGGATCGCGTGCGGGAAATTAAATCGAGCGCAAGTTCTAGGGTTTTGATCCTTTGGTTATTAAAGAAAAGACTTTTTTGGTTATTTTTGAATTAAGAAAGAAATTAAACTAAGTTAATTATTAAATTAATAAATAAATTAATTAATAAAAATATTTTTGGGTTTTTGGTATTTAAAGAAAATAAAATAAATTTAATCAATATTAATAAAACCTAGTTGTCTAAGTTAATTTTAATTATTGCAAAATATATTAAAAGTTATTCCTAATTAAAACTAAATTAATTAAATTAATATTGTTAACAAAAATAAAATACTGAAATTTAAATAATAAATAAAATATTTTAATTTTTAATTTTATGAAGAAAAAGATTTGATTGGTTAGTTAATAATTAAATAAAAATAAAACAAACAATTAAAATAAATAAAAAGAAATAGAAAGAGTTAGGGGTGTGGGCCTGATTTGGAGGCTTGCTTAGCAATTCAGAGGCCCAATTACGTTGGCCTGGCTTGACTTCCTTGGATTCCATGTGCACGCGCTAACTTTGCCCATGGTGGACGTCCATCTCTTGTCCTTCAGATCTGGCCATGGGCCATTTGTCCGTTGATTAGATGATGGTGTATGATGCATTGATGTTCCTCATGCGCACTGGAATGTCTGAAGAAATAAAATAACAAATAACATGGGGGACCTGGGATTCGAACCCAGGTCCTGTTGGTCATTGGATACACACCACTACCACTCAGTCATCACGCTTTAGTTGTTAATTATACACAAAATAATGATAATAAAAGAAAACACGTGAACATGCCAGAACAAAAAAATAAAACGCGCGAGTATTTGAACCAACCACAGGGGGAGTGACACGTCTCCATCCCTGACCTCCAGCCCTGTGATTTTTACCTGCGGATTCAAATCCGCGGCTGAATTCATAGGTCAACCCTAAAATAAATTCTAGGCCATGAAAATTCTTCCCAAGACCATGGTTATGCTCGTCTTCCTCCTCCGGTCATGCCCATGGCCATTATTGGAGTTGATTTTGCCTGTAAAAGAAATGCCCAAAAAACAAACCACAAAACCCTAGATTCGACTATGGGGTTATATTCCATATAAATGCAATTGGATGATATAGAAAGCTTGGAAATTGGACGATAATCATGAATGTGCAAAGAGTTTGTAAGAAAGGTGCAAGAATATGGATCCACGAATTCAAAGGAAAAGCGGTTTTTTGAGACACTTACAAAGCTTTTGAGCGTGTATGGGAGCTTGCTAGTGGTTGGTTCTGACTCAGTGAACCTCTAAAAATTGATTGATGTTGAGTTTTGCTTCTGAATTTGTCTCCAAGGATGATTTCAGTTTCACACTTTTTGTCAATTTTTGCAAGTTTGGTTCTTAGTGTTCTTGCAACCTCTAGGTACCAATTTCGTGTGCTTTGACTTGTATATGTAATATGCAATGCATTATGTCAAGAATTATACTTTGAATCTTTGCACATCAATGCCATGGGATTTGATTTGATCCACCATTGAAAGCTTGCCTATTTTGTCAAAAATTCAATCTTTTGCACATGGAATGCTTGATACGAATTTGATACACTTTATGATGATGATTCAATCCTGAAATAGCCAAAAAGAGATCAAATAATCAATGTTTGGATTTTATTTGATTTAATTTGATTAAAAATGAAATAATTCATTAAAAAGTCAAATAAAATAATAAAATTGATAAATGGACACAAGGCTGAAGCTAAGACACGTGTGCAATGTGGCAAGTTCAAATCAAGTGGAAAAGAATGGGCCCATTTGACAAAATTTGAAGTTTTGGGGATAGTTGTCTTTTGGCAATTTTGCAAAAATGCCCAACTTCAACAATGCATAACTTCTTCAATTTTGAACTTTTGGAAGTGTTCTTGGACTTTTTAGAAATCTTGAGATGTTCTCTAACCAACCCTTTTGGTCTCATCTCATTTTGATATTCAATTATCAAGTTATAAGCTTTTGCAAAAAAGGTGTTTTTGTTGACCTTCAAAAATGACCTATAATGTCCAAATTTATAACTTCTTATGAGTGCATTTTTTGATCTTGGGGTATGGATATGGATTGTAGTAAATTGCATCCTCTTCAAAATGAGCTTTGGATGGGTCATTTCTCATAAAGTATGATAAAGTTATGCTTGGTCAAAGTTGAGTTGACTTTTCCTACAAAACCCTAATTTAGCAACTTTTGAGTCTTGATGAATTTTGAGCAATCCTTGATGAATCATGATTAACCCTTGATAAAATGATGAAATATCCTTCAAAAGGAGAATGTTGACAAAAAATATTGAAGTTTGACTGTTTATAGGTCACAGTTGACTTTTGCCCTAGCACAATCGATTTTTGGACCCTTTGAGCAATTGATTGGGCAAACTTCCTCTGCAAGGATTGAATTTTGATATGGATGACCTTGAGAATATATTAGGACATTGGGTAGAACTTGAGGTAATTTGGACTCAAATATCTTGATGAAACACAAAACCCTAATTTGGGGTTGACTGCCTTAGGAGATAGCTTGACTGTCCAACTCTTGAGCAATCTTGAGCCACTTGGAGATTTTTCTTGCCTTGTTTTGAGAAATATGAGAGGGAAAATTTTGGGGTACAACACATAGCATTGTTGAGGTTAGTCCCATTGTCGGTGATGATCCTTTCGGGGATACCATAGCGGCAGATGAGGTTATGTTTGATGAATCTGGCTACCACATTCTTTGTGACTGAGGCAAATGAAGCAGCTTTGACCCATTTGGTGAAATAATCTATAGCGACCAGAATGAAGCGATGTCCATTGGAAGAAGTGGGATTGATCTCTCCAATCATGTCAATGCCCCACATTGCAAATAGCCACAGAGCGTTCATGATGTTCAGAGGGATAGGAGGCACATGGACCTTGTCAGCATAAATTTAACATTTGTGGCAAGTCCTTGAATGTTGATAGAAATCAATCTCCATTGTTGACCAATAGTAACCATCTCTCAAGATCTTCTTGGCCATGGTATATCCGCTTGAGTGAGTGCCAAAGAGACCATCGTGCATGTCTTCCATAATTTCCTCTGCCTCCTTCTTGTCCACACATCGGAGTAGAGTAGAATCATGGTTGCGCTTGTACAAGATTTCGTTGCTTAAGAAGAATTTGGCTGAAAATCTTCGTAAGAATTTTCTTTCATTGATGGATGCTCCCTTGGGATACTCTTGTGCTTGAAGGTATCTCTTCACCTCATGGTACCATGGCTTTTCCGTGTCAGTGTCAAGCTCACAGCAGTGTGCAGGTTCGTCAAATCTCTCGATGGTAATCATAGGAGCTTCATTGACCCATCTGACCTTGAACATAGAATACATGGTGGCCAAGGCATCGGCTAACTGATCTTCTTCCCTAGGGAAGTGTTCAAAGGTGATCTCTTCAAAGTAAGGAATCAGAGATAGCACAAGTTCCTTGTAAGGGATGAGATTAGGGTACTTAGTATCCCAATCTCCTTTTACTTGGCTAATCACCAGAGGGGAATCCCCAAACACATTCAAATGCTTGATCCTCAAATCAATAGCAACTTTCAAACCCAAAATGCATGCTTCGTACTCAACCATATTATTCATGCAATCGAAGCATAATTTAACAGTAAAAGGAGTGTGGCAACCTTCAGGGGATATGATCACAACACCAACTCCGTTACCCAAAGCGTTGGAATCCCCATCAAAGACCATAGTCCATCGGGATCCTTGTTCAGGTCCGTTATACGGTCCAGGTTTCGCGCAATAGATTACCAGCATGATGTTCTCATCAGGGAAGTCGAAGTTCATAGACTGATAATCATCAACAGCTTGATGGGCCAAATGATCTGCTAGTATGCTTCCTTTGATGGCCTTTTATGTTGTGTATTAAATGTCGTACTCAGTCAAGATTATTTGCCATCTGGCTATCCGTCCGGAAAGAGTAGGTTTCTCGAAGATGTACTTGATTGGGTCCATCTTAGAAATCAACAGAGTGGTATGAGTCGACATATATTGTCTTAGCCAGCGAGCAGCCCATGCCAGAGCGCAACAAGTTTTCTCGAGCAGTGAATATCTGGTTTGACAGTCGATTAACTTTTTGCTCAGGTAATAAATAGCATGCTCTTTTTGGCCAAACTCGTCATGTTGGCCCAAAACACACCCCATAGAGTTCTCTAGTACTGTAAAATACATGATCAAGGGTCTTCCTTCAATCAGAGGCATGAGAATAGGAGGCTCTTATAGATATTCTTTGATTTTGTCGAAGGCATATTGGCATTCATCATTCCATCTGACTACTTGATCTTTCTTCAAGAGTTTGAAGATTGGCTCACAAGTAGCAGTCAAGTGAGATATGAAGAGGGCAATGTAATTGAGACGTCCCAAGAATCCTCTAACTTCCTTTTCAGAGTGGGGAACTGGCATTTCTTGGATGGCATTTACTTTGGTAGGATCAACTTCAATGCCCTTATTAGTGACAATAAAACCTAGAAGCTTTCCAGATGGTACTCCAAATGTGCACTTGTTAGGGTTTAACCTCAATTTGTACTTTTTCAACCTCTCAAATAGCTTGTACAGGTGATCGAGATGTTCCTCTTCAGTTTGTGATATGGAAATCATATCATCCACATAGACCTCTATTTAATGATGAATCATATCATGAAACAAAGCTACCATAGCCCTTTGATATGTTTCCCATGCATTCTTTAATCCGAACGGCATGACCTTGTAGCAAAAGGTGCCCTATTAGGTGATGAAAGTGGTCTCCTCCATGTCTTCAGGAGCCATTTTAATTTGATTGTAGCTGGAGAAACCATCCATGAAAAAGAAGACTTTATGTTGAGCAGTGTTATCGACTTAGACGTCAGTATGAGGTAGAGAGAAGTCATCCTTGGGGCTCACCCTATTCAGATCTCTATAGTCTACGCACATGCGAACTTTTCCGTCTTTCTTTGGCACTGGCACCACATTTGTAACCCATTGGGCATAAGATGTCACCGCTAGGAATCCTGCATCAAATTTCTTCATCACTTCATCTTTTATCTTTTCATACATGTCAGGCCTCATACGATGAACTTTTTGTTTGACATGAGGACAATCTTCTTTTTTTAGAAGACGATGAACTACAATGTCAGTATCCAACCCTGGCATGTCTTTATACGACCAAGCAAACACTTCCACATATTCATGCAAAATCTGAACCAATCTGCTTTTGACACTGCTTTCCAGGTTAGCGCTGATCTTGACCTTTTTCGTGTTTGTCTCGGTACCCAAATTGATGACTTCAATTGACTCTTTGTGCGGATGAATAGTTTTTTCCTCTTGTAATAGAAGTCTGGATAGTTTTCCTAGTATTTCACAATCTTCCACGGCTTAGTCTTCGTCTTGGTTAATTGGACATTCGAAGTCATATTGGGCAATAGTAGAGTCATTGTGTGATACGGTAGGAGAACTGACTTGAGGTTTTTGTGTTTTATCGCAAATGTTACGGTTAGCAAGAGTCGCCACCGAATTTTCTTTTATCCAAAAGGAAAGGTGAAAAAGCACAGGAAAGACCTTTGAGATATTTTCTTGAGTTCGGGGGGTAGATTATGAAAAGGGAAGGTATTAGCACCCTTTTCATCCATGGTTTTCCATGGGCTCTTAGTTACTTTCTAGATCACTTGCTTTTGTTTGAAAAAATGTGCTTTGTGTGGTTTTTGAAAGCATTTTGAAAAGGTGCCATCGTTTAGGCAAACTTTGTAATAGTTCTCGTTCATAAGAACGTATACAAAGTGTTGAGCTTTTGAAAATATTTCATGTTTGGAAAGTGTTTGGAAAGTGTATGTGATTGTTTTTGAAAATAACAAGGATGTTTGTTTTGAAATTGAGCAAGTAACTAAAAGTAATCTACCTACTCAAAAGGTCTTAGATGTGTTTTTCCTCCTCCTTTAGATGTTGCTATCTTACCATTGATTTGGTAAGAAGCCCCATCGTTGGATGTGAAGGGACGGACGTGGGTCATTGTATAGTCATGATAGCAATATTGTGAGATATCTTAGTATTCTCTTGTAGGGACTAAGATCACTTGTAAGGCAACATTTGTAGCGTCATCGAGGGACTATGATCTTGTATTTCGATTGTTTTTGCTAAGACATCCCACATGCATAACATGACAATTTTTTATAAGGCAACAAGTGAGATTACCCTGAGGGTGCAAGTGTGCAAGTGTGTTTGATTGCATGCATTTGTCTTTGATTTTTGGTTGTCTACTTGTTGATTTTATCTTGCCATACATCTTAGTTACTAACATTTGTATAAAGCAATAAAAATGCGGGAAATAAATATCCTACACTATTACAACCATATCGAAAGGCAAGAAAATGTAAAGGCAAAAACAAAATTAAAATAAAAAGGAAAATGAGCTCTTCGACCCAGGCAGTAACACCCTTCGACTCAAATCTTCATGGCCCCTTTCGAATCTGCCTTTTTTGTTTCCTTCGACTGCAGGAGTGTTAGCCGATAACCTTCGACTCGCCCTTCTTTCTATTTCTTTTGAAGGCTTTAGGAGTCAGCATGGAATGCACACCTTTCGTTTCAAACTCTTTGATGTCTCCTTTGATTGCAGGAATGCAAAGCTCCCAAGTTTAGATTTTTGAGAAGGCTCCAATGTTTAGCCGGTCAAAAGATACAGGAAAACTGTCTAAACTTTAAAATGAAACCCACAAGTGTAACTTTCGACAGCTACAAATCAGGGGTTAGCACAAGATTATTGGGAACCAGGATTCAAAGTCTAACTAGTCAGGGTTGAGATTCTCAATATACAAGCAGTAAGGGTCAAAAGCATGATTAACTTCCTAGATAAGATATCTACATTTTCCTTTTATTTACATTCATAAATGATATTTAAGTGAGCAAAGTTTTTTAGTTTAGAGGAAAACTTACCTCTTGAAGTGCTTAGTCGTAGGACTTGTAAGTGGCTTCTTCGATGATGGATGGAGCTTCGCTGGAACCTTCCCGAAGCTAGTTTCGTTGCTGTTTGGTTTGGGCAGTCACTGAATCGAAAGAGAGTATATGATGGTGATGCGTGAATCGAAGGTTGCTACAGTTTAGGGGAAGTGAATCGAAAGGTACACTACTGAGGCTTTTTTATTAAAAAAAACCTTAGAGTTTTGAAGGTTTGAGAATGTTGGAGAGTTTGAGAATATGGGAGAGTTTGAGTGTTTGAGGATTTTTTTTGATTTTTTTCTCTAGCAAAAAAATCTGGACCCTTTTCTTTGTTAATGGTTTCTCTATTTATAGAGAAAAGGTTTTGGAGTTTGAACAAAGATATGGCTTGGCTGAAACGTGAATATTAAGCTATGTCAGATTTTCAAAGATCCCAAGGTGAAGTACAAAAGTTGTTAGCTAAAAGGGGCTGACTTCCCTGACTTATGGTGAAGTACAAACAGGATTTATGCAAGGCATGGGCTTGGGACAGGATTTGTACTAGCAAGTTCACTTTAATTAAAAAAAAACTTTTGGACAAAGGCTTAATCACCTGGATAATAACTTAATCCAAAATGTAAGCAATTAATTATGGAGTGAAATACAAGCATTAAAGCCTGTAAAGTAAGGTCATGTAGCATGGTCCAAAGATTTGATCAGTGTTCTTTCAAAATCCTATTTTCCACATGTGTCGAAGAGTTCTAGAAATGTACTAAAGAAGACTGTGTCGAAGGATTCAGAGTTGGGTTTGAAAGATGCTGATTCGAAGGGAACCAAAACTCCAATCGAAGCTCTTGTGTAAATGTGGCTCATGTCCAATCGGAGGCTTGCATGCCAGGGGTTACATGTGGTCAAACAAAAGAGTGTACATGGAGGGTGCCTGTCTTGTGACTTCATGCCAACATGTAAAAGATCTATGTTCAAACGAAGCTTGTATAAAGGGAACCAACATGTCCAAATGAAAGGGGCATGTAGGAGGACAAAATGTTCAGATTCGAAAGAGGCATATATGGAACAAAAAGTGCAAATCGAAGGATGCTAAAAGAGAGACTTTTTTCCTTGGAAATGAAATAGATTACAAGAGGCTTTTTCCCTGTGAATCCAAACCAAAATGTGCCAGAGGCCCATGCCCAGTCAAAGGAGGCAAGCCAAGCTTGCATCAAAAGAGGCCAAAAGGCCAATCGAATGAGCTGAAACGAAGAACACTTGTATTTCTCCAAATTTTGTCAAAATAATATTTTTATCTATTTTCTCCTTTTTTGATAGTTTCCTTTTAATTTTGGTACTGGAAAATTCCAAAGTACTTGTGCAAGCTTGAACCTTGAGAATCCTTGTGAGAAAGGCCTTGAAGAATGAGAGGGCAGATTTTGGGGTACAGCAGTTGCCCCTGTTCAATCTTCTTAAACCTGAAGAGTCAGATTGGCAAGTTTTGCCATTCGCGACTCGAAGGTGGAAGATGATTGGACACTAGAGTGCCCAGAAATTTGCACTCGGCGAAGCGATGATAGGAGGAATGGGCTTAAAGATGCCATTTGGAGATGTGATAGAATCTTGTTGGAGATGGGCTTGTAGATTCCATCCAAGAATGTTTGTTGAATTGTAAATTGAAACTGAATGAGTATCAGAATGGAATTTGTGTTTGAAGCGTATCTGAACGGTATCTGAAAGTTGCAACTGAATGAGTATCAGAATGGCATCCGTGTCTGGAGCGTATCTGAATTATATCTGAACTTGAAGTCTGAATGAGAATCAGAATGGCATCCGTGTCTAGAGCGTATCCGTATTGTATCTGAAGTCTGAATCTGAACGAGTAACAGAATGGCATCCGTGTCTGGAGCGTATCTGAGCTGTATCTGAATCTGAATGAATGAGTAACAGAATGGCATCCGTGTCTGGAGCGTATCTGTGATGTATCTGAATCTGAATGAATGAGTAACAGAATGGCATTTGTTTCTGGAGCATATCTGTGTTGTATCTGAAGGTTGAATCTGAATGAGTAACAGAATGACATCCGTGTCTGGAGCGTATCTGAACTGTATCTGAGAGTTGAATCTGAATGAGTATCAGAATGGCATCCGTGTCTGGAGCGTATCTGAACTGTATCTAGAAGCTGAATCTAAATGAGTATCAGGATGGCATCCATATTTGGAGCGTATCCGTACTGTATCATGATTGCATATTGTTAATGGTAGCTGTTAATCTCATCCTGAAAAGGGCTTAATGTTAGCTGAAACACGAAATTATGTTGTATGAAACGTAAGGTGCAACATATGTGTTTTATCAATGTTTATGATATATGGATGTAATGTATGCGCATGTAAGCTGATTTGCTATATTACTGTATGGTTTGAGGAAAATAAATCCTTGAATCCTGCTGAGGATATGTTGAATTCTTGATGTCTTGAAGTTTGAAGTACTGACAAAAATCTGTTGTGAGAGCAATGCCACATATTGTTTTGAGGAATTCTGAGAAATTTGACGATCTCTACTGGGGATTAATAATCTGAAGTTTTAGTTCCGATGGGGATCTGAAGGACGTATTGTGGGGATTGCTTATGGAATAGCCCAGAGACGTTTTCTGGTCCTTTCAACCTATCAGTAATTATCTTTCGCATTTTGTTTATTTGTAAACAATAATTATGTTCAAATGCATATGTTCATTAATGAATCGTTGGACATTTTTGTAAATAAAACCAAGTGTAAAGAAAAAGACAAATAGTTTTATGTACTTTCAAAGAGATATATTTGTATTGACTTTGAATAAGTATTTTGTATAAAGAAAGATAGCTATGTGTAATAATCCCATGGGGTTTCCATTCTGCTATAGCATTTGTATCTCCAAATATCTTGCCTATTTGTTGCTTCGTCCGAAGATGATTGAATTGATTAGAAACTCCGAGTTTGTCAATGGAAGTTAAGAGGTTGTCCACAAAGTGATCCGACGGGGCATAGTCATACGCTTTAATTCCCTAACTTTTTCCTGGACCGCCCTTTCGGGTTTTCAGTCCACCGGGAAACCCTTTTTTGCCCAAGTCGCCCTTTCGGGTTTTCAACTTACTGGGTGTACAGATTTTTTTATATTTTATCCCTAATTTTTGCCCGAACCTTTTTGGTTCGCCGGGATGCCCCTGTTTTGCCTAGGTGTGTTAACCTAGCGGGTCTCTTATGCATAGTATCTTTTGACTATGTCCACGTTCGCAGGGTGTGGCAGGTCGTCACCGTTCATGGTGGTTAAGATCATTGCCCCACTGGAGAATATGTTCTTGATTACAAATGGCCCTTCATAGGTAGGAGTCCATTTGCCCCTGGGATCACTTTGTGGCAAGATGATGCGCTTGATCACTAGATCTCCAACCTGATATGCTTGGCGTCTGACTTTCTTGTTGAAAGCCTTGATTATTCGTTTTTGATACATCTGACCATGGAAAATAGAAGTAAGTCTCTTTTCATTAATTAAGTTTAGTTGATCAAGTCGAGTCTAGATCCAATCGTCCTCATTCAAACCTGCATCCTTCATAATTCTCAAAGAGGGGATCTGAACCTCAATAGGCAAGACAACCTCCATGCCGTAAACCAAAGAGTAGGGTGTTGCCCCAGTTGATGTGCGAGCCGTTGTACGATACCTGTGGAGAGCGAATGGTAGCATCTCATGCCAGTCCTTGTAGGTGACTGTCATTTTCTATATGATCTTTTTAATGTTTTTATTTGCATCTTCAACGACACCATTCATCTTTGGCCGATAGGGGGATGAATTATGATGCTGAATCTTGAACTGCTCGCACAAGGCGGTGATCATAGCATTGTTAAGATTTGTACCATTGTCAGTGATGATCCTTTCTGGGATACCGTACCGGCAAATGAGATTCTGCTTGATGAAGCGGGCAACAACATTCTTAGTAACGGAAGTGAAGTAAGCTGCTTCGACCCATTTTGTAAAATAGTCAATGGCCACTAGAATGAAGCGGTGTCCATTGGAAGTTGTTGGCTTGATCTCCCCAATCATATCAATTCCCCACATAGAAAAGGGCCAAGGAGCCGTCAAGACATTCTGAGGAACCGGAGGTACGTGCACCTTGTCAGCATAAATTTGACACTTATCACAGGTCTGAGAGTGTTGATAGCAATCTACTTCTATAGTAGACCAATAATAGCCTGCCCGTAGGATTTTCTTCGCCATCGTATGCCCACTGGAGTGAGTTCCAAAAGTACCTTCATGTAACTCAGCCATGATCTTTTCAGCCTCAATCTTATCCACACATCGGAGCAGAATGGAGTCATGATTGCGTTTGTATAGGATGCCATTACTTAGTAAGAACTTCGTAGAGAATCTCCTTAAGAACTTTTTATCATTGATTGAAGCTCCTTCTGGATATTCTTGAGCCTCGAGATACCTCTTGACTTCATGAAACCAAGGCTGGTCCACCACCTCTTCAATATTAATCTTGTGACAGTGTGCTGGTTCATCCATTTGTTCGATAGTGACCTGGGGAGCCTCGTTATCCCAATTAAGTTTAAACATGGATGATGTTGTACCCCAAAATTTTCCCTCCCATTTCTCATTTATTTCTCATCACAAAGCCCTTGGAGATCAAGATCCAGTTAGGGTTTCATCTGCTCAAGACTTCTCCTTGCACTGTTGACCCAAATTAGGGTTTGTGTTTGCACAAAGATGTTTTGACCAAAAATGCCTAAGATGACTTTCTTGCTTCATATTGGACTCCCAAGTTTATCCACATCAAGTTTCAAGTCTTGATTCCAAGTTTTGCCCAGTCAATTGGACAGTTGACCTAGAAATCAGCTGTATTGGGAAAAAAGTCAATTGTGGCCAATTGACAGTCAAACCTCATGAAAATTGACCCACATCAACATCATAAACTCACATGGACCATTTGATCAAGTTTGGATCACAATTCTACAAGAAATTTGATCAGATCATCAAAAGGGCAAAATGGTCATTTTTAGGGTTTTGATTGCACAAAGGCAATTTTTGACTGTTTGACCTAGCCAATGGCAAACCAAGCTCACATATGGATTCAAGGACCCCATGGAATTATCTTGACATGCTCAACAAGTTCAAAAGATCCCAAATACACAAGATTGACAATTGAATTTCCCAGTCAATTGATCAATTTTGACTGTATACTGAAAAGTCAAACTTTGACTTTTTGGTCAAAATCAAGAGTCAAGATTCATTTTTCATCAAAACATGCCAAATCCTGAAACTTGTTCGTCAAGAAATCCAAAATTGCAAATTAGGGTTTGAAATAAGAATTTTTCATAACAGAATTTTTCTAAGTTATGAAAAACCCTAATTTTTTCCCAAATTTGCCCCACTTTCTCACCAAGATTCATTTGGATTCAAGCAAAAGTCAAAACATGAAAGTTGTAGCTTGTTGCATAATCTACAACTTTGATTCACAAAGTTTTCCCAAAAGAGGCTTGTATCTCAAGTTACAATTTTTGGAATAAGGGTACTAAACCATTCTTAACTTAGTGAAAATTTGACCTATTTTGGCAAGGTTTTCTACCTAACTTCAAGACCATTTTCCATGCACTTCCACTTGGAATTTCAATTTGCACTTCAAATATGGATTGTAGTACACATTCCAAGCTTTCCAAAATGTCCAAGAACTCATCAAACAACCTCATAACTTGAGAGAATCGAATTTTGCAATATGGCAAAAACTCACTTTTGAATTGGTCATGTACATGTTCATAACTTATGCCATTTTCAAGTCAGCTTGGTTTGTGCTACATTACAGGCCTCTAAACCATCCAACACTCAATAATTTAATGCATGTTCATTGTGCTAAGGCCTTGTTTCATGAGTTTATGCATTACATGTTGAATTAAGCCATTTATGGAAAAAGTGAAATAGCCATTTTTGCAAAAAGCAAGCTTTATGTCAAAGTTGCAAATCCACAAGTACAGATCAAATCACTTTGGCACAAGATTATGAGCAAAACACTCTGATTAAGACAAGGCTAGCAGCATGTTTAGGGGGCCTCTACCTGCCTAGAAACTCAAGTGACCTTTGTTTGCTTAAGTGTTAAGAAACTTAGCATAACACAACAGAACTTTCATCTCAGCAAAAACAAGCCTAAGCAAATATTTTGTACACCTTCTAATCATCAAACCCAAGCTAGAACACAAGCAAACAAAGTCCCAAACACTCCCATTCCCAGAATCACTCTCAAACTGCAAAAACAGGGCAGGGTCTGCAGATTGAATCCCATAACTCATCCCTCTCATGCTCTCTTGCTAAAAGCTCATCAAACACATTCCCTAGCATCATTTGAAGCTAACCAAAACACAAAACACGACCTGTAACTCCTCTAACCAGTTCCACCATTTTCACTTTCTTGTTTTGCAGTTGAAAGTCCATAGCTCGATTCAAGGTGTCTCAAAGCAAAGTAAGCATTGGAATAGCATCACCACACTTCAGGCAAGCTATACAGATCATCATCTTGCCCTGAAAGCTCCCCCATTGCCAGATAGAACTTCAACTGAACAGGTATCTTCTTGAACTTCTAACTCTTAGTCTAGGCATCATTAGCTCTAAGTTTGTGAATAAGAAGTGTTCTACTCATGCCCCTGAATCTGTACATGCTTTTACTTTTCATTTATTTTGCCTGAGCTATGAGAATTTGAGGTCTGAATATGGAAGAAAAGTTAGGTCATGATTTGGGATTGTCAAAATTCTCTCTCATTTCTGAGAGTTAGGATGAGTTCTTTATATATTTAGAATCGTGATTCAATGCTTAACATTTCTTATGTTGGAAGTTTGTGCAAAAGATCAAAGAATCCAGGTGTTTGAATGGAGGCTCAGGCGCGCGTTTTTTTTGAATATTTTTTGTCTGAAGGTTGAAGAAGAAGCCACATGGGCTGGGCCTGCTTTGTCTTTTCTTTTCACACCCTATTTTCATTTTCATACCCCCTGAGCCCATTTTATTTATTTGCTTGATTTTTTTACTTTTCTTTTTTTATTCTGATTTATTTATTTTTGCTAATAATATTAAAAACTTGAAAAATTATTTTTACACCATTTTTGCATTTTTTAGGTATTTATTTGTTTATATGGACATTTATACATAAATATATATATACACTATTATTTAGAAAAAACTAGAAAAATAATGTAAATATATTTTATTTCTGATTTTTATTTCTTTTTTTCTTTTGAAAATAATTTATGTAAAATATACCTTTTTTATATAATATTAAATATTATTATTTTTATATACATAATACATATTTAGAAGTTAATGCATATATATATATATATATATATATATATATATATATATATATATATATATATATATATATATATATATATATATATATATATATATATATATATATATATATATATATATATATATATATATATATATATATTTATTAGTATATTTAGGTTAAAATACAAAAATACCTACATTTTTTATTTTATTAATGTTTGACCTCAAAAAATACTTTTTATAAATATATTTCATTTTATTTTATTTTTTGTACATAATAAATAAATACTTGTATAAATTAAATAATATATATATATTTACTTAATAAAAATTAGGGTTTTACCCTTAAAATACAAAAAACTCCAAAAAATAATACTTTATTTATTTTATTTATTTGACATAAACAATACTTTTTTCTATACATATGAAAACCTTTTTTGCATTTTTGCATCTTTATTTTTATTTTCCATTTAATTTATGCAATTAATTGTCTTGTAAATATTCCAAATTGATGTAATAGCTAGGTTTAAATTCCTTGTCTAAACACCCCCCCATTTGAACATTTGTACCCCCTTCCCATATTGTGTTGTAATAGTGTAGGAATTTTACTTTTCGCACTTTAACGCTTTCTAAATATACCATGCTAGAATTAGGGTTTGTATGCAAATAAAAAGAACAAAATAGTTTGACCTAATTTCAAGATAACCAAGCATGAATATGGACAACACATATCACACTTGCACCCCTAGGGTATTCCACTTGTTGCCTTCAATAAATGGGCCATATTGTATGTTAGGTCTCTTTGGGCAAAAACAAATACAAATCTATTGATCATAGTCCCTCGATGACGCTTTCGAAAGTTGCCTAAAAATGATCAAAGTCCCTTAAAAGAAAATTGCCCAAAGATACTTAGCACTATTGCAATTATGGTCTAAACGATGACCCGCGCCCGTACCTTTCACCTCCTAACACAAGATTGTCCACCAAAATGCAATGGTGGAACAAAATTGTTAAAAGGGTTAAAACATAACAAAAAATCTTTGAGAACTTTAGGGTAGATAGCTCTTAAGTACTTGTCAACTTGCAAAACAAAATACTTGCCTATTTTCAAACCACACTTCACAAACACTTTCAAAACAAACTTTCAAAAACCTTGGAACATCTTTTCAAAAAGACAAGCACCTTTTTGTAAAACATTCGAGTAAAGAATTGTTACAAGGGTAGCCTATACAAGGCATCTTTTTCAAAACCTTTTCAAAGCCACACACAAAGCACCATTTCAAACAATTGAAAACCAAGGCAAGTTGATCTAATCAAGTACCTAAGAGCCCATGGATAACCATGGATAGAAAGGGTGCTAATACCTTCCCTTTCTATAATCTACTCCCCGAACCCAAGAAAACTCTCAAAGGTTTTTGCTGTGCTTTTTAAACCTTTCCTTAGGATAAAATAAAAAGTCGGTGGCGACTCTTGCTCAACCGAAACATTTGCGAAAACAAACGCAAAACCATAGTCAGTTCTCCCACCGTATCACAGAACTGGCGACTCTGTTGGGGAGAAATTTAAAAGTGGAGTAACCTTAGGGCTTAGATCACCCTCTTGCATGACTAATTGTTTGAATTGATTGCTTTATATCTTGGCTCTATTGTTTAGGTTTGCAATCCTACACCCGGATTTTGGGAAACATTCATAGATAGCAATACATTGTGGAAACTGTGCGGGGTATACCGACACGGTCAAAGCAATAGCTATATTAGTGCGACATATTTGTGAGTACCGGTAACCCTTGAGTTCAATCAAGGAGAGTACGGGGCCGCTGAGTGATGTCACTAAGCACTAATGACCTAGAACCTTACTTGACCATCTTGGCCTTTTATTAGGGGTAGTGAGATGACCGGCTTTGGTGCAGTCCGAAGTTGGTAGATACTCGATACTACACTCATTGAGGGTTGTTTTCTTGGAATATTTTGGTCGCTAGTTAAGTGGCTAAACCAAAACAATGAACAATGAAAACAATCCCGTGATATTGAGCTCCTTAGAACCCGGTTACTATTTATAGGACAGGTTTTTAAGCCAACTACACTCAAGAGGGTACTTACCTATGAAACCCCATGCAAGCCTGAAACTAGGGTTTGGTGTGATTTGCTTGTACATATGTTTTGTGCATACATCATAAACATCATAAAACATCATATGCATTCACTAACCATTTCAAGGGTTTGGATCTTCATCTTTGTTCCTATTTTGTAGGTCATGGAAATTCCTCGCAGAAACACCATTCAAGTCAACCTTGTGAGAATCTCTCCTCAACTCAAAGAGCTCACCTCAAGAATTCCGGAAAACTCATCCTTCAGTGAAAGACATGGTAGACTGCTCAGCCTAGTCAACACCAACATTGAAGAAGACATGATGAAAGTGCTATTCCAGTTCTTTGACCCTCTTCACCACTGCTTCACTTTCCCTGATTATCAGTTGGTACCCACTTTGGAGGAGTTTTCTCAACTCCTGAGAATTCCTATCCTTAATCAACTACCCTTCAACGGTACGGAAAAGGAACCAAAGCCGGAAGATGTTGCTCGAGCATTACATCTACAACCATCCGGCATCAAGGGGCATTGGGAAACCAGAAGCGGCGTCAAAGGATTCTTAGCAAAATTCTTGTTTGAGAAGGCACAAGAATGTTGGAACTCATTGGACCTACAAGCCTTTGAAGAGATTGTGGCACTCCTTATCTATGGGTTGGTCTTGTTCCCAAATCCTGACCAATTGGTAGATGTCAACGCCGTCAAAATCTTCTTATCCAGAAATCCAATACCAACATTGCTTGGGGACATTCTTCACTCATTTTACACACGAACAATGAGAAAGATGGGTGTTCCCATGTGCTGTACTCCTCTCCTTGCAAGGTGGTTTATTTCGCACCTTCCACAATCTGTCTTGAAGAATGACCAAGGCTCAAGGTGGTCCCAACAGTTGATGACTCTTACTCACTCTGATGTACATTGGTGTTCTCGGTCCAGAGAAAATGTCATCATCGTCGATCGTTGTGGAGAGTTTCCTAATGTTCCTTTACTTGGAATCAGAGGAGGTATCACCTACAACCCTTGCCTAGCTTTGAGGCAATTTGGATATGCACGGAGGGATGGCCCTCATGACATGTTGATTCCTGACCTAGTTTTTTACTTCGATAACGATGCGCAAGGACTTCGCCAAAGATTCATCAGAGCTTGGGGAAGACTCAACAAGGTTGATAGCAAGACTCTAGGACACAAGAACTCCATCCCTCTTGAGCCTTATCTCAAGTGGGTACGAGCCCGAGCCCAAAATCTGATGATGCCTTATCCTCATGTTCTCCCTGTGATTAAAGAGCCCGTCAAGGAAGGAGAGGTTCCATACACCATCCTACATCCAGACATGCCTACATCGTGGGAGGAAATGCAGAAAAGTTGGATTCAGCTCAAGGAGAACGAAATACTTTCGAAGCCAGCTTCTACGCTAGTGAGAAGAAGGTTTTAGAGCTTACCCGCCGACTCCATGAGCAAGAGGCCCTCAACACCTACATCGCACCAAAGAGGATGCGCAATGTCTTTTTGCCTTGAGAAGTTATTTTGTAATATTTGGCCCATGGGGCATTTATGTACTAACAAATTTCTTCTTATTAATATGACGTGCGTTCTTCTTTGTCTGCAACAATTTTGAATGTTCTAAATCCTTGAATGCATTGCATACATAAGCATACCATTCATCATGTGCATAAGCAGGTCTCACGCCAGGTTTCCTTATCTGTCTGCTGTTTATTTCAGTAGGATGGATCTCGAGCAAACAGTCAAAGACCTACAAGCTCAGAATGCACAGTTCCAGCAACTCCTGATGACCTTGGCTAAGGGTCAGGAGGATATCAAGACTCAATTGGGGAACAAAGACCCAGTGAAAAAGAAGAAAAAGAGACTCGGGGTGGCTACTCTGGGGAGAAGATTTGACGGAGAAGCTCGGAGAGTGCTTGAATTTCCTCCTACTTCTGATGAAGGAACCAGCAAAGGAGGTGGGGCTGCGGTACCTTCCGAGTCTGATGCGGAAGAAGAAGAGGTCGAAGAGGATGAAGATTATTCTGATCAGCAATACCCTCCAACTGATGATAAATACAAAGGGCTAGAAGACAGGTTGGCTGCCATGGAATTACAAAGGGTACCGGGTTTGGATTTTGAAGACTTGGGTTTGGTCGCCGGGATTGTGATTCCCCCAAAATTCAAAGTGCCAGTGTTTGTGAGGTATGATGGGATGTCCTGTCCAAAAATGCATCTCAGGTCCTACGTGAGAAAGATTCAACCCTATACGGCAGAAAAAAAACCTTTGGATTCATTTCTTTCAAGACAGCCTTTCTGGAGCTCAGTTGGAGTGGTTTTATCAGCTAGAGGGAACCAGCATCCGAAATTGGGAAGATTTGGCCACCTCTTTTTACAAACAATATCAGTATAATTCTGACCTTGCTCCTACTCGTACCCAACTTCAGGGTATGTCATTGGGAACAGGCGAAGGGTTCAAAGAATATGCACAAAAATGGAGGGATTTGGCTGGAAGGGTGCAGCCTCCTTTAACCGACCGTGAACTTGTTGATATGTTTCTTGGGACCCTATCTGGGCCATTTTTCAATCATCTAATTGGTAACTCTTCCGCGGGGTTTACCGATTTGATCTTAACAGGCGAGAGAATAGAAGCTGGCATCAAGTCAGGAAAGATTCAGAAGGGTGTTGCTGCAAGTGTTGAGAAGAAGCCTTTTAAGAAGGAAACAGTTGTGGTATATTCTCAGAGAAGAACAGGGAAGACGGAGCGTCGGCCAACTGTGGGGGCCGTAATGATTCAAAACACTCCAAGTGAGCAGCCTCGCTATAACCAGTCCATACCAAATCAACAACGAGTGGAACGGCCACAACGACAGTTCACCCGTATTAATATGACTCCAGCGCAAGTGCTTCCCCATCTGTTAAAGTTGAATCTCGCCACCATCAAGGAGGCACCAAAGAATGTGAATACGTCCTCTCCGCATTATCATCCTAATGCCAAATGCGCCTACCATTCTGACAGTGTCGGGCACGACACCAATGATTGTTGGGCACTCAAGCATAAAATCCAAGACCTGATAGAGGCGAAGGAGGTGGAGTTTGACGCTCCGGAAAAGCCTAATGTGATCTCTGCACCCATGCCGAAGCACGGCCGAAATGTCAATGCCATTGAAGAAGATTTGTATGTTGCTGATGTTAATGATCTGGTAACTCCTTTGTTAACCATTAAGTTGAATCTGTTAAGGGCCTGGATCTTCCCGAGATTTAAAGAAGACTGTTATTGTTGTTACTCTCTGCCGTTTGATTGTCCGTTACTGAAGAAAGGCATCCAAGGCCTTATGGATAGTCGACAAATTTTGTTTGAAAAAGTTTCTGCTGTTCCAACTCATACTGAAGATGTCTCAATCATAACCATTCACGCCAATCTTTCCAAGGCCGTCAAAAAGCATGTTAAGATTACACCAGCTACGAAATCTGTTCCTTTGAAGATAACAATGCCAGGGCCTGTTCCCTATGTTTCGGAGAAGTCAATACCATGGAACTATGGCGGTGCGGTCTACTACCAAGGTATTAAACAAATCAAAATAATTGAAGAAAGTTCGGATGATGAAGAAGCCAGCATTAGTAACATTGCAGGCACTAGAAAAATCACCAGGAGCGGGAGAATATTTTCTCCAGAGATTGCCCCTCCAAGAGCAATCTTTGGACCCTCATCAGCTGATAAGGTCATCCCGGCACCAATAAAACTCTCTGCTAGAACCCCTTTGATTGAGGATATTGTTGTTCCTAGTACTGTCTCTCCTACCGCTGCTGATAAAGGTAAGGGAATCCAAGATGAGCTCGTCAGGACGAGGGCTCAACCCTTGGTCATCCCGGAAACCTCCAAGAAGGAAATGGATGAGATTTTGAGGATAATCAAAAGGAGTGATTACGATGTGGTAGAATAGTTGGGGCAAACCCCCTCAAAGATCTCCATGCTGGCACTGTTACTTTGCTCAGAAGCGCACGCTAAAGCCCTGATAAAATTCCTGAAGGCAGCCCATGTGCCCCAGGAAACCTCTGCAGATCAATTTCAAAATTGTGTGGCTAGCCTGACTGCGGACAATGGATTAGTTTTCTCTGATGCCGACCTAACTCCTAAAGGTAGAAACCACAATGATGCTTTGCACATTTCAGTCGAGTGTCGAGGAACCACTCTCGCACATTTCTTGGTTGACACTGGTTCGTCGCTGAATGTTTTGCCTAAGAAGGCCTTGGACCGACTAGATTGTGAAGGGTTGGAGTTGAAACCGAGTGATATTATTGTCAGAGCTTTCGATGGTTCGAAGAGAATGGTCCATGGGGAGGTCGAAATTCCCATAAAGATAGGCACTGAGGTGTTTAAGTCTACTTTCTATGTGATGGACATCCGTCCGTCATACTCTTGCTTGCTGGGTAGGCCTTGGATACACCATGCTGGGGCAGTCACCTCCTCCTTGCATCAGATGTTGAAGTATCCTGTCAAGGGAAAGATCATTAATGTCCATGGTGAAGCAGAGTACATGATTAGCCACTTGAATTCTTTCCGGTATGTGGAGGTTGAAGGGGAGTTCATTGAGACGCCTTTTCAGCATTTCGAAGAATTCCTTCCTGAGATAGCAGTAGCAAAGTTGGCAGCTGAGACACCGAGGCAGATGGCCAGGATGGCATCTCTGGAAGACGCAAGGGCCGCAATAAAGGAAGGGAAGAATTCAGCATGGGGGCAGTTACCTGACATTCCACATAAAACCGACAAATTTGGATTAGGGTTCACTACCGTAGGCCAGAAAGCTATGCGCCATTCAAAGATTGAAAGAGCGCCAGTCAAAATTTCTCCCTACGGAATCAACGCCTTGGAGGACGAAGACAAAGAGAGCAACATCGAAGAGTGGATTTATCCAACTGTCAAAGGAGGATTGAGCAACTGGGAGGCAAAAGACTTTGTCCCCATCACTTTTATTCATCAGTAATTTATCTGTTAAACATTTCCTATTTTGTCTGTAATATTTATTTTCAAAACAATCCGTACACTATCTTTTCACCTCATGCCTTGCCTGGGGCATGTAGGTCCATTTGTAAGGGTTTTGATTATTTTTCATATCCATATGCCATGTTTAATGATTCATTGGACGTTTTTCATTTGATAAACTGCTTGTGTTCATTTTCTTTCCTTTTGCATTTTTTGTTTAAGGATGGCTATCCCTTACACACACCCACACTCACCAATGCAGGTACCCATCCACTCCGGATTCCATGGGTGACTATTCTGCTATATTCTTCAATAACTCTGAAGATCTGGTCAATCAGGCCGAGTATGAAGATGACGAAGGTTGTGAAGTACCAGGGGAACTAGCCAGACTTCTACAGCAAGAGGAAAGGGCCATCTTACCGTACGAAGAGTCATTGGAAACTGTCAACTTAGGGACCGAGGAAGACCGGAAGGAGGTGCAAGTGGGTGCCAATCTGGAACCAAGTGTCAAGGAACGCCTGATACAGTTGTTGAATGAGTATGTTGAAATCTTCGCTTGGTATTATGAAGACATGCCGGGTTTAGACACAGACATCGTGGTTCACCGTCTCCCCACAAGAGAGGACTGTCCACCGATCAAGCAAAAAGTCCGCCGAATGAGGCCTGACATGTCTGAAAAGATCAAAGCAGAAGTAATGAAGCAATTCGACGCTGGCTTTCTGGCTGTTACGTCCTATCCTCAATGGGTCGCTAACATCGTGACAGTACCTAAGAAAGATGGCAAAGTCAGGATGTGTGTGGACTACCGGGATTTGAATAGGGCCAGCCCCAAAGATGATTTTCCGCTGCCACACATTGACATTTTGATCGACAATACAGCTCAGCACAAAGTGTTTTCCTTCATGGATGGATTCTCGGGCTACAATCGAATCAAAATGGCCCCCGAGGATATGGAGAAAATAACTTTTGTCACACAATGGGGCACTTTCTGTTACAAGGTGATGCCGTTCGGGCTGAAGAACGCAGGGGAAACCTATCAACGCGCCATGGTAGCTTTATTTCATGATATGATACATCATGAGATTGAAGTTTACGTAGACGATATGATAGCTCGGTCACAAACAGAGGAAGAGCACCTTGAACATCTAGAGAAGTTGTTTGCCAGGTTGAAAGAATACAAACTCAGGTTGAATCCAAGTAAATGCACTTTTGGAGTTAGGTCTGGTAAACTCCTAGGATTCATTGTAAGCAACAAAGGCATTGAAGTCGATCCAGCAAAAGTGAAAGCAATACAAGAAATGCCTGCTCCCCGTACTGAAAAGGAGGTTAGAGGGTTCTTGGGGCGCTTGAACTATATTGCCAGATTCATCTCCCATCTGACTTCTACCTGTGAGCCAATTTTCAAACTCTTGAAGAAAGATCAGGTAGTTGAATGGAACGACGATTGCCAAGCTGCTTTTGATAAAATCAAGGAGTATTTGCTAGAACCTCCTATTCTGATGCCACCCGTCGAAGGAAGACCATTGATCATGTATTTGACCGTCTTGGATAACTCAATGGGGTGTGTTTTGGGCCAGCATGACGAGTCTGGTCGAAAAGAGCATGCTATTTATTACCTTAGCAAAAAGTTTACCGACTGTGAGACTCGCTACTCACTGCTCGAGAAAACTTGCTACGCTTTGGTATGGGCTGCTCGCCGACTAAGACAGTATATGTTGACTCATACTACCTTGTTGATTTCCAAAATGGATCCTATCAAGTATATCTTCGAAAAGCCCGCTTTATTTGGAAGGATAGCTAGATGGCAAATGATCCTAACTGAATATGACATCCAGTACACCACCCAAAAAGCTATAAAAGGGAGTGTACTAGCTGACCATCTGGCTCATCAGGCTATCGAAGATTATCGACCCATGAGATTTGACTTCCCAGACGAGGACATCATGAATTTGGACAACATTGAAGGTAACGGACCGTATGACGGACCCGAAAAGGGATCCCGATGGACCCTGTACTTTGATGGTGCTTCAAATGCACTTGGAAACGGTATCGGCGCGGTACTCATTTCTCCGGAAGGCTGTCACACACCTTTCACGGCCCGACTTTGCTTCAGCTGCACAAACAACATGGCTGAATACGAAGCTTGCATCTTTGGTCTCAAGGCTGCCGTAGACTTGGGGATCAAATCTTTAATCGTATTTGGGGATTCGGCTTTGGTTATCAGTCAAATCAAAGGAGAATGGGATACCAAGCATCCTAATCTTATCCCATACAAAGAACATGTCCTGACATTGTTGCCTCATTTCGAGCAAATTACCTTCGAGCATTTCCCGCGAGAAGAGAATCAGCTAGCAGATGCTCTAGCCACAATGTCCTCCATGTTTAAACTCAACTGGGATAACGAGGCTCCCCAAATCACCATCGAGCGAATGGATGAACCTGCACATTGTCATGAGATTAATACCGAAGAAGTAGTGGAACAACCTTGGTTCTATGAAATCAAAAGGTATCTCGAGACCAGAGATTATCCTGAAGGAGCTTCCGTAAATGACAAGAAGTTCTTAAGGAAATTTGCTGCTAAATTCTTCCTGAGCAACGGCATCCTTTACAAACGAAGCCATGATTGTGTATTACTCCGATGCATAGACAAAGCTGAAGCAGAGTTGATTATGACTGATATACACAGCGGAACATTTGGCACTCACTTGAACGGGCATACAATGGCTAAGAAGATCCTAAGGGCAGGCTATTATTGGTCTACCATGGAAGCTGACTGCCATCAACATTCCCGTACTTGCCACAAATGCCAAGTCTACGCTGATAAAGTTCATATCCCTCTGGTTCCTCTCAACGTTCTGACTGCTCCTTGGCCATTTGCAATGTGGGGCATTGACATGATTGGAGAGATCAAGCCCACGGCTTCCAACGGACATCGCTTCATCCTGGTTGCCATTGACTACTTCACCAAGTGGGTCGAAGCAGCTTCCTTCGCCTCTGTTACTAAAAATGTGGTTGCCCGCTTTATCAAGCAAAATCTCATATGTCGGTATGGTGTTCCAGACAGGATCATCACAGACAACGGTACAAATCTAAATAACACAATGATCACCGCATTGTGCGAACAGTTCAAGATTTATCATCACAATTCATCTCCCTATCGGCCGAAGATGAATGGTGCTGTTGAAGCTGCGAACAAAAACATTAAGAAGATCATTCAGAAAATGACAGTCACTTACAAAGACTGGCATGAGATGTTACCGTTTGCTCTGCATAGATACCGTACGATGGCACGTACTTCAACCGGGGCAACCCCATTTTCTCTGGTATATGGCATGGAAGTTGTCTTACCTATGGAAGTTCATATTCCTTCTCTAAGGATTATGAAGGACACAGGTTTGAATGAAGATGATTGGATGCAAATCCGACTTGATCAACTCAATCTGATCGACGAGAAGCGACTCGCTGCTATATGCCATGGTCAGGCGTATCAAAAACGAATGATCAAGGCATTCAATAAGAAAGTCAGACGTCAAGTGTATCAAGTCGGAGATCTCATAATCAAGCGAATTATCTTGCCGCAAAGTGATCCCAGGGGCAAATGGACTCCTACATACGAAGGACCATTTGTGATCAAGAGCATATTTTCTGGTGGTGCGATGATTCTGACCACCATGGACGGCGACGATTTGCCGCACCCTGCGAATGCAGACATAGTCAAAAGATACTACGCATAAAATAACCCGACAAGTCGAAAACCCGAAAGGGCGGCTTGGGCAAAAAATGGGCATCCCGGTGGACCGAAAACCCGAAAGGGCGGTTCAGGCAAAAATTAGGGATAAAAACAAAAAAATCTGTACACCCGGCAAGTTGAAAACCCGAAAGGGCGGCTTGGGCAAAAAGGGGTTTCCCGGTGGATCGAAAACCTGAAAGGGCGATTCAGGCAAAAGTTAGGGAATTGAAGCGTATGACTATGTCTCGTCGGATCACTTCAAAGACAATCTCTTCCAGGCTTCTGATCAATCCAGTCATCGGCAAACGAAGCATTGAATGGACAGATATTCAGAGTTGTGAAGGCTATAGCGGAATGGAATCCCATGGAATTATTTCACATAGCCATCCTTTATTTTGTATAAATATTTCAATATTTACGACAAAATCCTCTTACTAGGATGATTGTCTCCTTTGTACAAATATACTCATAGAAAGTCAATACAAATACTTTTCCCAGAAATTTGTGTCATTTCCTTTCACTTTTTATCTTGCGCTATTTGTTTTATTTTGAGAAACGTCCAATGTTTTGTTAAATAGGCATATGCATTTGAACATAATCATTTCCTTATGAATCAAGAAAGAGGATTATTGATAGATTGAAGACACAGTTGGATATCTTGATACCCTTTCAGAGGAAACCCCCAGGAGATTTGGAATCCATATCCCCAGCAAACCCTGAAGCTTATCCCCAGTAGATTTTGGAAGCTTATCCCCTGCAGAGCACGGACGTCTCTCCCGAGTTTTATTCAAAGTTATTCCTCACCAGGACTTATAACTGGGTTATCCTCAGCTAACTGCCACGGAAGATCGCACTCGCCAAATTTATTCCTATCCCCAGTGGAGTTCATCAAAATTCCCCAGCATAACTTATCAATACAATCCCCGAAGATTTTATCTTTGTTACCCTCAGCCAGAGAACCCTCCAGAACTCAGTTCCCCTCAGAGTTTAAAGTTTCAGTATCCCCAGCGAAGCAGGACTAGTAAGCCTTCTCCCCACAGAATTTTGAGAGGACAAATCTTGAGTTCCCCAGTGAAGTCGCCAGAGATACTTCCCACCAAACTGAAGATTCTCGGTCTTACATCTCCAGCATGAGTCTATTAGTTTGGAACTCCCCAGTAGAAGTCATCAGGAATTCCCCAGAAGATTGGTATACAACCCAAGCTCCTTTATTCTCCAGCAAACAACCAGGATTTATTCTTCCCGGCAGCAGTCAAGATACTGTTATCTTCAGCCGTCTCGGATTCATCTATCCTCTGCAAGACAGCTCTCCAGCTTACATGCGCATCCATTTACATTCACATCACATAACATACATTATATCATGCATCATGACATTGCATATAACTAACTCTTTACCTTTTCAGGTAAGATCAATCGAAAGACTAGAATCATTATCTTCCAAGATTCTTTCCAGGAATAGTTCAGATGTGACCCAGGCACGGCAACATTCTAATGCTTATTCCAGATTCATCCAGATGCAGTTTTACACGAGCTCATCATCAGGGAACCCTACACCGGTTCTTCCTCCAATTCCAAGATTTCTGAAAACAGTTTACGGGTTGTCCAAGTAATGGATGTTAACCTATCGCTTGTTCAGTTTCTTCTCAAGACTTCTGAAAACAGTTTATGGATTCTTCCCAACAACGGATGTTAATCTATCACTTGTTCAGATGCAACCTTTGAAAACAGTTTACGGACGCTTCCCAACAACGGATGCTGCTCTATTACTTATTCAGCTCCAAGACTTCTGAAAACAGTTTACGGGTTCTCCAAGTAACGGATGTTAACCTATCGCTTGTTCAGTTTCTTCTCAAGACTTCTGAAAACAGTTTATGGATTCTTCCTAACAACGAATGTTAATCTATCACTTGTTCAGATGCAACCTTTGAAAACAGTTTACGGACGCTTCCCAACAACGGATGCTGCTCTATTGCTTATTCAACTTCAAGATTTCTGAAAACAGTTCACGGGTTCTCCAAGTAACGGATGTTAACCCATCACTTGTTCAGTTTCTTCGCAAGACTTTTGAAAACAGTTTACGGATTCCTCCCAACAACGGATGTCAATCTATTGCTTATTCAGATCCCCAGTTCAGAGTTGGTCCTAAGCATGGACCCCTTCCTGGTACTCATTCCAGATGGCATCTTTAAGCCCATCCCCTACAAGTTTCTGTCACTCTTCCAGATGGCATCGTTAAGCCCATCTCCAAATGGCATCTCTAAGCCCATTCCCGCATCCATTGCTTTGACGAGTGCAAATTTAAGGGCACTCTAGTGTCCAATCTCCTTTTACCCTCGAGTCACGAAAGGCAAACTTGCCAGTCTAACTCTTCGGATTCAAGAAGATTGAACAGGGGCAACTGTTGTACCCCAAAATTTTCCCTCCCATTTCTCATTGATTTCTCATCACAAAGCCCTTGGAGATCAAGATCCAGTTAGGGTTTCATCTGCTCAAGACTTCTCCTTGCACTGTTGACCCAAATTAGGGTTTGTGTTTGCACAAAGATGTTTTGACCAAAAATGCCTAAGATGACTTTCTTGCTTCATATTGGACTCCCAAGTTTATCCACATCAAGTTTCAAGTCTTGATTCCAAGTTTTGCCCAATCAATTGGACAGTTGACCTAGAAATCAACTGTATTGGGAAAAAAGTCAACTGTGGCCAATTGACAGTCAAACCTCATGAAAATTGACCCACATCAACATCATAAACTCACATGGACCATTTGATCAAGTTTGGATCACAATACTACAAGAAATTTGATCAGATCATCAAAAGGGCAAAATGGTCATTTTTAGGGTTTTGACTGCACAAAGGCAATTTTTGACTGTTTGACCTAGCCAATGGCAAACCAAGCTCAAATATGGATTCAAGGACCCCATGGAATTATCTTGACATGCTCAAAAAGTTCAAAAGATCCCAAATACACAAGATTGACAGTTGAATTTCCCAGTCAATTGATCAATTTTGACTGTATACTGAAAAGTCAAACTTTGACTTTTTGGTCAAAATCAAGAGTCAAGATTCATTTTTCATCAAAACACGCCAAATCATGAAACTTGTTCATCAAGAAATCCAAAATTGCAAATTAGGGTTTGAAATAAGAATTTTTCATAACTTGGAATTTTTCTAAGTTATGAAAAACCCTAATTTTTTCCCAACTTTGCCCCACTTTCTCACCAAGATTCATTTGGATTCAAGCAAAAGTCAAAACATGAAAGTTGTAGCTTGTTGCATAATCTACAACTTTGATTCACAAAGTTTTCCCAAAAGAGGCTTGTATCTCAATTTACAATTTTTGGAATAAGGGTACTAAACCATTCTTAACTTAGTGAAAATTTGACCTATTTTGGCAAGGTTTTCTACCTAACTTCAAGACCATTTTCCATGCACTTACACTTGGAATTTCAATTTGCACTTCAAAGATGGATTGTAGTACACATTCCAAGCTTTCCAAAATGTCCAAGAACTCATCAAACAACCTCATAACTTGAGAGAATCGAATTTTGCAATATGGCAAAAACTCACTTTTGAATTGGTCATGTACATGTTCATAACTTATGCCATTTTCAAGTCAGCTTGGTTTGTGCTACATTACAGGCCTCTAAACCATCCAACACTCAATAATTTAATGCATGTTCATTGTGCTAAGGCCTTGTTTCATGATTTTATGCATTACATGTTAAATTAAGCCATTTATGGAAAAAGTGAAATAGCCATTTTTGCAAAAAGCAAGCTTTATGTCAAAGTTGCAAATCCACGAGTACAGATCAAATCACTTTGGCACAAGATTATGAGCAAAACACTCTGATAAAGACAAGGTTAGCAGCATGTTTAGGGGGCCTCTACCTGCCTAGAAACTCAAGTGACCTTTGTTTGCTTAAGTGTTAAGAAACTTAGCATAACACAACAGAACTTTCATCTCAGCAAAAACAAGCCTAAGCAAATATTTTGTACACCTTCTAATCATCAAACCCAAGCTAGAACACGAGCAAACAAAGTCCCAAACACTCCCATTCCCAGAATCACTCTCAAACTGCAAAAACAGGGCAGGGTCTGCAGATTGAATCCCACAACTCATCCCTCTCATGCTCTCTTGCTAAAAGCTCATCAAACACATTCCCTAGCATCATTTGAAGCTAACCAAAACACAAAACACGACCTGTAACTCCTCTAACCAGTTCCACCATTTTCACTTTCTTGTTTTGCAGTTGAAAGTCCATAGCTCGATTCAAGGTGTCTCAAAGCAAAGTAAGCATTGGAATAGCATCACCACACTTCAGGCAAGCTATACAGATCATCATCTTGCCCTGAAAGCTCCCCCATTGCCAGATAGAACTTCAACTGAACAGGTATCTTCTTGAACTTCTAACTCTTAGTCTAGGCATCATTAGCTCTAAGTTTGTGAATAAGAAGTGTTCTACTCATGCCCCTGAATCTGTACATGCTTTTACTTTTCATTTATTTTGCCTGAGCTATGAGAATTTGAGGTCTGAATATGGAAGAAAAGTTAGGTCATGATTTGGGATTGTCAAAATTCTCTCTCATTTCTGAGAGTTAGGATGAGTTCTTTATATATTTAGAATCGTGATTCAATGCTTAACATTTCTTATGTTGGAAGTTTGTGCAAAAGATCAAAGAATCCAGGTGTTTGAATGGAGGCTCAGGCGCGCGTTTTTTTTAATATCTTTTGTCTGAAGGTTGAAGAAGAAGCCACATGGGCTGGGCCTGCTTTGTCTTTTCTTTTCACACCCTATTTTCATTTTCATACCCCCTGAGCCCATTTTATTTATTTGCTTGATTTTTTGACTTTTATTTTTTTATTCTGATTTATTTATTTTTGCTAATAATATTAAAAACTTGAAAAATTATTTTTACACCATTTTTACATTTTTTAGGTATTTATTTGTTTATATGGACATTTATACATAAATATATATATACACTATTATTTAGAAAAAACTAGAAAAATAATGTAAATATATTTTATTTCTGATTTTTATTTCTTTTTTTCTTTTGAAAATATTTTATGTAAAATATACCTTTTTTATATAATATTAAATATTATTATTTTTATATACATAATACATATTTAGAAGTTAATACATATATATATATATATATATATATATATATATATATATATATATATATATATATATATATATATATATATATATATATATATATATATATATATATATATATATATATATATATATATATATATATATATATATATATATATATATATATATATATATATATATATATATATATATATATATATATATATATATATATATATATATATATATATATATATATATATATATATATATATATATTTATTAGTATATTTAGGTTAAAATACAAAAATACCTACATTTTTTATTTTATTAATGTTTGACCTCAAAAAATACTTTTTATAAATATATTTCATTTTATTTTATTTTTTGTACATAATAAATAAATACTTGTATAAATTAAATAATATATATATATATTTACTTAATAAAAATTAGGGTTTTACCCTTAAAATACAAAAAACTCCAAAAAATAATACTTTTTTTATTTTATTTATTTGACATAAACAATACTTTTTCTATACATATAAAAACCTTTTTTGCATTTTTGCATCTTTATTTTTATTTTCCATTTAATTTATGCAATTAATTGTCTTGTAAATATTCCAAATTGATGTAATAGCTAGGTTTAAATTCCTTGTCTAAACACCCCCCCATTTGAACATTTGTACCCCCCTTCCCATATTGTGTTGTAATAGTGTAGGAATTTTACTTTTCGCACTTTAACGCTTTCTAAATATACCATGCTAGAATTAGGGTTTGTATGCAAATAAAAAGAACAAAATAGTTTGACCTAATTTCAAGATAACCAAGCATGAATATGGACAACACATATCACACTTGCACCCCTAGGGTATTCCACTTGTTGCCTTCAATAAATGGGCCATATTGTATGTTAGGTCTCTTTGGGCAAAAACAAATACAAATCGATTGATCACAGTCCCTCGATGACGCTTTCAAAAGTTGCCTAAAAATGATCAAAGTCCCTTAAAAGAAAATTGCCCAAAGATACTTAGCACTATTGCAATTATGGTCTAAACGATGACCCGCGCCCGTCCCTTTCACCTCCTAACACAAGATTGTCCACCAAAATGCAATGGTGGAACAAAATTGTTAAAAGGGTTAAAACATAACAAAAAATCTTTAAGAACTTTAGGGTAGATAGCTCTTAAGTACTTGTCAACTTGCAAAACAAAATACTTGCCTATTTTCAAACCACACTTCACAAACACTTTCAAAACAAACTTTCAAAAACCTTGGAACATCTTTTCAAAAAGACAAGCACCTTTTTGTAAAACATTCGAGTAAAGAATTGTTACAAGGGTAGCCTATACAAGGCATCTTTTTCAAAACCTTTTCAAAGCCACACACAAAGCACCATTTCAAACAATTGAAAACCAAGGCAAGTTGATCTAATCAAGTACCTAAGAGCCCATGGATAACCATGGATAGAAAGGGTGCTAATACCTTCCCTTTCTATAATCTACTCCCCGAACTCAAGAAAAATCTCAAAGGTTTTTGCTGTGCTTTTTAAACCTTTCCTTAGGATAAAATAAAAAGTCGGTGGCGACTCTTGCTCAACCGAAACATTTGCGAAAACAAACGCAAAACCATAGTCAGTTCTCCCACCGTATCACAGAACTGGCGACTCTGCTGGGGAGAAATTTAAAAGTGGAGTAACCTTAGGGCTTATATCACCCTCTTGCATGACTAATTGTTTAAATTGATTGCTTTATATCTTGGCTCTATTGTTTAGGTTTGCAATCCTACACCCGGATTTTGGGAAACATTCATAGATAGCAATATATTATGGAAACTGTGAGGGGTATACAGACACGGTCAAAGCAATAGCTATATTAGTGCGACATATTTGTGAGTACCGGTAACCCTTGAGTTCAATCAAGGAGAGTACGGGGCCGCTGAGTGATGTCACTAAGCACTAATGACCTAGAACCTTACTTGACCATCTTGGCCTTTTATTAGGGGTAGTGAGATGACCGGCTTTGGTGCAGTCCGAAGTTGGTAGATACTCGATACTACACTCATTGAGGGTTGTTTTCTTGGAATATTTTGGTCGCTAGTTAAGTGGCTAAACCAAAACAATGAACAATGAAAACAATCCCGTGATATTGAGCTCCTTAGAACCCGGTTACTATTTATAGGACAGGTTTTTAAGCCAACTACACTCAAGAGGGTACTTACCTATGAAACCCCATGCAAGCCTGAAACTAGGGTTTGGTGTGATTTGCTTGTACATATGTTTTGTGCATACATCATAAACATCATAAAACATCATATGCATTCACTAACCATTTCAAGGGTTTGGATCTTCATCTTTGTTCCTATTTTGTAGGTCATGGAAATTCCTCGCAGAAACACCATTCAAGTCAACCTTGTGAGAATCTCTCCTCAACTCAAGGAGATCACCTCAAGAATTCCGGAAAACTCATCCTTCAGTGAAAGACATGGTAGACTGCTCAGCCTAGTCAACACCAACATTGAAGAAGACATGATGAAAGTGCTATTCCAGTTCTTTGACCCTCTTCACCACTGCTTCACTTTCCCTGATTATCAGTTGGTACCCACTTTGGAGGAGTTTTCTCAACACCTGAGAATTCCTATCCTTAATCAACTACCCTTCAACGGTACGGAAAAGGAACCAAAGCCGGAAGATGTTGCTCGAGCATTACATCTACAACCATCCGGCATCAAGGGGCATTGGGAAACCAGAAGCGGCGTCAAAGGATTCTTAGCAAAATTCTTGTTTGAGAAGGCACAAGAATGTTGGAACTCATTGGACCTACAAGCCTTTGAAGAGATTGTGGCACTCCTTATCTATGGGTTGGTCTTGTTCCCAAATCCTGACCAATTGGTAGATGTCAACGCCGTCAAAATCTTCTTATCCAGAAATCCAATACCAACATTGCTTGGGGACATTCTTCACTCATTTTACACACGAACAATGAGAAAGAGGGGTGTTCTCATGTGCTGTACTCCTCTCCTTACAAGGTGGTTTATTTCGCACCTTCCACAATCTGTCTTGAAGAATGACCAAGGCTCAAGGTGGTCCCAATGGTTGATGACTCTTACTCACTCTGATGTACATTGGTGTTCTCGGTCCAGAGAAAATGTCATCATCGTCGATCGTTGTGGAGAGTTTCCTAATGTTCCTTTACTTGGAATCAGAGGAGGTATCACCTACAACCCTTGCCTAGCTTTGAGGCAATTTGGATATGCACGGAGGGATGGCCCTCATGACATGTTGATTCCTGACCTAGTTTTTGACTTCGACAACGATGCGCAAGGACTTCGCCAAAGATTCATCAGAGCTTAGGGAAGACTCAACAAGGTTGATAGCAAGACTCTAGGACACAAGAACTCCATCCCTCTTGAGCCTTATCTCAAGTGGGTACGAGCCCGAGCCCAAAATCTGATGATGCCTTATCCTCATGTTCTCCCTGTGATTAAAGAGCCCGTCAAGGAAGGAGAGGTTCCATACACCATCCTACATCCAGACATGCCTACATCGTGGGAGGAAATGCAGAAAAGTTGGATTCAGCTCAAGGAGGAACGAAATACTTTCAAAGCCAACTTCTACGCTAGTCAGAAGAAGGTTTTAGAGCTTACCCGCCGACTCCATGAGCAAGAGGCCCTCAACACCTACATCGCACCAAAGAGGATGCGCAATGTCTTTTTGCCTTGAGAAGTTATTTTGTAATATTTGGCCCATGGGGCATTTATGTACTAACAAATTTCTTCTTATTAATATGACGTGCGTTCTTCTTTGTCTGCAACAATTTTGAATGTTCTAAATCCTTGAATGCATTGCATACATAAGCATACCATTCATCATGTGCATAAGCAGGTCTCACGCCAGGTTTCCTTATCTGTCTGCTATTTATTTCAGTAGGATGGATCTCGAGCAAACAGTCAAAGACCTACAAGCTCAGAATGCACAGTTCCAGCAACTCTTGATGACCTTGGCTAAGGGTCAGGAGGATATCAAGACTCAATTGGGGAACAAAGACCCAGTGAAAAAGAAGAAAAAGAGACTCGGGGTGGCTACTCTGGGGAGAAGATTTGACGGAGAAGCTCGAAGAGTGCTTGAATTTCCTCCTACTTCTGATGAAGGAACCAGCAAAGGAGGTGGGGTTGCGGTACCTTCCGAGTCTGATGCGGAAGAAGAGGAGGTCGAAGAGGATGAAGATTATTCTGATCAGCAATACCCTCCAGCTGATGATAAATACAAAGGGCTAGAAGACAGGTTGGCCGCCATGGAATTACAAAGGGTACCGGGTTTGGATTTTGAAGACTTGGGTTTGGTCGCCGGGATTGTGATTCCCCCAAAATTCAAAGTGCCAGTGTTTGTGAGGTATGATGGGTTGTCCTGTCCAAAAATGCATCTCAGGTCCTACGTGAGAAAGATTCAACCCTATACGGCAGAAAAAAACCTTTGGATTCATTTCTTTCAAGACAGCCTTTCTGGAGCTCAGTTGGAGTGGTTTTATCAGCTAGAGGGAACCAGCGTCCGAAATTGGGAAGATTTGGCCACCGCTTTTTACAAACAATATCAGTATAATTCTGACCTTGCTCCTACTCGTACCCAACTTCAGGGTATGTCATTGGGAACAGGCGAAGGGTTCAAAGAATATGCACAAAAATGGAGGGATTTGGCTGGAAGGGTGCAGCCTCCTTTAACCGACCGTGAACTTGTTGATATGTTTCTTGGGACCCTATCTGGGCCATTTTTCAATCATTTAATTGGTAACTCTTCCGTGGGGTTTACCGATTTGATCTTAACAGGCGAGAGAATAGAAGCTGACATCAAGTCAGGAAAGATTTAGAAGGGTGTTGCTGCAAGTGTTGAGAAGAAGCCTTTTAAGAAGGAAACAGCTGTGGTATATTCTCAGAGAAGAACAGGGAAGACGGAGCGTCGGCCAACTGTGGGGGCCGTAATGATTCAAAACACTCCAAGTGAGCAGCCTCGCTATAACCAGTCCAGACCAAATCAACAACGAGTGGAACGGCCACAACGGCAGTTCACCCGTATTAATATGACTCCAGCGCAAGTGCTTCCCCATCTGTTAAAGTTGAATCTCGCCACCATCAAGGAGGCACCAAAGAATGTGAATACGTCCTCTCCGCATTATCATCCTAATGCCAAATGCGCCTACCATTCTGACAGTGTCGAGCAAGACACCAATGATTGTTGGGCACTCAAGCATAAAATCCAAGACCTGATAGAGGCGAAGGAGGTGGAGTTTGACGCTCCGGAAAAGCCTAATGTGATCTCTGCACCCATGCCGAAGCACGGCCGAAATGTCAATGCCATTGAAGAAGATTTGTATGTTGCTGATGTTAATGATCTGGTAACTCCTTTGTTAACCATTAAGTTGAATCTGTTAAGGGCCGGGATCTTCCTGGGATGTAAAGAAGACTGTTATTGTTGTTACTCTCTGCCGTTTGATTGTCCGTTACTGAAGAAAGGCATCCAAGGCCTTATGGATAGTCGACAAATTTTGTTTGAAAAAGTTTATGTTGTTCCAACTCATACTGAAGATGTCTCAATCATAACCATTCACGCCAATCTTTCCAAGGCCGTCAAAAAGCCTGTTAAGATTACACCAACTACGAAATCTGTTCCTTTGAAGATAACAATGCCAGGGCCTGTTCCCTATGTTTCGGAGAAGTCAATACCATGGAACTATGGCGGTGACGTCTACTACCATGGTATTAAACAAATCGAAATAATTGAAGAAAGTTCGGATGATGAAGAAGCCAGCATTAGTAACATTGAAGTTCGGATGACGTCTACTCTCTGTGCTTTTTAAACCTTTCCTTAGGATAAAATAAAAAGTCGGTGGCGACTCTTGCTCAACCGAAACATTTGCGAAAATAAACGCAAAACCATAGTCAGTTCTCCCACCGTATCACAGATGACATTGTGGCTAGAGCATCTGCTAGCTAATTTTCTTCTCGCGGGAAATGCTCGAAGGTAATCTGCTCAAAATATGGTAGCAATATCAAAACATGTTCTTTGTGAGGGATAAGGTTTGGGTGTTTAGTGTCCCATTCTCCTTTGATCTGACTGACAACCAAAGCTAAATCTCCAAACACATCTAAAGATTTGATTCCCAAGTCTATGGCAGCCTTGAGACCAAAGATGCATGCTTCGTATTCCGCCATGTTATTCGTACAGTTGAAGCAAAGTCTGGCAGTAAAGGGAGTATAACACCCTTCTGGGGATATGAGTACAACACCGATACCATTACCAAGTGCATTTGATGCTCCATCAAAGAATAGGGTCCATAGGGATCCTTGTTCAGGTCCGTCATATGGTCTGATTTCTTCACAGTTGTCTAATGTCATGATGTCTTCATCTGGGAATTCAAACTTCATGGACTGATAATCTTCTATGGCTTGATGAGCAAGATGGTCAGCTATCAAATTGCCCTTTATAGCTTTTTGGGTAGTGTACTGTATGTCATATTCTGTTAGGATCATCTGCCATCTAGCTATCCTCCCAGACAAAGTAGGCTTTTTGAAGATGTACTTTATCGGATCCATCTTAGATATCAGTAAAGTGGTATGAGTCAACATATACTGTCTTAGTCGGCGAGCATCCTATACCAGAGCGCAACAAGTTTTCTCGAGCAGTGAATATTTAGTTTCACAGTCGGTAAACTTTTTTCTCAGGTAATAAATAGCATGCTCTTCTCGGCCAGACTCGTCATGCTGCCCCAATACACACCCCATTGAGTTCTCTAAAACGGTCAGATACATGATCAGTAGTCTTCCCTCGACTGGTGGCATCAAAACAGGAGGCTATTGTAGGTACTCTTTGATCTTGTCAAAAGCAATCTGACATTCATCATTCCATCTGACTACTTGATCTTTCTTCAATAGTTTGAAGATTGGTTCACAAGTAGCTGTTAGGTGAGAAATGAATCTGGCAATATAGTTCACGCGTCCCAAGAATCCTCTGACTTCGTTCTCAGTACGAGGAGCAGGCATTTCTTATATTGCTTTAACCTTGGCAGGATCAACCTCGATGCCTTTGTTGCTGACAACAAATCCTAAGAGTTACTGGGCCGGACTCCGAATGTGCACTTGTTTGGATTCAACCTTAGTTTGTACTCCTTCAACCTTTCAAACAGCTTTTGCAAATGATCAAGGTGCTCCTCTTCAGTTTGTGATCGGGCTATCATGTCATCTACATAGACCTCTATCTCATGATGTATCATATCATGAAATAAAGCTACCATGGCGCGTTGATAGGTTGCCCCAACATTCTTTAGTCCGAATGGCATCACTTTATAGCAGAATGTGCCCCACTGTGTGACAAATGTAGTTTTCTCCATGTCCTCAGGTGCCATTTTGATTTGGTTATAACCTGAGAATCCATCCATGAAGGAAAATACTTTGTTCTGGGCCATATTGTCAACCAGGATATCGATGTGGGGCAGTGGAAAATCATCTTTAGGGTTGGCCCTGTTTAAATCTCTATAATCCACGCACATTCTTACTTTGCCATCCTTTTTAGGCACGGGAACAATGTTGGCAACCCATTGAGGACAGGAAGTGACAGCCAAGAATCCAGCATTGAATTGTTTCATGACTTATGTTTTGATCTTCTCTGACATGGCAGGTCTCATACGACGGACTTTTTTTTCACTGGTGGACAATCTTCTCTTGTTGGAAGACGATGTACCACGATGTCTGTATCAAGTCCTGGCATGTCTTCGTATGACCAGGCAAAGATCTCAACATAATCATGCAATAGCTGAATCAGACGCTCCTTGACACTCGGCTCTAGATTGGCACCCACTTTGATTTCCTTTTTATCTTCCTCGGCACCCAAGTTGATTGTATCCAACGGTTCCTCATGAGGCTGAATAGCTCTTTCCTCTTGCTGTAGTAGTCTGGCCAATTCCCCTGGTACTACACAATCTTCCTCACCTTCGTCTTCGGCTTGGTAGATTAGATCTTCAGAGTCACTAAAGGCCATAGCAGTATCGTTACCCATGGGATCCGGAATGGAGGGGTACCTGCATTTGTGAGTGTGTGTGTGTGTGTAAGGGTATAGCCATCTTTAAACAATAAAATGTAAAAGAAAGACAATGAGAACAAAAAGTTTGTACGTGAAAAACGTCCATGATTCATTGAATGTCATATGGAGATGAAATAAAAACCCTTACAAATGGAACATTGTGCCTCGGTTAAGACACAAGGTTTAAAATGTACGAATTGTTTGTGAATATTACAAGTCCAACAGAAATGTAAAAGATAAATTACTGAGAGATGAAAGTTATTGGGACAAAGTATCTGGCTTCCCAATTGCGAAGTCCTCCATTGACAGTAGGAAATATCTAATCCTCCAAGCTACCATCTTCTTCACCATCTTCCACTGCGTTGACCTCTCGGTTTCTAATCTTCAGAGGTGGCCCTCCAGCACGGGCACGATGCACAACCTTCTGAGCATTTGAAGTAAACCCTAAGCCAAACTTGTCAGATTTATACGGAATGTCTGGGAGCTGCCCCCAGAAGGTGCATCCACCCTCTTCTACTACTGCCTTGGCATCCTTTAGAGATGACATCCGAAGAGGAGGTCTTGTGATCTTGGGGATCGGGGATACCGTCTTGGTTACTGCTACCTCTTGAGAGACTTCTTCGAAATGTTGAAAAGGAGTTTCAATGAACTCTCCATCCAACTCCACATACCAGAAAGAATTTAGATGGCTAATCATGTACTCTTCCTCTTCGTGGACAGTGATAATATTTCCATGGACCGGGTACTTCAGCATCTGGTGTAGTGTAGAGGTAACAACACCAGCGTTATGGATCCAGGGTCGTCCTAACAGACAGGAGTAAGAGGGGGCGGATGTCCATTACATAGAAAGTTGAGTTGAAAGTATGAGTTCCCACATTTATGGGGATGTCCACCTCCTCGGGGACCATCCTCTTTGAGCCATCAAATGCTCTCACGACTATGTTACTGGGTTTCAATGCCAGTCCTTCACAATCCAACCTGTCGAGAGCTTTCTTTGGTAAAACGTTCAAAGATGAGCCAGTGTCCACCAAGACATGGGCCAGAGTTGTTCCTCTACACTCCACAGAGACATGTAATGCCTCGTTGTGCTTTCTCCCTTTTGGTGTCAAATCAGCATCAGAGAAGCCTAGGCTGTTATCAACTGTCAAACTCGCCACACAATCTTGGAATTGGTCAGCAAATGTCTCTTGTGGCACATGGGTTGTCTTCAGACCAGAGCTTTCGCATGTGCCTCAGAACACAGCAACAATGCTAGCATGGAGATCTTGGAGGGAGTTTTCCCCAACTGTTCAACCACGTCATAGTCACTCTTCTTTATTATTCTCAGGATCTCCTCCATTTCCTTCTTGGAGGTTTCAGGGATAGTCAGTGATTGAGCCTTCGTCCAGACAGGCTCTTCTTGAATACCTTTTCCTCGATTTTCAGCAGTAGAAGTGTTGGTAGGGATAACAGCAAGGGTCGTGTCGTCTTTGTCAGTAGGAGCACTTGCAGATATGATTATTGGTATGGAGGTAATCTTTGGAACAGCCACGGGTCCAAAAACTGCCTTTGGAGGGGCAATTTCTGGAGAGAAGATTCTACCGCTACGGGTAATCTTACTGGTTCCGGTAATATTGCTAATGTCGGAATCTTCTTCTTCAGAGCTCACTTCTTCGGCGGCCAGCCCATCTTGTTTGATACCATGGTAGTAGATTTCTCCACCATAATTCCACGTTATTGTTTTGTCTGATTCATACGGGACCGGCCCGGGCATTGTGATTATAAGAGGAGTAGTCTTTGGAACCGATGTAATCCTAACGGGTCTTTTGGAGACCCTGGAAGGATTGGCGGAGATGGTTATGATTGAAACATCTTCAACAGGAACAGGTGAAATAGGAGCATTTTCAAACAAAATCTCCTGGTGGTCTATCAAGCGTTGAATACCTGTCTTCAACAGAGGGCAAACAGTTGGTGAGGATAAGCAAAGATGGAAGTCTTCATTACAACCTGTGAAAACACCAGCTTTCAACAAGTTTATCTTAATGACTGGGAGCGGAGTCAAGAGTTTATCAACTGTGGTAACAAATAAATCTTCTTCGATAGCATTGGCGTTGTGACCATGCCTATGCATAGGAGCGGAAATGACATTTGGTTTCTCAGGTGCTTCAAACTCAATCTCTTTTGCATCTATAAGGTCTTGAATTTTGTTTTTTAAAGCCCAGCTGTTGTTAGTGTCGTAACTCGGGCTTTCAGAATGATATGCGCATCTGGCATTTGGGTGATAATGAGGGGACGCTGTGTTGGGATTCTTTGGAGCTTCCTCCAAAGTTGCCAAATTAGATTTCAGAAGATGTGGTAAAATCTGGGCTAGAGTCATATTAATTCTGGTGAATTGCTGGACTGGCCTTTCCACCCTCGGTTGATTACTCCTTGGTTGATCAGATGTAAGCTTTGGGATCATAATGGCCCCTACCATTGGTCGGCGTTCAACTCTTTCTTGGTTCCTTTGTGGATAAACAGCAGATACCTCCTTCTTTCCAGTGAAAGGCTTTCTCGCAGCTGTAGAGGCAGACGAATTCTTTCGAATCTTTCCATTTTTTATACCAGCGTCCACCCTTTCTCCAGTTAATATTAACTCAGTAAACCCAGCAGATGAGCTCCCAATCAAATGGTTGAAGAAAGGGCCCGATAGGGTGCCCAAGAACATATCCACCAACTCCCTTTCAGACAGAGGGGGTTGCACTCTCCCCGCTAGATCTCTCCATTTCTGCGTGTAATTTATGAAACCCTCATTTGAATCTATAGCCATACTCTGAAGTTGAGTACGGGTAGGCGCCAAATCTGTATTATACTGGTATTTCTTATAGAAAGTTGCGGCAAGATCTTCCCAGTTGTGGACGTCGGCCCTTTCTAATTGGTAAAACCAATCGAGTTGTGTTCCGAATAAACTATCTTGGAAAAAATGAACCCACAGGTCTTTATCGGCAGAGTGCGGCTGATTCTTTCTCACGTATGATCAGAGGTGCGTTTTAGGACATGACACCCTGTTGTACCCCAAAATTTGCCCTCCCATATTTCTCAAAAAACATTTCAAGAAAAATTCACAAGTCCAACCTGGCGCGTCATATTCAGGTATTCTTTCGCCAAGATATCTCTGATAACGTATTCTCAAATTCGGGTTCGGCTCAAGAGTCAATTCTTTAAAGAAGGTATCCGAATGTGTGAGTTTTCTTGAAGAAATATAGTGAAAAAGTATGCTGAAAGTGCAGTTTTTACGCGCTAAAAAATTCATAACTTGAATATCGTGACTCGTTTTGAACCCGTTCCGGTGGCCAAAATTCCGTCTTGACATTATCTATGTTTTCATCTCTCACGGCTGGAAGCCAATTTCGATCAGAAGGTCTTCAAAAATGTGGATTTATCAAGTATTTTCGTGCAGAAATTTGTGACAGAAGTTTATTTGCGTCATGTTCAAAAAATCATAACTTGGTCGATTTTCATCGTATCGAGCTGGTTCCGGTGCCAAAATTTCACAAATTGAGTTGGCTACATTTTCACAGAAGGTATTGAGTTCAAACGGTATTCAAAAAGCCTTCGTTTTTTGCTCAGAGTGCGTGACACACTGAAAATCCTGAATGCTGAATAATATTTCATCTGGGCCGAAACTTCGAAAATTCATAACTCGGTCAATTTTTATCGGATTGGGCTCATATTTTTACACAAGGTCCCTGACTCGTAGATCTACAACTTTGCTTCAAAAGTCGAGACTGGATTATGCTCCGATCAATACCAGTTTTTTATTGAAGAACGTGTCAGAGTCGACACTGAAGCCCAAAATAAGTTTGTCTGAGCTGAAACTTCAAAAATTCATAACTAATTCACCGTTTATCCGATTGAGTCGATTTTCGGACAGGAGTTAGTTCTTGATGTCAGCTACATTTTTTTTTCACATTTCAACTTCAAAAAATGCACTTAAGTCCCTACGATTTAGCCTGGAAAGTGACGAATTCAAGTGAATATTGGAGGCCCAATTGCACATTCAAAGCCCATTTGCTTTACCCTAATTTCCATTATATAATCATCTTCTTTTCACACAAACCAGGAGAAAAAAAAGAGAGGAGGAAAAGAGAGAAAAAACCTTGCCACAACACTGTTGGAATATCAAACTCTTTCAAGAACCCTAAAACCTTGAAATCCTTATTACAAATCCCTCTCTCACTACAAACAAGCCATCTCAGTTACAAACCAACACCTCACTACTTCTCCAGTAAGGATAAGGCTGACTTGATCTCCATGATCCTAATTTTCCAGTAAGGCATAAAAGCATCCAGGTCACTAATTTTCCAGTAAGGGTAAGATTGATTTGATCTCCATGATCAAAAGGGTATAATCATTCATACATGTCATATTGTGCCTAAACATTAAATTTCTTCATATATTGGCTTTATTTGCATTTTATGATTTTATTTAATGTGTTCGTGAGATTCAACACTGCAGATTTAGACAGGATCCCATGCAGGTTCATTAAGGAACGTTGAGGCCAAAAGCCAAATGGCCAAAAGCCAAAAGCCAAATGGCCAAAGTAGAACATTTTATGCATGACACCAATACATGGCGAGGCAGACATTAAGCCAGACATTAAGGAACGTTGAAACCAGAACACAAATGGCCAAAAGCCAAAACGCAAATGGCCAAAAGCCAAAAGCCAAATGGCCAAAGTAGAACAACTTATGCATGATGAGGGCAGAACACAAATGGCCAAACCACTCCAATTCACCTCCAAAAAGGGGACAGAAACCCCCCAAGGTATTGTATTTTCTTTCTTTTCCTTATTTTATTTATTTCAATTATTTCTTTTTTTTAATTAATTCCTTTAATTTAACTTATTTTCATAAAATATAAAAAATAGTAAAAAAACAGAAAAGTCATAAAAATCAAAATATACTTATTTAATTAATATTTTTTGTAAATAAATTTCACTAATAATTAATTATTTATTTTTATAAATCAAAATTGCATGTAAATAATTAGATTAATTTTAGGTTTAATTTTAACATGTTTTTCTTAATAAATAAAAAAAATTAGAATTAGGATTAATATTTTAATTTCATTTAATTCTCATAAAAAACCATAAATACAAAAAACCTCAAAAATAATTTCTTTTTTTATTTTAATTTAATTAATTTGCTCAATATAATTTAATTTCATTAAAAAGGGTCCAACGCCCTTACTTTCAATTTCAATTCAATTCGCGCATCTTTATTCCTTCTTTTAAATATTTATGTAATTCTCCCAAAGCCATGTAACTCGGACATTTTATATTTCTCGCACTTTAGTTCTTTATTTTTTGTCAAATCGGGTCCTGGATTTTAAATTTGGCGATGTGGACCCGCGCCTTTGTAATAGTTTAGGAACTTTAATTTCCGCAACTTTTTTAACTGTTAATAATTGCATGCAAGAATGAATGGCTTAAAATAAAAACAAACGCATAGATCACTTTGACATGAACAAGATAAATGCAAATGAACATAACACACAAATCACACACCACCCCTAGGGTACGCCTCACTGTTGCCTTGCCTCGAAAGGTGATCGTCGAGTAGAGGATGTCTTAGTAAGTCCTCATGATCCGGGAACCTGGCATGAGGGTAGCTTCTAAGGTGTCTTCCCATTGCTCTGGTGATCACCATCTCCCGAACCTCGAATTGACCCGAACACCTCCAACGGTGGTGCTACCTACCTCTCAATGGTGGGATGGCACTACTTTAAAGGACATCTACACAGACGAATTCCTTAGGGTAGGTAGACGACTCTAGATACTTGCTCTAATTTCAAAAACAAATCAAAAAATACTTTTCACACCGACACCTTTTCAAAAAGCTTTCGAAAGCAATTTTTCAAACACTCTTGAGGACTGATACAAGAGTCGAACTGGAATTTTCAAAGAAACTTTTTAAAACCCACAATTGAAAAGCAAACAAACCATTTTTGAAAACACAAGTGAGCAAGTATCTAAGAGCCCATGGATAACCATGGATAGAAAGGGTGCTAACACCTTCCCTTTCTATAATCTACCTCCCGAACCGAGAGCAATCTCTTTAAGGAATTTTTCTGTGCTTTTGTCCTTTCCATTTGGAGAAAATAAAAGACGGTGGCGACTCTTGCTTCCGCGACATTTCGCGAACCAGCGTTAAACAGTCAGTTCCAGATCCACCGATCACAGAACTGGCGACTCTGCTGGGGACATCTTTATAAAGTGAGGTGTACCTTAGGGTTAGTTCATAACTGTGTTTTCAATTGCTTTCCTTGTTTGCTTTAAATTGTGGTACTGTCTTGGGGATTCTATAGATCCTAACCCGGATCTGGGGGATACCTTCTTAGAAAGTAGCAACAAGGCTGTGAGGGAACTGTGCGGGGTATACCGACATGGTTGAAACAGTCTGCTATGTTGATGTGGCACTTTGGTGTGTACCGGTAACCCTTGAGTTCAGTCAAGGAGAGTACGGGGCCTCCGCGTGGTGTCGTGAAGCATCAACAGACCTTAGGAACCTTAATTGAACTATCTTGGCCTCTTTAGGGTAGTGAGATAACTGACTTTGGTGCAGTTCGAGGTTGGTTGATACTCGATACTACACTCAATTGGGGGTTGCTTTCTTGGAATATTTCGGTCGCCAGTTCAGTGGCTAAATCAAAACGATGAACAATGAAAGCAATCCCGTGATATTGGGACCCTTAGAACCCGGTTACTTCTAATAGGACAGGTTGAGCCCACCAACTTCAAGAGGGTAATACCCAGACCCCATGCTGGCCTAAACTCTAAGGGCTTCTCTTGTGTGACTTGTGTGCCTTCGTACTTGACTACTTGCATGCTTGTTATCTGACACATGAACTACTTGCAGGTTTTGTTTATAGTCCTTAATTGGGACTCATAACAGGGTTACTAAGTCTTGCAGGTTTTGTTTATAGTCCTTAATTGGGACTCATGACAGGGTTTACCGAGTTTCTTGCAGGTTTTGTTTATAGTCCTTAATTGGGACTCATAACAGGGTTACTAAGTCTTGCAGGTTTTGTTTATAGTCCTTAATTGGGACTCATGACAGGGTTTACCGAGTTTCTTGCAGGTTTTGTTTTTAGTCCTTAATTGGGACCCATAACAGAGTGTACTGAGTTTCTTGCAGGTTTTGGTTTGCAGTCCTTAATTGGGACTCGTAACAGGGTTTACCTACATTACCCCATGCATAGCATGACATCATACCATTGCATACATCCTGCATAAAAAACTAATCCATTTCAAGGATCTCAAGGGCTTGTGATGCAGGTCATGGTGAATCAACTATCCCAGCAAGGGGCAAAGAGGATTTATTTTCCTCTAGACAAAGTTGTCAGGGGGCTATGACCCACTTGATATGGTGAGCTTTAACACTTGAAGAAGGTTCCCCGAGCCAAAATTGTCAGAGGCTATGACCCACTGGATATGGTGAGCCTTTGACCTTTGAAGAAGGACTCTCAACAACATGAAGTTCCTTCAATCAAGCTATCGGATCCCAATTCTAACAAATTTTCTTGTTTACCCCACGAGATCCTTGAAAACATTGCATACATAATCATGCATATCATTGCATTACAGGTATCTTTGTTGCAGGTCACTTACCATCTCCGCTGTTTATTTCAGCAATGGCTTCCCAACAAGATAACCAGGACTCCCTTGCTCAAGAGACTCGGTTCAGGGAAATCCTCCTGAATCTATCCAAGGGGCAGGAGGAGCTAAGGACACTTCTCATGGGGACCTTTGTCAGGAACAATGCTGAGGATGAAAGGCTGAAACACCTACAAGCTAAGGTGGATGCATTGAAGGTCCAGATGCTGGGGCAGGTGGCTGCCATTCAAAGGTTAGCTCAAAGACAAGATGAGCTCGGGGTTCTCGTCAACCAACTACTTCAGGGTAACCAACCGGGGCAAATGTCTAAAGGTAAAAAGCCGGTCGTCGTTCAACCACCTTTGAGACAAGGAGGTAAGGGGAGAGCTCCTCAAATGGCTCCAATGTCACAAGTTCAGCATCAACCTCACCAGCGTCAACCACACAAGCCTAAAAGGCAGTTCACCAAGATCAACATGTCGCTGGATCAAGCACTACAACAAATGTTGAAGGCAGGGCTGATCACCTTAAGGGCTCCTCTCTGGAATCCGAACACTTCTGCTCCTAACTATCATCCCAACGATAGGTGCGCATATCATTCTAATAGCCCGGGGCATACTACGGACAACTGCTGGCCTCTCAAAAACAAGATTCAAGACATGATCGACGCTGGAGAGATTCAGTTTAAAGTACCCAAGACTCCCTACGTGATCACTGCTCCCTTGCCAAAACATGGCTAGGATTGAGAAATTTTTGTTCATTCGAATGTTCAAGCTGCAATTCTCTTTTGTTCAAACATTTACTCATGTTAAACATTGTTATTTCATTAATGCATCGCATATGTCTGTTCTGAAACAATATATTCGTATTCACTAAATGCAAATTATTTTCATATTTTTTCTGATGATCAACTCTTAAATAATAATTCTAAGCCTCTTGAGGGAGGATGACGAAAACGATACCATAATCTACAGTATGCTTTTGAACAGACCCCGCTGATGAGGTACAGGCATTGTTTCAAATCCCTAAACACTGGAGTTATAAGGAAGATAATCCCTCGTTACCCCCTCTGAGCCAAAGAAGTAGGAGTTTTTCTTTTCGAAATTTAAAACCCTTAATCATAACCTGGGGAAGGGTAGTTCTCTCAGTTGATCCAAGTGCATAATAAATGGCACCAAAGAGGTCCTTACAAAACAAAGAAAGACAGTGATGGTTCCGAATAATCGGAAAAAAAAAGAAAGGCAGTCATTATCTTTCAAAATAAAAACCCATTAAGTCAAAATCCATGAAGGAGACTTACAAAATTGGGGCATCCCGCTGACTGTAATTCCAAAAAAGGAAACAGTTCAGGCAAAAAGAAAGGGATAACAAAAATCAGACAGGAAAGAGGTCTTACAAACCCTCAACAAAAAGGAAGGACTGCCTATTCAAAATAAGCTATCAACATCCGAATCATCACTGAAAAATCAGAGCAAAGACTCAAACAAGGTCTAACGTATGATCAACTGAGTTTAGGTTTGAAGAACATCACGAAGAGCGGGTGGGTACAAATAAAATTTGAGCCTTTATCCTTTGTTTCTTAAACCGTGAACCAGGCCACGTTATAACCCTTAAAAGTCCTAGCTGAAGCATGGGTTAGTTCGAAAGCATACTGTTACAAAGGTATCCTGACTCCTTAAGGCTCACGGTAAAATACGGAGTTGACATCACGTTTTACGAATATTCACTTGTTTTATGAAAAAGAATTTTCAAAAACTTCGAGACAGACATAAGCTTTGCATATGACTTTTTGTTTGAACAGCAGGAAAATTCGCACGACGAATGCCCAATGAACAGAAGTACTTCCAATCAAGGGGCAGGACATGACCATGGTCCATTATCTGGGGCGATCCAATCAAGATTCGGAGAATCTCTCAAAGGCCAAACAATCTGGGGAAAATCTCCGCCTGAGTCATTTGGGGCACTCCAACAACGAATCTTGCCTGATCAAACATCTTCTGGTGGCATGACAACACAATTCTAACAGGGGCAACTCCCTACATTCTGAGAGCGTGGACATAGTCGAAAAAGATACTACGCCTAATCAAAGATCCGCTAGGTTGACATACCTAAAATCAGGGCTTCCCGGCGAACCAAAAGGGTTCGGGCAAAAATAAGGGATGAAATGAAAAAAATCTGTACACCCGGTAAGTCGAAAACCTGAAAAGGCGGCTTGGGCAAAAATGGGTATCCCGGTGGACTGAAAACCCGAAAGGGCGGTCCAGGCAAAAATTAGGGATCAAAGCGTACGACTATGTCCCGTCATCTCGTCACTTGCCTACCAGAAGATTTGTCAATCGGCAGCCGTCAAGCACCTCCACAGGTATCTTCTAACATCAGAAACAGAGGCAGTAATGATTTGTCTAAGCGATCTAGTTACTCTGTCCACCAAGGTACTAAGATAGGTTCGGCTGAAGAACAATCAAGATGCCTTATTTCCCCAGGAGAGTCCAGTCCAAAAGTTTCCCCAAGAAAGTGGAATCCATCTCCCCAGCAGGAAGCTTATCCCCAGTAGATTCTGGAAGCGTATCCCCCGTAGAGCACGAACGTGTCTCCCGACTTTATTAAAAGGTTATTTCTCCACCAGAGCTTATAACTGGGTTATCCTCATCTAAAAGCCATGGAAAGAATGTCCTCGACGAAATCTTCTTATCCCCAGCGAAGTCTATCAGCACTTCCAATACAGCAAAGATATCCTCAGCAAGTTATTACTAACAATTCAGCAAAAGCATCTCTCTCCCCCACAGAGTAATGTTCCCCAGCATGGTCGCTAGAGTATTTTTCTCCCCGCAGAATTTTCCATTCGCCAAGCTTATCCCCCAACAGAGTTACCTTCTCCTACCGGTATTCTTGCAACTATCATCCCCAGCGGAAGCAAAATCTGTTCTTCAACATCAGCCCAGGAGTGACTTCCCGACACCCGTCAAGTATTTACTTTCCCAGACGAAAACATACATTCCTAAATATCACATACATCATTATAGCATGCATAGACGCATCATATCATACAAATCTCATTTATGTTGAGAACGTCATTGCTTGATCCATATCATGCATTGCATATGACTGACTTTTACCTTTCAGGAAAGATTCAGTTAAATTCTCAATCATCTTTCAAGACCTAGACCGGTTCAGTTAATCGACTCCAAAGATTTCTTATCCAGTCCAAGGCCTTCTCTAGTCCAGCTAAATCGACTCCCAACAGATTTTTCTGATGAAGACTCAGTAGAAGTTATCAGATTATAATGGTTCTCTCTCCGACGGTGCATGAGATGATAATTCCATTTTAGGTTTTTCTTTGAGATTATAATTTCCTATTGGTTCTCTCTCCGACGGTGCATGAGATGATAATTCCATTTTAGGTTTGTCTTTGAGATTATAATTTCCTATTGGTCCTCTCTCCGACGGTGCATGAGATGATAATTCCATTTTAGGTTTTCCTTTGAGATTATAATTTCCTATTGGTTCCCTCTCCGATGGTGCGTGAGGTGATAATTCCCTTTTAGGTTATAATTTCCTATGGTTCCCTCTCCGATGGTGCGTGAGGTGATAATTCCCTTTTAGGTTATAATTTCCTATGGTTCCCTCTCCGATGGTGCGTGAGGTGATAATTCCCTTTTAGGTTATAATTTCCTATGGTTCCCTCTCCGATGGTGCGTGAGGTGATAATTCCCTTTTAGGTTATAATTTCCTATGGTTCCCTCTCCGATGGTGCGTGAGGTGATAATTCCCTTTTAGGTTATAATTTCCTATGGTTCCCTCTCCGATGGTGCGTGAGGTGATAATTCCCTTTTAGGTTATAATTTCCTATGGTTCCCTCTCCGATGGTGCGTGAGGTGATAATTCCCTTTTAGGTTATAATTTCCTATGGTTCCCTCTCCGATGGTGCGTGAGATGATAATTCCCTTTTAGGTTATAATTTCCTATGGTTCCTTCTCCGATGGTGCGTGAGGTGATAATTCCCTTTTAGGTTATAATTTCCTATGGTTCCCTCTCCGATGGTGCGTGAGGTGATAATTCCCTTTTAGGTTATAATTTCCTATGGTTCCCTCTCCGATGGTGCGTGAGGTGATAATTCCCTTTTAGGTTATAATTTCCTATGGTTCTCTCTCCGATGGTGCGTGAGGTGATAATTCCCTTTTAGGTTATAATTTCCTATGGTTCCCTCTCCGATGGTGCGTGAGGTGATAATTCCCTTTTAGGTTATAATTTCCTATGGTTCTCTCCCCGACGGTGCGTGAGATGTAATTCCCTTTCCGATTATAATTTCTATTGGTTCTCTTCCCGTTACTGCGAAGATGGTAATTCCCACCAAGATTTTCTCAACGAGCATTGTTGAGGGTAAAGTCACCCAAGGTTCTCTCACCGTTCATGCTAAGGTGGTAACCACCCCTGGTTCATTCATCATCTTGTGAAGCTCCAGACCCAGCTCCTGTAACCAGTCAGGACACATCTATACCAAGCATCTGAAAATCAGCTCCTGCAACATGTCAGGTAATCATTTTCTGTTTTGCAGGTACGCAAGTTCTCGCTAAGGAATCTCTTACGCGATCAACATCCAGATGGCATCTATAAGCCCATCATCCTATCCAGCAACCTCTAAATGGCATCTATAAGCCCATTCCATCATCGCACTGCTACTATGTGAGCGCAAATTTCTGGGCACTCTAGTGTTCAATCATCTTCCACCCTCGGATTACGAAAGGCACGTCAGCCAATCTGCATCCTCAGGTTTAAGAAGATTGAACAGGGGCAACTGTTGTACCCCAAAATTTGCCCTCCCATATTTCTCAAAAAACATTTCAAGAAAAATTCACAAGTCCAACCTGGCGCGTCATATTCAGGTATTCTTTCGCCAAGATATCTCTGATAACGTATTCTCAAATTCAGGTTCGGCTCAAGAGTCAATTCTTTAAAGAAGGTATCCGAATGTGTGAGTTTTCTTGAAGAAATATAGTGAAAAAGTATGCTGAAAGTGCAGTTTTTACGCGCTAAAAAATTCATAACTTGAAGATCGTGACTCGTTTTGAACCCGTTCCGGTGGCCAAAATTCCATCTTAACATTATCTACGTTTTCATCTCTCACGGCTGGAAGCCAATTTCGATCAGAAGGTCTTCAAAAATGTGGATTTATCAAGTATTTTCGTGCAGAAATTTGTGACAGAAGTTTATTTGCGTCATGTTCAAAAAATCATAACTTGGTCGATTTTCATCGTATCGAGCTGGTTCCGGTGCCAAAATTTCACAAATTGAGTTGGCTACATTTTCACAGAAGGTATTGAGTTCAAACGGTATTCAAAAAGCCTTCGTTTTTTGCTCAGAGTGCGTGACACGCTGAAAATCCTGAATGCTGAATATTATTTCATCTGGGCCGAAACTTCGAAAATTCATAACTCGGTCAATTTTTATTGGATTGGGCTCATATTTTTACACAAGGTCCCTGACTCGTAGATCTACAACTTTGCTTCAAAAGTCGAGACCGGATTATGCTCCGATCAATACCAGTTTTTTATTGAAGAACGTGTCAGAGTCGACACTGAAGCCCAAAATAAGTTTGTCTGAGCTGAAACTTCAAAAATTCATAACTAATTCACCGTTTATCCGATTGAGTCGATTTTCGGACAGGAGTTAGTTCTCGATGTCAGCTACATTTTGTTTTCACATTTCAACTTCAAAAAATGCACTTAAGTCCCTTCGATTTAGCCTGGAAAGTGACGAATTCAAGTGAATATTGGAGGCCCAATTGCACATTCAAAGCCCATTTGCTTTACCCTAATTTCCATTATATAATCACCTTCTTTTCACACAAACCAGTAGAAAAAAAAGAGAGGAGAAAAAGAGAGAAAAAACCTTGCCACAACACTGTTGGAATATCAAACTCTTTCAAGAACCCTAAAACCTTGAAATCCTTATTACAAATCCCTCTCTCACTACAAACAAGCCATCTCAGTTACAAACCAACACCTCACTACTTTTCCAGTAAGGATAAGGCTGACTTGATCTCCATGATCCTAATTTTCCAGTAAGGCATAAAAGCATCCAGGTCACTAATTTTCCAGTAAGGGTAAGATTGATTTGATCTCCATGATCAAAAGGGTATAATCATTCATACATGACATATTGTGCCTAAACATTAAATTTCTTCATATATTGGCTTTATTTGCATTTTATGATTTTATTTAATGTGTTCGTGAGATTCAACACTGCAGATTTAGACAGGATCCCATGCAGGTTCATTAAGGAACGTTGATGCCAAAAGCCAAAAGCCAAATGGCCAAAGTAGAACATTTTATGCATGACACCAATACATGGCAAGGCAGACATTAAGCCAGACATTAAGGAACGTTGAAGCCAGAACACAAATGGTCAAAAGCCAAAACGCAAATGGCCAAAAGCCAAAAGCCAAATGGCCAAAGTAGAACAACTTATGCATGATGAGGGCAGAACACAAATGGCCAAACCACTCCAATTCACCTCCAAAAAGGGGACAGAAACCCCCCAAGGTATTGTATTTTCTTTCTTTTCCTTATTTTATTTATTTCAATTATTTCTTTTTTTTAATTAATTCCTTTAATTTAACTTATTTTCATAAAATATAAAAAATAATAAAAAAACAGAAAAGTCATAAAAATCAAAATATACTTATTTAATTAATATTTTTTGTAAATAAATTTCACTAATAATTAATTATTTATTTTTATAAATCAAAATTGCATGTAAATAATTAGATTAATTTTAGGTTTAATTTTAACATGTTTTTCTTAATAAATAAAAAAAGTTAGAATTAGGATTAATATTTTAATTTCATTTAATTCTCATAAAAAACCATAAATACAAAAAACCTCAAAAATAATTTCTTTTTTTATTTTAATTTAATTAATTTGCTCAATATAATTTAATTTCATTAAAAAGGGTCCAACGCCCTCGCTTTCAATTTCAATTCAATTCGCGCATCTTTATTCCTTCTTTTAAATATTTATGTAATTCTCCCAAAGCCATGTAACTCGGACATTTTATATTTCTCGCACTTTAGTTCTTTATTTTTTGTCAAATCGGGTCTTGGATTTTAAATTTGGCGATGTGGACCCGCGCCTTTGTAATAGTTTAGGAACTTTAATTTCCGCAACTTTTTTAACTGTTAATAATTGCATGCAAGAATGAATGGCTTAAAATAAAAACAAACGCATAGATCACTTTGACATGAACAAGATAAATGCAAATGAACATAACACACAAATCACACACCACCCCTAGGGTACGCCTCACTGTTGCCTTGCCTCGAAAGGTGATCGTCGAGTAGAGGATGTCTTAGTAAGTCCTCATGATCCGGGAACCTGGCATGAGGGTAGTGTGATCGGTGGATCTGGAACTGACTGTTTAACGCTGGTTCGCGAAATGTCGCGGAAGCAAGAGTCGCCACCGTCTTTTATTTTCTCACAAATGGAAAGGACAAAAGCACAGAAAAATTCCTTAAAGAGATTGCTCTCGGTTCGGGAGGTAGGTTATAGAAAGGGAAGGTGTTAGCACCCTTTCTATCCATGGTTATCCATGGGCTCTTAGATACTTGCTCACTTGTGTTTTCAAAATTGTTTGTTTGCTTTTCAATGTGGGTTTAAAAAAAGTTTCTTTGAAAAATTTCAGTTCGACTCGTACGTCAGAGTGTTTGAAAAATTTGCTTCGAAAGCTTTTGAAAATGTGTTGGTGAAAATATGTTTTTGATTTGTTTGAAATTAGAGCAAGTATCCTTGAGAACCTACCTACCCTAAGGAATTCGTCTGTGTAAATGTCCTTTAAAGTAGTGCCATCCCACCATTGAGAGGTAGGTAGCACCACCGTTGGAGGTGTTCGGGTCAATTCGAGTTTGTAGGGACATGGTGATCACCAGAGCAATGGGAAGACACCTTAGAAGCTACCCTCATGCCAGGTTCCCGGATCATGAGGACTTACTAAGACATCCTCTACTCGACGATCACCTTTCGAAAGGCAACAGTGAGGCGTACCCTAGGGGTGGTGCGTGCGATTCGTGTGTCGTTTTCAGATATTTGTCTTGTCATGTTTATTTGTGTTCTACGCTTGATTTTAATTAAGACATTCATTCTTGCATGCTTATTTAACAGTTAAAAGTATTTGCGGGAAAATAAATCTAAGGCTATTACAAAGGCGCGGGTCCACATCGCCAAAATTAAACCGGACCCGATTTGACGGAAAATAAAGAAAGCGAAGTAAAAGTGCGAGAAGTTAAATGTTACAACGCTTTGGGAGAATTACATAATTATAATAAACGACATAAAATAAATGCGCGAAATTAAATACATTATGAACATGGGCGTTGGACCCTTTTGCAAAAATAATTAAATTAATGAGAATTAAAATTAAAATTTAAAAGAAGAAAAATGTTTTTTAGTATTTGTGGTTTTTTATGTTTAATAGGAAAAGAGAGAATTAATTACAATTAAAACAAAGTGTCGAACCCTAATTCTAATATTTTTTTAGTTATCATGAAAATGTTATATTAACCTAAATTAAACCCTAAATTAATTTATGTGCATTTAATTATAAAAATAAATAAATAAATAATATTGTGATAAAAAAGGAAAATTTAAAAGGGAATAAAATTCATCAAACCTAAATTCTATATTTTTGTGTTTTTATGATGAAAAGAATTAACAATAAGCCTTAATTTAAATTAACTAATTTTACATGCAAGTTTTTTATGAAAAATAATTAAAATAAATATATATTATATTTTTGTCTTTTCTGAATTTTTGTGAATTTTTGTATTTTTGTGAAAACAAATTAATTATGTTAAAACAAATAAAATAAATGAAATAGCAAAAATAAAATATAAGAAGAAACATAGAAAAAATGCAAACCAGGGGGGGGGGGGGTAGCCCCAAATTGGAGGTACAGGCCTTAGAATTCTGGCCCAATTAACTTTGAATTCGTTGACTTTTCCAGATTTTGTATGGCATGTTGACTGCGTTTATGGTGTTCTTTGAATTTGAGTCCTTGATCTGCTCTCACTGGACGCGTGTATGGTGGGATGATGATGGAATATGGTGGTCCTCAATAGGCGCGCTGCATAAGAATCGTTAATGAAAAATAACATGGGAATTGTATAGACCTGGGGTTCGAACCCAGGTCTTGCCCCTCACCAGCCAACACCTGGACCACTACGCCATATTAACATCTTTAATATATAAATAACGAATAAATAATATAAAGAAAGAAACACGTTAATGGATTGGAACGCGCGAAATTTCAAACTAGCGAATCACTGGCTGACAACACATCGTCTTCCTCGTTCTATTTTATTTTTCTGAAAACAAGAACTTTCAGCCACGGTTTTGGATGCGTGGTTTTAGGCAACCTACAAGAAAATAACGATTAGATGCTGGGTGTATATAAATTAATCGCGAAGGTCAAACTCTCTTCGTCTTGATGAGCTGATTGCAATGGTGTAATGATCGCGGTATCGTTTTCGTCATCCTCCCTCAAGAGGCTCAGAATTATTAACCAAGAGTTGATCATCAGAAAAAATATGAAAAGAAATTTGAATATAATGAAAACCATTGTATTAATTCTCAAAACAGACGTATGCGATGCATTGATAACATAAAAGAGTTTGCTATGACATTAGTCGTTTGTATAAGCAATGAAAAATACAACTCAAAATTCAAATAAACAAAAGGCTTCAATGATTGGGCAACGGAGCGGTGATTATGTTCGGAGTCTCTGGCACTTCAAACTGAATCTCTCCGGCGTCAATCATATCTTGGATCTTGTTCTTGAGAGGCCAGCAGTTGTCTGTAGTATGCCCCGGGCTATCAGAATGATACGCGCACCTATCATTGGGATGATAGTTGGGAGCAGAAGTGTTCGGATTCCGAAGGGGAGCCCTTAAGGTGATCAACCCTGCCTTCAACATTTGTTGCAGTGCTCGATCCAGCGACATGTTGAGTTTGGTATACTGCCGTTTCTCCTTGCGCTGCTGCCCCTGTCCTTGTTGAGCAGGTCCAGGATTGGAGATCTGGATTGCCCCTACCTCATGACGGCCCTTTTTACCGTGCACAGCATTGGACTCTTTCTTTCCATGATGAGGCTTTCTATCAGAAGGTGCAGCCTCTTGAATTTTCCCAGACCGGATACCAGCTTCAATTCGCTCTCCAGTCAAGATAAGATCTGTGAATCCAGCAGACGAATTCCCAATCAGGTGGTTATAAAATGGACCAGACAAGGTCCCCAAGAACATATCCACAAGTTCCCGATCAGTCAGAGGTGGTTGTACCCTTCCAGCAAGATCCCTCCATTTCTGCGCATATTCTTTAAAACCTTCACTTGACCCTAACGACATACCCTGGAGTTGGGTACGCGTAGGAGCAAGGTCGGCATTATATTGATACTGCTTATAGAAAGCAGTAGCCAACTCCTCCCAGTTACGAACTTTGGTCCCATCCAGCTGATAGAACCATTCGAGATGAGTCCCTGAAAGACTCTCCTGGAAGAAGTGGATCCATAAATTCTTGTCCACCGTATATGGCTGAATCTTCCGAACATAGGACCTGAGATGCAGCTTGGGGCAAGACGCCCCGTCATACTTAGTAAAGGATGGTGCTTTGAACTTCCGAGGAATAATCACACCAGTTGACAAACCCAGATCTCCAAAATCCAGCCCAGGTACCTGTTGGATTTCCATAGCATTCAGCCTATCCTCCAACTGTTTGTACTTGTCTTCGGCAGGAGGGTATTGCTCGTCGTTGAAATCTGTCTCACTGTCAGAGACCACTGGGCTGGGAATCCTCTCCTCTTGATGACTACTTTTTCCCACAGATGGAGTTGTCCTCTCAGTTTGATCCTGCAGGGTATTCCTAGATCTGCGTCTAGGGCTGAACAAAACAGTCCTCCTCTTCTTCTTGTCCTTCTTCAAGAGCAAAGCCTTCAGATCTTGTTGCCCCTGGGTCAAATTCATGATCAGCCCTTGGAACTGAGCGTTCTGAGCCTGGAGGGCCTTGATAGTGTGCTCGGTTGAAGATTCAGGATTCATGACGATCGGCTGAAATAAACAGCGAAGAGGGTAAGCGACCTGTCCAAGGGATACCTGCAATGCAATGAGATGTATGACATGCATGTAATGTTTTCAAGGACCTCGCGGGGTAAACAAGAAAACTGTTAGTATTGAATCCGGTAGCTTGATTGAAGGAACTTCCATGTTGTAGAAAATCCTTCTTCAAGGGTCAAAGACTCACCATATCCAGTGGGTCATAGCCCCTGACAACCTTGGCTAGAGGAAAATAAATCCTCTTTGCCCCTGGCTAGATGTTTGATTTATCATGACCTGCATCACAAGCCCTTGAGATCCTTGAAATGGGTTAGGATGTATGCAATGGTATGATGTCATGATGCATGGGGTAATGTGGGTAAACCCTGTTATGAGCCCCTAATTAAGGACTCTAAACAAAACCTGCAAGAAACTCAGTACCCTGTTATGAGTCCCAATTAAGGACTATAAACAAGACCTGCAAGAAAACTCAGTAACCCTGTTATGAGTCCCAATTAAGGACTATAAACCGAAACCTGCAAGAAACTTGATAAACTTGTTATGAGTCCTGATTAAGGACTATAAACAGGACCTGCAAGTAGTTAGTACACCCTGTTATAAGTCCCAATTAAGGACTATGAACAAAACCTGCAAGAAACCTAAGTAAAACCTGTCATGAGTCCCAATTAAGGACTATAAACAGAACCTGCAAGTGGTTAGTACACCCTGTTATAAGTCCTAATAAAGGGCTATGAACAAAACCTGCAAGACATCAAGGGTCAGATAACAAGCATGCAAGTAGTCAAGTACGAAGGCACGCAAGTCACACAAGAGAAGCCCTTAGGGTTTAGGCCAGCATGGGGTCTAGGTATTACCCTCTTGAAGTTGGTGGGTTCAACCTGTCCTAATCAAAGTAACCGGGTTCTAAGGTTCCCAATATCACGGGATTGCTTTCATTGTTCATCGTTTCGATTTAGCCACTGAACTGGCGACCAAAATATTCCAGGAAAGCAACCCTCAATTGAGTGTAGTATCGAGTATCAACCAACCTCGGACTGCACCAAAGTCAGTTATCTCACTACCCTAAAGAGGCCAAGATAGTTCAATTAAGGTTCCTAAGGTCTGTTGATGCTTCACGACACCACGCGGAGGCCCCGTACTCTCCTTGACTGAACTCAAGGGTTACCGGTACACACCAAAGTGCCACATCAACGTAGCAGACTGTTTCAACCATGTCGGTATACCCCGCACAGTTCCCTCACAGCCTTGTTGCTACTTTCTAAGAAAGGTATTCCCCAGATCCGGGTTAGGATCTATAGAACTCCCAAGCGACCCACAATAATAAAGCAAGCAAAGAAGACAATTGAAAACACAGTGATCTTAATCCTAAGGTACACCTCACTTTAAGTTTTTCCCCAGCAGAGTCGCCAGTTCTGTGATCGGTGGATCTGGAACTGACTGTTTAACGCTGGTTCGCAAAATGTCGCGGAAGCAAGAGTCGCCACCGTCTTTTATTTTCTCACAAATGGAAAGGACAAAAGCATAGAAAAATTCCTTAAAGAGATTGCTCTCGGTTCGGGAGGTAGGTTATAGAAAGGGAAGGTGTTAGCACCCTTTCTATCCATGGTTATCCATGGGCTCTTAGATACTTGCTCACTTGTGTTTTCAAAATTGTTTGTTTGCTTTTCAATGTGGGTTTAAAAAAAGTTTCTTTGAAAAATTTCAGTTCGACTCGTACGTCAGAGTGTTTGAAAAATTTGCTTCGAAAGCTTTTGAAAATGTGTTGGTGAAAAGATGTTTTTGATTTGTTTGAAATTAGAGCAAGTATCCTTGAGAACCTACCTACCCTAAGGAATTCGTCTGTGTAAATGTCCTTTAAAGTAGTGCCATCCCACCATTGAGAGGTAGGTAGCACCACCGTTGGAGGTGTTCGGGTCAATTCGAGTTTGTAGGGACATGGTGATCACCAGAGCAATGGGAAGACACCTTAGAAGCTACCCTCATGCCAGGTTCCCGGATCATGAGGACTTACTCAGACATCCTCTACTCGACGATCACCTTTCGAAAGGCAACAGTGAGGCGTACCCTAGGGGTGGTGCGTGCGATTCGTGTGTCGTTTTCAGATATTTGTCTTGTCATGTTTATTTGTGTTCTACGCTTGATTTTAATTAAGACATTCATTCTTGCATGCTTATTTAACAGTTAAAAGTATTTGCGGGAAAATAAATCTAAGGCTATTACAAAGGCGCGGGTCCACATCGCCAAAATTAAACCGGACCCGATTTGACGGAAAATAAAGAAAGCGAAGTAAAAGTGCGAGAAGTTAAATGTTACAACGGTTTGGGAGAATTACATAATTATAATAAACGACATAAAATAAATGCGCGAAATTAAATACATTATGAACATGGGCGTTGGACCCTTTTGCAAAAATAATTAAATTAATGAGAATTAAAATTAAAATTTAAAAGAAGAAAAATGTTTTTTAGTATTTGTGGTTTTTTATGTTTAATAGGAAAAGAGAGAATTAATTACAATTAAAACAAAGTGTCGAACCCTAATTCTAATATTTTTTAGTTATCATGAAAATGTTATATTAACCTAAATTAAACCCTAAATTAATTTATGTGCATTTAATTATAAAAATAAATAAATAAATAATATTGTGATAAAAAAGGAAAATTTAAAAGGGAATAAAATTCATCAAACCTAAATTCTATATTTTTGTGTTTTTATGATGAAAAGAATTAACAATAAGCCTTAATTTAAATTAACTAATTTTACATGCAAGTTTTTTATGAAAAATAATTAAAATAAATATATATTATATTTTTGTCTTTTCTGAATTTTTGTGAAAACAAATTAATTATGTTAAAACAAATAAAATAAATGAAATAGCAAAAATAAAATATAAGAAGAAACATAGAAAAAATGCAAACCAGGGGGGGGGGGGGTAGCCCCAAATTGGAGGTACAGGCCTTAGAATTCTGGCCCAATTAACTTTGAATTCGTTGACTTTTCCAGATTTTGTATGGCATGTTGACTGCGTTTATGGTGTTCTTTGAATTTGAGTCCTTGATCTGCTCTCACTGGACGCGTGTATGGTGGGATGATGATGGAATATGGTGGTCCTCAATAGGCGCGCTGCATAAGAATCGTTAATGAAAAATAACATGGGAATTGTATAGACCTGGGGTTCGAACCCAGGTCTTGCCCCTCACCAGCCAACACCTGGACCACTACGCCATATTAACATCTTTAATATATAAATAACGAATAAATAATATAAAGAAAGAAACACGTTAATGGATTGGAACGCGCGAAATTTCAAACTAGCGAATCACTGGCTGACAACACATCGTCTTCCTCGTTCTATTTTATTTTTCTGAAAACAAGAACTTTCAGCCACGGTTTTGGATGCGTGGTTTTAGGCAACCTACAAGAAAATAACGATTAGATGCTGGGTGTATATAAATTAATCGCGAAGGTCAAACTCTCTTCGTCTTGATGAGCTGATTGCAATGGTGGTACTGGGATGGTCTAATTTTGCTTGTATTAAGAATCCCTAATTTTGAAACCTGCAAACCCTAAATCTCATTCATGGCAATATCTTGTATACAGCATGAAAATCCAATTAAATATAATGGTTAGTTTTAAAACTTTGTAGGGAACATGAATATACAATTAAAATGCAATGATCATGCTTCAAAACCAAAATACGATTATGGATTTTCTTTGGTACAGTTTGAACCCGTTTTACCAGTTCTTGGAGCTTTGCTTGTTGTTTATGATTGGCACACGTTCAGGAATGCCTAAGGAAACTATTGGAAAAGGAATGGAGGCTTGAATCCACCTCTAACCTTGAAATCAGTTTTGCACTTTTTTGCCAAAAACTCCAAGTTTGTTCAATGGTATTTTGCGCAGCTTTTAGTCCACTCGCATTAGGTTTATGATCAGGGTTATGTAGTGAGATGATTAGGTCAAGAAAATTGAATAAAATCCATCATAATCATGGCTTTTGAATATTGGATTTCTTCATATCTTTTTTGAATCTTTTCTCATGGTTTTTGGTTCAATTCTGATCAATTAGCACCAAATCTTTCCCTATTAGCATGTGCACGAATTATAGAAGCCAAATCATGCATAAAAAGATTTTTTTAGGTCAAGTTTATATTTTTCACACATTTAAATAATTTAATTGAATTAATATTAATATAAATTCAAATAAATAATTAAAAAATGAGAAAATACTTCCCTTTGGGCCTAGTGGTCGTGCATAGGCTTGGCATGAAGAAACTTGGAAGAAAAATGGGCCCATTTGCATTTTTGGATCATTTGCATCAATGTTGACTTTTCAAAATTCCCAAAAATTTCCCAACTTCCACAAGGCATAACTTGCTCAATTTTTAAGCTTTTCACATGTTCTTGGACATTTTGGAAAGGTCTTTGAGTCCTTTAACCAATGCCTTTGGTCCCATGTCATTTTGATTTACCAATCTCAAGTTATTGCCTTTTGACTTAAAGTCCCTTTTTGTTGACTTTTAAAAATGACCTATAATGTTGAAATTGATAACTTTTTGTGAGAGCATTTCTTGGACTTGGAATATGAAGATGAGTTGTAGGAAATGTCTTTCTATTCAAAATGAGCTTTGGATAGAATTTTTCTGATGATCCATGTGAAAGTTATGCCCTGGTCAATTTCAGTTGACTTTTTCAGCTGTCCAAATATAGCAACTTTTGCATCTTTGATGATTTCTGAGCCAAATTTTGAGAATCATGATCAAGCATTGATCAAATGATGTTTGTGGCTTCAAAATTATATGTTGACCAAAAATTTGAACTTTTGACTGTCAAATGACCATTTTGCCCCTACAGTTGACTGTAGTGCAATCTAGGGTTTTGACTGTGCAATTTTGAGCTGAATGCTTTGAAACTTGACATGAGGATGTTTGACCACATTTGTAGGCATATGAGACTTGATTGGGCCCCTGAAAACTTCATTTTCTTGATCAGGATCCAAACCCTAATTTTGACTGTATAGGAGACAGTTGAGCTGCACAACCCTTGGGGAAGTTTGTGACCTTGACTTGACAAATCTTGGTGAATATGGGAGGGCAAATTTTGGGGTACAACAGGTAGCTTCTAAGGTGTCTTCCCATTGCTCTGGTGATCACCATGTCCCGAACCTCGAATTGACCCGAACACCTCCAACGATGGTGCTACCTACCTCTCAATGGTGGGATGGCACTACTTTAAAGGACATCTACACAGACGAATTCCTTAGGGTAGGTAGACGACTCTAGAAACTTGCTCTAATTTCAAAAACAAATCAAAAAATACTTTTCACACCGACACCTTTTCAAAAAGCTTTCGAAAGCAATTTTTCAAACACTCTTGAGGACCGATACAAGAGTCGAACTGGAATTTTCAAAGAAACTTTTTAAAACCCACAATTGAAAAGCAAACAAACCATTTTTGAAAACACAAGTGAGCAAGTATCTAAGAGCCCATGGATAACCATGGATAGAAAGGGTGCTAACACCTTCCCTTTCTATAATCTACCTCCCGAACCGAGAGCAATCTCTTTAAGGAATTTTTCTGTGCTTTTGTCCTTTCCATTTGGAGAAAATAAAAGACGGTGGCGACTCTTGCTTCCGCGACATTTCGCGAACCAGCGTTAAACAGTCAGTTCCAGATCCACCGATCACACACCCCATCATATTTTGCAAACAACAGCACTTTAAACTTTGGTGGGATCACAATTCCCGACACTAGCCCCAATTCTTCAAAGTCTAGACCTGGTACCTTATGTATTTCCATAGCGCTCAAACGCTCTTCAAGATGTCTATACTTATCATCATCCGGAGGGTACTGTTCCTCAGAGTAGTCTTCCTCTTCTTCCTCCTCTTCAGATTCTGACGGAACTACTGTTTCTTTCCCTTTCCCTTCATCAGATGTTGCTGCGAAATTCAAGGTTCTCCTAGTTTTCTCTGGAAACCTTCTCCCCATGATTACAACACCAGTTGGCTTCTTCTCTTTCTTCTTTTTCTCTTTTGCCAACAGAGACTTCAACTCCTCTTGTCCTTTGACCAGGGTTGTGAGTAACTGTTGAAACTACATGTTTTAAGCTTGAAGATCTTTGACTGTCTGTTCGAGATCCATCTTACTGAAATAAACAGTAGAGAGATGAGGAAACTTGTTGCAAAAGACCTATTTATGTTATGATGAATGATATGTGCATATGTAATGTTTTCAAGGATTTTAAAAGATTCAAGTTCGTTTTAAACAAAAAGAAACACACGTTATATTAATAGGATAGAGTTTGAGTACATCAATTCCCCTACAACACTCTAAGATGAAAAAGTAGTGTGCATCCTCTTTGGTGCAACGTAGGTGTTTAGAGTCTGCTCCTCATGAAGTAGCCTAGTGAGTTCCAAAACCTTCTTCTCGCTTGCGTAGAATTGTGCTTCGAAAGTATCTCGCTCTCCTTTGAGTTGTATCTAATCCCTTTGTAGGTCTTCAAGAGATGTGGGCATGTCAGGATGTAGGATAGTGTATGGAACTTCTCCCTCCTTAACAGGCTCAATGATCACTGGGAGAATGGAAGGATAAGGCGTCATAAGACTTTGGGTGTGGGTTTGTACCCACCTGAGGTAAGGCTCAATAGGGATGGAATTCTTGTGTCCCAAATTATTGTTATCCACCTTGTTTAGCATCCTCCAAGCTCAGATGAATCTCTGGCGAAGACCTTGATCGTCGTTGTCGTAGTCGAATACCAAGCCTTGAATTAGCATATCATGTGGGCCATCCCTTCGGGCATAACCAAACTGTCTTAGAGCCAAGCATGGGTTGTAGGTGATGCCTCCCCTAATGCCAAGTAGAGGGACATTAGGGAATTCTCCATAACGGTCAACAATGATATCATTCTCTTTGGATCAAGAGCACCAATGGATATCTGAATGTTTGAGCGTCATTAACCTTTGTGACCACCTTAATCCTTGCTCATTCTTTAAGACTGATTGGGGAAGATGAGAAATAAACCATCTTGCCAGGAGAGGAGTGCAACACATAAGAACACCTCTTTTCCTCATTGTACGAGTGTGAAAAGAGTGTAAGATATCTCCAAGCAATGTAGGCACCGGATTGCGTGACATGAAGATTTTGACGGCACTCACATCTATGAGTTGGTCAAGATTGGGGAACAAGACCATCCCATAGATAAGAAGAGCCACAATTTCCTCAAATGCTTGCAAGTCTAAGGAATTCCAACAGCTTTGGGCCTTCTCAAACAAGAACTTTACTAAGAAGCCTTTGACACCACTTCTAGTTTCCCAATAGGTTGTGACATCAGATGAGTGCAAGTGCAGAGCTTGAGCAATCTCTTATGGCTTTGGATCTCTTTCCGTACCGTTGAAAGGTAGTTGATTGAGAATAGGAATCCTCAAGAGTTTAGAGAATTCTTCCAAAGTAGGTACAAGCTGATAGTCAGGAAATGTAAAGCAATGATGCAAAGGATCAAAGAACTAGAAGAGCACTTTCATCATATCCTCCTTTGTGTTGGAGGTGACCAAGTTGAGTAGACGACATGCCTCTCGGTGAATGGAGATTTCTCAAGGATCCTTGAAGCTAGCTCCTTGAGTTGTGGAGGAATTCTTACAAGGTTGACTTGGATAGTTTTCCTGCGAAGTGAATCCATATCCTACAAAACAAAAACAAAGATGAAACTCCAAAATCCTTGAAATGGTTAGTGGATGCATATGATGCTTCATGATGTCCATGATTTTATGTACAAGTATGCATATACAAGCAAAACAAACAAGTTCTTAGTTTAGGCTTGCATGGGGTTTTATAGGTAAGTACCCTCTTGAAGTTTAGTTGGCTCAACCTGTCCTAGTAATAGTAACCGGGTTCTAAGGAGCTCAATATCAATGGATTGTTTCCTTGTTCATTGTTTCAGCTCAAGCCTCTTTAATGGCGACCGAAATATCCCAAGAAACCAAACCTCAATGGGTGTAGTATCGAGTATCTACCAACTTCGGACTGCACCAAAGCCGGTCATCTCAATATATCCTAAAGGCCAAGTTATTCAAGTAAAGGGTTATAGAAGTTCATTAGTGCTTCATGACATCACTCAGCAGCCCCGTATTCTCTTTGATTGACTCAAAGGCTACCGGTACCCACAAATATGTCACACTAACATAGCTATTGCTTAGACCATGTCGGTATACCCTGCACAGTTTCCACAACGTATTGCTATTTACCTATAATGTTTCCCAAATCCGGGTGGAGGATTCAAACCCAAACAAAGAACCATAATGTAAAGCAAGAAAATCAAACAATGTAAATAAATGTGATCTAGCCCTAAGGTAACCCCACTTTTTTTAAAAAATATTCCCCAGCAGAGTCGCCAGTTCTGTGATACGGTGGGAGAACTGACTTGAGGTTTTTGCGTTTTATCGCAAATGTTGCGGTTAGCAAGAGTCGGCACTGACTTTTCTTTTATCCAAAAGGAAAGGTGAAAAAGCACAGGAAAGACCTTTGAGATATTTTCTTGAGTTCAGGGGGTAGATTATGAAAAGGTAAGGTATTAGCACCCTTTTCATCCATGGTTTTCCATGGGCTCTTAGTTACTTGCTAGATCACTTGCTTTTGTTTGAAAAAATGTGCTTTGTGTTGTTTTTGAAAGCATTTTGAAAAGGTGCCAGCATTTAGGAAAACTTTGTAATAGTTCTCGTTCATAAGAACGTATACAAAGTGTTGAGCTTTTGAAAATATTTCATGTTTGGAAAGCGTTTGGAAAGTGTATGTGATTGTTTTTGAAAATAACAAGGATGTTTGTTTTGAAATTGAGCAAGTAACTAAAAGTAATCTACCTACTCAAAAGGTCTTAGATGTGTTTTTCCTCCTCCTTTAGATGTTGCTATCTTACCATTGATTTGGTAAGAAGCCCCATCGTTGGATGTGAAGGAACGAACGTGGGTCATCGTATAGTCATGATAGCAATGTTGTGAGATATCTTAGCATTCTCTTGTAGGGACTAAGATCACTTGTAATGCAACATTTGTAGCGTCATCGAGGGACTATGATCTTGTATTTTGATTGTTTTTTATAAGACACCCCAAATGCATAACATGACAATTTTTTATAAGGAAACAAGTGAGATTACCCTATGGGTGCAAGTGTGCAAGTGTGTTTGATTGCATGCATTTGTCTTTGATTTTTGGTTGTCTACTTGTTGATTTTATCTTGCCATACATCCTAGTTACTAACATTTGTATAAAGCAATAAAAATGCGGGAAATAAATATCCTACACTATTACAACCATATCGAAAGGCAAGAAAATGTAAAGGAAAAAACAAAATAAAAAAAGGAAAATTAGCTCTTCGACCCAGGCAGCAGCACCCTTCGACTCAAATCTTCATGGCCCCTTTCAAATCTGCCTTTTTTATTTCCTTCGACTGCAGGAGTGTTAGCCGGTAACCTTCGACTCACCCTTCTTGATATTTCTTTTGACAGGCTTTAGGAGTCAACATGGAATGCACACCTTTCGTTTCAAACTCTTTGATGTCTCCTTTGATTGCAGGAACGCAAAGCTCCCAAGTTTAGATTTTTGAGAAGGCTCCAATGTTTAGCCAGTCAAAAGATACAGGAAAACTGTCTAAACTTGAAAATGAAACCCACAAGTGTAACTTTCAACAGCTACAAATCAGGGGTTAGCATAAGATTATTGGGAACCAGGATTCAAAGTCTAACTAGTCAGGGTTGAGATTCTCAGTATATAAGCAGTAAGGGTCGAAAGCATGATCAACTTCCTAGATAGGATATCTACATTTTCCTTTTATTTACATTCACAAATGATATTTAAGTGAGCAAATTTTTTTAGTTTAGAGGAAAACTTACCTCTTGAAGTGCTTAGTCGTAGGACTTGTAAGTGGCTTCTTCGATGATGGATGGAGCTTTGCTGGAACCTTCCCGAAGCTAGTTTCGTAGCTGTTTGGTTTGGGCAGTCATTGAATCGAAAGAGAGTATATGATGGTGATAAGTGAATCGAAGGTTGCTACAGTTTAGGGGAAGTGAATCGAAAGGTACACTACTGAGGCTTTTTTATAAATAAAAAAATCTTAGAGTTTTGAAGGTTTGAGAATGTTGGAGAGTTTGAGAATATGGGAGAGTTTGAGTGTTTGAGGATTTTTTATGATTTTTTTCTCTAGCAAAAAAATCTGGACCCTTTTCTTTGTCAATGGTTTCTCTATTTATAGAGAAAAGGTTTAGGAGTTTGAACAAAGATGTGGCTTGGCTGAAACGTGAATATTAAGCTATGTCAGATTTTCAAAGATCCCAAGGTGAAGTACAAAAGTTGTTAGTTAAAAGGGGCTGACTTCCCTGACTTATGGTGAAGTACAAACAGGATTTATGCAAGGCATGGGCTTGGGACAGGATTTGTACTAGCAAATTCACTTTCATAAAAAAAACTTTTGGACAAAGGCTTAATCACTTGGATAAGAACTTAATCCAAAATGTAAGCAATTAATTATGGAGTGAAATACAAGCATTAAAGCCTGTAAAGTAAGGTCATGTAGCATGGTCTAAAGATTTTATCAGTGTTCTTTCAAAATCCTATTTTCCACTTGTGTCGAAGAGTTCTAGAAATGTACTAAAGAAGACTGCGTCGAAGGATTCAGAGTTGGGTTTGAAAGATGCTGATTCAAAGGGAACCAAAACTCCAATCACAGCTCTTGTGTGAAGGTGGCTCATGTCCAATCGAAGGCTTGCATGCCAGAGGTTACATGTGGTCAAACGAAAGAGTGTACATGGAGGGTCCTTGTCTTGTGACTTCATGCCAACATGTAAAAGATCTATGTTCAAATGAAGCTTGTATAAAGGGAACCAACATGTCCAAACGAAATGTGCATGTAGGAGGACAAAATGTTCAGATTCGAAAGAGGCATATAGGGAACAAAAAGTGCAAATCGAAGGATGCTAAAAGAGAGTCTTTTTTCCTTGGAAATGAAATAGATTACAAGAGGCTTTTTTCCCTGTGAATCCAAACCAAAATATGCCAGAGGCCCGTGCCCTGTCGAAGGATCCAAGCCAAGCTTGCATCAAAAGAAGCCAAAAGGCCAATCGAAGGAGCTGAAATGAAGAACACTTGTATTTCTCCAAATTTTGTCAAAATAATATTTTTATCTGTTTTCTCCTTTTTTTGACAGTTTCCTTTTAATTTTGGTACTGGAAAATTCCAAAGTACTTGTGCAAGCTTGAACCTTGAGAATCCTTGTGAGAAAGGCCTTGAAGAATGAGAGGGCAAATTTTGGGGTACAACACATTGGTAATAAGATCCAAAGTGGATGAGGACCTGCAAGAGTGTGTGTGTGTGTGTGCATGTAAGATACATGGCTATTTTGAAAAATGTATTTGAAAGAAAAGAAAGACAATGAGCACAAAGATTTGAATGTAAAAGAGTCCAATGGTTTGTATTGAATGATCATATGATAACATGAACATAAATAAAACCCTTGACAAATGGACCAAAGTGCCCCGGGCCAGGCACATGGCTTAAAAGTCAGTGTTTAAATATTACATACAAAATGTTCTCGAATTCAATAAAAGCAATAAACAAGTGATTACTCCTCAATGAAGGAGATAGGCATGAAGTCCTTTGCGTTCTAATTCTTTAGCTCCATTGTAGTAGGATACATCAAATCTTCAAATGCAACTTCATCATCAGAATCATCTAAAGCGTTGACCTCGTGGTTTCCAATACGGAGAGGGGGCTTCCCTACACGAGCGCGTCTCACTTCCTTCTGAGCCTTGACGGTGAAACCTAAACCAAATATGTTCTCTTTGAATGGGATCTCGAGGAGTTTCCCCCAAGTATTACAGCTTCTTTCTTCAACTGTAGCACGAGCATCTTTGACTGAAACCATCTTCGGTACGACCTTAACAGCTTTGGACTCGTCAGAAGAGCATTTGGCAGTAGCGATCATTGGAGGCACAACCTCAAAAGCTTGACACTTGGTCTCTATGAATTCTCCATCCATCTCTGCGTATTTGAAAGAGTTAAGATGGCTTACCATGAACTCCTCCTCACCACAGACAGTGACAATCCTTCCTTTAACTGGATACTTGAGTTTTTGATGGAGGGTTGACGTTACTGACCCAGCTTCGTGGATCCAAGGGTGACCCAACAAACAAGAGTAGGTAGGACGGATATCCATGATGTAGAAGGTGGAGTTGAAAATTTGTTAGCCCACCTTGATTGGAAGATCTACCTCTCCATGAACTGTCCTTTTTGATCCATCGAAGGCCTTCACAATAATATCACTTGGTTTCAAGACTAAACCTTCACAGTCTAAACGGTCTAACACCCCCTTGGGTAGCATGTTTAAAGAAGAACCAGTGTCAACCAGAACATGTGCTAGGGTGGTCCCCCTTGCACTCGACGGAAACATGTAGAGCTTTATTATGGTTCTTCCAAGCGGTGTTAGATCGACATCTGAGAACCCGAAACCATTATCAGCCGTCAAGCTCGCCACGTAATTCTCAAACTGGTCTGTTGTGGTCTCATGAGGGACATGGGCCTTCTTCAAGAATTTGATTAATTCCCGAGCATGGGCATCGGAACAGAGTAGCAAAGATAACATAGAAATCTTGGAAGGGGTTTTCCCCAACTGCTCCACAATCTTGAAATCGCTCGTTTTTATGATTTTCAAGATCTCGTCCATTTCACGAGCGGAAGGTTCTCCATCAGCAATGTCCTTTGCAGGTATTTCTGTCAAGATAGGCTCAACAACCTTCTCTTTCCCTCTTGTATCAGTACTTGGCCTAGCAGCAGTGATACGGACGAGTGCCTTTGTAACAACTGGTGGTGAGATGTTGGGTGAAAAGATTCTCCCAGTTCGGGTTATCTTACTTGAGCCAGTTATGTTAACAATGTTATCATCTTTGTCTTCTTCAATCTAGGCATCTTGTTTTATCCCGTGGTAAAACACCTCAGCACCATAGTTCCATGGCAGTTCTTTATTAGAAGAGTAGGGAATTGGTCCGGGACTGGTAATTATTAGGGGAGCAATAATTGGTTCATTTGAAATCCCAATAGGACCTTTTGAGGAGATCCTAAGAGGCTTGTTTGAGATGGTTATAATGGAGAGATCTTCATATTTATTAGTCAAACTTTTGGCAAGTGGAGTCTTCTCAAATAGGATCTCGTGGTTATCCATCAGGCGTTGAATTCCTTCCTTCAGCCCTCCGCATCCATTGAGTTATTTGGCACAGCAAACAAAATCCTTCACACAGCCAGGGAAAATCTCGGCTTTCAACAGGTTCTTTTTTATGATATTCAGCGGAGTAGTCAAGTCTTCGACAGAGGCAACGAAAATGGTATCTTCAACAGCATTGACACCCTTTCCATGATTTGGCATAGGCGCGGTGATTACATTCAGAGTTAGAAGAGGATCAAATTCAATAGTCTTATTATCGATCAAGTCCTGAATCTTATTCTTCAGGGCCCAACATTGGTCAGTCTCATGCTCGGGACTACTTGAGCGGTATGCACATTTAGCGTTCGGATTATACTTTGGTGAAGAGGTATCTGGATTGGCCGGGGGATCGCGCAATGTCACCAAATTAGCCTTTATCAAGTGTTGTAAGGCTTGGGATAGTGACATGCCTATCCTCGTGAATTGTCTTCTTGGAGTTTCGAAATGTTGATGATTTGTAGATGGTCTTTGAGTAGGAGTTGGATTGGAGATTCGAACAACATTGATAGACGGATGGTCAACCTTCTTGGTACGGGCCCTTGCCCCATACGCAACATTGATTTCTTTCTTTGTGGTAAAAGGTTTCTTTACAGGATTGGAAGTGGAGGCATATACCATGGGAATCTTCCCGATTTTGATGCCGCTTTCAACTCTTTCACTGGTTAAGATTAATTCGGTGAAACCGGATAGAAAGCAGCCAACCAATAAGTTAAAGAACGAACCAGATAAAGTTTCCATAAACATGTCAATGTGCTCCCTATCAGTCAAAGGTGGTTGGACCCTACTGGCAAGGTCTCTCCATTTTTGTGTGTATTCTTTGAATCCTTCATTCTTCCCCATTGTCATATCTTGCAACTGAACTCTTGTTGGTGCCAAGTCGGCATTATATTAGTATTGATGGTAGAAAGCGGTGGATAAATCTTCCCATGTATTGATACGGGAACCATCCAACTGGTAAAACCACTTTAGTTGCGTCCCGGCTAAGCTTTCTTGAAAAAAGTGAACCCAAAGTTTCTTATCAGTGGTGTGCGGTTGTATCTTGTGCACATAAGATTTCAGGTGAAGTTTTGGACAGGAAACCCCATCGTACTTTGCAAAGACTGGTATTTTGAATTTATGGGGAATGACAACCCCGAATATCAAACCCAAATCATCAAAATTTAAACCGGGGACGGCTTGAATCTCAATGGCCTTCAATCTGTCTTCTAACTGCTTGTACTTGACATCGACAGGAGGATACTGCTCGTCAAAATAATCATCATCAGATGCTTGATCGTTGATACACCTAGCTTGGGTACTCCTAGCTTCTCCAATCTGATTCGTATCTTCCTCAGACGAGTCTTCCACTACCGGGATCTGACGGACCAACTCTTTGAACCTTCTACCCATGTTGACAAGAGCTTTCCTCTTGGGTTTCTTTTTGGTTGTTGGCAATGTCATCATATCTTGTTGCCCCTTGGCTAGGTCCAGTAGAGTCTCTTGGAATTGAGAGTTTTGTGCTTGAAGATCCTTCATTGTTTTCTCTAGATCCATCTTGCTGAAATAAGCAGCAGAAAGATAAGGAAACCTGTTGTGTGAAAACCTGTTATGTTATGATGCATGGAAGATGTATATGCAAATGATTTCAAGGATTTATGGAATTTAAATTTGTATAGACAAAGAATGAACAAACATCAAATTTCATTAATTAGTTCAAAATGATTATGTAATGCCTCTTGGGCTTACAAAATAACTTTCTAAGATAAAAAGATCGAACGCATCCTCTTCGGCGCAAGGTAGGCGTTCACACTTTGCTCTTCATGTAGCTGCTTTGTAAGCTCAAAGACCCTTTTCTCACTAGCATATAATTGAGTTTCGAAAGTATCTCGTTCTTATTTTAGTTGAATCCAACCGTTTTGCAAGTCTTCAAGAGAAGTAGGTATGTCGGGGTGGAGGACAGTGTACGGGATATCTCCTTCAACCACAGGTTCCATGATAACTGGTAAGATGGAGGGATAAGGCATCACAAGTTTCTGAGCATGATCTCGTACCCACCTAAGGTAAGGCTTAAGGGGAATGGAATTCTTGTGTCTCAGCGTCTTACTATCCACTTTGCTTACAATCCTCCAAGCTCATATAAACTTCAGGTGGTATCTTTGATCGTCGCTCTCGTAGTCGAATACCACTCCTTGGATGAGAACATCATGAGGACCATCCCTTCGGGCATAACCAAAATGTAGTAAGGCTAAGCAAGGGTTATAAGTGATACCTCATCTAATGCCAAGCAAAGGGGCATTAGGGAATTCCTCACAACGGTCCTTGATAGTAATGTTCTCCAAGGATCGAGAACACCAATGAACATTTGAATGTTTGAGCGTCATCAGCCTATGGGACCATCTCAAACCTTGCTCGTTCTTCAACACATACTAGGGAAGATGAAAAATAAACCATCTTTCCAAGAGAGGAGTGCAACACATGAGGGCCCCTCTTTTCCTCATAGTGCGAGAGTGAAAAGAATGTAGGATATCTCCCAACAAAGTAGGCACCAGATTGCGAGACATGAAGATTTTGACAGCATTTACATCTATAAGTTGGTCAGGGTTTGGAAACAAAACCATCCCATAGATGAGAAGGGCTAGAATTTCATCAAAAGCTTGTAAGTCCAAAGAGTTCCAACAATCTCGAGCTTTCTCAAACAAGAACTTAGCCAAGAAACCTTTAACACCACTCCTTGTTTCCCAATTAGTCGTGACATCAGATTGTTGCAAGTGTATGCTTGGGCAATCTCTTTAGGTTTTGGATCTCTTTCCATACTGTTGAAGGGTAGTTGATTGAGAATTGGAATCCTCAAGAGTTATGAGAATTCTTCTAGAGTAGGTATAAGCTGATAATTAGGAAAAGTGAAGCAATGGTGTAGAGGATCAAAGAACTAGAAAAGCACCTTCATCATATCATCATCAGTGTTTGAGGTAACCAGGTTTAGGAGGCCACCATGTCTTTCGGTGAATGAAGAGTTCTCAGGGACCCTTGATGCTAACTCTTTGAGTTGAGAAGGAATTCTTACGAGATTGACTTGAATGGTATTCCTGCAGATAGAAGCCATGTCCTGTAAAACAGAACAAAGATAAATCCCAAAAATCCTTGAAATGGTTAGTGAGAATGAGTATGATGTCATGATGTTTATGATGTTATGTACAAGTAAGCATATACAAACAAGGAAAACAAGTCCTTAGGTTTAGGCTTGCATGGAGTCTCATAGGTAATTACCCTCTTGAAGTTTAGTTGGCTTAAACCTGTCCTAGAAATAGTAATCGGGTTCTAAGGGATCTCAATATCACTGATCTTTCTTATCGGGCATTGTTTCAGCACAAGCCTCTTTCACGGCGACCGAAATATCCCGAGAAGTCGGATCTCAATGAGTGTAGTATCGAGTATCAAGCAACTTAGGATTGCACCAAAGCCGGCTATATCACTACTTCCTAATGGCCAAGTTGGTCAAGTAAAGGTTCTAAAGTCAGTTAGTGCTTCATGACACCACACAGCGGCCCCGTATTCTCCTTGACTACTCAAGGGCTATCGGTACCCACAAATGTGTCACACTAACGCAGCTATTGCATAGACCATGTCGGTATACCCCCACACAGTTTCCACAACGTATTTCTACTTACCTATAAGGTATCCCAAATCTGGGTAGAGGATTTAAAACAGACCCAAACAAAGGACCAAAAGGTAAAGCAAGCAAGTCAAACAATGAAAGAAAATAAAGGTGATCTAGCCCTAAGGTAACCCCACTTTTAAAAAATTCCCCAGGAGAGTCGCCAGTTCTGTAATATGGTGGGAGAACTGACTTGGGATGTTTTGCGTTTGATCGCAATTGTTGCGGTTAACAAGAGTCGCCACTGACTTTTCTTTTATCCAAAAAGGAAAGGTGGAAAAGAACAGGAAAGACCTTTGAGATTATTTCTTGAGTTCGGGGGTAGATTATGAAAAGGGAAGGTATTAGCACCCTTTTCATCCATAGTTATCTGTGGGCTCTTAGTTGCTTGCTAGGTCACTTGCTTTTGTTTGAAAATATGCTTTGTGTGGTTTTTGAAATTATTTTGAAAAGGCGCCTTCGTTTAGGCAAACTTTGTAATGGTTCTCGTTCGTAAGAACGTATACAAAGTGTTGGACTTTTGAAAATATTTTATGTTTGGAAAGTGTTTTGAAAGTGTTTGTTTTGAAAGTGTTTGTTTTGAAAGTGAGCAAGGATATTTGTTTTGAAAATGAGCAAGCATGTTTGTTTTGAAAGTGAGCAAGGAACTAGGAACAATCTACCTACTCAAAAGTCTTTTCTTCATTTCCTCTTTTCTTTGATATTGCTATCTTACCATTTATTTAGTAAGAAGCCTTATCTTTGGATGTAAATGGACGGACGTGGGTCATCGTATTGTCATGATAACAATGTTCTGAGATATCTTAGCATTTCTCTTTGAGGGGCTAAGATCATTTTGAAAGGCAACATTTGTAGCGTCATCGAGGGACTATGATCTTGTATTTTTGATTTGTTTTTGCTAAGACATCCCACATGCATAACCTGGCCATTTTTGTAAGGCAACAAAGTGGAGTTTACCCTAGGGGTGAAAGTGTGCAAGTGTATTTGATTTACATGCATTGTTTATCTTGAATTAGGGTTTACTAATTGTTGATTTTAATCTTTCCATACAAACCCTAATTACTAATATTTATATGAAAGCGATAAATTGCGGAAAGTAAAATTACTACACTATTACATCATTAGGGGATGGGGTGTACTAATTTACAAATGGGGATTTCAAGAAAATTAAACCTAATTAGCTATTACAACCATATTGAATAATGTACAAGAATTGAAAATATAATATAGAAGAAGATAAAAAGAAAGGAAATGATTTTTTTTGTTTGGTTTTTATGAAAGGGCTTAGTTTTAATCTAATTAAGAAAATGATTAATTGAAATTAAATAAAATTAAACCTAAACTAATTAAGAAAATAAATTAAGTTAGAAAATATTTTTAGGGTTTTTTATGAAAGATTTTAAGTTAATAATATAAAAATTAATTAATTAAAATAAATTTAAGTTCTAAATTAATTTTAGATAAAAAGAAATATAATAATAATTAAATCTAAATCTAAATATTAATTTACTAAGAAAAAGAAATTAATTTATTAAGAAAATGTTTTTGTCTTTTTTTTATAAGAAAATAAAATAAATAAGTGTGTAAATAATAAATAAAAATATTTTTGGATTTTTTTATTAATAAAAATAATAATAATAATAATAATAATAATAATATTTATAGTAATAAAAAATAATAAAGAAAAATTGAAATAAAACAAAATAAGAAAAAAGAAAATAAATTAAATTAAAATGAAAATGTTTGGGCCAAGTGTGTGAAAGTAAAGGCAGGGGTGAAAAGTCAGCAAAATGCAAGGCCCACTGACTTAAGGCCCAGGCATTGTTGTTTGTGACAAAAAGGGAGGAAAGAGTGAAAAATGAAAACAAAAGGTAGTGCTGGGTCTTGAACCCATGACCCTTACCATACGCGCGCGTAGCCTTTGCCACTGGGGTGGCTGTACATCCGTTAACATAAGTGAAATGATAAATACATAACATAAGTCAAGTCCTGAAAATGACTTCATCTTCAACCTCCAGCCATAGTTCCTGTAACTTTCTCATTTCTCAACAAAAATGAAAGATGCAAACATGAAAGTTGCTCCATTTTTCATATGAATCCAACTATATAAATATCATACGCTATAAATCAAAGATGAATGAGAATTTCTAAAATTACCAAATTATGACCTAACTTTTTTCAGAGATTCAAACCTAAAATTCTCTAAGCTCAATCAATATAAATGAAATCTATGGACATGTACAGTTTCAGGGCAAATGATATCTACATTTTATCTTCACAAATGCAAGGTTAATGATGCCTAAATGAAAAGATAGAAGTTCAGAAAAGATACCTCAAAATTGGAAATCGTGAAATGCAAATGAGCTTGATTCAAGGTGCTGCAATGATCATGTTAACTTCCTAGAGTTCTCAGGAAGCTAATTCAATGATTAGCTTGAGCAATGGATGGCTGAAATGGCTTGAAGAAGTCAACTTGCAGAGCTCTATTTTTGGTTATGGAGGTTGATGAAGATGGAGTTATAGTTATTAAACAGGGACAAGGATGAAATATATTTGATGTGTAGGAGCTTTGTGATTGATTAGGAAGGAAAACACACGAGGGAATTGTGAGTTACAAGTTCAAAGTCAGAATGTGCACATAAATGGAGTTTTGATGCAAGTTCTGATTTGAGGGTGTTTGGGAGAGTTCCAGGGTGCTTAAGTTCATGTCTTAGCTCACAAATAGTGCCTCTATTTATAAGCAACAAGTTTTGAGACTTGTATTTGATCAGAATTCAAAATCACATGTTTAAGCTCAACATGTGATTTTCTTGAGAAATCAAGTTTCAATGCCTTTTGTACTTGCTATTGTAAAGTGATTATGCTTTAAACAAACTTGCTTCTGACTTTGTAGATGAAGTGTGATCAAAGGGAATAATTGAGAGGCTCAAGAATTGACTTTGTGCATAAAGCTTTCTGTTCAAGAATGGCATTGTTAACTTTCTTCCCAAAATGGTAAATTAATTGGACCATGCTTAAACCACTTGGATTATAGCTCGAAAGTTTGTGTAATCCGTTAATGATGGATAGATACACAATTTAGAAGGCCTACAAAGCAATATTATGCAGCCTAACATTGAGATTGGATTATGTGTTCATCAAGAAATGGCTTGTAATTCAAGTTTGAAACCCTAACTTCTTGCCTTCGATTATCCTAGCTCAAGTATGATCTCAATGAGTTCTTGGACATTTTGGAAAGCTTGTAGAATCCTATAAAACCTATATGTTGACATTTTTGAAGATTCATATTGGAACTATATGAAAAATTTCCATGAAGTTAGGCCAAGATCCTGCCTAAACTAGGGCAAAATTTCACTAAGTTTTTCAAGTTTCATGAACATGTCTTCACAAAATCATAACTTGAAATCTAATCATTTCTAGAAAAATTTATGCTCTACAATATTTTAGATCTCATTGAGGTCTAGAACTTTCATGTTGGAAGTTTCCTTTGAATCATCTTGTATCATGGTGTAAATTTGGCATAAAGTTATGAAAAAAACATGAATTTTCAACACTTAGAAAAATTCTAAGTCTTGGAAATTTTGACTTTTCAAAAATGAAATCTTGACTTTTTGATTTCTTGATGAACAAGTTTCATATTTTGACATGTCTTGATGAATTGTAATATTTGAAACTTGATTTTGATCAAAAAGTCAAAGTTTGACTTTTCAGTGTACGGTTGACTTTTCATCAGTTGACTGGAATTCAACTATCAATCAATTGATCTTGAGAAATGTTTTAAGCCATGCCATTAGGTCAAAATGAAGCATTTTAATCCTTGAGATCATGTCTCAAACAAGTAAGTTATTTGTTAGGTCAAAAATCAGAAATTGAAACTTCTCAGTAAAAACCCTCATTTTTACCATTTTACCCTTTTGATGATCTGGTCAAATTTCTTGAGGAATTACGATCCAAACTTGATCAAATGACATATATGAGTTCATAATGTTGATATGGACCAAAAATTATGAAGTTTGACTGTAAATTGACCACAATTGACTTTTTCTCCCATACAGCTGATTTAGGGCCAACTGATCAATTGACTGGGCAAAAATGTGATCCAGGATTTGAAACTTGACATGAGAAATCTTGAGGGTCCAAAATGATACATTAAGGTCATATGGGGAATTAAAAGTCCATTTGTCCTTGTGCAAACTCAAACCCTGATTTTCAGTTATCAGTGCTTAAGGAGGTGTCTTGAGCTGGTCAAACCTTGTGTAGTCTGGAATCAATGAACATCTTGTGAGAGATTACTTAAGAAATGAGAGGGAAAATTTTGGGGTACAACAAGTACCAATACAATGCTGATCTTGCACCAACTCGTGTGCAGTTGCAGAATATGACCATGCGTTCCAACGAGGGCTTCAAAGAATACGCCCAAAAGTGGAGAGACCTGGCTGGCAGGGTGCAACCACCCTTAACTGACATGGAACTGATTGACATATTTATGGGAACTTTGACGGGACATGTCTTCAATTACCTAATGGGAAGCTCCTTAGTCGGGTTCACCGAGATAATACTGACTGGCGAAAGGGTCGAAGCTGGCATCAAAAGCAGAAAGATCCAAAGGGCTACACCCTCTGATGCCCAGAAAAATCCATACAATGGGAAAAAGAGTCCAATGTTGTGTATGTTAAAAGGGGTCATAACAAGAGCAATCATGACCAACATGTGGGGGCAGTCCTGATCTCCGGTCCTGCTTCGCGGCGGCAACAATAACGGGGAAATCATCAAAGGCAAGACGAGCCCAAGAGACAGTTTACCAACATCAACATGCCGCTGTCCCAAGTACTACAACACTTCGTTGAAGATGAATATGATTACATTGATAGGGCCTCATCCAAACCCCAAAACTTCTTCTCCTAACTACAATCCTAACGCAACATGTGCATATCATTCTGGCAGTACGGGGCATGATACTAACGATTGTTGGGCGCTGAAATACAAGATTCAAAACATGATTGACGCCAAGGAGATCGAGTTTGATCCTCCAGAGACTCCCAATGTGATCACTGCTCCCATGCATAATCATTGAGTGTTCCAGTTCATTTTGAATTTTCAATTGTAATTTCTTTTGTTATTTCAAACAATTATCTATTAATGTCAAACTCTGTTTCACTAATGCATTGCATATGTTTGTCTTGAATTGATCCATTTGTTTTAATTACATTTAAAATATGATTTTTACTCCCTTTATGATATTCAACTCTTGTTTTAAAAGTTGCAAGCCTTTAGAGGGAGGATGACGAAAACAATGCCATAATCTCATACAGTATGCTTTTGGACAAACCTTGCTGACGATGTACATGCGTTCTTTCAATTCCTAAACACTAGAGTTATAAGGAAGATAATCCCTAGTCAACCCCATTGAGCCTAAGAAGTAGAAGCTTTCTTTTTCACACAAATTGAAACCTTTAATCAAAATCTAGGGAAGGGTAGTCTCTCAGTTAATTCAAATGTGCGTTCAGTCGCAAACTTTCACTTTGTATACAATGAATGACATCAAAACATTCCTCTGGAATTAAGAGACGGTGACGGTTCCCTATCACTTAGGCAGACATTATCTCTTAAAAAGAAAGGCCCACTAAGTCAAAACCTACGAAGGAGACTTAAGAAAAAATGGGGCATCCCGCTGACTATAATCTCAAAAACAAGAACAGTCAGGAAAAATCAGGGATAATAAAAGAGGTCACTACAAATCCTCGATGACATGAAAAAATGTTGCAAAATGACTGCCTTCCGCCAAACTTAGCTTGTCTGAACCATCACCAAAACGTTATTTCAGACTCAATTGGAGTTTAAACATACAATTAACTGAGTTTAGGACTGAAGAACATCACGAAGAACGGGCGGATACGAATACACTTTGAGCTTTATCCTTTGTTTCTTAAACCGTGAACCAAGCCACATTATAACCTTAAAAAGTCCTAATTGAAGCATGGGTTAGTTCGAAAGTATACTATTACAAAAGGTATCCTGACTCTTGTAAGGCTTACTCCAAATTCTGAGTCAAATTCAGATTCTTACAAAATTATTTTATCTACTAATACGCATTTTAAAAACTTCAAGACAAGCATAAACTTTGCATTATCTGAATATCGTTGTTTGCATATAGTTAATTGTTTGACAACAGAGAAATTCACACGACGAATATCCAGTGACCAAAAAACTCTCTCAACGAAAAAAAATCACCTCAAGTGGGAAGACACTTCCAATAAACAGTTCTCTTATAAGCAAGGGGGTATGACGTGTCACTATACAACACATTTGGGGCAGTCCAGTCAAGATTCCAAGAAATCTCTCAAGAAATGTTGAATAATCAGGGGCAGGCTTGTATCTGAATCACTTGGGGCATCGAACGTGAATTCCAACAAAGGATTATGTACGGTCAGGAAAACACTTCCTGACAATACTTGCTACTAGGGGCAGTGACAAATCTCCCACAAAGTCCTTTTCATAGGGTGATCCTCAACCAGAATTTCAATCCATGAAAACTTATCCCCAACTGAGTTGATCTCAAGAATCCTTGAGAATTTCTGCCAAAAGAAGATACCTCTCCAGCAGATTGGCAACTGGGTTTATCTCCCCAACAAACTACAGATTCCCCATCTTGAATTTACCTCTCAGACTATTACAAATCAAGGGACCACAACTCCTCTTCCTTAGTAGACTCTTCTACAATCCCCAGCAAGTTACTATGAAACCTGGACTCGACCAGATATCAGTCCAACTTCATTCTTTAAAGCAAGTTACTGTGAAGCCTAGACCCGACCAGATATCAGTTTAACTTCATCCTTTCAAGCAAGTTACTGCAAATCCTGGACCCGACCAGATATCAGTTCAACTTCACCCTTTCAAGTAAGTTATTATGAAGCCTGGAGTTCGACCAGATAACAATTAACTTCATCCACCTCAGAAAGTTGTTGTGAAGCCTGGAATCCGACCAGAAAGTTGTTGCGAAGCCTAGAATCATTACCATAACATTTTCAATAACCATTTCAAGGATCTCAAGGGCCTATGATGCATGGTCATGTTGAAGCAGACGCCTATCAAGGGGCAACAAGATTCATTCTCTAATCAAACATCGTCAAAGACCGAAGCACGGTAACTTGATTCAAGGGCTATGACCCACTTGACATGGTGAGCTTGGTTCCCGTGGAAGGACATCCACCGATACGAAGTTCTCCAATCAAAGTTGTTGATCAAAATTTAACTTCTAACATCTTTTGTGTTTATCCTGCGAGGTCCTTGAAAACATGCATCCACATACCATGCAAGATGATTTAGGAAGAACTTCTGACACAAGAGTTGTAGATCCCAATGAGATCTAAAACATTACAGAATAGAACTTCTCCTAGAAATGATGGGATTTCAAGTTATAAATCCTTGAAGATACATCCACGAAACTAAAACACTTAGTAAATTCTGAGCATTTCCAAGTCAAAATTTGTTTAGAACTTCTAGGCTAGTTTTCACGTGGGTACAATCAGAGTTTGCAAGGATGATTCAAAGATGGATTACAAATCATGTTACAGGCTTTCTGAAAAGTTTGAGAACTCCTTCAGATCATGCTGGAGCAGGAAGAATCAAAGATCAGAAGTTGAATATTTGTTCTTAATTTAAGTTGCGCTTATGCTGAACTTCTGATCCAGTTTCAAGCTATGCTACATAATATCATGTTGCAGGTCTTCTTACTTGTTAAATATCATCATAATTTAATGCTCACACCAACTTTTGAGTGTTTATCCTAGTGTTTAAGCCTTTATCCAAAAGATCTCTCCACGTGTGGCATGAAAGTACCACTGCTGTCCTTGAAAAGCAGACTTTTGTACAAAGTTCATTTTGAGCCCAAACTTTACTTTGTTTCTGAGTGTACTTCCCCACAAATCATGCCTACAAACTCAGATTAGGCGTGTTTAAAGCTGCTAACCGCCCTACCTTGCCTTGAAACATGCTTGTCTAAACTTGCTTCAAAAACAAGTCAACGAGCCATAACACATGATGGATGTACTCTTGACTTCTCCAAGCTTCTAAATCCTTTTCCTATAAATTAAACTTCATTTTGCAAACTAGGGGGATCAAAAAAATTGGAAAAAACCTTGAAACCTTGCTGAAAATTCCCAAGAACCTGAAACTGCAATACAAATACAAAACCTACTAGTTTCTGATTTTTGTATTCAAACTCCAATTTTCCTTGAGTGTTTCTTGACCAAATCATCCATACAGTTTCTAGCATACACGTAGAATCCTTCCTAACTTCTGTTTTCAAACTGTAAAACAGTCTTCACCATTCTCCATTTCAAAAGTCAGAACTTTGCACCTTAACTATTCCAGAACTTTCCAACCATTCATAGCTCAAGTTAAGGGTTGCTTTAGCTTTCTGAGAACTTGAGGAAGCTGACCAGAACATCATAACAATTTGAACCAGGCTCTAATTCACAGAACAATTTCCAGCTGCAAGGTAAGTTTCTTCTAATTTTTATCTCATTACTTAAGCATTGTTAGGCTTGCATTTTCAAAGATACAGTGTAGATATCATGGCGCTGATTCTGTACATATGTATAGATTTCATTTATATGACCTAAGTGGAGAGAATTTCAGATCAGAACTTCTTGAGGAAATTAGGTTTCAGAATTAGGATTAGCAAAATTCATGCTTGCTTCTGGTTTACAGTTTTGATGCATTGTATTTCTGAAACCATGATGAAATTTTCCATAACTTCCACGTTTGCATTTTCTATTTTTTATTGAGAAATGATTAAGTTGCAGATACTCTGGCTGGAGCGAAGGAGAAGATGAAGTTCATCATCATAACTTACTTTGTAATATATGTTTATGTTTTTGTTTTTAATATCAGATGTATAGCCACCGCAGTGGTAGAGAGCGTGCGCATAAGACATTAGTGTTAAGGGTCTTGAGTTCTAGTCCCAGAAGCACCTTTTACTTTTATTTCCTAACATTTTTTACCTCATTATTTGTCAACCAATATTCCTGGACCAGAACTTCTAGATAAACCCCCTCCCAATTGTTTGTCAAAACAGTGCTCCTGGACCATAACTTCTAGACATTTTCATCCAACAACATTGTCATTTACCAGAACTTCTAGCCTTACTGTAACACTAGAACTTCTAGGTTTCCAGCAAATCAGAACTTATAGGATCTCTCAACAAATCAGAACTTCTAGGCTTTCCTTTGTTTCCAGCAACCCCAGAACTTTAGCGCGCCCGGATCCAGAACTTCTGGCTTCCTCCATTTCTGCTAACATTTTCTTTCTGATTTGCAGTGCGCCAGAGTCATCACTTCTGCTCTCTCTTATTTTAATTCTTTCAGCAATGCGTTGTTTCTAATTTTTATTCCCTTATTTATTTTTATCATCACTTTAATTTTAATTAATCAAAAACACCAAAAAAATACTTTATATTCATATATTTTGCTTTATTTCTTTTAAAACAAAAAGACTAAAAACATTTTCTTAAGCAAATTTATTTCTTCTCTTAACAAAAACAAAACAAATATATTTTACATTTCAATTCTTGTACATTATTTCAATATGATTGTAATAGATAAGTAGGACTTTAATTTCTTGCAACCCCATTTATAAATTTGTACACCCCATTTCCAAACGATTGTAATAGCATAGGATATTTACTTTCCGCAATTTATCGCTTTCATATAAATGCTAGTAACAGGGGCGGAGTCAGAAAAATTATAAAGCCTGGGCAAAAAATTAAAGACCGCAAATTCACATTGTATATAATATATAAATAGTTATCAATCAAAATAAAAAAGACTCGTCATTTTGTCAACAAAAATATAGTTTAAAATAAAAGAGATAAACATAACCTTACAATAGCAGGTTAAATAAAATCACGAGGCAAGTGTTCTTTTCAAGACTTCTTTGCGATAAATGTTCGAATAATATCAATATCATCAAGTGACTTGAATATCTCCTACTCGGTGTAACATACCATCAAGTCATTAAACCACACACCGTTGATCTTATTGTGCAATTTAGACTTGATAATATTTATTGCTGAAAAAGCTCTTTCAATGGATGCTATCGACACCGACAATATCAAAGCTAACTCAATAAGTTTATAAACCAATGGAAATACCAAATGTTTCTCAGTTTGAAACATCTTCATAGCCAAACTTTGAACATCTTCACAAGTGGAAAATGAAGCATTTCTTCTCACTTGAAGAACATAAGTGTTAAGTTGATCCCTTATTGTTCCTCGGTCATCATCAGAAAAGTATGCATGATAAATATCAGCAAGACGTGCAAGCTTATCAATATTAAACTTGGAGAAAGAGTTCTTGGGGTCAAGACACGAGAAGTAATTCAGGATAATATTACTTCCTTCACTAAAGCGATGATCCATCTCCACATATATTTTGTCAATAGCAACATAAAAAATCTCTGCACGATAATGATAAAGATTAGTGATAGTCATCACTTCTACCCTTGAATGGCCACAGAAAACCATGCCTTATGCTATGAGATATCTTGAACAATCTACAAAACAAGTCAAATGAATCTTATACAATTCTTCTGATTCCTTAGTTGCTTTAGCAAACTTATTTGTCACACTTTGTCTTTGATTATTATAATCATCGTAGTGCTTGACACATGAGTTGTGAAAATTATTATGGTACCAACGTGACCTTTCAAGCCTTGAGATGTATGCTTATATTATCTATATCTGCTTTTAGTGAAGACTTCAAAACTAAAGTGCTTGGCCCTCCCAATTTACTTAAAGAGAAAGCAATAAAAACAATAAGCTGCGTCCTTTATCTCACTGTATTCTAACCATGTATAATTCTTATACCATGATTTACTAAATGATCTTTTAACACTCCCAAATGGAGTACGAGGAAAGCTTGACAAATCTGGTTGCATTGGACCCTTCAATATATACGCCCTCCTCACTTGGTCTTGAATATCCGAAGCATACTCATTAATTTGTTTCCTATGACCTGGATCACGCACAATCTCATTTGAGTTAAACTCAATAACCACATTAGACAATGGTTCTAATTCGGCTTCCGGTTGCCAAATATTCATATTCTTAATATTTTCTCTAGCAACCAAAAATCTCCTCATCTCTGAACAAAAGATAAAATAGTTACAAAATTGTAGTTTCAAAATTTAAAAGAATAAAAATCAAATAAAACAAATAAGAATAAACAATGCTCTTCAAACAAATAAAACAAAATTTAAAACTCTAATAAATAAATTAGTATTTATAATTATACATGGTTAATCAAACAACGTAAACTCTAATTAATAAATAAATTAGTACATGGTTAATCAAACAACCTATATTTTAATCAATAAATTAGAATCAAACATGGAATTATACAAGTATAACATATAAACTCATTTCTACAAGTTTCATTTGAAAAATAGCAAGTAGCATAATCACTTATTAATTTGTAATTGTAAATATGTCAATTCAATTTTGTATTAGTTTGGTGGCTTAAGTTAAACTTTTTGCATTAAATATTTGTCAACTTTCCAGTGAAATAAAATTACAAAAAGATAAAAATTATATACGTGTCTATATAATTCTTTACCAGCATATTAGTAATCTTTAGATCCTTATTTCTTGTTATGACAAACATATCAAATAGATTAACAGACCAAGTCAAACACATGTAGTATATTTGTATTATATAAAAAGAGAAACACACGCATCTCCTATTTAATAATCAAGTTAAAGTTTTACATTACCTGTTGTAAAAATGGTATGGAACTATAAAGGAAGTTGGCGACGACAGATTGAACATATAAGGAAAGAGAACGACGACGACTGCTATTCAATAATCCTTTCCCTCTTTAGATTTTTCCAATTCTAGGTTCCACTATTTTTTTCTTTTAATTTTACTTATTTAAAAAAAAACATGAATACTAAAAAAAAATTTGGGTCGGGCCGAGCCTGGGCATTTGCCCAAGCTGGCCTTATGGTAGAACCGCCTATGGCTAGTAATTAGGATGTGTATGGGAAGATAAAATCAATGCTTAGCAAACACTAATCCAAGATAAACCAAGCATGAAATGCAAACACTTGCACACTTGCACCTCTAGAGTTAACTCCACTTGTTGTCTTATGAAAAATGATCATGTTATGCACGTGAGATGTCTTAGCAAAAACAATCAAAATACAAGACATATCCCCTCGATGACGCTTCGAATGTTGCCTTACAAATGATCTTAGTCCCTCAAGAGAAATGCTAAGATGTTTCACAACATTGCTATCATGACTATACGATGACCCACGCCCATCCCTTTACATCCAAAGATAAGGATTCTTACCAATCAATGGTAAGATAGCAACATCTAAAGGAGGAGGAAAAGAACAAAGACTTTTGAATAGGTAGAAACGTTCTTAGTTGCTTGCTCATCTTCAAACACAAACACCTTTTCAAATGCACCAACACTTTCCATGAAATATTTTCAAAAGTCCAACACTTTGTATACATTCTTATAGAGACGAGAATCATTACAAAGTTTGCCTAAACGAAGACGCTTTTCAAAAATACTTTCAAAATCTACCACAAAACACACTTTCAAACAAAAGCAATAATCTAGCAAGCAACTAAGAGCCCATAGATAACTATGAATGAAAATGGTGCTAACACCTTCCCTTTTCATAATCTATCCCTGAACTCAAGAAATGATCTCGAAAGGTATTTCCTGTTCTTTTCAGTCTTTCTTTATTGGATAAAAGAAAAGTCGGTGGCGACTCTTGCTATCCGCAACAATTGCGATCAAACGCAAAACACCCAAGTCAGTTCTCCCACCGTATTACACTAAGTGTTGATAATTCATGTTTACTCGATAGAAATAATGATAGTCTTGATAATATTCACACTTTTGGTGTTTCAGCGATATTGTTGACAAGTATTGATCAATAATTAAATGCTACTTGACTTAAATGGTGAATTATGTACTTGAGACAAAAACTACATCACAAATTGGTATTGAATAAAATACTTTTATCTTGAGATTGTCTTTAATTCCATATGATCTTGAATTTCATTCAATTTTTTATTTTATTTCATCTACAATGACTAAAACTGTGACTTAAGAATCTTAAGTCATAGTTTTAGTCATTCCAATTTCTTCTATTTTAAGTTAAGATAGAAGAAATTTCAATATCAAAATGATTTTAAAGACGAAACTTTGTACTTATGTGTTATTTGTCACGCTCAACTATAATTAGATTTGACTTTTTCTCTTTACAATTAAATATCGATGAATATGAAAAGTTTATTACCACTTACAAGTGAATTTATTAACACCTACAATTTTTTTGTCTCATTTGTGATGATTATCAAGATACGTATATTTTAGATTTATTTCAATATCCTAAAACTATAATATAAATTAAATTAATTATATATTATATTTTAATTTATATCAATTAATTATTAAATAAAATAATTAACTTATGTGCGTCGTACAGATCTAAATATTGTATCTAGTTTGAATATTGTTCTTCGAGAATGATTTGTTATTAAAAGGATTATGACTATTACCATTATATTTGCGGTAATAAAGCTAATACTTAAAAACATATTAATTTATAAAAAAATTTAAGTGATAAAGATTGAATTTAAACTGAAAATTTATTTGAATGGTTTAATTATTTATTTATGATAGAATTTTTTTTTTTAATATTCTAATTTTTTTACTTCATTTACCTTTTAAAATTTGAACCATATCTTTCATTTATGATTCACATAGATTTTCTACGGAAGTTTATTTTGATAGATAAAACAGGTAAAAAATTTACAAGTGATTTGTTTATAAAATATACTTTACATATACTTTAAAAAATATTCATAATATTTTGAATAAATACTGCCATAAAATAAATATATTGAAAATTTGATTGCTTAAATTTTTAGTAATATGGATTAATACCTCGATTTATTTATTTATAAAAAATAAAGATTCATTTCATTAATATTTTAAAATATTGAGTCTAAAGACTGGATTTAATTGTTTTTTATACGATTATTAAATATATAGTTGATTATGTTTTAGTGAAGACGAGTTTTGAAAGAATATTAAAAATATATATTTGATATGAATTTTTTTTTGAGATATGATTTGAAAAAATAATTGAATATTTGATTGAAGTTTGATATATGGATTATTAATTGAGAAATTAATTTTTTAATATTAGGGGGAGAGATTAAACGATTGAAGAGTAAATCAGAAGTTTAAATGAACAATTTAAAATAAATTCTTATCTTAATTCTCGTATAAATGTATATGAATAAGAAGTTCAATGTATTTCTCATTTGCAAAATTTATAAAACTAATTATCAACTACTTCAATCAAAGTTGATTTTTTGGACAATCTAATATTGCAAATGAGTCGAAACCATACATGAAGCATGGTGAAAAAGTTGATTCCTATATTAAAAGTTCTTTACCAAAAAAGGAGATAACTTAAAAATGACTCAAGTAGAAAAGGATATAACTATATGAAAACTCTAATATCTAATAGTACTTTGACATAATTTACTTTTGAGTTCCAAAAGAGCTAACCATGTACCTAAAATTTATGAAAATAAAGAGATCTTAATAAATTATGTCATGAATAGAATATGATAGAATCAAAATAAATTCAATGTTGACAATATCTTTATATACAGTATAGCGCTAAAGATGATAAATGATAATGAGGATCATGAATTAACGTCTATCAAAAATTCTAGACGAAGTGAAAATTAGTCAAATGAACAGATCCAATTCAAGAAGAATTAAATTCACCTTACAAGCCACTATTTTGAACCAGTAGTTTGGACACCTCAAGATAAGAAACGAATTGGATATAAATACTTATTTGTTTTGAAAAAATAAAATAAAAATGGTGGAATTGTAAGATACAAAGTTTGATTTATTGTTCAATAATTTTCGCAAAGATCTAAAATTGATTTTGATGAAACATATTCACATGTAGTGGATGCAAGTAATTTTTGATAATTAAATAGTCTAGTAGCACATGAAAGACTTAATTTGAACATGATGAATATTGTAAAAGCTTATTTATATGGTTCACTTGATAAAGACATTTACATGAAAACCCTTGAAGGGTTTAATATACCTGAGACACATAATGTTGGATCTCGAGAAAGCTACTCCATCAAATTGAACAAGTCTCTCTATGAGTTAAAATCATGTGATATAATTATTTCAATGAATATTTTCTAAGAGAGAGGTATACAAATAACTTCATATGTCCTTGTATTTTTAAGAAAATATCTAAAAAATAATTTTCTATAAATAGATATCCATGTGGATGACATAAATATCATTGGAACTCCTGAAGAGTTTCCAAAAGCTATAAATTTTTTTAAAGAAATTGTTTGAGATGAAGGAGCTGTGAAAGACAAAGTCCTTACAAGGTGAAGATTTAGTAAATAGAATTTTTGTACACCAAGAATGATATTTAGAAAAAGTGTTAGAACATTTCTATATGGACAAATCTCATATGTTATATAGCATAAGTGTTAAAACGTTTATAGATGGATAAATCTTGTACTTTGTCTACCCGAATGTTGTTAAATCATCAGATGAGCAAAATATCCTTTAAGACCTCGAGAAGAGGATGAAAAATCAATTAGTCCAGAAGTTCCATATCTTAGTGTAATTCAAGCATTGATCCATCTTGTTAACTATACATGCCATTATATATCAACTTATGTCAATCTATAAGAAATATATACTTCTTCACCTACACGAAAATATTGGAACATAGTTAAATATATACTTTGTTATCTTGAGAGTACAATGGATATTGAAGGTGAGAAAAACACAAGAAGGCAGAGGTTGAATTGTGTTGACTTTATCTTTTTCTTTTTCAAACTCTTTCATCGCATTCTAACTATAAAGAGTAGAGTTTGATTTAGGATAGTTTGTTTGTAGCAGATTAAACAATACCAGAGTAGAGAATCAGAGAAACAAAGACATAAGAAATAATCCAGGTTCTTTCCACAAATCAGGGGTAGTCTAGTCCTCTTGAACTACAAGAGATTTCACTATAATCACAATTGATTAAAATTTTCTCAAGCATACAAGAAAGTAACTTCCTTTTCTCAAACACATAAGTAATAGACTTCCAATGCTCGAGCACAAGTAAGAGACTTCATATACTCAAGCATACAAACAAGAGACTTCAAATGCTCTAACATACAAGAAAAAGACTTCTAGAATCTAACTTAGAAAGAAAGATTATTTGAGTATTACATTTGATATACAATCAGAGGTATAAATAGAACACAACACAATAAACTCTAAGACTTAGGAATTTATAGAATATACAAGTGTTAAGAAATTCTAAGTTAATCTTGTGCAATTGTTTTGACAGAGTAACAACTTTGTAGTTGTCAAGGTGAAGTGTTGTATTTTTCTTAAGATCTTTAACTCTTTAAATAAAGGAACATAAAAGATTAATTAAAGAAGACTTCATGCACAAGGAGTCTTTTAGATAAGAATCATCATATATGTTAGAAAGCTTCCTAATATGGTTAATTATTGGAAGAAGTCATTAGAAATTCATTAGCTTCAAAAGGAATTATCCATTCCATCTCCGATGTCTCTGAACTTGGATCTTTATGTGATCAGAAGAAGATAAATTGCTCTGTGTCTAATAGTGACCTATCAGAGTTTCTTGATCCTAGCGCTTTGACTGACTTCAGAGTATGGGTCTTCAGAGTTTGAATCTTTAGAGATTGAATTTCTTCAGACTTTGATCTTAACAAGTTGACCTCTCTAGAGTCAGTATCTTCAGAGGTTTACTTTCTTCAAACCTCGGTCTTAAGAAGTTGATCCCTTCAGAATCTAATCTCCAAGTTCTGATCCTTCAGATTCTAGTTCTTTCAATTTCTCTTTAATGTTAAATTTCCAGTGCTAGAACTTAGTTTCTATCACAAATTTTAGTCTATGGTCCTACACACTTGAATAAATATTAGTATATCTGATTGTTCTTTAAATACTTTGTTATCATCAAAACCTTAGGGATATTGGTACAAACCAATTTTGTTCCAACAATCTCTCTCTTTTTGATGATGACAAACACATGTATGTAAGAATAATGGTTGTTGATTTAATTAACAAGTTTACTTTAGATTTTGAGGTTTGTAAGCCCCCCCCCCCCCCCCCCCCCCCCCCCTTGAGTATGATAGTCCTAAGGGTGGGATTTGTAAGCTCCTCTTAATCTCTATCTAGGTTAATTAAATTTATCATTAAAGCATAAAAAATAATTCTTCAGAATTTAAGCAGGAATTAATCTGTCAGATTCAGGAGCTTAAATACTTATTATTCTACTCTCCCTTTTGTCATCAATAAAAAGAAAATGATGAAGGAAATAAGAAAATATTATGAAGAAAAAAAGTTAAAATGTTTGGAATTATTGTAAATATGGATAAAAATAAAATAAAATCATATATTTTACTCCCCTTTGTAATAAATTTGTTTTTAGAAAGTGATTGAAAGATGGATAGAATGGTTGGAAATAACTTTAACAATTCTCAAGATGGTCAAGGCTAGGTCCGACAACATAACATTTGAGAGAAACAAAGAAGTCAAGGCTAGGAAGTTGTGCTTGAATTCCAATAATATTTATCTCTCCATTGTCCACTAGTGCACAACAACAAACACAGGTTTTTCTTTATCCTAAACTTTCTATATAAGAAAAGATTCAACACTAGCATGATCACATTCCTTTTTATTTCATCAAGATATTCTCTTATCATACAAGGATGATCAAGTCTTTAGATAATTCTAAGAGTGATTCCTCCAAGGAAGTCAACAAGACTATTGGGACCACTTCTCCTAAGAGAGTCTCCTCCCAGAAAGATGATAGAATCAAATCTTCTATTGGTGCAAGCACATCCAGTGAAGCATCAAGGATACAAAGAACTTCAGTGTCAGGGATGAAGAAACTCAAGAAGAAGGATCCAGTTGAAGAATTTGAATTTTACTCAGATGCTAATAAGGACTGGGTAACCTTCCTCATGCCAGGTGGTTGTCATGATGACCAATAATGAAAGTTGTAATTCCTTGTTATAATGCATTTGTTATCTTGAGAATGATTATGAATATTGTGATCGGTGGATCTGGAACTGACTGTTTAACGCTGGTTCGCGAAATGTCGCGGAAGCAAGAGTCGCCACCGTCTTTTATTTTCTCCAAATGGAAAGGACAAAAGCACAGAAAAATTCCTTAAAGAGATTGCTCTCGGTTCGGGAGGTAGATTATAGAAAGGGAAGGTGTTAGCACCCTTTCTATCCATGGTTATCCATGGGCTCTTAGATACTTGCTCATTTGTGTTTTCAAAAATGTTTGCTTTTCAACTGTGGGTTTTAAAAAGTTTCTTTGAAAAATTTCAGTTCGACTCGTACGTCAGAGTGTTTGAAAAATTTGCTTTGAAAGCTTTTGAAAAGTGTTGGTGTGAAAAGATTTCAGTTTGTTTTGAAGAGAGCAAGTATCCTTGAGAACCTACCTACCCTAAGGAATTCGTCTGTGTAAATGTCCTTTAAAGTAGTGCCATCCCACCATTGAGAGGTAGGTAGCACCACCGTTGGAGGTGTTCGGGTCAATTCGAGTTTGTAGGGACATGGTGATCACCAGAGCAATGGGAAGACACCTTAGAAGCTACCCTCATGCCAGGTTCCCGGATCATGAGGACTTACTAAGACATCCTCTACTCGACGATCACCTTTCGAGGCAAGGCAACAGTGAGGCGTACCCTAGGGGTGGTGTGTGATTTCGTGTGTCAGATTCATTTATTTATCTTGTTCATGTCAAAGTGATCTATGCGTTTGTTTTTATTTTTATTCATTCATTCTTGCATGCATTTATTAACAGTTAAAAAAAGTGCAGGAAATGTAAAGTTCCTAAGCTATTACAAAGGCGCGGGTCCACATCGCCAAAATTAAACCGGACCCGATTTGACGGAAAGTAAATAAAGCAAATAAAATAAAAGTGCGAAAAGTTTAAGTTACAACGCTTTGGGAGAGATACATAATGAATTAAGCGAAATAAAATAAATGTGCGAATTAAATAATTAAAAATACGGGCGTTGGACCCTTTTGCAAAAAATTAAAGTTTAATGAGGAATTAAAATTAAATTAAATGTTTTTGTATTTTTTGTGTTTTTAAGAATTAATGGAAAAAGAGAATTAATCAAAATTAAAATTAAAAGGCAAACCCTAATTCTAATAGCTTTTAAATTTATTGTGAAAATATTAAATTTTAACCTAATTTAAATCTAAATTAATTTACATGCATTTTTAATTATGAAAATAAATAAAATAAATATTATTATTGTAAGAAAGGGAAATTAAAAGGAATCAAAATTAATTAAACCTATTTCTACATATTTTTTGTATTTTTTTTATTAAAAGAAATTAAAATTGTAAGCTAATTAAAACTAATAATTACATGTTAATTTATTTATGAAAATATTAGAATTAAATAATTTATTATATTTTTTATCTTTTTCTGGATTTTTTATGATGTTTTTTTATATTTTGTAAAAATAATAATTACTTTAAACAAATAAAAAAATAAGATAACAATAAAAAATAAAATAAGAAAAATATAGCAAAAGCAAACCAGGGGGGGTTCAGGCCCCAATATGGAGGTGTGGATCCAGTAAATTGAGCCCAATAACATTCAGATCCGTTGACTTTCCAGGCTAGCATGTGGCGCGTGGACTAGGGCTTGGTGTGCTCTTTAGATCTGTGCCTTTGGTTTGGCCATCTGGGGCACGTGGACGGTTGACCAGGAATGTGTATGATGCACCTGGACTTTTGAAACTGCACCTGAATATTTATGGCAAAACAATATAGGAAATTGCACAGACCTGGGGTTCGAACCCAGGTCTTGGATGTTGAAGCCACAAGCATTTGCCAGCTGAGCTACTGAACGTGCGTTATACATGTTAGACAAACAAATAATAAAAAGGAAAATGAGTTAATGGCCTGGAAAAGCGCGCGAAAGTTTAAATGAGCCAGTCAGCGTGTGACATGTAATCGTGTTCTCCACCTTCCCTGAAAACAAAACCATATGGCAACGGTTTTTTGGACGTTCCCTTAGGCATGCTATCAAGAAATAGCGATTAGGCCTATGTAACTCATAAATTCATCGCGACTATGGTAATCTCTTCGTCCAGGTCTGTTGATGGCAATGGTGGTGGCCTGGAATCTCAATTTTTTCTTATCTCAAAAACCCCAATTCAAAACGCTGAAAACCCTAAAAGTCAGTTATGGCATAATCGCGTATGGCTTGCAAAAATTCAATCAAACATGTCAGTTAGCTTTGAAATCACATCAGGAACAAGAATCAATAAGTTAAATGTCATGAAAATGCATAGAATTAAGAATACGATTATGAAATTTTCATGGAATATGTTGAGTTCTATACACCGATTCCTTGCCTTTTGATGAGTGTTATGAATTGGAATATGATCAGTGAACCACAAGGAAGCTTTTGGAATGAATTTCGTGCCTTGAATCAACCTCTAACAATGAATTCAGATTTGAGTTTTATGGCTATTTTTTCAAGTTTGTATATTGGTCTTTTGCGCAGCATCCAGTGTCCAAGGATTAGGTTTGTATTCCTGGTTATGTAGTGAGCATATTAGGTTAAGAAAATTGGCCAAGATCTTTTGCAATCATTGATTTGAATATTTGATTTTTTAAGGATCCTTTTGAATCTTTTTCATGTGTATTTTGCTCAATCATGCTCAAATTGAACCAAATCTTTCCATGTTGGGATCTGCACGAATTATAGAGGCTAAAACATGCATGAAAAGATTTATTAGGTCAAAGTAGATATTTTCCATATATTTAAATGATTTAAATGAATTAATATTAATATAAATTCAAATAAATAAATAAAAAATGAGAAAACACTTCCCTTTGGGCCAGGTGGTCGTGCACATGTTTAGAATGATGAATCTTGGAAGAAAAATGGGCCCATTAGCAATTTTAGGTCATTTGAAGTAATGTTGACTTTTCAAAATATCCAAAATTTCCCAACTTCCACAAGGCATAACTTGCTCAATTTTTCATCTTTTCTCATGTTCTTGGACATTTTGGAAAGGTATTTGAGTCCTATAACCAATGCCTTTGGTCCCATGTCATTTTGATTTACCAATCTCAAGTTATGGCCTTTGACTTAAAGTCCCTTTTTGTTGACTTTTGAAAATGACCTATAATGTTGAAATTGATAACTTTTTGTGAGAGCATTTCTTGGACTTGAAGTATGAAGATGAGTTGTAGGAAATGTCTTTCTCTTCAAAATGAGCTTTGGATGGAATTTTTCTGATAATCCATGTGAAAGTTATGCCCTGGTCAATTTCAATTGACTTTTTCAGCTGTCCAAATATAGTAACTTTTGCATCTTGATGATTTTCTGAGCCAAATTTTGAGAATCATGATCAAGCATTGATCAAATGATGTTTGTGGATTTAAAATGATATGTTGACCAAAAATTTGAACTTTTGACTGTCAAATGACCATTTTGCCCCTACAGTTGACTGTAGTGCAATTTAGGGTTTTGACTGTACAATTTTGTGCTGAATGCCTTGAAACTTGATATGAGGATACTTGACCATGTTTGTAGGCATATGAGACTTGATTGGGCCTTTTGAAAACTTCCTTTCTTGATCAGAACACAAACCCTAGTTTTGACTGTATGGGAGATCTTTGACTGTGTAACCCTTGGGGAATTTTGTGACTTGGCTTGGCAATTTCTTGGAGAATATGGGAGGGCAAATTTTGGGGTACAACAGTTGCCCCTGTTCAATCTTCTTAGACCTGAGGATGCAGATTGGCTGACGTGCCTTTCGTAATCCGAGGGTAGAAGATGATTGAACACTAGAGTGCCCAGAAATTTGCGCTCACATAGTAGCAGTGATGGTGGAATGGGCTTATAGATGCCATTGGGAGATTGCTGGATAGGATGATGGGCTTATAGATGCCATCTGGATGTTGATTGCGTAGGAGATTCCTTAGCGAGTACCTGCATACCTGCAAAAGAAACAAATGAGTACCTGACACGTTGCAGGAACTGATTTTTAGATGCTTGGTATAGACGTGTCCTGACTGGTTACAGGAGCTGAGTCTGGAGCTTCAAACAGCGATGAATGAACCTGGGATGGTTACTGCCTTAGCATGAATGATAAGAGCGCCTTGGGTGATTTTAACTTCAGCAACGCTCGTTGAGAAAATCTTGGTGGGAAATACCATCTTCGCAGGATCGGAACTAGAACCATAGGCCATTATAATCTGAAAGGGAATCACCTCACTCGCCGTTGGAGAGGGGATCATAGGAAAAGGAATTATCACCTCACACACCGTCGGAGAGGGAACCATAAGAGACTATCACCTCACACTCATCGTCGGAGAGGGAAACATCTGAAAAAGGAATTACCACCTCACGCACTTGTCGGAGAGGGGACCATAAAAGACTATCACCTCACACTCACCGTCGGAGAGGGAAACATCTGAAGAAGGAATTACCACCTCACGTACTTGTCGGAGAGGGGACCATAAAAGACTATCACCTCACACTCATCGTCGGAGAGGGAAACATCTGAAGAAGGAATTACCACCTCACGCACTTGTCGGAGAGGGGACCATAGGAGACTATCACCTCACACTCATCGTCGGAGAGGGAAACATCTGAAAAAGGAATTACCACCTCACGCACTTGTCGGAGAGGGGACCATAAGAGACTATCACCTCACACTCATCGTCGGAGAGGGAAACATCTGAAGAAGGAATTACCACCTCACGCACTTGTCGGAGAGGGGACCGTAGGAGATTATCACCTCACACTCATCGTCGGAGAGGGAAACATCTTGAAAAAGGAATTACCACCTCACGCACTTGTCGGAGAGGGGACCATAACTTCTGCTGAGTCTTTATCAGAAAAATCTGTTGGGAGTCGATTTAGCTGGACTAGAGAAGGCTTTGAAATATGTTTGAGCATTTTAACTGCGTCTTTCCTGAAAGGTAAAGGTCAGTCATATGTAATGCATGATATGGATTAAGCAATGATGTTCTCAATATAAATGAGATTTGTATGATACGATGCGTCTATGCATGCTATAATGATGTATGTGATGTTTTATGAATGTATGTTTTCGTCTAGGAAAGTAGATCCTTGATGGATTCCAGGAAGTCGTATACTGGGCTGATGTTGGAGAATAGCTTTTGCTTCCGCTGGGGATGATAATTGCAAGAATACCGGTAGGAGAAGATGACTCCGTTGCGGAATAAACTTGGCAAATGGACGATTCTGCGGGGAGAAAAGATACTCTGACGACCATGCTGGGAAGCAATACTCTGTGGGGATAGAGATGCTTTGCTGAATTGCTGATAGCTTGTTGAGGATATTCTTGTTATTGGAAGTGTTGAAGGACTTCGCTGGGGTAAGAAAACTTTGTCGAGGACGATCTTTCCGTGGCTTTTGGCTGAGGATAACCCAGTTATATCCTGTTAAGGAAATAACTCTTTAAATCAAGCCGGACGACGCGTTCGTGCGCTGCGAGGGGATAAGCTTCCAGAATCTACTGGGGGTAAGCTTACTGCTTGGGGAGATAAATTCCAATTTTCCTGGGGAGTTGGATTGGACTCTCCTGGGGAATTAAGGTATCTGGTTATGCTCTTTAGCTGGACCTACCTTGGTACCTTCGGAGGATAGAACAATTAGACTGCTCAGACAACTCTTTTATTGCCCCTGTTTCTAGTGTCACCTGCAATTAATTCCTTTGTTTCGTATGCAAATATTTATGAGTTAGCAAATTATTGTCAATGCATATATCACAAATTGAACCTTGGACGTTCTTCTCAAAACAAAACAGAAAAAGAAAAACACTTGGCACGTTTAACTGAAGATATATTTGTATTGATTTTGAATGGCCCGTGAATAGGCGCTTTGTGTACAAGAGGCTGACGTCCTAGTAAGAGGAACGTCGCCGACCGAGAGAATTTATACAAATTTTGTACAAAAGAAAGTAAAACAGCTGTGTGAAATATGAATGATCCACTGGGTTTCAACTCTGCTATTGTCTTTATAACTCTGAGCGTCTCATCACTTGATGACCTTGGTTGACGGTGAAGCTGACTGATCGATGCCGTCTGAACTTGACGTAGATACCGGATTCTGGATGCAAAGTGATCCGATGAGACATAGTATTACGCTTTTATCCCTAATTTTTGCCTGGACCGCCCTTTCGGGTTTTCGGTCCACCGGGATACCCATTTTTGCCCAAGCCGCCTTTTCAGGTTTTCGACTTGCCGGGTGTACAGATTTTTTCATTTTCATCCCTTCGTTTTGCCCGAACCCTTTTGGTTCGACGGGAAGCCCTAATTTCTGCCTAGGCATGTCAGCCTAGCGGGTCATTTTTCACGCGTAGTATTTTTTAACTATGTCTGCATTGGCGGGGTGAGGAAGGTCGTCACCATCCATGTTGGTTAAGATCATTGCTCCTCCTGAGAACACATGCTTAACCACAAATGGCCCTTCGTATGTAGGGGTCCATTTGCCCCTTGGATCACTCTGAGGAAGGATGATTCGCTTGATTACCAGATCCCCAACTTGATATTCCTATGGTCTGACCTTTTTGTTAAATGCCCTGATCATCCGTTTCTGATACGTCTGACCATGACAGATAGCAGCAAGTCTTTTTTCGTCAATGAGGTTGAGCTGATCAAGTCGTGTCTGGATCCAATCATCTTCGTTCAGATTTGCATCCTTCATTATCCGGAGAGAGGGAATTTGTACTTCAATTGGCAAGACTGCCTCCATACCATAAACCAGAGAGAAAGGAGTTGCCCCGGTTGACGTCCTAGCTGAGGTACGGTACCCATGTAGAGCGAACGGTAACATCTCATGCCAATCTTTATAAGTCACTGTCATTTTCTGCACGATTTTCTTGATGTTCTTATTTGCTGCTTCTACAGCCCCATTCATCTTCGGTTTGTAAGGAGAAGAATTGTGGTGCTGTATTTTGAACTGTTCGCAGAGCTCAGCGATCATCTTATTGTTTAGATTGGTACCATTGTCTGTAATAATTCGCTCAGGGACGCCGTACCGACAGATCAGGTTGTGCCGAATGAACCGTGCCACAACAGTCTTGGTCACTGTAGCATAGGATGCTGCCTCGACCCACTTCGTAAAATAATCAATCGCCACTAGGATGAAGCGATGTCCATTGGATGCCGTAGGTTTAATCTCGCCGATCATGTCTATGCCCCACATTGCAAACGGCCAAGGCGCAGTCAGAACATTCAGGGGAACCGGAGGAACATGCACCTTGTCTGCATAAATCTGGCACTTGTGGCATGTCCTGGAGTGTTGGTAGCAGTCAGCTTCCATCGTGGACCAGTAATATCCTGCCCGTAGGATTTTCTTAGCCATAGTATGTCCACTGGAATGTGTACCAAAGGTCCCTTCATGTAGCTCTTCCATGATTCTTTCCGCTTCAATCTTATCCACACAACGCAGTAAGGTTGAATCATGGTTTCGCTTGTACAAGATGTCGTTGCTAAGGAAGAACTTGGCTGCAAACCTCCTCAGGAATTTCTTATCGTTGACAGAGGCACCTTCAGGGTATTCCTGAGCTTCCAGATATCTCTTCACTTCGTGGTACCAAGGCTTCTCAGTCACCAATTCAGTTTCGAGATCACAACAGTATGCCGGTTCGTCCAGTTTCCAGATGATGATCCGGGGAGCCTCATTATCCCATTTGACCTTGAACATTGAAGACATTGTAGCTAACGCGTCCGCTAACTGATTCTCTTCTCTTGGAAAGTGCTCGAAGGTTATCTCTGTAAAGTGGGGGATCAGGGTCAACACACATTCTCTGTAAGGAATCAAGTTTGGATGTTTCGTATCCCACTCTCCTTTGATCTGGTTGATCACAAGAGCGGAATCTCCGAAGACACTTAGAAATTTGATCCTTAGGTCGATCGCAGCTTGAAGACCCATGATACACGCCTCATACTCCGCCATGTTGTTGGTACAGTTGAAACACAGCCGGGCAGTGAGTGGAGTATGAGTACCTTGAGGGGATATGATGATGGCGCCGATACTATTTCCCAAAGCATTGGAAGCTCCGTCAAAGTGCATAGACCATCGGGATCCTGGATCAGGTCCTTCATCCGGTCCAGGTACTTCACAATCAGTTACTATCATAATGCTTTCATCTGGAAACTCGAAGTTCATTGATTGGTAGTCATCTACAGCTTGATGAGCTAAGTGGTCTGCCAATACACTTCCCTTGATGGCTTTCTGGGTTGTGTACTGAATGTCGTATTCCGTCAAGATCATTTGCCATCTTGCAATCCTCCCAGACAGAGCAGGCTTTTCGAATATGTACTTTATAGGATCCATCTTTGAGATCAACAAAGTAGTGTGAGTCAGCATATACTGCCTCAGCCGGCGAGCAGCCCATACCAAAACGCAGCAAGTTTTCTCAAGCAGTGAGTATCGGGTCTCACAGTCGGTAAACTTTTTGCTAAGGTAATAAATGGCATGCTCTTTTCGGCCAGACTCGTCATGCTGCCCCAGCACACACCCCATTGAATTGTCAAGCACTGTCAGGTATAATATCAGAGGTCTCCCTTCAACCGGTGGCATAAGGATAGGTGGTTCTTGGAGATACTCTTTGATTTTGTCGAAAGCAGCCTGACATTCATCGTTCCAACGTACTACCTGATCTTTCTTCAGCAGCTTGAAGATTGGCTCACAGGTAGCAGTCAGATGAGATATGAATCGAGCGATGTAATTCAGGCGTCCTAAAAAGCCTCTGACTTCCTTTTCTGTCTTAGGGACTGGCATCTCTTGAATAGCTTTGACCTTAGCAGGGTCCACTTGAATTCCCTTGTCACTGACCATGAAGCCTAGCAACTTCCCAGATCTTACCCCGAAGGTGCACTTATTCGGGTTCAATCTCAGTTTGTATAGTTTCAACCGGTCAAACAACTTCTGTAGATGATCTAGGTGCTCTTCCTCAGTTTGGGACCTAGCGATCATGTCGTCCACATACACTTCTATCTCATGATGGATCATATCATGAAATAAGGCAACCATGGCACGTTGGTAGGTTGCCCCAGCATTCTTTAATCCGAACGGCATGACCTTGTAACAGAAGGTGCCCCACTGAGTAACGAATGTAGTCTTTTCCATGTCTTCAGGTGCCATCTTGATCTGATTGTAACCTGAAAAGCCATCCATGAAAGAGAATACCTTGTGCTGAGCTGTATTATCAACAAGGACATCAATGTGAGGTAAGGGGAAGTCATCCTTGGGGCTGGCCCTGTTCAGATCCCTGTAATCGACACACATTCTGACCCTTCCATCCTTCTTAGGTACCGGCACCACGTTAGCAACCCACTGAGGGTAAGAAGTTACTGCAAGGAACCCCGCATCAAACTGTTTCATGACCTCGGCTTTAATCTTCTCAGACATCTCTGGACGCATCCGACGAACCTTTTGCTTAACTGGAGGGCAGTCTTCCTTAGTCGGTAAGTGATGGACCACAATATCGGTATCCAACCCGGGCATGTCTTTGTAGGACCAGGCAAAGATCTCCATATAATCATGTAACATCTTGGTTAACCGTTGCTTCACGCTGAGCTCTAGGTTGGCACCAATCTTTACCTCTCTCCTGTCTGCCTCAGTACCCAAGTTTATGGTTTCCACTGGCTCTTCATGGGGTTGAATTGCCCTCTCTTCCTGAAGCAACAGTCTTGCAAGCTCACCGGGCACTTCGCAATCATCTTCGCCTTCGTCTTCGGCTAAGTTGATCGGATTTTCGAAGTCATAATTGGCAGTAGCAGAGTTGTTATCAGTAAGATCCATAGTGGATTGGAACCTGTATGAGTGAGTGTGTGTAAATACAGCTGTTTTGAAAATTATATAAAGGAAAAGAAAGACAGAAAAGGAACACAATATTTGCAATGCGAAAAACGTCCAAGATTTTCATTCATGATATATGAAATGACAATTTGTATGCCCTCACAAATAGAACCACGGTGCCTCGGGTAAGACACCGGGCCATAGAGTTTATCATTGTTTATTACAAAATAACGAAACAAAGAAATTTATTACTTAGTAACAAAAGAAACAGGGAGATTGTCCTTTGCGCTCCAATTGTTAAGTCCTTCGTCAGTTGCCGGGTAGATCCATCTATCAAACTCGGCTTCATCAACTTCCTCTTCATCCCCAATAGTATTAACTCCATGAGCAGGCAGGGGAGCTGTCACCACATTAGGCTTGTCAGATGCCTCAAACTGTACCTCCTTAGCGTCAATGAGATCCTGCAGCTTATTCTTTAGTGCCCAACAGTCATCAGTAGAGTGCCCCGGGCTATCTGAATGGTAAGCACAATGAGCATTCGGGTTGTACTTGGGAGATGTTGTATTTGGGAACTTTGGAGCCTCCCTGACAGTCACTAAGTTAGTGGATAGCAACTGTGGCAGAATCTGCGATAGGGTCATGTTTAACCGGGTAAACTCCCTCCGGGGTCTTTCAGCCCGTTGAGAATTGTTTGGCCGAGGAGCGGCAGCAGGCTTAGCAATCATCACCGCACTGACAGATTGGCGGTGCTCAGGTCTCTCTGATTTCCTAGAACCATACACGGCACTAGACTCCTTCTTCAATGGTTTCTTTTCCGAACTAGACGATGCACCCTTTGTAATCTTCCCAGATTTCAGCCCAGCCTCAATTCTCTCTCCAGTCAAGATCAAATCAGTGAACCCAGCAGAAGAATTCCCAATGAGATGGTTGAAAAATGGCCCAGATAGGGTCCCTAAGAACATGTCTACCAGCTCCCGATCAGTCAATGGTGGCTGCACCCTGCCAGCCAGGTCTCTCCACTTCTGAGCGTACTCCTTAAAACCTTCGCTTGCACCTAACGCCATACCCTGGAGTTGGGTACGTGTGGGGGCAAGGTCGGCATTATATTTATACTGCTTATAGAAAGCAGTAGCCAACTCCTCCCAGTTACGAACCTTGGTCCCATCCAGCTGATAGAACCATTCGAGGTGAGTCCCTGAAAGACTCTCCTGGAAGAAGTGGATCCATAAATTCTTATCCGCAAAGTACGGCTGAATTTTCCGAACATAGGACCTTAAGTGCATCTTGGGACAAGATGCCCCGTCATACTTGGAGAAGGATGGTGCTTTGAACTTGTGGGGAATGATCACACCAGTCGACAAACCCATATCTCCGAAATCCAGCCCAGGTGCCTGTTGAACCTCCATAGCCTTCAACCTGTCCTCCAGTTGTTTATATCTGTCATCCGCAGGAGGGTACTGCTCTTCATCAAAATCTGTCTCGTTGTCGGAGACGACCGGACTAGGAACCTTTACTTCTGCCTGAGAAGGACTCTTGCCAACAGAAGAACCAGCCTCTTCATGTTGCAGAGTATTGCCAAACCTTCGGCCCGAATTGAACAGAACAGTTCTTCTCTTCTTCTTCTTCTCCTTCTTCAGGAGCATAGCCTTCAGTTCTTCTTGGCCTTTAGCCAGACCCTTGATTAATTCTTGGAATTGTGCATTCTGCACCTGAAGAGCCTTGATTGATGTCTCGGTTGATGCAGATTCGGGATTCATGATGCTGAAATAAACAGCGAAGAACTGTAAGCAACCTGAAAAGTGGAAAAACCTGCTATGCACATGATGTATGAAATGCGTATGCAATGCATTCAAGGGTTCGAAAGTTCAAATTTGTTGTAGACAAAAAGGAACACACGTTATCATTAAAGAAATCATTGTTTAATACATCAAAGCCTCATGGGCAAAAAGTACAAACAGCAAATCAATCCCAAAATACACTGCGCATCCTCTTCGGAGCTATGTAGGTGTTGAGGTTCCTCTCCTCATGCAACAGGCGAGTGAGCTCCAAGACCTTCTTTTCACTGGCATGCAGACTAGTCTCAAGGGAATTCCTTTCCTCCTTAAGCTGGATCCAGCTCTTCTGCATCTCTTCCCAGGATGTGGGCATATCAGGGTGCTGAATAGTGTAGGACATTTCCCCTTCCGAGACTGGTTCTTTGATTACTGGGAGCATATGAGGGTAAGGCATCACTAACTTCTGAGAGCGGGCTCGTACCCACTTGAGATAGGGTTCCAATGGGATGGAGTTCCTGTGCCCCAGTGTTTTGCTGTCTATCCTACTTGGCATCCTCCAAGCTCTGATAAATCTCTGGCGAAGTCCTTGAGTATCATTGTCGAAGTCAAAAACTATGTCGGGAATCAACATGTCATGAGGACCATCCCTCCGAGCATAACCAAACTGTCTCCAAGCCAGGCATGGGCTATAAGTAATACCTCCTCTGATTCCAAGTAAAGGAATATTAGGGTACTCCCCGTAACGATCAATGATAGTGACATCTTCTCTGGACCTAGGGCACCAATGTATATCTGCGTGTGTAAGAGTCATCAACCGTTGTGACCATCTCAAATCCCGCTCATTCTTCAGGACTGATTGGGGAAGGTGCGAAATAAACCACCTTCCCAGGAGAGGAGTGCAACACATAAGGACACCTCTTTTTCTCATGGTTCGAGTGTAACATGAGTGAAGGATGTCCCCTAGCAACGTAGGTATAGGATTCCTGGACATAAAGATCTGGACGGCACTGATATGAATAAGCTGATCTGGGTTAGGGAACAACACCAAGCCATAGACAAGGAGGGCCACAACCTCTTCAAAAGCTTGCAAGTCAAGGGAGTTCCAACATTCAAGGGCCTTTTCAAACAGAAACCTGGCTAAGAACCCTTTGATACCACTTCTAACTTCCCAATGTCCCTTGAGGTCAGATGACCGTAGGTGCAAGGCTTTAGCAATCTCTTCAAGCTTAGGTTCCTTTTCTGTACCGTTGAAGGGTAGCTGATCAAGGATAGGGATCTTCAGGAGCCGGGAGAACTCCTCCAATGTAGGTACCAACTGATAATCCAAGAAGGCAAAACAGTGATGCAGAGGGTCAAAGAATTGGAACAGGACCTTAATCATATCTTCCTCAATGTTGGTGTTGACCAAGCTGATGAGGCTTCCATGTCTTTCACTGAATGAAGAGTTCTCGGGAATCCTGGATATAAGCTCCTTAAGCTGAGGAGGTACCCTTACAAGACTGATTTGAATTGTCTTTCTACGAACAGTTTCCATGTCCTACAAAACAAGAAAAAAGATGAAAATTCGAACCCCTGAAATGGTTAGCCAATGCATATGATGCGGGATGATGTCATGATGCTATGATTAAACACACCACAGATATTTACAAAGACAAACATGCAGGGCACACAAGGCACACAAGACAAGCCCTTAAGGTTTAAGGCCAGCATGGGGTCTGGGTAGTACCCTCTTGAAGTTGGTGGGTTCAACCTGTCCTAATCAAAGTAACCGGGTTCTAAGGTTCCCAATATCACGGGATTGCTTTCATTGTTCATCGTTTCGATTTAGCCACTGAACTGGCGACCGAAATATTCCAGGAAAGCAACCCTCAATTGAGTGTAGTATCGAGTATCAACCAACCTCGGACTGCACCAAAGTCAGTTATCTCACTACCCTAAAGAGGCCAAGATAGTTCAATTAAGATTCCTAAGGTCTGTTGATGCTTCATGACACCACGAGGAGGCCCCGTACTCTCCTTGACTGAACTCAAGGGTTACCGGTACACACGAAAGTGCCACATCAACGTAGCAGACTGTTTCAACCATGTCGGTATACCCCGCACAGTTCCCTCACAGCCTTGTTGCTACTTTCTAAGAAAGGTATCCCCCAGATCCGGGTTTAGGATCTATAGAACTCCCAAGACAGTCCCACAATTTAAAGCAAACAAGGAAAGCAATTGAAAACACAGTTATGAACTAACCCTAAGGTACACCTCACTTTAAGTTAAGTCCCCAGCAGAGTCGCCAGTTCTGTGATCGGTGGATCTGGAACTGACTGTTTAACGCTGGTTCGCGAAATGTCGCGGAAGCAAGAGTCGCCACCGTCTTTTATTTTCTCCAAATGGAAAGGACAAAAGCACAGAAAAATTCCTTAAAGAGATTGCTCTCGGTTCGGGAGGTAGATTATAGAAAGGGAAGGTGTTAGCACCCTTTCTATCCATGGTTATCCATGGGCTCTTAGATACTTGCTCATTTGTGTTTTCAAAAATGTTTGCTTTTCAACTGTGGGTTTTAAAAAGTTTCTTTGAAAAATTTCAGTTCGACTCGTACGTCAGAGTGTTTGAAAAATTTGCTTTGAAAGCTTTTGAAAAGTGTTGGTGTGAAAAGATTTCAGTTTGTTTTGAAGAGAGCAAGTATCCTTGAGAACCTACCTACCCTAAGGAATTCGTCTGTGTAAATGTCCTTTAAAGTAGTGCCATCCCACCATTGAGAGGTAGGTAGCACCACCGTTGGAGGTGTTCGGGTCAATTCGAGTTTGTAGGGACATGGTGATCACCAGAGCAATGGGAAGACACCTTAGAAGCTACCCTCATGCCAGGTTCCCGGATCATGAGGACTTACTAAGACATCCTCTACTCGACGATCACCTTTCGAGGCAAGGCAACAGTGAGGCGTACCCTAGGGGTGGTGTGTGATTTCGTGTGTCAGATTCATTTATTTATCTTGTTCATGTCAAAGTGATCTATGCGTTTGTTTTTATTTTTATTCATTCATTCTTGCATGCATTTATTAACAGTTAAAAAAAGTGCAGGAAATGTAAAGTTCCTAAGCTATTACAAAGGCGCGGGTCCACATCGCCAAAATTAAACCGGACCCGATTTGACGGAAAGTAAATAAAGCAAATAAAATAAAAGTGCGAAAAGTTTAAGTTACAACGCTTTGGGAGAGATACATAATGAATTAAGCGAAATAAAATAAATGTGCGAATTAAATAATTAAAAATACGGGCGTTGGACCCTTTTGCAAAAAATTAAAGTTTAATGAGGAATTAAAATTAAATTAAATGTTTTTGTATTTTTTGTGTTTTTAAGAATTAATGGAAAAAGAGAATTAATCAAAATTAAAATTAAAAGGCAAACCCTAATTCTAATAGCTTTTAAATTTATTGTGAAAATATTAAATTTTAACCTAATTTAAATCTAAATTAATTTACATGCATTTTTAATTATGAAAATAAATAAAATAAATATTATTATTGTAAGAAAGGGAAATTAAAAGGAATCAAAATTAATTAAACCTATTTCTACATATTTTTTGTATTTTTGTTATTAAAAGAAATTAAAATTGTAACCTAATTAAAACTAATAATTACATGTTAATTTATTTATGAAAATATTAGAATTAAATAATTTATTATATTTTTTATCTTTTTCTGGATTTTTTATGATGTTTTTTTATATTTTGTAAAAATAATAATTACTTTAAACAAATAAAAAAATAAGATAACAATAAAAAATAAAATAAGAAAAATATAGCAAAAGCAAACCAGGGGGGGGGGGTTCAGGCCCCAATATGGAGGTGTGGATCCAGTAAATTGAGCCCAATAACATTCAGATCCGTTGACTTTCCAAGCTAGCATGTGGCGCGTGGACTAGGGCTTGGTGTGCTCTTTAGATCTGTGCCTTTGGTTTGGCCATCTGGGGCACGTGGACGGTTGACCAGGAATGTGTATGATGCACCTGGACTTTTGAAACTGCACCTGAATATTTATGGCAAAACAATATAGGAAATTGCACAGACCTGGGGTTCGAACCCAGGTCTTGGATGTTGAAGCCACAAGCATTTGCCAGCTGAGCTACTGAACGTGCGTTATACATGTTAGACAAACAAATAATAAAAAGGAAAATGAGTTAATGGCCTGGAAAAGCGCGCGAAAGTTTAAATGAGCCAGTCAGCGTGTGACATGTAATCGTGTTCTCCACCTTCCCTGAAAACAAAACCATATGGCAACGGTTTTTTGGACGTTCCCTTAGGCATGCTATCAAGAAATAGCGATTAGGCCTATGTAACTCATAAATTCATCGCGACTATGGTAATCTCTTCGTCCAGGTCTGTTGATGGCAATGGTGGTGGCCTGGAATCTCAATTTTTTCTTATCTCAAAAACCCCAATTCAAAACGCTGAAAACCCTAAAAGTCAGTTATGGCATAATCGCGTATGGCTTGCAAAAATTCAATCAAACATGTCAGTTAGCTTTGAAATCACATCAGGAACAAGAATCAATAAGTTAAATGTCATGAAAATGCATAGAATTAAGAATACGATTATGAAATTTTCATGGAATATGTTGAGTTCTATACACCGATTCCTTGCCTTTTGATGAGTGTTATGAATTGGAATATGATCAGTGAACCACAAGGAAGCTTTTGGAATGAATTTCGTGCCTTGAATCAACCTCTAACAATGAATTCAGATTTGAGTTTTATGGCTATTTTTTCAAGTTTGTATATTGGTCTTTTGCGCAGCATCCAGTGTCCAAGGATTAGGTTTGTATTCCTGGTTATGTAGTGAGCATATTAGGTTAAGAAAATTGGCCAAGATCTTTTGCAATCATTGATTTGAATATTTGATTTTTTAAGGATCCTTTTGAATCTTTTTCATGTGTATTTTGCTCAATCATGCTCAAATTGAACCAAATCTTTCCATGTTGGGATCTGCACGAATTATAGAGGCTAAAACATGCATGAAAAGATTTATTAGGTCAAAGTAGATATTTTCCATATATTTAAATGATTTAAATGAATTAATATTAATATAAATTCAAATAAATAAATAAAAAATGAGAAAACACTTCCCTTTGGGCCAGGTGGTCGTGCACATGTTTAGAATGATGAATCTTGGAAGAAAAATGGGCCCATTAGCAATTTTAGGTCATTTGAAGTAATGTTGACTTTTCAAAATATCCAAAATTTCCCAACTTCCACAAGGCATAACTTGCTCAATTTTTCATCTTTTCTCATGTTCTTGGACATTTTGGAAAGGTATTTGAGTCCTCTAACCAATGCCTTTGGTCCCATGTCATTTTGATTTACCAATCTCAAGTTATGGCCTTTGACTTAAAGTCCCTTTTTGTTGACTTTTGAAAATGACCTATAATGTTGAAATTGATAACTTTTTGTGAGAGCATTTCTTGGACTTGAAGTATGAAGATGAGTTGTAGGAAATGTCTTTCTCTTCAAAATGAGCTTTGGATGGAATTTTTCTGATAATCCATGTGAAAGTTATGCCCTGGTCAATTTCAATTGACTTTTTCAGCTGTCCAAATATAGTAACTTTTGCATCTTGATGATTTTCTGAGCCAAATTTTGAGAATCATGATCAAGCATTGATCAAATGATGTTTGTGGATTTAAAATGATATGTTGACCAAAAATTTGAACTTTTGACTGTCAAATGACCATTTTGCCCCTACAGTTGACTGTAGTGCAATTTAGGGTTTTGACTGTACAATTTTGTGCTGAATGCCTTGAAACTTGATATGAGGATACTTGACCATGTTTGTAGGCATATGAGACTTGATTGGGCCTTTTGAAAACTTCCTTTCTTGATCAGAACACAAACCCTAGTTTTGACTGTATGGGAGATCTTTGACTGTGTAACCCTTGGGGAATTTTGTGACTTGGCTTGGCAATTTCTTGGAGAATATGGGAGGGCAAATTTTGGGGTACAACAAATATGTACTGGTTTCCTCTTTCAATAAAAATAATTGATCCTTTTCTCATTGCTTAATTTATGAAATTCTTGCCACTAACATCCTTTAAGTGAGTTACCAGAGTTGATAGAGAAGTTTTTAACCATTTTAACTGTGTAGAAAGAGTGGGTTTTTTAAACAAAATTTAAACACAAACATTTTAAAAAATGACCAATAGAGGTTCTAAAACATGATTTTATTTTACCCAATAAAATAATTCCCAAGGGATAAACGCATTGACAACACAAAGTCCATAATATAGAAAATTCCCAAAGAGATTCGGACTTGGGACCTTATGAACTAGAGAGCCTTCTTACTTTAGAGGACCAACGGGTTCAAAGTCAAAACAAACCAGAATCTCAAATTAAGCAACAACTTAATACACATTTAAAAAAACTATCATATATGTCGCAAGTAAGTGGAAAAATGTTAATATTTTTCACTTAAATTATATCAGAGATAACTAATCAGATTCTGAGCATCAGAGGCTACTATTCATCAAAAGATCACTCAGAGCCTCTGAACATAGTAACTTATAATCACTATCAAACTTGGATCCTGCATTCAGAAGCAAACACTAATTCTTTTACAAAATGCATGTTATGTTTCTTTTTAACAAAATCAAATATTTCAACAGTAAGAGGCTTAGTAAATGTATCAACCCATTGAAGATCAGTATCAATGAGTTTTATATCTATTACACCTTTCTGAATATAATCTATAATAAAATGGTGTTTTATTTTTATGTGCTTGGTTCTAGAATGTTGAAAAAGATTCATTGTCAAACAAATATTAGCAATATTATAACAGAAAATCAGAATACTGCTTCCATTAAATTGACAGTTTTCCAACTGATATTTCATCCAAAGTAGTCGTGTACAACAACTAGCAGCTGTAATTAATTCTACTTCTATTGTAGATAAAGAAATAGTTGCCTGTCTCTTATTAGCCCAAGATATTAGATTTTCACCTATGAATTGACAGTATCCACTAATGGATTTTCTCTCAATTTTATCCCCAGCATAGTCAACATTGTAGAATCTAACTAGCTTGTAATTTAGGGACTTTTTATAAAGAAGTCCCAAATTAGTTGTTCCTTTCAGATACCTAAAGATTCTCTTAACTGTAGTTAAGTGAATTTCTATATAGTCTGACTTAAATCTTACACACAAATAGACATTATATAAAGTAGCAGGTTTAGAAGTTGTTAAGTAAAGTAAAGAACCAATCGTACCTCTGTACATATTTTGACAAACTTTAGTGCTGCTGTGATCAGTGGGAATGAGAACTGACTATTTTTGGAATGCTGGTTCATGTTTTGTGTTTGTTTTCGCAAAATGTCGCGGTGAGCAAGAGTCGTCACTGTCTTTTATTTTATCCAACAAGGAAAGGACAAAAGCACAGAAAAATTCCTTTTTGAGATATTTCTCGGGTTCGGGAGGTAGATTATAGAAAGGGAAGGTATTAGCACCCTTTCTATCCGTGGTTATCCACGGGCTCTTAGGTAATTGCTCATTATGTTTTCAAAAGTTTGCTTTTCTTTGTGTTTGTGGGTTTGAAAAGAGTTTTTGTTTTGAAGAGAGTGTGAGTGCGAAAAGTTTTATTTTGTTTTAAAAAGGAGCAAGTACTTAAGAACCATCTAACTACTCGAAAAAGGAATTAAATTGTGCAAATGTCCTTTAGATAGTGCTATCCCACTATTGAGGAGTAGGTAGCACCGTCGTTGGAGTTTTCGGGTCAATTAGATTAAGGGACGTGTGGTCACTAAAGCAATGTTAGGACGCCTTAGCGGTAACCCTAATGTCTTAGATCATTTTTCCGAGGCAACCGTTTCGAGGCAACTATGATCTTTGGACAAGAGGGCGACCTCTAAAACTTCCTATACTCAATGACCACGTTCGAAGGCAACCAAGTGAGGTGTATCCTAAGAGTGACATGTGCGAGTGTGTCAATTCGGTTAATTTTTATCTGTACATGTCATGGGTGAGCTATTGTTGATTTTAAGTTAAAAATTGATCTTGTCATGCATTGCCTAATTATCAAACATCTAACAGTTAATATTGTACGGAAATTAAATTGCGGAAAATTGAATCTAAGCTATTACAAGGCGTCGGGTATTTACATCGCCAAAAACAAACCCTTTAAAATTAAATTGCGGAAAGTAAATAAAAGCGATAAATAAATAAAATCCTAACTTCAAAACTATTACATTCCCGAAGCAATTACATTATCGGATAAAAATAATACGCGTGCGAGAAAATTAAATCAGAGTATTTTAGGGTTTTGACCCTTTTTTAAGAAAGAAAGAGATTTTTTGTGATTTTTTTGAATTAAATGTAAATTAACTTAAATTAATTAATTAATTAATAAAAAGAGATATTTTTTTTGGGTTTTTTATATTTAAGGAAATAAAATAAAATGATTAAAATTATTAAAAACCTAATATTCTAAATTGATTTTAATTTATTGCAAAATATGTTAAAATTATACCTAATTAAAAAGAACTAAATTGATTAAATTATTTATTTACAAAAATAATGAAATTAATAAAAAAAATATTTTAGGTTTTCTGATTTTATGGAAAAAAATATTAATTATTTTGGTTAAGAATAAAAATAAATTAAGTAAATAAATAAAGATGCTAAAGGAAAAGAAATAACCAAAGGGGTGTGGGCTTAATTTGATGGTGAGTCTGGCAATTTTCTAGGCCCAACACGTTGGCCTTTGTTGACTATCCCATTCCAGCATGCGCTTGTTGACCTGCAGTATGGTGAGTACTCAATTTTGGACCCTTGGATTTGATCTGGAAGCCATCTGGCAGGTGGATCTTTGAGGAGCATGGTAGACCACTTTATGAGAATTACATAGGAATACCTGAAGAAAAATCAAATAAAGCATTTTGGGGGACCTGGGATTCGAACCCCGGTCTCATTGCTCACATGCCAGCGCTCCAACCACTCCACTAATGCTGCTTTATTGTTAATGGGATACATAATGATCATTATATTGGAAACAATTAATTATGCCTGAAAAAATAAAAAAAATTGTGCGAAATTTGAACTGGCCAATTACGCCTAGCCATGTTATCATCTTCTCCAAATATCCCTGGTTCGTTTACCTGCGGATTTTTATCCGCAGGAAGATTCGTGGGATGTCTCAAAAATCTTTCCTAGGCCATGTAAACGCAAGCTAAGGGTGTCAACATGATCGTCTCTCTTCCCTGAGCACAAATATGGCCATGGTTTGCCTTGATTGTACCTATGCCAAGAATGCCTAAAAACAAAACAAGAAAACCCTAGATTCGGGTATCATGATACAGACTCTGAAAATAAAATTGAATATTGCCAAAATGTTCTAAATCAAACAACAAACACAATTATGCAAAGATTTTAATGAAAGGACGCAAGAATTAGAGACTTGGATTTCATGTTCAGAGCTTGGTTCGTGGACACTTACAGTGAGTTTTAGACAATGAGAAGGCTTGGTTTTGATTGGTATCGCTTCAGGGGATTGCCAGCAAGAGAGCTATATCAAGCTTTTGGACTGAATCGTGCTCTAATATTGATTTTGATCTCCCACTTTTTCACACTTTTCCCAAACTTTGTATGGTCGTTTCTGCAATGCCTGGGTCCGTTCCTGATTTTCTTGGCTTGTAAAAGTGTTATAGAATGAATTAGGTTTAACCTTTGGGCTTGAATCCATGTGCATTGAAGGTTCATGATTTGATATGATCTTCCATTAACAAACTTCCAAAAATAGCTCAAATCAAATATTTTGTGCACCATAAGGCATGATTCGTATTTGGTTTGGTGTATCTTGACAATTAAGACCTATAATGACCACAAGAATATCATTACATCAATTTTTAAATTTTATTTGATTTAATATTGATTTAAAATGAATTAAATCAATAAGAATTAAATAAAATAGAAAAATAAATGAATGGCCATGAAATTAAAGATGGGACACGTGTGTGGCATGACAAGACCATATCAAGTGGAAAAAAGTGGGCCCTTTTGTCAAAAATTGGAGTTTTGAGGATAGTTGACTTTTGGCCATTTTGGAAAAATGCCCAACTTCAACAATGCATAACTTCTTCAATTGTGAACTTTTGGAGGTGTTATTTGACTTTTTAGAAACCTTGAGATGTGCTCTAACCAACCTTTTTGGTCTCATCTCATTTTTATGTCCCATGCTCAAGTTATAAGCTTTGGCAAAAAAAGGTGTTTTTGTTGACTTTCAAAAATAACCTATAATGTCCAAATTTGTAACTTTTTGTGATAGCATTTCTTGATCTTGGGGTGTGAAGATGGATTGTAGTAAATTGCATACTCTTCAAAATGAGCTTTGGATGGGTCATTTCTCATAAAGTATGAGAAAGTTATGCTTAGTGAAAGTTGAGTTGACTTTTCCTGCAAAACCCTAATTTAGCAACTTTTGAATCTTGATGAATCTTGAGCAATCCTTGATGAATCATGATCAACCCTTGATCAAATGATGAATTATACTTCAAAATGAGAATGTTGACAAAACATATTGAGGTTTGACTGTATTTGGGTCACAATTGACTTTTGCCCTAGCACAGTCGATTTTTGGACTTCTTGAGCAATTGACTGACCAAACTTCCTCTGCAAGGCTTGAAATTTGTCATGGATGAACTTAAGAACATATTAGGACATTGTTAAGAACTTGAGGTCATTTGTATGTAATGACCTTGGTGCAACACAAAACCCTAATTTTGAATTGACTGCCTTAGGAGATGATTTGACTGTACAACTCTTGAGCCATCTTGAACAACTTGGGGATGATTCTTGACATGTCTTGAGAAATATGGGAGGGAAAATTTTGTGGTACAACAGTTGCCCCTGTTCAATATTCTTAAACCTGAGGATATAGATTGGCGTTCGGGCCTTTCGTGATCCGAAGGTGGAAGATGATTGAACACTAGAGTGCCCAGAAATTTGCACTCGCATGAAGTAATATTTGTCTTGTGATGTCGAGAATGGGCTTACAGATGCCATTTGGATATTGATGATGGGAGATGGGCTTAACGATGCCATCCGAAGGAGTGTCGATCGCGTAAGAGATTCCTTAGCGAGAGCTTGTATACCTGTTGTTGAGGGAGATTCCACTGGGGAATGCTGTTCTCTGTCTTAGGAGAAATAGAACTTTAGGAGCTTCGGTCGTCCGTTATTCTACTGGGGAATCATCTCTTTTGAAGAGGTGGGAGTGAACTACTATTTGGTCGTAACCCAGGCTTCATAGTGATAAGACTGACTGCTATTTGGTCGTAATCCAGGCTTTACAGTGACTTACTGGGGAAATCAGATTAAACTTACTATCCGGTCGTAATCCAGGATTTGTAATACCTCACTTCTTATCTGGTCGAAATCCAGGCTTCAGAACAAATCAAATGGTTATCCGGTCGCATCCGGGCTTCAACTTGAATTTATGGCACACTAATATCCGGCCAACTCCGGGCTTCTTAGTAACTGTATGTGTAAACTGCTATTTGGTCGGAATCCAAACTTCACAGTGCCTTGTACCGCTATCTGGTCGTAATCCAGGCTTCACAATGTGTCATGCCACTATCTGGTCGTAATCCAGTCTTCACAACATCTTCTACCGTTATCTGGTCGTAATCCAGGCTTTAGAACAAGTCAAGTGGTTATCCGATCGCATACGGTCTTCCCTTTGACGATTGGTTTTACTAATATCCGGTCGAATCTGGGCTTCATAGTAACTGGCTGGGTAAACTGTTGTTTGGTCGTTATCCAAGCTTCACAATGTCCCTTAATGCTATCTGGTCGTAATCTAGGCTTCACGATGTATCATACCACTATCTGGTCGAACTCTAGGCTTCGTAGTACTTTTGATTGCTATCTGGTCGTAACCCAGTCTTCACAACATCTTCTATCATTATCTGGTCGTAATCCAGGCTTCATGGTCTTGTACTGCTTTCTGGTCATAATCCAGGCTTCACAATAACTTACTGAGCTGTTATCTAGTCGTAATCCGGGCTTCACGGCTCACTGGGGAATAAACTACTATCCGGTCGTTCTCCAGGCTTCATAGCTTGCTTTTGAGAGATGTCACTATCTGGTCGTAATCCAGGCTTTGCGGTAGTCTGATATTGTCATCCGCTCGCAATCCGGGCTTCACAATATGCCGTAGAAATCAAGATACTATTCTGTCGTACCCGAGCTTCATAACTTGAATTTTGATTGTATCTTTTCTGAAATGGAAGGGTTAGCTGTATGTAATGCATTATATGTATCAGGCAATGATGTTCTCAAAATAAATGAGATTGTATGGTATGATGCGTATATTCATGTATCATGATGTATGGATATGTAATGTTTTAGCTGGGGAAAATAAATCCCGGAGCTGCTGGAGAGTAGAGTTGAATTCTTCGTTTCCGCTGGGGATGGTGAACGAAGGTGATTGTGAGGATAAATCTGCAGGAGAAAAGAACTCTATTGGGGAATAAACTGATGAAGAGATTACTCTGGGGGAATTACTCTGTGGTTAAGGGGTATTCTGCTGAAGATTTTAACGATAAACTCCACTGGGGATTCCGCTGATAAACTCTGTTGGGGATTTCAATGATGAACTCCGCTGGGGATGGATTATTGTTGCTGGTGATATAGAATCTATTGAGGATAGAACTCCTGCTTGGGGAAAGAAATAACTTTGCTGGGGATGATCTTTCAGTTGCCACTTGTTGTACCCCAAAATTTGCCCTCCCATATTCTTCAAAGTTTTGACAAGCATCATCTCAATTTGCTCAAAGTCTACTCAAGGGCTACACAGTCAACCATCCTCCTAAGCCAGTCAAATTAGGGTTTTGGTTCTTGCAAGGAAGTTCAGGTTTTCAAGGGCTTAATCAAGTCCCATATGCTCATATACATTGTCAAGCACCTACATGTCAAGTTTCAAGGCTCACAAGGTCAAGTTGCACAGTCAAAAACCCTAATTGCTCCACAGTCAACTGCAGGGGCAAAATGGTCATTTGGCAGTCAAAAGTCAAAATTTTTGGTCAACATCTCATTTTGAAGCCACAATCATCATTTGGTCAAATCTTGACCATGATTTCACAAGAATGGCTCAAAAATCATCAAGATGCAAAAGTTTCTATTTTTGGACAACTGAAAAGTCAACTGTAACTTGACCAAGGCATAAATTTTTCATGGTTCATCAGAAAAATCCCATCTAATGCTCATTTTGAAGGGGATGACATTTCCTACAACTCATCTTCACATTCCAAGTCCAAGAAATGCTCTCACAAAAAGTTATCAATTTCAACATTATAGGTCATTTTCAAAAGTCAACAAAAAGGCATTTTAAGTCAAAGACCATAACTTGATATTGGTAAATCAAAATGACATGGGACCAAAGGCATTGGTTAGAGGACTTCAAGACCTTTCCAAAATGTCCAAGAACATGTTCATATGATCAAAATTGAGCAAGATATGCATTGGAGAAGTTGGGAAATTTTTGTGAAATGGCAAAAGTCAACTATCCTTGAAACATCAATTTTTGACAAAAGGGCCCACTTTTTCCACTTGATTCATCCTTGTCATGCCACCCACGTGTCCCATGATTAAATTCAAGATTAAACATTTATTTTTTCTATTTTTATTTAATTTTATTGATTTAATTCATTTTAAATCCATAAAATTCAAATAAAAATCAAAAAATTAATTAAGGGATATCTTGTGGCTTGAATGACTTTGATACATTATAATCCACCTACCAAATTCGTGTAAGGTCCATTTTAAGCATAAAATTCAAATTTGGACAAAAAAGGCAAGTTTCTTCAATGGTGTTTATGGAAAAATCTCAAACTTCATTGCAATGGTTAAAGGTTCATTATAGTGACTGATTCTCATTGATAACCATATATGCAAGCCTCTCATACAGGAATCACGACCTAGAAACCTCTGAAACAAAAGAACCAAATTCAAAAATCCAAGCAAAAAAGTGAAAACTGTTTTCAACCTTCCAGTGCAATTCAAGCATTTCTTTTGATCCAAACACGTTCCCAACAGTCCCAGGAATCTTTTGCCATCAAGATCAAGCCTTAGACCTTCAGAAATCGCCTCAATACAGTCATACGGTTCATCATTTTTTTCATAATCTAAATTCATTTTTCACGCATCATTAACACATTTTGAATATTGCTTTGTATTTCTAACATTGTGATGAAGCTTTTGACATGAGTTAATTTGATTATGGTGCCTTAAAATGAAAACCACCATGGAAGGATGCTAGGTTTTCAAAGCTTGTGATTTGGGGCTTTTCCCATACTGTAAAATCAAACCTCAAAAACACCCATGGTTGAAACCAGTGTGATGAGACAAACACAAAACATACCTCGCGCCCTTTTTATATACACTGAGCACCTAATCGCTATTTTGGACATTGGTATTTTGTGGGGGGTTTAAAACCCCCGTTATTTGTCTGTGTTTTTTGTTTCAGGAACGAAGAAGATGATTACGTGGAATGATGGGAATGAGCCATTCAAACATGACGCACCTTTTTTTGTGTTTCCAGACTATACCCTTGTTTTTGAATAATATATTTGGTGGCCATTATATTAACAGATGCGCATGAGTGGTGTAGTGGTTGGCAACATGTTTGGTAATCTTTGGGACCTGGGTTCGATCCCCAAGTCCCCCTAACGCGTTATATTATTTTTCTTCTCACACTTGCTTGCAGCGTTCCAAAAGAAGGCATATCATACACCTCATCCAGGAGGGCGCCAAGTGGCCTCAGAAGCAGATCCAAGGGCCAGAAAATGATGAGCACCATGCTCAGGAGTCAACACAGGCGCAGGCAATCTCCAAAGTCAAACTAAGCTGGCTTCTGAATGGGCCTCACAATTCAACTCAGAACACCCCAATCTGGCCCAAAACCCCCCTTTGGGTTTGCAATTTTTATTTTTTCATTTTTATATTTTGTTTGTCTTATTTTATTTTTTTCCTTTTATTAACTATTAACATAATTAACATTTTTTATAAAAAATCAAAAAAGAACTAATATTATTATTATTATTAATTTCATTTTATTTTTGTAAATAAATACTAATAAATTGAATTAATTTTAATTAGGCAACTTTAACCTTTTTTTTCTTAAATAACTAAAATAAATTTAGAATTAGGTTTTATTGACTTTTAATTTTATTTCCTTTTATTTTATTTCATTAAAAATATAAAAACACAAAAAATATTTTCTTTTAATAAATTAATTAATTAGTAATAAGGCTTTATTTAATTAATTGCATTTAATTCAAAAAAGGACAAAAAAATTCAAATCTTTTCTTAAAAGGGTCAAAACCCTTAAGGCATTCCCGATTAATTTTTATTCGCGCGCATTTACTTTATTTTGATTATTATGTAACTGCTTCAAGAATGTAATAGTAATTAGGTTTATTGCTTTCTTTACTTTCCGCACTTTATCAAAACGGGTCTTTGTTTTTTGGCGATGTATAGACCCGCGCCTTGTAATAGCGTAGCTTTACATTCCCGCACTTTAATTTTCCGCACTCCTAACTGTTAAATGCATGAAAGAATGTATGTAAATAAAATCAATCTGTAGCTCACAAATAACCTGCAAAGATAACCTTAACTGAAAAACAACACACAAAGCACATGCCACTCCTAGGGTACGCTTCACTCGTTGCCTCGAAACGTGGTCATCAAGTATAGGGCGTCTTAGAGGTCACCCTTCTGTCCAAAAGATCCAGTTGCCTCGAAACGGTTACCTCGGATACAAAGGATCTAGGACATTAGGGTTACTTCTAAGGTGTCCTACCATTGCTTCGGTGACCACACTGTCCCGATAATCGAATTGACTCGAACAACTCCAACGATGGTGCTACCTACCTCTCAATGGAGGGATAGCACTATCTAAAGGACTCTTACACAGCTTAATTCCTTAGGGTAGGTAGATGACTCATGGGTACTTGCTCTTTTCAAAACAAACAAAATACTTTTCACACCTTACACTTTCAAAAAGTTTTCAAACAATACTTCATACACTCTTGAGGACTGATACAAGAGTTACCTAGAAGTTTTCAAACGAACTTTTTTTCAAAACCCACACACACTTGAAAAGCAAACAAATTTTGAAAACATAAGAGCAAGTACCTAAGAGCCCGTGGATAACCACGGATAGAAAGGGTGCTAACACCTTCCCTTTCTATAAATCTACCTCCCGAACGGAGAGACATCTCGAATAAGGAATTTTGATGTGCTTTTGTCCTTTCCATGTTGGAGAACATAAAAGACGGTGGCGACTCTTGCTTACCGCGACATTTCGCGAACCAGCTTAAAAAACAGTCAGTTCTCATTTCCACCGATCACAGAACTTGCGACTCTGCTGGGGATAATGTAAAAGTGAGGTGCACCTTAGGATTAGATCATACTTATGTTTTCAATTGCTTTGCTTTGATTGCTTTATATTTATGGGCTTTGCATCGGAGTTTCATAGATCCTAACCCAGATATGGGGATACCCTTTTAGGTAGCATAAGCTGTGAGGGACCTGTCCGGCATAGACCGACACGGGTGAAGCAGTGGCTACGTTGGTGTGGCACCTTGGTCTGTACCGATATCCCTTGTGTTGCAACGAGGAGAATATGGGTCTTATGAGGAGTCATTAAGCACCAACCGACCTTAGAACCCTAATGTGACCCAACTTGGCCATAGAACAGTAGCAGTATGCTACACCCATTGAGGCTAAACTCTCGCGATGGTTCTGGCCGTAAGAAAAGATTGCGACGCTGGAGTTATGACCGATTGAGGGTAGTCAGTGATATTGGGATCCTCTAGAACCCGGTTACTTTTGATAGGACAAGTCTTAACCAACGAAACTGAAAGAGCGTAGTGCCTGAACTTCATGATGGCCTAAACTCTAAGGGTTGTCTTGTGTGACTTGTGTGCCTTATCATGTTTGCCTTTGTGAATATTTGTGGTGTGCTTTATCATAACATCATACCATCATACCATTGCATGCATCCTGCATAAGGACTGACCTATTTCAAAGACAAGAGGGTTTCACCTTTGCTCTATTTTGTAGGACATCATGATGCCTGTGCGAAGGAACACTATCCGACTCAACTTTGTTCACCCACCTGATTTGCTTAAAGAGTTGGTTGAAAGAATTCCAAACACTACTTCCTTCATCCAGAGGCATGGTTCTCTTCTCGGTTTAGTCACTTCAAAGTGGGACCAACAACTGATGAGTGTCTTGACCCAGTTTTATGATCCTCTGTACCATTGCTTCACCTTTCAAGACTTCCAGTTGGTCCCTACCCTGGAAGAATTCTCTGATTTGCTTGGTATCCCTATCTTGGATCAGACTCCCTTCACTGGCTGGGGAAAGGCTCTTAGACTTGAGGAGATTGCAGCAGCCCTTCCTTTGACCAACAAGGAAGTAATGGACAACTGGGTGACTAGAAGCGGAGTTAAGGGCTTCTTGGCTAAGTTTCTGATTGGTAAAGCTAACAGTTTCTGGAATGACTTAGACTTCAGGGCGTACGAGGACATTCTGGCTCTCTTAATCTATGGTCTAGTATTGTTTCCAAATCCTGATAACTTTGTCAATATCAATTCCATAAGGATCTTCATGTCTCAGAACCCTGTACCCACTCTTTTGGGTAATATCCTGCAACAACTCTATGCTCGTACTGCCTGAAGACGAGGAACCCTGTGGTGTTGTACTCCTTTGTTAGTGAGGTGGTTTATTTCGCACCTCCCCAAGTTCGTGTTGAAGAACCAAGAAGGAAGAGGCTGGGCTCATAGGTTAATGTCTCTCACTGATAATGACATCATTTGGACTCTCAGAGGTTTAGATGAGGTGGCTGTTATTGATCGTTGCGGAGAATATCCTAATGTTCCATTGATCGGTACCCAGGGCAGAATCTCTTATAATCCATGTTTAGCTCTCCGTCAGTTTGGAAGAGCCAGAAGAGCAGGGCCTCATGAGATGTTGGTACCTCACATCAGTTTTGAGTTTCAGGTAGATAGTGACGAATTGCGCCGTAGATTCATCAAAGCTTGGGACAAAATTCACAAAGCTGACCCACATGAGTTGGGACCGAAGACTTCTCTACCAATGGAACCCTATTACAGATGGGTCCGCATCCATGCTCAGAAGTTAGGTATGCCATATGAAGCTGTCAGGCCTATCATCCTTGAAGTTCCTGATAGAGACGGGGTTCCTCCAACTGTTCTCCCTCCTCAGATACCCACTGATGTTGATACACTAAAGAGGTCTTGGGAGCAACTATAGGAAGAGCGGGATTATTATCGGGAAAAGTTCAACGAACAGGAATAGAAGGTCCAGAAGCTGACCAAGCAACTGGAGAACGAGCGGATCATGAATGACTACATCCGTACTGAGAAGAGGAGGCCATGGGAGCACTGATGGGCTTTGGATGTTTCCTTTACAGCTTTTATTTCCTTTTCAGTATTTTCATTCCTGTAACGCCTAAGGGAAATTTGTTGAACAATTTAAATTCCAAAGTTTAAATCTAATAAAGAGTGTTCCTTTTGTCTACAAAGTTGATTCCCGATTGTCTTTGAAAACATAATTCATACGCATTTCATTCATCATATGCATCACAGGTACCCTTTTTCTACAGGTTGCTTAATCTTCTTCGCTGTTTATTTCAGCACTCAATCATCATGAATCCTGAACCAACTACTGAACAAGCTATCAAGGCCCTCCAGGCCCAGAACGCTCAGTTTCAAGAAATGGTCATGAACTTGGCCCAAGGACAACAGGAGTTAAAGGCTTTGCTCCTGAAAAAGAAGAAGAAGAAGAGGACTGTGCTGTTCAACACTGGGCGCAGACTCGGGAATACATTGCAGAATGAAGCTGAGAGGACTACTCCATCTGTTGGGGAAGGCAGTCACCAAGGGAGAGAGATTCCTAGTCCTGTGGTCTCTGACACCGAGGCAGATTTCAATGATGAACAGTACCCTCCTGCTGAGGACCGGTACAAACAGCTGGAGGACAGGTTAAATGCTATGGAGATTCAACGCGTGCCTGGGTTGGGCTTTGGAGACTTGGGGTTATCTTCTGGGGTGGTGATCCCACACAAGTTCAAGGCGCCAGCCTTTGTGAAGTATGACGGGGCTTCCTGTCCTAAACTGCACCTCCGCTCTTATGTAAGGAAGATCCAGCCTTACACTGCAGACAAGAACTTATGGATCCATTTCTTCCAGGAGAGTCTTTCGGGGACTCATCTCGAATGGTTCTATCAGCTGGATGGAACCAACATTCGTAACTGGGAGGATTTGGCTACTGCTTTTTATAAGCAGTATCAATATAATTCCGACCTCGCTCCCACGCGTACCCAACTCCAGGGTATGTCACTGGGAACGGGTGAAGGTTTTAAGGAGTACGCACAGAAATGGAGATACCTGGCTGGCAGGGTGCAGCCACCTTTGACGGATCGTGAACTAGTGGACATGTTCTTGGGGACCCTATCTGGTCCATTCTTTAACCACCTCATTGGTAATTCCTCTGCTGGGTTTACATACCTGATCCTGACTGGTGAGAGGATCGAAGCTGGTATCAAATTGGGGAAGATACAGAAGGGTGCCTCCTCAAATACTGAAAAGAAGCCCTTCAAGAAGGAGGCCAGTGCTATGTATGGTCCCAGGAGACAGAACAAACCGGAACGCCGCCAAGCTGTCAACGCGGTGGTAATTTCTAAGCCTGCTGCTGCTCCTCAACAATATAACCAGCCAAGAGTTGAGAGGCCCAAAAGACAATATACTCGGCTCAGCATGACTCTCTCTCAGATATTGCCGCAACTGTTATCAACCATCCTGGTAACTGTCAAGGAAGCTCCGAAGGTGGTAAACACAGCATCTTCGAAGTACAACCCCAACACCCATTGCGCTTATCACTCTGATAGCCCGGGGCATTCTACTGATGATTGTTGGGCCCTAAGGAATAAGGTTAAGGACCTTATTGATGCTAAGGAAATACAGTTCGAGGCGCCCGAAATGCCAAATGTTGTGACTGCTCCCATGCCCCAGCATGGAGTGAATGTTGTAGAAGAGGATCTGTATGTGGCTTTTGTGGATGATATTGCTACTCCGCTGTTGACCGTCAAGAGGAAACTGTTGCTAGCCGGTTTATTTCTGGGATGTAGTAAAGGTTGCCATCTATGTGCTGCTTCACTTGTTGGTTGTCCTTTGCTGAAGTCAGGCGTCCAAAACCTGATGGATAGCAAAGAGATCTTGTTCAAGAAGATCGTTATTCCTGCTGTTCCTGCTGAAGAGGTGTCAATTGTCACCATTTTCAATAACCCCCCTAAGGCTCCCTCAAAGAAGCCTGTCAAAATTATGCCTACTCACAAGATTGCTCCTATAACCATCACTGTTCCGGGGCCCATCCCCTATAAGTCTGACAAAGCTGTCCCGTGGCACTATGGGGCAGATGTTTATGTTCTGGGAGTGAAACAAGAGTTCAATACCAGTACCGGTGTCACCAACATCACCGGGCCTGCTAAAGTCACTCATAGTGGAAGACTGTTCTCACCGGACATTGCACCTCCAGCCATCCAGAGACCCCTTGTCATCACACCTGCAAGTGTGCCCGCTTCTCCTCCTGACCAAGTTCCTGCTTCTATCCCTGCTTCCGAGTCATCTGACGCTCGGGGCAAGGGGATTACTACTGATGTGCCTGCCTGGACGGAGGCACCGAAGACCACTGTTGAGGCTTCCAAGCAAGAAATGGAAGAGATCCTCAAAATTATTAAGAAGAGTGATTTCAACGTCGTTGAACAGCTAGGGCACACCCCCTCTAAAATATCTATGCTATCACTGTTGCTGTGTTTAGAGGCCCATGCCAAGGCCCTGATTGCTTTCCTGAAGACGGCTCACGTGCCACAAGAAACGTCTGCTGATCAATTCACCGACTGTGTGGCCAACTTAACTGCTGATAATGGTTTGGGTTTCTCTGATGCTGATCTGACGGCTAAGGGGAAGAACCATAATGATGCCCTGCATGTCTCCATTGAATGCAGGGGCACCACCCTTTCTCATGTGCTGGTTGACACTGGTTCTTCACTAAACATACTACCCAAGAAAGCTCTAGACAGGCTGGACTGTGAGGGTTTAGAGCTCAAACCAAGTAACATTGTTGTCCGGGCCTTTGACAGGTCTAAAAGGATGGTACATGGTGAGGTTGACATCCCAATCAGGGTTGGTTCACAAGTCTTTAATTCAAAATTCTATGTGATGGACATCCGTTCATCCTATTCTTGTTTGCTGGGTCGTCCCTGGATCCACAAGGCTGGAGCTGTGACCTCCACATTGCATCAGAAGCTTAAGTACCCAGTCAGGGGGAAGATCGTAACAGTGCAAGGGGAAGAGGAATACATGGTCAGCCACCTCAACTCGTTTCGATACGTAGAAATGGATGGGGAGTTCATTGAGACCCCCTTTCAACACTTTGAAGAGGTGCCTCAGACATTGGCAGCAGCAGAGATTGTGACTGAAGAGGGTTCTCCTTTGAAGATGGCTTCCTTGAAGGATGCCCGGGCTGTGATTGAGAAGGGTGAGTGCGCAAACTGGGGAAGACTTCCTGATTTCACTTCAAAGACTGACAATTTTGGCTTAGGTTTCACTACAGAAGCTCAGAAGGCTGTGCGCAAGGCAAGGATTGGAAGACCTCATGTGCTCATCACCAACCCGGGAGTGAATGCTATTGAGGACGAAGCGGACGAATCTGAATTCGACAGCTGGATCTACCCGACGACCAACGGTGGACCTAGCAACTGGACTGCAAAAGACTTTACACCTATTACTTTTGTCACTCAGTAATGAACTCTTTTGTTTTAAAGTTGTAACAAACAATATTACTAAGCTCTATGGCCCGGTGTCTTACCCGGGGCACCGTGGTTTTATTTGTGAGGGCTTTTATGTGTCACTTTCATATATCATGAATAAAAGCATTGGACGTCTTTCACATTTCAAATCTTGCGCTCCCTTTCTTTCTTTATATATTGCAAAACAGCTATATTTACACACACTCACTTATACAGGTTCCAATCCACTCTGGATCTCACTGGTAACGACTCTGCTACTGCCAGTTATGACTTCGAAAATCCGATTAACTTAGCTGAAGACGAAGGTGAAGATGATTGTGAAGTGCCTGGTGAGTTTGCAAGACTGTTACTCCAGGAAGAGAGGGCCATTCAGCCACATGAAGAGCCAGTGGAAACGGTAAACTTGGGTACTGAGACAGACAGAAAGGAAGTCAAGATTGGTGCCAATCTAGAGCTCAGTGTGAAACAACGGTTGATTCATATGTTGTATGACTATGTGGAAATCTTTGCCTGGTCCTACGAAGACATGCCTGGGTTGGATACCGACATTGTGGTTCATCACCTGCCTACCAAGGAAGACTGCTCTCCGGTTAAACAGAAGGTCCGCCGTATGCGTCCAGAGATGTCCGAGAAAATCAAAGCCGAGGTTATGAAACAATTTGATGTTGGGTTTCTAGCAGTGACTTCTTACCCCCAGTGGGTTGCCAACGTGGTTCCGGTGCCGAAGAAAGATGGTAAGGTCAGAATGTGTGTTGACTACATGGATTTGAACAGGGAGAGCCCCAAGGATGACTTCCCTCTACCTCACATCGACGTTCTGGTTGACAACACTGCTCAGCATAAAGTATTCTCCTTCATGGACGGCTTCTCCGATTATAATCAAATCAAGATGGCTCCTGAAGACATGGAGAAGACCACTTTTGTTACTCAGTGGGGCACCTTTTGCTACAAGGTCATGCCTTTTGGGTTGAAAAATGCTGGGGCAACTTACCAACGTGCCATGGTTGCTTTATTTCATGACATGATCCATCATGAGATAGAAGTATATGTCGATGATATGATTGCGAGGTCCCAAACTGAGGAGGAACACCTTGACCATCTACAGAAACTGTTTGACCGTCTGAAGTTGTACAAGTTGAGGTTGAACCCGAACAAGTGCACCTTTAGGGTGAGGTCTGGAAAATTGCTAGGCTTCGTCGTAAGTGACAAAGGTATTCAAGTGGACCCTGCCAAGTTGAAAGCCATACAAGAGATGCCAGCTCCTAAGACAGAGAAAGAAGTCAGAGGCTTTCTAGGACGGCTGAACTATATTGCCCGATTCATCTCACATCTAACTGCTACCTGTGAACCAATCTTCAAGCTACTGAAGAAAGATCAAGTAGTACGTTGGAACGATGAATGTCAGGCCGCTTTCGAAAGAATCAAAGAGTATCTCTAAGAACCACCCATTCTTATGCCACCGGTTGAAGGGAGACCTATAATCTTATACTTGACGGTACTTGACAACTCAATGGGGTGTGCGCTGGGGCAGCATGACGAGTCTGGCCGAAAAGAGCACGCCATTTATTACCTTAGCAAAAAGTTTACCGACTGTGAGACCCGATACTCACTGCTCGAGAAAACTTGTTGCGCTTTGGTATGGGCTGCTCGCCGGCTGAGACAGTATATGTTGACTCACACTACTCTGTTGATTTCAAAAATGGATCCGATCAAGTACATCTTTGAAAAGCCTGCCTTGTCCGGAAGAATAGCAAGATGGCAGATGATCTTGACGGAATACGACATCCAGTACACGACTCAGAAAGCAATCAAGGGAAGTGTATTGGCAGACCATTTGGCACATCAGGCAGTGGACGATTACCAGTCAATGAACTTTGAATTTCTAGACGAGGATATCATGGTAGTGACTGATTGTGAAGTACCTGGACCGGATGAAGGGCCTGAGGAAGGATCCCAATGGTCTATGCACTTTGATGGAGCCTCAAACGCTTTGGGTAACGGTATTGGCGCTGTGATCATCTCCCCAAAAGGCACTCATACTCCACTCACTGCCCGGCTATGTTTCAACTGCACCAACAACATGGCAGAGTATGAGGCATGCATCATGGGTCTTCAAGCTGCAATTGACTTAAGGATCAAGTTTCTGAGTGTCTTCGGAGATTCCGCTCTCGTGATCAACCAGATCAAAGGCGAGTGGGATACGAAACACCCAAACCTTATTCCTTACAAAGAGTGTGTGTTGACATTGATTCCCCATTTCCAAGAGATAACTTTTGAACACTTCCCAAGAGAGGAGAATCAGTTGGCGGACGCGCTGGCTACGATGTCTTCTATGTTCAAAGTCAAATGGGACAACGAGGCTCCCCAGATCATTATCTGGAAACTGGATGAACATGCACATTGCTGTGATCTTAAGGCTGAAGAGGTAACTGAGAAACCTTGGTATCATGAAGTAAAGAGGTACCTGGAAGCTCAAGAATACCCCGAGGGTGCATCTGTTAATGAAAAAAAGTTTCTGAGAAGATTCGCTGCAAAGTTCTTCCTCAGCAACGGCATTCTCTACAAGCGAAACCATGATTCAACCCTATTGCGTTGTGTGGATAAGACTGAAGCAGAAAAGATCATGGCAGAACTACATGAAGGTACCTTCGGAACACACTCCAGTGGACATACTATGGCAAAGAAAATCCTTCGGGCAGGATATTTCTGGTCCACAATGGAAGCTGACTGTTACCAACATTCTCGGACATGTCATAAATGTCAGATCTATGTCGATAAGGTGCACGTTCCTCCAGTACCTCTGAATGTCTTGACAGAACCTTGGCCTTTTGCAATGTGGGGCATTGATATGATCGGCGAGATCAGACCTACAGCATCCAACGGGCATCGCTTCATCCTGGTAGCAATTGATTACTTCACAAAGTGGGTTGAAGCAGCTTCCTATGCTGCGGTAACCAAGAACATCGTAGCACGATTCATTCGGCATAACCTGATCTGTCGATACGGCTTCCCGGAAAGGATCATTACAGACAATGGTACCAATCTTAACAACAAGATGATCACTGAGCTCTGCGAGCAATTCAAGATACAGCACCACAACTCTTCTCCCTACCGGCCGAAGATGAATGGGGCTGTAGAAGCAGCTAATAAGAATATCAAGAAGATTGTGCAGAAGATGACAGTGACCTACAAAGATTGGCACGAAATGTTACCGTTTGCTCTTCATGGGTACCGCACCTCAGCAAGGACATCAATCGGGGCAACACCCTTTTCCTTGGTCTATGGCATGGAGGCAGTCTTGCCTATTGAAGTCCAGATACCCTCTCTCCGGATAATGAAGGACGCGGGTTTGAACGAAGATGACTGGATCAAGACTCGGCTTGATCAATTAAATCTAATTAACGAAAAGAGACTCACTGCTATTTGTCATGGTCAGACGTACCAAAAACGGATGATCAGGGCATTTAACAAAAAAGTCAGACGACAAGAGTATCAAGTTGGAGACCTGGTAATCAAGCGCATCATTCTTCCTCAAAGTGATCCCAGGGGCAAATGGACCCCTATGTACGAAGGGCCATTTGTGGTTAAACATGTCTTCTCAGGAGGAGCTATGATTCTAACCACCATGGATAGTGACGACCTTCCTCACCCCGCCAATGCAGACATAGTAAAAAGATACTACGCATGAACTAAAGACCCGCTAGGTTGACATATCTAGGCAAAAATAAGGGCTTCCCGACGAACCAGAAGGGTTCGGGCAAAAATAAGGGATGAAATGAAAAAATCTGTACACCCGGCAAGTCGAAAACCTGAAAAGGCGGCTTGGGCAAAAATGGGTATCCCGGTGGACTGAAAACCCGAAAGTGTGGTCCAGGCAAAAGTTAGGGATAAGCGTAATACTATGTCTCATTGGATCACCTTGCATCCAGAATCCGGTATCAACTATCAGGTCCAGACGGCATCAAGCAATCAGCTTCATCTTCAACTAAGAAGTAAAGTGATGAGACGCTTGAAGACATAAAGGCGATAGCAGAGTTGGAGCCCAATGGGATTTTTCACATAGCTGTTTTGTTTTCCTTTTCAAAATTGTATAAAACTCTATGTTGTTCGGCGGCGTTCTCTTACTAGGACGTCAGCCTCTTGTACATAAACGCCTATTTACAGGCAAATTCAAAAATCAATACAAATTCACTTTTCAGACCAACTGCCAATTGTTTTTCCTTTTTTTTTTTTTTTTGTTTTGCAAAAAACGTCCAATGTTCATTTTTTATATATGCATTTGACACTAATTGCTAACTCATAAATATTTGCATACGAAACAAAAGACTAATTACAGGTGACATCAGAAACAGGGGCAATAAAGAATTGTCTAAGCGATCTAGTCGCTTTGTCCACCAAAGTACCAAGGTAGGTTCAGCTGAAGAACATAACCAAGTTACCTCCACTCCCCGCAGAGTAAGACTAGATTCAGCAATACTCTCCCAAGCAGAGTTGGTCTCCCATCAGCCCTAAAAAGGCACAGTATCTCTAGCAAGTCAGTGACACTCTCCCCAAGCAGAGTTAGCCTACAGTCAGCCTTATGGAAGTTGGGTATCCCCAGAAGATATCAATATTCCCCAGTGGAGTATACAGACGTTCCTAACCAAGCATCCCCGGCAGTCTTAGCGTAAGATTGTTCCCCGGTGGAATACAAGACACCCTAGTGGAGTTACTTCCCCAAGTACAATTCAAAAGTTTCCCCAGGAGATTTGTATCAATCTCCCCAGTAGATTCTGGAAGCTTATCCCCAGTAGATTCTGGAAGCTTATCACCTGCAGAGTACGAACGCGTCTCCCCGACTCTATTCAAAGGTTATTCTCCACCAGAGCTTATAACTGGGTTATCCTCAGCTAAAAACCACGGAAAGATCGTCCTCGGCGAAGTTCTTCCTATCCCCCAGCGGAGTTCATCAAATCTTCCAACATAACATACCAACGGTATCCCAAGCGGAGTTCTCATCAAAAACCTCAGCGAAGTATCTCTTCCCACAGAGTATTCCCCGCAGAGTAATCTCTCCAACAAGTTTATTCCCCAACGGAGTCATCTTCTCCTACCGGTTTATTCTTGCAAACATCATCCCCAGCGGAAACGAAGAACTCTACTCTTCAACATCAGCCCAGGATTCAAGCTCCCGACATTCGTCAAGGATTTATTTTCCTAGACGAAAATACATTCATAAACATTACATTATCATACACCATGACGCATGCATATACGCATCATAAACACACAATCTCATTTATTTTTGAGAACATCATGACATCATGCATTTCATACATCATGACATTGCATACAACTGACGTCTTGCCTTTTTAGGGAAAAGGTCAATCCAAAGATAATTACTATCAATTGTCGCAATTCCAGATTCGATACCTGTATCTAGCCAGGGCATATCTGTTGACGACTATTTCCAGATTCGATTCCTATATCCAGCCAGGGCACGTCTGAAGAGTCTGAAGATTTGATTCCTGTATCCAGCCAGGGCATATCTGTTGACGACTAATTCCATATTCGATTCCTGTATCCAGCCAGGGCACGTCTAAAGAGTTTGAAGATTCGATTCCTGTATCCAGCCAGGGCATATCTGTTGACGAATAATTCCAGATTCGATTCTTGTATCCAGCCAGGGCACATCTGAAGAGTCTGAAGATTCGATTCCTATATCCAGCCAGGGCATATCTGTTGACGACTAATTCCAGATTCGATTCCTGTATCCAGCCAGGGCACGTCTGAAGAGTTTGAAGATTCGATTCCTGTATCCAGTCAGGGCATATCTGTTGACGACTAATTCCATATTCGATTCCTGTATCCAGCCAGGGCACGTCTGAAGAGTTTGAAGATTTGATTCCTGTATCCAGCCAGGGCATATCTGTTGACGACTAATTCCAGATTCGATTCCTGTATCCAGCCAGGGCACGTCTGAAGAGTTTGAAGATTCGATTCCTGTATCCAGCCAGGGCATATCTATTGACGACTAATTCCATATTCGATTCCTGTATCCAGCCAGGGCACGTTTGAAGAGTTTGAAGATTCGATTCCTGTATCCAGCCAGGGCACGTCTGAAGAGTTTGAAGATTCGATTCCTGTATCCAGCCAGGGCATATCTGTTGACGACTAATTCCAGATTCGATTCCTATATCTAGCCAGGGCACATCTGTAAGCAACCTTTTGAAGTTCCGGATTCGATTCCTGTATCTAGCCAGGGCATATCTGTGAGTAATCGATTGTAGATCCGATACCTATATCCAGCCAGGGCATGTCTGCATGAAGAGTTTGAAGATCAACCCATGTAACAGGCCAGGTAATTATCTTCCTTTCTCAAAGTACGCAAGTTCTCGCTAAGGAATCTCTTACACGATCGACACCTCCCGATGGCATCTATAAGCCCATCTCCACAACTATCCATTATAGTTCCAAATGGCATCTATAAGCCCATTCCCGACAAGGTTCTGTCACATCTCCAGATGGCATCTATAAGCCCATCCCCCTATCCACCATCTTTCCAAATGGCATCTGTAAGCCCATTCCCGACATCACACTGCTGACACTCTACTATGTGAGTGCAAATTTCTGGGCACTCTAGTGTTCAATCATCTTCCACCCTCGGATCACGAAAGGCACACAAGCCAATCTACATCCTCAGGTCTAAGAAGATTGAACAGGGGCAACTGTTGTACCCCAAAATTTTCCCTCCCATATTCTTCAAAGTTTTGACAAGCATCATCTCAATTTGCTCAAAGTCTACTCAAGGGCTACACAGTCAACCATCCTCCTAAGCCAGTCAAATTAGGGTTTTGGTTCTTGCAAGGAAGTTGAGGTTTTCAAGGGCTTAATCAAGTCCCTTATGCTCATATACATTGTCAAGCACCTACATGTCAAGTTTCAAGGCTCACAAGGTCAAGTTGCACAGTCAAAAACCCTAATTGCTCCACAGTCAACTGCAGGGGCAAAATGGTCATTTGGCAGTCAAAAGTCAAAATTTTTGGTCAACATCTCATTTTGAAGCCACAATCATCATTTGGTCAAATCTTGACCATGATTTCACAAGAATAGCTCAAAAATCATCAAGATGCAAAAGTTTCTATTTTTGGACATCTGAAAAGTCAACTGTAACTTGACCAAGGCATAACTTTTTCATGGTTCATCAGAAAAATCCCATCTAATGCTCATTTTTAAGGGGGTGACATTTCCTACAACTCATCTTCACATTCCAAGTCCAAGAAATGCTCTCACAAAAAGTTATCAATTTCAACATTATAGGTCATTTTCAAAAGTCAACAAAAAGGCATTTTAAGTAAAAGACCATAACTTGAGATTGGTAAATCAAAATGACATGGGACCAAAGGCATTGGTTAGAGGACTTCAAGACCTTTCCAAAATGTCCAAGAACATGTTCATATGATCAAAATTGAGCAGGATATGCATTGGAGAAGTTAGGAAAGTTTTGTGAAATGGCAAAAGTCAACTATCCTTGAAACTTCAATTTTTGACAAAAGGGCCCACTTTTTCCACTTGATTCATCCTTGTCATGCCACCCACGTGTCCCATGATTAAATTCAAGATTAAACATTTATTTTTTCTATTTTTATTTAATTTTATTGATTTAATTCATTTTAAATCCATAAAATTCAAATAAAAATTAAAAAATTAATTAAGGGATATCTTGTGGCTTGAATGACTTTGATACATCATAATCCACCTACCAAATTCGTGTAAGGTCCATTTTAAGCATAAAATTCAAATTTGGACAAAAAAGTCAAGTTTCTTCAATGGTGTTTATGGAAAAATCTCAAACTTCATTGCAATGGTTAAAGGTTCATTATAGTGACTGATTCTCATTGATAACCATATATGCAAGCCTCTCATACAGGAATCACGACCTAGAAACCTCTGAAACAAAAGAACCAAATTCAAAAATCCAAGCAAAAAAGTGAAAACTGTTTTCAAGCTTCCAATGCAATTCAAGCATTTCTTTTGATCCAAACACGTTCCCAACAGTCCCAGGAACCTTTTGCCATCAAGATCAAGCCTTAGACCTTCAGGAATCGCCTTAATACAGTCACACGGTTCATCATTTTTTTCATAATCTAAATTCATTTTTCACGCATCATTAACACATTTTGAATATTGCTTTGTATTTCTAACATTGTGATGAAGCTTTTGACATGAGTTAATTTGATTATGGTGCCTTAAAATGAAAACCACCATGGACGGATGCTAGGTTTTCAAAGCTTGTGATTTGGGGCTTTTCCCATACTGTAAAATCAAACCTCCAAACACCCATGGTTGAAACCAGCGTGATGAGACAAACATAAAACATACCTCGCGCCCTTTTTATATACACTGAGCGCCTAATCGCTATTTTGGACATTGGTATTTTGTGGGGGTTTAAAACCCCTGTTATTTGTCTGTGTTTTTTGTTTCAGGAACGAAGAAGATGATTACATGGAATGATGGGAATGGGCCATTCAAACATGACGCGCCTTTTTTGTGTTTCCAGACTATACCCTTGTTTTTTAATAATATATTTAGTGGCCATTATATTAACAGATGCGCATGAGTGGTGTAGTGGTTGGCAACGTGTTTGGTAATCTTTGGGACCTGGGTTCGATCCCCAGGTCCCCCTAACGCGTTATATTATTTTTCTTCTCACACTTGCTTGCAGCGTTCCAAAAGAAGGCATATCATACACCTCATCCAAGAGGGCGCCAAGTGGCCTCAGAAGCAGATCCAAGGGCCAGAAAATGATGAGCACCATGCTCAGGAGTCAACACAGGCGCAGGCAATCTCCAAAGTCAAACCAAGCTGGCTTCTGAATGGGCCTCACAATTCAACTCAGATCACCCCAATCTGGCCCAAAACCCCCCTTTGGGTTTGCAATTTTTATTTTTTCATTTTTATATTTTGTTTGTCTTATTTTATTTTTTTCCTTTTATTAACTATTAACATAATTAACATTTTTTATAAAAAATCAAAAAAGAACTAATATTATTATTATTATTAATTTCATTTTATTTTTGTAAATAAATACTAATAAATTGAATTAATTTTAATTAGGCAACTTTAACCTTTTTTTTCTTAAGTAACTAAAATAAATTTAGAATTAGGTTTTATTGACTTTTAATTTTATTTCCTTTTATTTTATTTCATTAAAAATATAAAAACACAAAAAATATTTTCTTTTAATAAATTAATTAATTAGTAATTAGGCTTTATTTAATTAATTGCATTTAATTCAAAAAAGGACAAAAAAATTCAAATCTTTTCTTAAAAGGGTCAAAACCCTTAAGGCATTCCCGATTAATTTTTATTCGCGCGCATTTACTTTATTTTGATTATTATGTAACTGCTTCAAGAATGTAATAGTAATTAGGTTTATTGCTTTCTTTACTTTCCGCACTTTATCAAAACGGGTCTTTGTTTTTTGGCGATGTATAGACCCGCGCCTTGTAATAGCGTAGCTTTACATTCCCGCACTTTAATTTTCCGCACTCCTAACTGTTAAATGCATGAAAGAATGTATGTAAATAAAATCAATTTGTAGCTCACAAATAACCTGCAAAGATAACCTTAACTGAAAAACAACACACAAAGCACATGCCACTCCTAGGGTACGCTTCACTCGTTGCCTCGAAACGTGGTCATCAAGTATAGGGCGTCTTAGAGGTCACCCTTCTGTCCAAAAGATCCAGTTGCCTCGAAACGGTTGCCTCGGATACAAAGGATCTAGGACATTAGGGTTACTTCTAAGGTGTCCTACCATTGCTTCGGTGACCACACTGTCCCGATAATCGAATTGACCCGAACAACTCCAACGATGGTGCTACCTACCTCTCAATGGAGGGATAGCACTATCTAAAGGACTCTTACACAGCTTAATTCCTTAGGGTAGGTAGATGACTCATGGGTACTTGCTCTTTTCAAAACAAACAAAATACTTTTCACACCTTACACTTTCAAAAAGTTTTCAAACAATACTTCATACACTCTTGAGGACTGATACAAGAGTTACCTAGAAGTTTTCAAACGAACTTTTTTTCAAAACCCACACACACTTGAAAAGCAAACAAATTTTGAAAACATAAGAGCAAGTACCTAAGAGCCCGTGGATAACCACGGATAGAAAGGGTGCTAACACCTTCCCTTTCTATAAATCTACCTACCGAACCGAGAGACATCTCGAATAAGGAATTTTGCTGTGCTTTTGTCCTTTCCATGTTGGAGAATATAAAAGACGGTGGCGACTCTTGCTTACCGCGACATTTCGCGAACCAGCTTAAAAAACATTTAGTTCTCATTTCCACCGATCATACCACTTGCTTAGGATAACCCAGTTAGACTCTTGTGGGGATAACCCTCTGAATTTGGCTGGGGAGATTTATTTGCACTCTGAAGGGGATAAGCTTCACAGAATCTACTGGGGAAGATGGTTCAACTCCGTTGGGAAATCCTTTTTTAGACTGCGCTGGGGAAATGGCTCCATTGGGGGTATCTTGTATTCCACCGGGGAACATTCTTACACTCTGTTGAGGAATATTAAGACTGTCGGGGATACTCTTTTAATTGTTGGGGAATATCCTTATACTCCGCTGGGGAATATTAAGATCTTCTGGGGATACCAAGCCTTTTTAGGGCTGATGGTAGAGTAACTCTGCCTGGGGAGAGTATTGCTGATTCGTTCATAGTTGCAAGTCTCAGCTGAGAGAGTTATCCTTACTGTCTTACTCTGCGGGGAGTGAAGGTATCTTGGTCATATTCTTTAGCTGAATCTACCTTGGTACCTGGTGGACAAAGCAACTACACAGTTTGGACAATTCTTATGCCCCTGTTTCTGATATTACCAGTAATTCATCTTTCGTTTCGCAGGTAAATATTTATGATCAGCAATTAATGTCAAATGCATATATCAAAAAATGAACATTGGACGTTCTTTACAAAAAAAACAGATAAAGGAAAAACAGCTTGAAATTTGTCTGAAAATGAATTTGTATTGATTTTGAAGTTTGGCCTGAAAATAGGCGTTTTTGTACAAGAGGTTGACGTCCTAGTAAGAGAACGTCGCTGAACAAATAGAATTTATACAATTTGTGAAAAGGAAACAAAACAACTATGTGAATAATCCCACTGGGTTCTAACTCTGCTATTGCCTTTTGTTGTACCCCAAAATTTGCCCTCCCATATTCTTCAAAGTTTTGACAAGCATCATCTCAATTTGCTCAAGTCTTCTCAAGGGCTACACAGTCAACCACTCTCCTAAGCCAGTCAAATTAGGGTTTTGCTTCTTGCAAGGAAGTTGAAGTTTTCAAGGGCTCAATCAAGTCCCACATGCTCATATACAGTGTCAAGCATCCATATGTCAAGGTTCAAGACTCACAGCATCAAATTGCACAGTCAAAAATCCTAATTGCTCCACAGTCAACTGCAGGGGTAAAATGGTCATTTGACAGTCAAAGGTCAAAAATTTTGGTCAACATATTATTTTGAAGCCACAATCCTCATTTGATCAATTCTTGATCATGATTTCACAAGCATGGCTCAAAAAGTCTCAAGATGCAAAAGTTTCTATTTTTGGACAGCTGAAAAGTCAACTGTAACTTGAGCAAGGCATACCTTTTTCATGGTTCATCAGAAAAATCCCATCCAAATCTCATTTTGAAGGGGATGACATTTCCTACAACTCATATTCACATTCCAAGTCCAAGAAATGCTCTCACAAAAAGTTATCAATTTCAACATTATAGGTCATTTTCAAAAGTAAACAAAAAGGGACTTTAAGTCAAAGATCATAACTTGAGATTGGTAAATCAAAATGACATGGGACCAAATACATTGGTTAGAGGACTTCAATACCTTTCCAAAATGTCCAAGAACATGTTCTTAGCTTCAAAATTGAGCAAGATATGCATTGGAGAAGTTGGGAAATTTTTGTGAAATGGCCAAAGTCAATTATCCTTGAAACTTCATTTTTGACAAAAGGGGCCCACTTTTTCCAATTGATTCAGCTTGGCCATGCTTCCCACATGTCCCACAATTTATTTCAAGATTTAAAATTAATTTTTCCATTTTTATTTAATTTTATTTGATTTAATTCATTTTAAATCTTTAAAATTCAAATAAAAATCAAAGAAATTAATGGAGGGATATATTTTGTGATGATTAGCTTTGATACACCTTAAAACACATTCCAAATTCGTGCATGGCCTATTATGGGCATAAAAATTCAAAATTTCACAAATATGGCAAATGGTTCAATGTTGGTTATGGAGGAAATCAAGAACATAATTGCATAAGCTTAATGACCATTATTCTTATTGATACACTTTACATTACTATATATACAAGCCTTCCCAACCTCATTCAAAAAAGGGTGTGTGCAGAAACGGCCAAGAGCAAAACCAAAAATTATTCAAAAAGTGAGAGTTCTAAAACATAGTTGCGAGCATCTTCAGATCAAAACAAGTACGTGGCTAAAGCAACCTTTGCCAAGTCCTGAGGCTCATACCGCGCTGTAAGTTCTTCCCAGGTCCCTTATAATTTCCATATTATTTTCTTCAACGTTTTCCTGTGCAGATTCCAATATGAGGTGCATCATAAGTCCCACTTCCCAGCGCTGCCATATGTCATCAACGCAGATCCAAAGGACAAAAAGTGTAGCACACCATGGTCTGGAGTCAAGCACGCTGCAGGCAACCATGAAAGTCAAACGTGGCTTAGATTTCAGTGGGCTTGGATTTCTTCAATAAACCTCCTATTTGGCCCACACCCCCCTTGGTTTTACTTCTTTTTATTTTTTGTTTTGTCATTTTCTCTTATTTTTAATTGCTAACCCTTTAATTATTTTTATTATTAACAATTAACATAATTAGCACATTTTCATAAAAAAACCAAAAAATAGAATTAACATTATTATCATTATTATTATTTTATTTTGTAAATAAATATTAACCAAAATAGTTTAATTAGGCAATTGTAATTCCTTTTCTTAAATAATTAAAATAACTTAGATTTAGGATTAACTTTTAATTTTGTTTCTTTCATTTTTATTTTATTTCATAAAAACATTAAAAAAAAACAAAAAAATATTTTCTTTTAATTAAAATAATCAATTAGTCATTTATTAGTTTTTAATTTCATTTAATTACCAAAAAAACCAAAAAAATCAATTTTCTTTTCTAAAAAGGGTCAACACCCTTAGAACATTCCGATTTAATTCGCGCACAATTTATTATTATGTAATTGCTCCGGACATGTAATAGTAATTAGGACTTTACTGTTTTTATTTACTTTTCGTACTCATTTACTAAAAAACGGGTCTTTGTAATTTTTGGCGATGTATAGACCCGCGCCTTGTAATAGCGTAGGATTTACGTTTCCACAATTTACTTTCCGCACCCCGTTAACTGTTAACTTGTATGAAAGAATGTATGCTAATTAAAAACAAGCGTAGCTCACCGTGCCATGATCAAAGATAAACTTAACATGAAAATAACACACAAATTCACACACCACTTCTAGGGTATGCCTCACCTGTTGCCTTGCCTTCGAAATGTGGTCGTCGAGTATAGGACGTTTTAGTAAGTCCTTATGTCCATGATCTAGTTGCCTCGAAACGGTTTCCTCGGATTAAAAGAGGGTAAAGGATATAAGGGTAGCTTCTAAGGTGCCCTACTGTTGCTCTGGTGACTACACTGTCCCTACAAACGAATTGACCCGAACACCTCCAACGGTGGTGCTACCTACCTCTCAATGGTGGGATGGCACTACCTTAAGGACATTTACACAGCTTAATTACTTAGGGTAGGTAGATGACTCATAGATACTTGCTCTTTTCAAAAACAAAACAAAACATCTTTTCACACCTTACACTTTCAAAAGCTTTCAAAACAAATTTTTCAAACACTCTTGAGGACAGATACAAGAGTTATTCAGAAATCTTTCAAAGAAACTTTTTCAAACCCACTCACATTTTGAAAAGCAAACATTTTGAAAACATAAGAGCAAGTATCTAAGAGCCCATGGATAACCATGGATAGAAAGGGTGCTAACACCTTCCCATTCTATAAATCTACCTCCCGAACCGAGAAACTATCTCATAAGGAATTTTGATGTGCTTTTGTCCTTTCCTTGTTGGATAACATAAAAGACGGTGGCGACTCTTGCTTCCGCGACATTTCGCGAAACCAGCTAAAAACAGTCAGTTCTAAATCCACCGATCACACCTTTATATCTTCAAGCATTTCATCACTTTGCTGCTTAGTTGAAGATGAATCTGATTGATTAGTGTCGTCCGAGCTTGATAGTCGATACCTAAGTCTGGATGCGAGGTGATCCAATGAGACATAGCATTACGCTTTAATCCCTAACTTTTTCCTGGACCGCCCTTTCGGGTTTTCAGTCCACCTGGATACCCATTTTTGCCCAAGCCGCCTTTTCAGGTTTTCGACTTGCCGGGTGTACATATTTTTTCATTTTCATCCCTTATTTTTGCCCGAACCCTTTTGGTCCGCCGGGAAGCCCTTATTTTTGCCTAGGCCAGTCAACCTAGCGGGTCTTTGATTTATGCATAGTATATTTTTACTATGTCTGCATTGACGGGGTGAGGGAGGTCGTCACCATCCATGGTGGTTAGAATCATAGCTCCTCCTGAGAAAATGTTCTTAACCACAAATGGCCCTTCGTAAGTAGGGGTCCATTTGCCCCTGGGATCACCTTGAGGTAGAATGATGCGCTTGATTACCAGGTCCCCAACTTGATACTCTTGTCGTCTAACTTTCTTGTTAAATGCCTTGATCATCCGTTTTTGGTATGTCTGACCATGACAAATAGCTGTAAGTCTCTTTTCGTCGTTCAGGTTCAGTTGATCAAGCCGGGTCTGAATCCAGTTATCTTCACTCAAACCTGCATCCTTCATGATCGGAGAGAGGGTATCTGAACTTCAATGGGCAAGACTGCCTCCATGCCATAAACCAAGGAATATGGTGTTGCCCATGTTGACGTCCGTGCTGAGGTACGGTACCCATGAAGAGCGAACGGTAACATCTCATGCCAGTCTTTGTATGTCACTGTCATCTTCTGCACAATCTTTTTAATGTTCTTATTAGCCGCTTCTACAGCCCCATTCATCTTCGGACGGTAGGGAGAAGAGTTATGATGTTGTATCTTGAATTACTCGCAGAGCTCAGTGATCATCTTGTTGTTGAGATTGGTGCCATTGTCCGTAATGATCCTCTCTGGTACACCGTATCGACAGATCAGATTGTGTCGAATGAACCGTGCCACGACGTTCTTGGTTACGGTAGCAAAGGAAGCTGCTTCCACCCACTTCGTAAAGTAATCAATTACTACCAGGATGAAACGATGCCTGTTGGATGCCGTAGGTCTGATCTCGCCGATCATATCAATGCCCCATATTGCAAAAGGCCAAGGTGTTGTTAAAATGTTCAGAGGAACTGGAGGTACGTGCACCTTATCAGCATAAACCTGGAACTTGTGACATGTCCGAGAATGCTGATAACAGTCGGCTTCCATTGTGGACCAGTAATATCCTGCCCGAAGGATTTTCTTTGCCATGGTATGTCCACTGGAATGAGTCCCGAAAGTACCTTCATGCAGCTCTGCCATGATCCTTTCTACTTCAATCTTATCCACACAACGCAGCAAGGTCGAATCATGGTTACGCTTGTAAAGAATGCCATTGCTGATGAAGAACTTCGCCGCGAACCTCCTCAGAAACTTCTTGTCATTAACAGATGCACCCTCGGGGTATTCTTGAGCTTCAAGGTACCTCTTCACCTCATGATACCAGGGCTTTTCTGTTACCTCTTCAGTCTCAAGATCACAATAATGTGCAGGTTCGTCCAATCTTTCAATAATGATCCGGGGAGCCTCGTTGTCCCAATTGACTTTGAACATAGAAGACATCGTAGCCAGCGCATCCGCCAACTAATTCTCCTCTCTAGGGAAGTGTTCAAAGGTTATCTCCTCGAAATGGGGAAGCAATGTCAATACATACTCCTTGTAAGGAATAAGATTTGGGTGTTTCGTATCCCACTCGCCTTTGATCTGACTGATCACGGGAGCGGAATATCGGAAGACACTTAGAAACTTAATCCTTAGGTCAATTGCTACTCGAAGACCCATAATGCATGCCTCATACTCCGCCATGTTGTTGGTGCAGTTGAAACATAGTCGGGCGGTAAATGGAGTATGAGAGCCTTTAGGAGATATAATCACGGTGCTAATGCCATTTCCCAAAGCGTTCGAAGCTCCATCAAAGTACATAGACCATCAAGATCTTTCCTCAGGTCCTTCATCCGGTCCGGGTATCTCACAATCAGTTATCAACATGATATTCTCGTCTGGAAATTCAAAGTTCATAGACTGGTAATCATCCACTTCCTGGTGTTCCAAATGGTCTGCCAATACACTTCCCTTAATTGCTTTTTGAGTTGTGTACTGGATGTCATACTCAATCAAGATCATCTGCCATCTTGCTATTCTTTCGGACAAGGTAGGCTTTTCGAAGATATACTTGATTGGATCCATCTTTGAAATCAACAGAGTAGTGTGAGTCAACATATACTGTCTCAGCTGGCGAGCAGCCCATGCCAAAGCGCAGCAAGTTTTCTCGAGCAGTGAGTATCGGGTCTCACAGTCGGTAAACTTTTTTCTAAGGTAATAAATAGCATGCTCTTTTCGGCCAGACTCGTCATGCTGCCCCAGCACACACCCCATTGAGTTGTCAAGCACTGTTAAGTATAAGATCAGAGGTCTCCCTTCAACTGGTGGCATCAGAATGGGTGGCTCTTGGAGATACTCTTTGATTCTTTCGAAAGCGGTCTGACATTTATCGTTCTAACGTATTACCTGATCTTTCTTCAGCAGCTTGAAGATTGGTTCACAAGTAGCAGTCAGGTGCGAGATGAATCGGGCAATGTAGTTCAGTCGTCCCAGAAAGCCTCTGAGTTCCTTCTCTGTCTTGGGAGCTGGCATCTCTTGTATGGCTTTCACTTTTGTCGGATCCACTTGAATACCTTTGTCGCTCACGATGAAACCCAGTAGCTTACCAGACCTCACCCTGAAGGTGCACTTGTTCGGGTTCAACCTCAACTTATACAACTTCAACCTGTCAAAGAGCTTCTGTAGATGGTCAAGGTGTTCTTCCTCAGTTTGGGACCTTGCAATCATATCGTCGATGTATACTTCAATCTCATGATGGATCATGTCATGAAACAAAGAAACCGTGGCACGTTGATACGTTGCCCCAGCGTTTTTCAACCCAAAAGGCATGACCTTGTAGCAAAAGGTACCCCACTGAGTAACAAAGGTGGTCTTCTCCATGTCTTCGGGAGCCATTTTTATCTGATTATAACCGGAGAACCCATCCATAAAGGAGAATACCTTGTGCTGAGCCGTGTTGTCAACCAGGACGTCAATGTGAGGTAGAGGGAAGTCATCCTTAGGGCTCGCTCTGTTCAAATCCCTATAATCAACACACATTATGACCTTACCATCTTTATTCAGCACAGGAACCACATTGGAGACCCACTGAGGGTAAGAAGTCACTGCTAGAAAACCGGCGTCAAACTGTTTTATAACTTCAGCCTTGATTTTCTCAGACATCTCTGGGCGCATACGGCGAACCTTCTGTTTCACTAGAGGATAGTCTTCCTTGGTAGGCAGGCGATGAACCACAATGTCAGTATCCAAACCAGGCATATCTTTGTAAGACCAGTCAAAGATCTCAACATAGTCACGCAGCATCTGAATCAACCGTTGTTTCACACTAGGCTCCAGATTGGCACCAACCTTGACTTCCTTCTTGTCTGTCTCGGTACCCAGATTCACTATTTCCACCGGCTCTTCATTTGGCTGAATGGCCCTCTCTTCCTGGAGTAGCAGTCTTGCGAGTTCACCAGGCACTTCGCAATCATCTTCACCTTCGTCTTCAGCTAAGTTGATCGGATTTTTGAAGTCATAGTTGGCAGTAGCAGAGTCATTACCAGTGAGATCCAGAGTGGATGTGGACCTGTATATGTGAGTGTGTGTAAAATAGCTGTTTTGCAATATATAATAAAGAAAGACAAGGAGCGCAAGATTTGAAATGCAAGAACGTCCAATGCTTTTATTAATGACATATGAAAATAACACACAAAATCCCTCACAAATGAAGCCACAGTGCCCCGGGTAAGACACCTGGCCATAAAGTTTCAAAACATTGTCTATTACAATTCAAAACAAAAGTTTCATTACTGGGTAACAAAAGTAATAGGGATGAAGTATTTTGCTGTCCAGTTGCTTGGTCCACCATTGGTCGTATGATAGATCCAGCTGTCGAATTCAGACTCTTCTATATCTTCTTCAATGGCATTCACTCCCGAGTTGCTGATGAACACAGGAGGTCTTCCAATCCTTGCATTACGAATAGCTCTTTGAGCTTCTGCAGTGAAACCCAAACCAAACTTGTTAGTCTTCTGCATAAAATCAGGAAGTCGGCCCCAATTTGCACACTCACCCTTCTCAATAACAGCCCGATCATCCTTTAAGGAAGCCATCTTCATAGAAGAATCTTCAACCACAGTCTCAGCTGATGCCAGTGTCTGGGGAACCTCTTCAAAGTGCTGAAATGGGGTCTCAATGAACTCCACATCCATCTCTACATATCTAAACGAGTTGAGGTGGCTGACCATGTACTGTTCCTCCCCTTGTACTGTCACAATCTTTCCTTTGACCGGGTACTTCAACTTCTGGTGAAGCATTGAGGTCACGGCCCCAGCTTTATGGATCCATGGACGACCCAACAAACAAGAGTAGGATGGTCGAATGTCCATCACATAGAACGTAGAATTGAAGACTTGAGAACCAACTTTAATGGGAATATCAACTTCACCGTGCACCATCTGTTGTACCCCAAAATTTGCCCTCCCATATTTCTCAAGATATGACCTTCAAATTACTCAAGATGGCTCAAGAGGTAGACAGTCAAATCACCTCCTAAGACAACTGAAATTAGGGTTTTAGTTCTTTCAATGAATTTGGGGTTTTCAATGGTTCAATCAAGTCTCATAGGCCTATATACATTCTCAAGCACCTACATGCCAAGTTTCAAGACTCACAGTGTCAATTTGCACAGTTAAAAGCTCCATTTGATCCACAATCAACTGTAGGGGCAAAATGGTCATTTTGCAGTCAAAAGGCAGAATTTTTGGTCAACATCTTATTTTGAGTCCACAATCATCATTTGATCAAGTCTTGATCATGATTCCACAAGGATAGCTCAAAAATCATCAAGGATGCAAAAGTTACTATTTTTGGACAGCAGAAAAGTCAACTGTATCTTGACCAGGGCATAACTTTTTCATGGTTTATCAGAAAAATTCCATCCAATGCTCATTTTTAAGAGGATGACATCTCCTACAATCCATCTTCACATTTCAATTCCAAGAAATGCTCTCACAAAAATTTATCAATTTCTACATTATAGGTCTATTTCAAAAGTCAACAAAAGTGCATTTTAAGTCAAAGGGCATAATTTGAGATTGGTAAATCCAAATGACATGGGACCAAAGGTATTGGTTAGAGGACTTCAAGACCTTTCCAAAATGTCCAAGAACATGGTCATATGATCAAAATTGAGCAAGTTGTGCATTGGAGAAGTTGGGAAATTTTCATGAATTTGCAAAAGTCAACTTTGCTCAAAACACCTTATTTTTGCTAATGGGCCTCAAATCTCTTCTTGAAACTTCATCCATGACTTATGCACGACCCATCAAGCTTAATGGAATTTATTTTCTTATTTTTATTAATTAATTGGATTTTTAATTAATATTAATTCATTTAATTAATTTAAATTGTAGGAAAATACAAAGATTTGATTTTTCAATCTTTTTGTGAAGCAAATATGGTCAAGATATGCTGGCAATTTCGTGCACCAAGTCAAAGATGCAAAATATGAAAAATTGGCAACTTTGTTCAATCATGAAAATGCAAAAAGATTTGATTTTCAATCAAATATTCAATCATCATTGCAATGGATTTTTGTTCAAGATTTTGACCTAATTCCATTCCTCTATATATATGCAAGTAAACCCTAACTCATGGACGTGAAAAAAGCTGCAGAAAGACCATAGCCATATTGAGAAATTTTAAGAAAATTGCAAAACTGATTCTTGCGTTCCAGGCCAATTCAAGGCATTATATTGATTCAAACACGTTGCTGGAAGTGTCAGGAGTGATTTACAATCAAATTCACGCATTAAAGCTCACAAAATCATCACACACAGAACCACGGTTTGAAGCTTTTTTTTTCAGAATCGTATTGTTTATTTCATGTTCATTTAACATATTTTCTTGATGGTTTTGTGTTAATAGGAATCATACGAAGCTATTGGTATGGTTTAATTGAACTGAAACGCTATAAATCAAAAGTTGCCATGATCAATTTCTAGGGTTCTTAAGCTGTGAATTTGGGGCTTTACAATCCAGGCAAAATTAAGACTCCTAAGACATATGACTGAATTCGTGAGGACCAGACGAACCTGACCAAACCCTCGCGAAACATTTATATAAACCACAGTTCTATTCGCTATTTTTCGCCACAGTGTTTAGTGGGGGTTAAAAACCCCCGCTATCTGTTTGTTTTGCAGGAACAAATGAAGAAGATGATGACGCGTTGATACCTTATTGGTCCTTTTAAAATCCGCGCACTTTTTATTCTTTTCAGGCACCTTTATTTGTTTGTTAATATATTGATTATTTATTATCTTAATAACAACTAAGGCAAGTTGGTGGAGTGGTTGATACGTGTGCATATGAATACTGGGACCTGGGTTCGAATCCCAGGTCCCCCAAAATCTTTATTTCCTTTTCCTTTAAATATTCACGTGCAGGTTGCATAATGAGGTCCATCATATACCTCCAGTTATCAAAGTGCCAGATGTCCGCAAGCGTGGATCCAATGGCCAAAGGTGAATGATCATCATACCCCCAGTCAACCATGCGCATGGAGGAGCCAGAAAGTCAAACAGGCTTGAGCAATTGGGCTTCAAAATTTCTAACACACCTCCTGATTTGGGTCATCACCCCCACAAGTTTACTTCTTTTCTTTTAGTTTTCTTTCTTTTTTATTTCTTTTATTTATTATTATTATTATTATTTAATTAACATAATTAATTATTTTCATAATAAAAATCAGAAAACTAAAATATAATATTTTTTATTATTATTATTATTTATTAATTTCACCTTTAATTTATTATTTTTGTAAATAAATACTAACAAATTAATTTAGTCTTTTTTAATTAGGTTAATTTCAATATTTTTTGCAGTAAATAAAATAAATTAGAATTAGGGTTTTTACTAACTTTTGACTATTTTTTATTTATTTCATTAAAACATAAAAAAAACCAAAAATATTTCTTTTAATTAATTAATTAGTTTTAGGGTTAATTTAACTAATTGCAAAATAATAACAAACTTCTTTCTTTCTCAAAAAAGGGTCAAAACCCTAGAACTTCTCCGATTCAATTTTTTCGCGCGCATGTTTATTTTTTATTCATATTTTTGATCATATTTATGTAATTGCTCCGAGGATGTAATAGCTTTAATTAGGGCTTTTTATTGCTTTCATTTATTTTCCGCAATTTACATTTTCAAGGGTTTGTTTTTGGCGATGTAAATACCTGACGCCTTGTAATAGCTTAGATTTACTTTCTGCAATTTATTTTCCGCAATATTTAAACTGTTAGATGTATGTTAATTAGGCTATGCATGACAAGACTTATCTGAAATTAAAATCAACCCGTAGCTCACCATGACATGTACAAAGATAACTTAACTGAATCCTGACACACTCGCACATGCCACTCCTAGGGTACGCCTCACTTGGTTGCCTCGACGTGGTCATTGAGTATATGGTGTTTTAGAGGTCGCCCTCTTGTCTAAAGATCCAGTTGCCTCGAAACGGTTGCCTCGGATAAAAACGATCTAAGACATTAGGGTTACCGCTAAGGCGTCCTACCATTGCTTTGGTGACCACAAGTCCCTATAATCGAATTGACCCGAAAACTCCAACAACGGTGCTACCTACTTCTCAATAGTGGGATAGTACTACCTAAAGGACATTTACACAGCTTAATTTCTTTTGAGTAGGTAGAGGTTCTAAGGTACTTGCTCTTTCAAAACAAAAATACTTTTCACACTTACACTTTTCTGACAAAAGTTTTCAAACAAACACTTCATACACTCTTAAGGACAGATACAAGAGTTAAATCGAAGTTTTCAAACAAAACTTTTTTCAAAACCCACGAACACAAGAAAAGCAAAACTTTTGAAAACATAGTGAGCAAGTACCTAAGAGCCTGTGGATAACCACAGATAGAAAGGGTGCTAACACCTTCCCTTTCTATAATCTACCTCCCGAACCGATAAACATCTCGAAAAGGAATTTTGTTGTGCTTTTGTCCTTTCCTTGTTGGAGAAAATAAAAGACGGTGCCGACTCTTGCTTACCGCGACATTTTGCTAAAAGCAAACGCGAACCAGCATTCCAAAACAGTCAGTTCTATTTCCACCGATCACAGAACTGGCGACTCTGCTGGGGACTTAATTTTAAGTGAGGTGTACCTTAGGGCTAGATCACCATGTTTTCAATTGTATGCCTTGAATGCTTTAATATTGTGGGCTTGCATCGGAGTTTTATAGATCCTAACCCGGATCTGGGGGATACCCTTTAGAAGTAGCAACAAACTGTGAGGGAACTATGCGGGGTATACCGACATGGTTGAAGTAGTTGCTACATTGATGTGGCACTTTGGTGAGTACCGGTAACCCTTGAGTCAAGTCAAGGAGAGTACGGGGCCGCCGCGTGGTGTCGTGAAGCATCAACTTACCTTAGAACCTTACTTGACCATCCTGGCCTCTTTAGGGGTAGTGAGATGACCGACTTTGGTGCAGTCCGAAGTTGGTAGATACTCGATACTACACTCATTGAGGGTTGTTTTCTTGGAATATTTTGGTCGCCAGTTAAGTGGATAAATCAAAACAATGAACATAGAAAACAATCCAATGATATTGAGCTGCTTAGAACTCGGTTACTATTCATAGGACAGGTTTTGAGCCAACTAACTTCAAGAGGGTAGTACCCAAACTTCATGCTGGCCTAAACTCTAAGGGCTGTCTTGTGTGACTTGTGTGCCTTACCATGTTTGCCTTTTGTGAATACTTGTGGTGTGCCTTTACCATGACATCATAACATCATAACATCATAACATTGCATACATCCTGCATAAGGACTAACCCATTTCAAGGATCTCAAGGGATTGTGATGTAGGTCATGATGAACCAACTGTCTAGCAAGGGGCAAAGGGGATTTATTTTCCTCTAGCCAAGGTTGTTTGGAGATCAAAACATGATAACTTGAGTCAGGGGCTATGACCCACTCGATATGGTGAGCTTGACTCTTGAAGAAGGACTCTCAGCAACATGAAGTTCCTTCAATCAAGCTGCAAAATTCAAATTCTAACAAGTTTCTTTGTTTACCCCACGAGGTCCTTGAAAACATTGCATACATAAATCATACGCATTTCATGTCATCATATGCATAACAGGTATCCCTTTTTACAGGTCACTAATCTTCTTCGCTGTTTATTTCAGCAATCATCATGACTTCTGAACCTTCCACTAAACAAGCTATCAAGGCCCTCCAGGCCCATAATGCCCAGTTCCAAGAGTTGGTTATGAGCCTAGCCCAGGGTCAACAGGAGTTGAAGACTCTGATTCTGAAGAAGAAGAAGAAGAGGATTGTCTTGTTCAACACTGGACGCAGATTTGGGAATGGACTACAAAATGAGGTTGATCTGACTACTTCCTCTGTAGGGAAAGATAGTCCCCAAGAGAGAAGGGTTCCTAGTCTCGTGGTCTCTGACAATGAGACGGATTATGATGAAGAGCAGTATCCTCCTGCTGAGGATAGGTATAAACAGCTGGAGGACCGCTTAAGTGCTATGGAGATACAGAATGTTCCCGGGTTGGATTTTGGAGACCTAGGCTTATCCTCTGGGGTGGTGATTCCCCATAAGTTCAAAGCACCTGCTTTTGCAAAATACGACGGAGCTTCCTGTCCTAAGTTGCACCTCCGTTCGTATGTAAGGAAGATCCAACCTTACACTGCTGACAAGAATTTATGGATTCATTTCTTCCAGGATAGTCTTTTAGGGACTCAACTCGAATGGTTCTATCAGCTGGATGGAGCCAGTATTCGTAACTGGGAGGATTTGGCTACTGCGTTCTATAAGCAGTATCAATATAATTCCGACCTCGCTCCTACGCGTACCCAACTCCAAGGTATGTCACTAGGGACGGGTGAAGGATTTAAGGAGTATGCTCAAAAGTGGAGAGACCTGGCTGGAAGGGTGCAGCCATCTTTGACTGACCGTGAACTTGTGGATATGTTCTTAGGGACCCTGTCTGGTCCGTTCTTCAACCATCTGATTGGAAATTCTTCAGCCGGGTTTACAAACCTTATCTTGACTGGTGAGAGAATCGAAGCTGGTATCAAGTCTGGGAAGATACAGAAAGGCGCCTCCTCGAGCATTGAAAAGAAACCCTTCAAGAAAGAATCTAGTGCTGTCTATGGTTCAAGGAGACAGAATAGACCGGAACGCCGCCAAGCTGTCAACGCGGTGGTAATTTCAAAGCCTACTGCTGCTCCTCAGCATCATAATCAACAAAGGGGTGAGAGACCTAGAAGGCAGTTTACTCGTCTCAGTATGACCCTGTCTCAGATATTTCCGCAGTTACTGACAACCAATCTGGTGACCATAAAAGAAGCTCCGAAGGTTGTAAACACAACATCTCCAAAGTACAATCCTAACGCCCGCTGCGCTTACCACTCAGACAGCCCAGGGCATACTACGGATGATTGTTGGGCTCTGGAGAATAAGGTTCAAGACCTAATCGATGCAAAGGAGGTTGAGTTCGAGGCGCCTGAGAGGCCCAATGTTGTGACTGCTCCCATGCCCAAGCATGGGGTAAATGCTATTGAAGACGACATGGAGGAATCTGAATTCGATAGCTGGATCTACCCTACGACCAACGGTGGACCAAACAACTGGGCAGCGAAAGACTTCATACCTATTACTTTTGTGACTCAGTAATGAACTCCTTTATTTTGAATTTGTAACAGACAATAATTTGAAACTTTATGGCCCGGTGTCTTACCCGGGGCACCGTGGCGTCATTTGTGAGGGCTTTTGTGTGTCATTTTCATATATCATTAATAAAAGCATTGGACGTTTTTTGCATTTCAAATCTTGCGCTCCTTGTCTTTCTTTATTATATATTGCAAAACAGCTATTTTACACACATTCACATATACAGGTCCCAATACATTCTGGATCTCACTGGTAACGACTCTGCTACTGCCAGTTATGACTTCAAAAATCTGATCAACTTAGCCGAAGACGAAGGTGAAGATGATTGCGAAGTGCCTGGTGAGCTTGCAAGACTGCTACTCCAGGAAGAGAGGGCCATTCAGCCACATGAAGAGCTAGTGGAAACGGTAAATCTGGGTACTGAGACAAACAGAAAGGAAGTCAAGATTGGTGCCAATCTGGAGTCTAGTGTGAAACAATGGTTGATTCAGATGCTGCATGACTACGTGGAAATCTTTGCCTGGTCCTACGAGGATATGCCTGGGTTGGATACCGACATTGTGGTTCATCACCTGCCTACCAAGGAAGACTGTCCTCCGGTAAAGCAGAAGGTTCGTCGTATGCGTCCAGAGATGTTCAAGAAAATCAAAGCTGAGGTTATGAAACAATTTGACACCTGTTTTCTAGCAGTGACTTCTTACCCTCAGTGGGTTGCCAACGTGGTTCCAGTGCCGAAGAAAGATGGTAAGGTCCGAATGTGTGTTGACTACATGGATTTGAACAGGGTGAGCCCTAAGGATGACTTCCCTCTGCCTCACATTGACGTTCTGGTTGACAACATTGCTCAGCATAAGATATTATCCTTCATGGACGGCTTCTCCGGTTATAATCAAATCAAGATGGCTCCTAAAGACATGGAGAAGACCACTTTCGTCACTCAGTGGGGCACCTTCTGTTACAAGGTCATGCCTTTTGGGTTGAAAAATGATGGGGCAACCTACCAACGTGCCATGGTTGCTTTGTTTCATGATATGATCCATCATGAGATTTAAGTATACGTCGATGATATGATTGCAAGGTCCCAAACTGAGGAGGAACACCTTGACCATCTACAGAAGCTGTTTGACCGTTTGAAGTTGTACAAGCTGAGGCTAAACCCGAACAAGTGCACCTTCGGGGTGAGATCTGGAAAACTGCTAGGCTTCATCGTAAGCGACAAAGGTATTCAAGTGGACCCTGCCAAAGTGAAAGCCATACAAGAGATTCCAGTTCCCAAGACAGAGAAAGAAGTCAGAGGCTTTCTAGGACGATTGAACTACATTTCCCGATTCATCTCACATCTAACTGCTACCTGTGAACCAATCTTCAAGCTACTGAAGAAAGATCAAGTGGTACGTTGGAATGATGAATGTCAGGCCGCTTTAGAAAGAATCAAAGAGTATCTCCAAGAGCCACCCATTCTTATGCCACCGGTTGAAGGGAGACCTCTAATCTTATACTTGACAGTACTTGACAACTCAATGGGGTATGTGCTGGGGCAGCATGACGAGTCTGGCCGAAAAGAGCACGCTATTTATTACTTGAGCACAAAGTTTACCGACTGTGATACCCGATACTCACTGCTCGAGAAAACTTGCTGCGCTTTGGTATGGGCTGCTCGCCGGCTGAGACAGTATATGTTGACTCACACTACTCTGTTGATCTCAAAAATGGATCCAATCAAGTATATCTTTGAAAAGCCTGCCTTGTCCGGAAGAATAGCAAGATGGCAGATGATCTTGACTGAGTACGACATCCAGTACACGACTTAAAAAGCAATCAAGGGAAGTGTATTGGCAGACCATTTGGCACATCAGGCAGTGGATGACTACCAATCTATGAACTTTGAATTTCCAGACGAGAATATCATGGTAGTGACTGATTGTGAAGTACCTGGACCAGATGAAGGACCTGAGGAAGGATCCCGATGGTCTATGCACTTTGACGGAGCCTTAAACGCTTTGGGTAACGGTATTGGCGCTGTGATCATATCTCCTAAGGGCTCTCATACTCCACTTACTGCCCGATTATGTTTCAACTGCACCAACAACATGGCGGAGTATGAAGCATGCATCATGGGTCTTCGAGCTGCAATTGACCTAAGAATCAAGTTTCGGAGTGTCTTCAGAGATTCCGCTCTCGTGATCAGTCAGATCAAAGGAGAGTGGGATACGAAACACCCAAATCTTATTCCTTACAAGGAGTATGTATTGACGTTGCTTCCCCATTTCGAGGAGATAATCTTTGAACATTTCCCAAGAGAGGAGAATCAGTTGGCGGACGCGTTGGCTACAATGTCTTCTATGTTCAAAGTCAAATGGGACAACGAGGCTCCCTAGATCATTATTTGGAAATTGGATGCACCTGCACATTGCTGCAATCTCGAGACCGAAGAGGCAACAGAAAAACCTTGGTATCATGAAGTAAAGAGGTACCTTGAAGCTCAAGAATACCCCGAGGATGCATCCGTTAATGACAAGAAGTTTCTGAGAAGGTTCGCGGCAAAGTTCTTCCTCAGCAATGACATTCTCTATAAGCGAAACCATGATTCAACCTTACTGCGTTGTGTGGATAAGACTGAAGCAGAAAGGATCATGGCAGAGCTGCATGAAGGTACCTTCGGAACGCACTCCAGTGGACATACCATGGCAAAGAAAATCCTTCGGGCAGGATATTACTGGTCCACAATGGAAGCCGATTGTCATCAACATTCTCGGACATGTCACAAGTGCCAGATCTATGCTGATAAGGTGCACATTCCTCCAGTACCTTTGAACATCTTGACATCACCTTGGCCTTTTGCAATGTGGGGCATTGATATGATCAGCGAGATCAGACCTACGGCATCCAACGGGCATCGCTTCATCCTGGTAGCGATTGATTACTTTACGAAGTGGGTTGAAGCAGCCTCATTTGCCACCGTAACCAAGAACATCGTGGCATGGTTCATTCGGCATAACCTGATCTGTTGATACGGTGTACCAGAGAGGATCATTACAGATAATGGTACCAATCTTAACAACAAGATGATCACTGAGCTCTGCGAGCAATTCAAGATACAGCACCACAACTCTTCTCCCTACCGGCCGAAGATGAATGGGACTGTAGAAGCAGCTAACAAGAACATCAAGAAGATTGTGCAGAAGATGACAGTGACCTACAAAGATTAGCATGAGGTGTTACCATTTTCTCTTCATGGGTACCGTACCTCAGCACGGACGTCAACAGGGGCAACACCATTTTCCTTGGTATACGGCATGGAGGCAGTCCTGCCCGTTAAAGTTCAGATACCCTCTCTCCGGATAATGAAGGATGCAAGTATGAGCGAAGATGACTGGATCCAGACTCGGCTTGATCAACTGAACCTAATCGACGAAAATAGACTCACTGCTATTTGTCATGGTCAGACGTACCAAAAACGGATGATCAAGTCATTTAACAAGAAAGTCAGACGACAAGAGTATCAAGTCGGAGACCTGGTAATCAAGCGCATCATTCTACCTCAAGGTGATCCCAGGGGAAAATGGACCCGTACGTACAAAGGGCCATTTGTGGTTAAGAACATCTTCTCAGGAGGAGCTATGATTCTAACCACCATGGATGGTGACGACCTTCCTCACCCCGCCAATGCAGACATAGTAAAAAGATACTACGCATGATTAAAGACCCGCTAGGTCGACTCTCCTAGGCAAAAATAAGGGCTTCCCGGCGAACCAAAAGGGTTCGGGAAAAAATAAAGGATGAAAATAAAAAAAATCTGTACACCCGGTAAGTCGAAAACCTGAAAAGGCGGCTTGGGAAAATATGGGTATCCTGGTGGACTGAAAACCCGAAAGGGCGGTCCAGGCAAAGTTAGGGATAAGCGTAATACTATGTCTCATTGGATCACCCTGCATCCAGACTTCGGTATCGACCATCAGGCTCGGACGGCACCAATCAATCAGATTCCTCTTCAACTAAGCAGCAAAGTGATGAGACGCTTGAAGACATAAAGGCGATAGCAGAGTTTGAACCCAGTGGGATTTTTCACATAGCTGTTTTGTTTCCTTTTCACAAATTGTATAAATTCTATTTGTCCGGCGGCGTTCTCTTACTAGGACGTCAGCCTCTTGTACACAAAACGCCTATTTACAGGCTAAACTTCAAAATCAATACAAGCTCATTTTCCAGACAAATTGCAAATTGTTTTTCCTTTATCTGTTTTGTTTTGCAAAGAACGTCCAATGTTCATTTTTGATATATGCATTTGACATTAATTGCTACTCATAAATATTTTCATGCGAAACAAAGGACTAATTACGGGTGACATCGGAAGTAGGGGCAATAAGAATTATCTAAGCGATCTAGTTGCTCTGTCCACCAAGGTACCAAGGTAGGTTCGGCTGAAGAATATGACCAAGATACCTTCACTCTCCGCAGAGTAAGGCAAGATTCAGCAATACTCTCCCCAAGCAGAGTTGGCCTCCCATCAGCCCTAAAAAGGCACAGTATCCCCAGCAAGTCAGCAATACTCTTCCCCCAGGCAGGGTTAGTCTACCATCAGTCCTGAAAAAGTTGGGTATCCCCAGAAGATCTTAATATTCTCCAGCAGAGTATACAAATATTCCTCAGCAAGAATTCCCGGCAGTCTTAATATTCCTTGACAGAAATATAAGATTATTCCCCGGCAGAATACAAGATACCCCAGTGGAGTCATTCCCCAGTGCAGTCTAAAAAGCTTCCCCGCCAGAGTTGAATCATCCTCCCCAGTAGATTCTGGAAGCTTATCCCCTGCAGAGTGCAAATGCATCTCCCCAACCTTATTCAGAAGGGTATTCCCCACCAGAGACTAACTGGGTTATCCTTAGCATATTGCAACGGAAAGATCATCCTCAGCGAAGTTCTTTCTATCCCCACGGAGTTCATCAAATTCCCCAACAGAGCTTATCAACGGAATCCCCAGCGGAGTTATCATTAAAATCTCAGCGAAGCATCTCTTCCCACAGAGTAATTCCCCGCAAAGTAATCTCTTCACCGGGTTTATCCCCCCAATGGAGTCATCTTCTTCTACCGGTTTATTCTTGCAATCATCTTCGTTCATCATTGTGATCGATGGAAATAGAACTGACTGTTTTGAAATGCTGGTTTGCGAAATGTCGCGGTAAGCAAGAGTCGCCACCGTCTTTTATTTTCTCCAACAAGTAAAGGACAAAAGCACAGCAAAATTCCTTTTCGAGATGTTTCTCGGTTCGGGAGGTAGATTATAGAAAGGGAAGGTGTTAGCACCCTTTCTATCCGTGGTTATCCACGGACTCTTAGGTACTTGTTCACCATGTTTTCAAAAATGTTTGCTTTTCTTGTGTTTGTGGGTTTTGAAAAAAAGTTTGTTTGAAAACTTCGTTTTGACTCTTCTATCAGTCCTCAAGAGTGTATGAAGTGTTTGTTTGAAAACTTTTGTCAGAAAAGTGTAAGTGCGAAAAGTATTTTTTTTGTTTTGAAAGAGCAAGTACCTTAGAACCTCTACCTACTCAAAAGAAATTAAGTTGTGTAAATGTCCTTTAGACAGTACTATCCCACTATTGAGAAGTAGGTAGCACCATCGTTGGAGTTATTCGGGTCAATTCGATTATAGGGACATGTGGTCACCAAAGCAATAGTAGGACGCCTTAGCGGTAACCCTAATGTCCTAGATCATTTTTTATCGAGGCAACCATTTTGAGGCAACAGGGATCTTTAGACAGGAGGGAGACCTCTAAAACACCCTATACTCAATGACCACGTCGAGGCAACCAAGTGAGGCGTACCCTAGGAGTGGCATGTGCGAGTGTGTCAGGATTCAGTTAATATTATCTTTGCACATGTTATGGTGAGCTATGATTGGTTTTAATTTCATACAAGTCTTGTCATGCATAGCCTATTTAACATACATCTAGCAGTTTAAGTATTTGCGGAAAGTAAATTGCGGAAAGTAAAGCTACGCTATTACAAGGCGTCGGGTATTTACATCGCCAAAAACAAACCCTTGAAAAGTAAATTGTGGGAATTCAAATGAAAGCGATAAAGAGTCCTAATTAACACTATTACATTCCCGGAGCAATTACATAAATATGATAAAAATTAATATGCGCGAAATAAAATTGCATCGGAGAAGTCCTTAGGGTTTTGACCCTTTTTGAGAAAAGAATGAATTTTTGGTTATTTTGCATTTAATTAAATTAATCCTAAAACTAAATAATTAATTAATTAAAAGAAAAAAAGTATTTTTTAGTTTTTTAATGTCTTAAGGAAAATAAAAATAGAAGAAATTAAAAGTTGTCAAAACCTAATTCTACAAGGATTTTATTTATTGCAAAAAAAAATTTAAAGTTAACCTAATTAAAACTAAGTTAGTTAATTAGTATTTATTTACAAAAATAATAAATTAGAGGTGAAATTAATAAATAATAATATTTTAGTTTTCTGAATTTATTATGAAAATAATTAATTATGTTAATTAAATAATAATAATAATAATAATTAATAAAAAGATTAAATGAAAAAATGTAAAAGAAAAGAAAAAAAGAATGAAGGTGCTGGCCCAATAAGGAGGTAAGTTAGCAATTTTCAAGCCCATTTGCACACAAGCCTGTTTGACTTCTGAGATCGTCCACATGTGCATTGACTGGGAGTATCATGGTCCTTCATCTTTGGCCTTCAGATTTGCTTTGCAAGCCACTTGGCGTGTGGACAATTGAGATGCATGGTAGAATACAAGGCATAAGGCATACTGGATAAGCTGCAAGAAAATAGCAATAATAATTTTGGGGGACCTGGGATTCGAACCCAGGTCCCAATGATCAATACTCCAATGCCTTACCCACTCCAACTGCACGCTTTATTCGTTAGTAAAAGAAAAATCAATTATCATATTAACAAACACACAAATATGCTGTAACACAAAAACACGCGCGCCCTTTTTTGAACTGACCAATAGTATACCAACAGCTCATCATCGTCTTCCTTCGCCTGCATAAAAACACATTAGATAGCGGGGGTTTTTAACCTCCACTATATGACACGAGGAATAATAGCGATTAGGGCTGTGATTAATATAAATATTTCACGAATAGTCCAATGTGTTCGTCTGATTCTCACGAATCCAACCATATGCCTTACAAGGCCTGATTTTTCTGGGTTTAGAAAGCCCCAATTTGAAAGCTTATGAACCCTAGAATTTGTCCATGGCAACTTTTGATTCTGTGCATTATAATTCAATTAAACTATGCCAATAGCTTCATGTGATCTCTAGCAACACAAAACAGACAAGAAATCATGTTAAATGCTTATGAATCATGAGTTACGATTATAAAAAAAAGGTGACAAACCGTCAAATTGTTTAGAGCAATTCTTGTAGCTTTAAGGCCTGGTTTTGATTGCAAAACGTCCATGAGAACTCCTGCAAGGTATTAGAATCCACAAAAGCCTTTGAATCGTGCTAGAATATAGAAGTCAGTTTTGCAATTTTCTTGAATTTTTTCAATATGGTTATGGCTTTGTTTGCAGCTTGTTCACGTGTGCATGATCAGGGTTAGCTTGCATATTTATAGAGGAATGGAATTAGGTCAAGTCTTTGAGTAAAAATCCATGGAATGATGATTTGAATATTTGATTGGAAATCATATATTTTTGAATCTTCATGATTGGAAAAAGTTGCCAAATTTGGAGATATTGCATCTTTGACTTGGTGCACAAAATTGCCAGCCTTTTTAGGTCATTCTTGCTTCACAAAAAGATTGAAAAACCATATCTTTATATTTTCCTACAATTTAAATTAATTAAATGAATTAATATTAATAAAAAATCCAATTAATTAATAAAAAATAAGAAAATAAATTCATTAGGCTTGATGGGTCGTGCATAGGCCATGGATAAAGTTTCAAGAAGAAATTTGAGGCCCATTAGCAAAAACAAGATGTTTTGAGCAAAGTTGACTTTTGCAAATTCACAAAAATTTCCCAACTTCTCAAATGCATATCTTGCTCAATTTGGATCATATGAACATGTTCTTGGACATTTTGGAAAGGTATTGAAGTCCTCTAACCAATGCCTTTGGTCCCATGTCATTTGGATTTACCAATCTCAAGTTATGGTCTTTGACTTAAAGTGCATTTTTGTTGACTTTTGAAATTGACCTATAATGTAGAAATTGATAACTTTTTGTGAGAGCCTTTCTTGGACTTGGAGTGTGAAGATGGATTGTAGGAAATCACATCCCCTTCAAAATGAGCATTGAATGGAATTTTTCTGATAAACCATGAAAAAGTTATGCCTTGGTCAAGATACAGTTGACTTTTCTACTGTCCAAAAATAGTAACTTTTTGCATCTTGATGATTTTTGAGCCATCCTTGTGGGATCATGATCAAGACTTGATCAAATGATGATTGTGGAATCAAAATAAGATGTTGACCAAAAATTCTGACTTTTGACTGCAAAATGACCATTTTGCCCCTACAGTTGACTGTGGATCAAATAGGGCCTTTGACTGTGCAACTTGGGACTGTGAGTCTTGAAAATTGACATGTAGGTGCTTGAGGATGTATATGGGCCTATGAGACTTGATTGAGCCATTGAAAACCTCAAATTCCTTGAAAGAACCAAAACCCTAATTTCAGCTGGCTTAGGAGGTGGTTTGACTGTACAACCTCTTGAGCAATCTTGAACCATTTGAAGATGATTTCTTGACAAACCTTGAGGAATATGGGATGGCAAATTTTGGAATACAACAGTTGCCCCTGTTCAATATTCTTAGACCTGAGGATGTAGATTGGCTTGCGTGCCTTTCGTGATCCGAAGGTGGAAGATGATTGAACACTAAAGTGCCCAGAAATTTGCACTCGCATAGTGTAGTATCAGCAATGTGATGTCGGGAATGGGCTTACAGATGCCATTTGGAGATATTATTGATAGGAGGATGGGCTTATAGATTCCATCTGGAGATGTGACATAATCTTGTCGGGGATGGGCTTATAGATGCCATTTAGAAATGTAATGGGTAGTTGCGGAGATGGGCTTAAAGATGCCATTTGGAAATGCTTGTTGAATTGTAACTTATGATGAGTCCGTGTAAAACTGCATTTTGGAAGAGAAGGAACCAGTGTAGGGTTGTCTCATGATGGTCAAGTAGATAGTTGTCCTGTCTGGTTTCAAGTATTAATCTACAATCCGTCGTCCACAGATATTTCCTGGCTAGTTACAGGTGTTGATCTGGAACTTAAAAAGGCTGGCCGATGAGATAGCTTTCCTGGCTGGATACAGGTGTAGATCTCTGACCTGAGAGTGAAAGATAATTTCCTGGCCTGTTATAGGTGTTGATCTTCAAACTCTTCATGTAGATAACTTTCCTGGCTAGTTACAGGTATCGAATCTACAATCAATCGCTCACAGATATTTCCTGGCTAGATACAGGTGTTGATCTGGAACTTCAAAAGGTTGGTTGAGATAGCTTTCATGGCTGGATACAGGTATTACTCTCTGACCTGAGAAAGAAAGATGATTTCCTGGCCTGTTACAGGTGTTGATCTTCAAACTCTTCATGTAGATAACTTTCCTGGCTAGTTACAGGTATCGAATCTACAATCAATCGCTCACAGATATTTCCTGGCTAGATACAGGTGTTGATCCGGAACTTAAAAAAGGTTGGCCGAGATAGCTTTCCTGGATGGATACAGGTGTAGATCTTTGACCTGAGAGTGAAAGATAATTTAATGGCCTGTTATAGGTGTTGATCTTCAAACTCTTCATGTAGATAACTTTCCTGGCTAGTTACAGGTATCGAATCTACAATCAATCGCTCACAGATATTTCCTGGCTAGATACAGGTGTTGATCTGGAACTTCAAAAGGTTGGTCGAGATAGCTTTCCTGGCTGGATACAGGTGTAGATCTCTGACTTGAGAGTGAAATATAATTTCCTGGCCTGTTACAGGTGTTGATCTTCAAACTCTTCATGTAGATAACTTTCCTGGCTAGTTACAGGTATCAAATCTACAATCAATCGCTCACAGATATTTCCTGGCTAGATACAGGTGTTGATCCGGAACTTAAAAAAGGTTGGTCGAGATAACTTTCCTGGCTGGATACAGGTGTAGATCTCTGACCTAAGAGTGAAAGATAATTTCCTGGCCTGTTACAGGTGTTGATCTTCAAACTCTTCATGTAGATAACTTTCCTGGCTAGTTACAGGTATCGAATCTACAATCAATCGCTCACAGATATTTCCTGGCTAGATACAGGTGTTGATCCGGAACTTAAAAAAGGTTGGTCGAGATAGCTTTCCTGGCTGGATACAGGTGTAGATCTTTGACCTGAGAGTGAAATATAATTTCCTGGTCTGTTACAGGTGTTGATCTTCAAACTCTTCATGTAGATAACTTTCCTGGCTAGTTACAGGTATCGAATCTACAATCAATCGCTCACAGATATTTCCTGGCTAGATACAGGTGTTGATCCGGAACTTAAAAAAGGTTGGTCGAGATAGCTTTCCTGGCTGGATACAGGTGTAGATCTCCGACCTGAGAGTGAAAGATAATTTCCTGGCCTGTTACAGGTGTTGATCTTCAATCTCTTCATGTAGATAACTTTCCTGGCTAGTTACAGGTATAGATCTACAATCAATCGCTCACAGATATTTCCTGGCTAGATACAGGTGTTGATCTGGAACTTCAAAAGGATGGTTGAGATAGCTTTCCTGGCTGGATACAGGTATTACTCTCTGACCTGAGAAAGAAAGATGATTTCCTAGCCTGTTACAGGTGTTGATCTTCAAACTCTTCATGTAGATAACTTTCCTGGCTAGTTACAGGTATCGAATCTACAATCAATCGCTCACAGATATTTCCTAGCTAGATACAGGTGTTGATCCGGAACTTAAAAAAGGTTGGTCGAGATGGCTTTCCTGGATGGATACAGGTGTAGATCTCTGACCTGAGAGTGAAAGACAATTTCCTGGCCTGTTACAGGTGTTGATCTTCAAACTCTTCATGTAGATAACTTTCCTGGCTAGTTACAGGTATTGAATCTACAATCAATCGCTCACAGATATTTCCTGGCTAGATACAGGTGTTGATCCGGAACTTAAAAAAGGTTGGTCGAGATAGCTTTCCTGGTTGGATACAGGTGTAGATCTCTGACTTGAGAGTGAAAGATAATTTCCTGGCCTGTTACAGGTGTTGATCTTCAAACTCTTCATGTAGATAACTTTTCTGGCTAGTTACAGGTATCGAATCTACAATCAATCGCTCACAAATATTTCCTGGCTAGATACAGGTGTTGATCTGGAACTTAAAAAAGGTTGGTCGAGATAGCTTTCTTGGCTGGATACAGGTGTAGATCTCTGACCTGAGAGTGAAAGATAATTTCCTGGCCTGTTACAGGTGTTGATCTTCAAACTCTTCATGTAGATAACTTTCCTGGCTAGTTACAGGTATCGAATCTACAATCAATCGCTCACAGATATTTCCTGGCTAGATACAGGTGTTGATCCGGAACTTAAAAAAGGTTGGTAGAGATAGCTTTCCTGGCTGGATACAGGTGTAGATCTCCGACCTGAGAGTGAAAGATAATTTCCTGGCCTGTTACAGGTGTTGATCTTCAATCTCTTCATGTAGATAACTTTCCTGGATAGTTACAGGTATAGATCTACAATCAATCGCTCACAGATATTTCCTGGCTAGATACAGGTGTTTATCTGGAACTTAAGAGTTGATGGTAATCATCTTTTTATTGACCTTTCCCTGAAAAGGCAAAACATTAGTTGTATGCAATGTCATGATGTATGAAATGCATGATGTCATGATGTTCTTAAAAATAAATGAGATTGTGTCGTATGCACTTTATCATGTATGTAAATAGGAGATATGAAATGTAAAATGTTTATGAGTGTATTTTCGTCTGGGAAAATAAATCCTTGACGAATGTCGGGAGCTTGTTAAATCCTGGGCTGATGTTGAAGAGTAGAGTACCTCATTTCCGTTGGGGATGATGAATGAAGATGATTGCAAGAATAAACCGGTAGGAGGAGATGACTCCGTTGAGGAATAAACTGGTGAAGATATTACTCTGCGGGGAATTACTCTGGGAAGAGATGTCTCGCTGTGATTTTTGACGATAACTCTGCTGGGGATTCCGTTGATAAGCTCTGTTGGGGAATTTGATGATGAACTCCGCTGGGGATAGGAAGAACTTCGCTGAGGACGTCTTTTCGTTGTAATTTGCTGAGGATAACCCAGTTAGACTCTAGTGGGGAACAACCTTTGAATATGGCTAGGGAGAGATATTTGTACTCTGCAGGGGACAAGCTTCTAGAATCTACTGGGGAGAAGATTCAACTCTCCTGGGGAAACTTTTTTTTTACTGCACTAGGGAACTTGTATTCCGCCGGGGAACAATCTTATATTTCTGTTGAGGAATATTAAGACTGTCGGGGATGCTTGCTGAGGAATATATGTATACTCTGCTAGGGAATATTAAGATCTTCTGGGGATACCCAACTTTTCCAGGACTGATAGTAGACCAACTCTGCTCTGGGGGGAGAGTATTCCTGACTTGCTGGGGATACTATGCCTTTTTTAGGGCTGATGGGAGGCCGACTCTGCTTGGGGAGAGTATTTCTGAATCTTGTCTTACTCTACGGGGAGTGAAGGTATCTTGGTCATGTTCTTCAGCTGAATTTACCTTGGTACCTCGGCGGACAGAGCAACTAGATCGCTTAGACAATTCTTATTGCCCTTGTTTCTGATGTCACCTGTAATTAGTCCTTTGTTTCGCATGCAAATATTTGTGATCAGCAATTAATGTCAAATGCATATATCAAAAATAAACATTGGACGTTCTTTGCAAAACAAAACAGATAAAGGAAAAACAATTGGCAATTTGTCTGGAAAATGAACTTGTATTGATTTTGAAGTTTTCCTGTAAATAAGCGCTTTTGTACAAGAGGCTGACGTCCTAGTAAGAGAACACCGCCGAACAAAATAGAGTTTATACAATTTGTGAAAAGAAACAAAACAGCTATGTGAAAAATCCCACTGGGTTCCAACTCTGCTATCGCCTTTATGTCTTCAAGCGTCTCATCACTTTGCTGCTTAGTTGGAGATGAAGCTGATTGATTGATGTTGTCTGAACCTGATAGTTGATACTGAAGTCCGGATGCGAGGTGATCCAATGAGACGTAGTATTACGCTTATCCCTAACTTTTTCCTGGACCGCCCTTTCGGGTTTTCAGTCCACCGGGATACCCATTTTTGCCCAAGCCGCCTTTTTAGGTTTTCGACTTGCCGGGTGTACAAATTTTTTTATTTTCATCCCTTATTTTTGCCCGAACCCTTTTGGTTCGCCGGGAAGCCCTTATTTTTGCCTAGGCCTGTCGACCTAGCAGGTCTTTAATCATGCGTAGTATCTTTTTACTATGTCTGCATTGGCGGGGTGAGGAAGGTCATCACCATCCATGGTGGTTAGAATCATTGCACCTCCTGAGAATATGTTCTTAACCACAAATGGCCCTTCGTACGTGGGGGTCCATTTGCCCCTGGAATCACCTTGAGGTAGAATGATGCGCTTGATTACCAGGTCCCCGACTTGATACTCTTGTCGTCTGACTTTCTTGTTAAATGCCTTGATCATCCGTTTTTGGTACGTCTGACCATGACAAATAGCAGTGAGTCTCTTTTCGTTGATTAAGTTTAGTTGATCAAGCCGAGTCTGGATCCAGTCATCTTCACTTAAACCTGCATCCTTCATTATCCGGAGAGAGGGTATCTGGACTTCAATAGGCAAGACTGCCTCCATGCCATAGACCAAGGAAAAGGGAGTTGCCCCTATTGATGTCCGTGCTGAGGTACAGTACCCATGAAGAGCGAATGGTAACATCTCGTGCCAATCTTTGTAGGTCATTGTCATCTTCTGCACAATCTTCTTGATGTTCTTATTAGCTGCTTCTACGGCCTCATTCATCTTCGGCCGGTAAGGAGAAGAGTTGTGGTGCTGTATCTTGAATTGCTCGCAGAGCTCAGTGATCATCTTGTTGTTAAGATTGGTACCATTATCTGTAATGATCCTCTCTGGTACACCGTATCGACAAATCAGGTTATGCCGAATGAACCGTGCCACGACGTTCTTGGTTACGGTGACAAAGGAAGCTGCTTCAACCCACTTCGTAAAGTAATCAATCGCTACCAGGATGAAGCGATGCCCGTTGGATGCCGTAGGTCTGATCTCGCCGATCATATCAATGCCCCATATTGCAAAAGGCCAAGGTGTTGTCAAGACGTTCAAAGGAACTGGAGGAATATGCACCTTATCAGCATAGATCTTGCACTTGTGACATGTCCGAGAATGCTGATAACAGTCGGCTTCCATTGTTGACCAGTAATATCCTGCCCAAAGGATTTTCTTTGCCATGGTATGCCCACTGGAGTGAGTCCCGAAAGTACCTTCATGTAGCTCTGCCATGATCCTTTCTGCTTCAGTCTTATCCACACAACGCAGTAAGGTTGAATCATGGTTTCGTTTGTAGAGAATGTTGTTGCTGAGGAAGAACTTTGCCACGAACCTTCTCAGAAACTTCTTGTCATTAACAGATGTGCCCTTGGGGTATTCTTGAGCTTCGAGATACCTCTTTACTTCATGATACCACGACTTTTATGTTACCTCTTCGGTCTCAAGATCACAGCAATGTGCAGGTTCATCCAATTTCCAAATGATGATCCGGGGAGCCTCGTTGTCCCATTTGACTTTGAACATAGAAGACATCGTAGCCAGCGTGTCCGCCAACTGATTCTCCTCTCTTGGGAAGTGCTCAAAGGTTATCTCCTCGAAATGGGGAATCAACGTCAACACACACTCCTTGTAAGGAATAAGATTTGGGTGTTTCGTATCCCACTCGCCCTTGATCTGACTGATCACGAGAGCGGAATCTCTGAAGACACTCAGAAACTTGATCCTTAGGTCAATTGTAGCTCGAAGACCCATGATGCATGCTTCATACTCCACCATGTTGTTGGTGCAGTTGAAACATAGTCGGGCGGTAAGTGGAGTATGAGAGCCCTTAGGAGATATGATCACAACGCCAATACCATTACCCAAAGCGTTTGAGGCTCCGTCAAAGTGCATAGACCATCGGGATCCTTCCTCAGGTCCTTCATCCGGTCCAGGTATCTCGCAATCAGTTACTACCATGATATTCTCATTTGGAAATTCAAAGTTCATCGACTGGTAATCATCCACTGCCTGATGTGCCAAATGGTCTGCCAATACACTTCCCTTGATTGCTTTCTGAGTCGTGTACTGGATGTCATATTCAGTCAAGATCATCTGCCATCTCGTTATTCTTCCGGACAAGGCAGGCTTTTCGAAGATATACTTGATTGGATCCATTTTTGAAATCAGTAGAGTAGTGTGAGTCAACATATACTGTCTTAGCCGGCGAGCAGCCCATACCAAAGTGCAGCAAGTTTTCTCGAGCAGTGAGTATCGGGTCTCACAGTCGGTAAACTTTTTGCTAAGGTAATAAATAGCATGCTCTTTTCGGCCAGACTCGTCATGCTACCCCAGCACACACCCCATTGAACTGTCAAGTACTGTCAAGTATAAGATTAGAGGTCTCCCTTCAACCGGTGGCATAAGAATGGGTGGCTCTTGGAGATACTCTTTGATTCTTTCGAAAGCGGCCTGACATTCATCGTTCCAACGTACTACTTGATCTTTCTTCAGTAGCTTGAAGATTGGTTCACAGGTAGCAGTTAGATGCGATATGAATCGGGCAATGTAGTTCAGCCGTCCTAGAAAGCCTCTGACTTCTTTCTCTGTCTTGGGAACTGGCATCTCTTGTATGGCTTTCACTTTGGCAGGGTCCACTTGAATACCTTTGTCGCTCACGACGAAGCCCAGTAGTTTTCCAGATCTCACCCCGAAGGTGCACTTGTTCGGGTTCAACCTCAGCTTGTACAACTTCAACCGGTCAAACAGCTTCTGTAGATGGTCAAGGTGTTCCTCCTCAGTTTGGGACCTTGCAATCATATCGTCGACGTATACTTCGATCTCATGATGGATCATGTCATGAAACAAAGCAACCATGGCACGTTGGTACGTTGCCCCAACATTTTTCAACCCAAAAGGCATGACCTTGTAGCAAAAGGTGCCCCACTGAGTAACAAAAGTGGTCTTCTCCATGTCTTCAGGAGCCATCTTGATTTGATTATATCCGGAGAAACCGTCCATGAAGGAGAATACCTTATGCTGAGCAGTGTTGTCTACCAGAACGTTGATGTGAGGCAGAGGGAAGTCATCCTTAGGGCTCGCCCTGTTCAGATCTCTGTAATCAACATACATTCTTACCTTACCATCTTTCTTCGGTACTGGAACCACGTTGGCAACCCACTGAGGGTAAGAAGTTACTGCTAGAAAACCGGCGTCGAATTGTTTCATAACCTCAGCTTTGATTTTCTCGGACACCTCTGGACGCATACGGCGGACCTTCTGTTTTATCGGAGGGCATTCTTCCTTGGTAGGCAGGTGATGAACCACAATATCAGTATCCAGCCCAGGCATATCTTCGTAATACCAGGCAAAGATTTCCACGTAGTCATGCATCATCTTAATCAACCGTTGTTTCATACTGAGCTCCAGATTGGCACCAATCTTGACTTCCTTTTTGTCTGTCTCAGTACCCAGATTTACCGTTTCCACTGGCTCTTCATGCGGTTGAATGACCCTCTCTTCCTGGAGTAGTAGTCTTGCAAGCTCACCAGGCACTTCACAATCATCTTCACCTTCGTCTTCGGCTAAGTTGATCGGATTTTCGAAGTCATAACTAGCAGTAGCAGAGTCGTTACCAGTGGGATCCAGAGTGGATTGGAACCTGTATATGTGAGTGTGTGTAAATAGCTGTTTTGCAATATATAATAAAGAAAGACAAGGAGCGCAAGATTTGAAATGCAAAAACGTCCAATGCTTTTATTAATGATATATGAAAATGACACACAAAAGCCCTCACAAATGAAGCCACGGTGCCCCGGGTAAGACACCGGGCCATAAAGTTTCAAATTATTGTCTGTTACAAATTTAAAACAAAGGAGTTCATTACTGAGTGACAAAAGTAATAGGTATGAAGTCTTTCGCAATCCAGTTGCTTGGTCCATCGTTGGTCGTTGGGTAGATCCAGCTATCGAATTCAGATTCCTCCACGTCGTCCTCAATGGCATTTACCCCTGAGTTGCTGATGAATACAGGAGGTCTTCCAATCTTTGCCTTACGAACAACCCTTTGAGCTTCTGCAGTGAAACCCAAACCAAATCTGTCAGTCTTCGGAGTGAAATCAGGAAGTCGGCCCCAGTTTGCACACTCACCCTTCTCAACCACAGCCCGGGCATCCTTTAAGGAAGCCATCTTCAAAGGAGAATCTTCAATCACAGTTTCAGCTGACGCCATTGTCTGAGGCACCTCTTCAAAGTGTTGAAATGGAGTCTCAATGAACTCCCCATCCATTTCTATGTACCGGAACGAGTTAAGGTGGCTGACCATGTATTCTTCCTCCCCCTGAACTGTCACAATCTTCCCTCTGACCGGGTATTTCAGCTTCTGATGGAGTGTAGAGGTCACAGCTCCAGCCTTGTGGATCCAAGGACGACCCAGCAGACAAGAATAGGATGGTCGGATGTCCATCACATAGAAGGTAGAATCAAAGACCTGAGAACCAACTCTGATTGGAATATCAACCTCACCATGTACCATCCTCTTAGACCCGTCAAAGGCCCGGACAACAATGTTACTTGGCTTTAGCTCCAAACCCTCGTAATCCAACCTGTCTAGAGCTTTCTTGGGCAATACATTCAATGAGGAACCAGTGTCAACCAACACATGTGCAAGAGTAGTGCCCCTGCATTCAGTGGAGACATGCAGGGCATTGTTATGGTTCTTCCCTTTGGCAGTCAGATCAGCGTCGGAGAAACCCAAACCATTATCAGCAGTTAAGTTGGCCACACAATCGGTGAACTGATCAGCTGACGTTTCTTGTGGCACGTGGGTCGTCTTCAGGAAGGTAATCAGAGCCTTGGCATGGGCCTCTGAACACAACAACAGTGATAGCATAGAAATCTTTGATGGGGTGTGCCCCAGCTGCTCAACTACATTAAAATCACTCTTCTTGATAATCTTAAGGATCTCTTCCATCTCCTGCTTGGAAGCTTCAACAGTGGTTGTCTTCGGTGCCTCCATCTGGGCAGGCATATCAGTAGCGATCCCTTTGCCCCGAGCATCAGATGACTCGGCAGCAGGGGTAGAAATAGGAACTTGATCAGGAAGGGAAGTAGGCACACTTGCAGGTGTGATAACAATAGGTCTCTGGATAGTTGGTGGCGCAATATCTGGTGAGAAAAGTCTGCCACTGCGGGTGACTTTAGCAGGCCCGGTGATGTTGCTGATGCCGGTACTAGTATCAAACTCTTGTTTTACTCCAAGAACATAAACATCTGCCCTATAGTGCCACGGGACAGCTTTGTCAGACGTATAGGGAATAGGCCCCGGAACTGTGATGATTATGGGAGCAATCTTCTGAGCAGGCATGATTTTGATAGGCTTCCTTGGGGGAGCCTTGGGATAATTATTGAAAATGGTGACAATGGACACTTCTTCAGTAGGGGTAGCAGGAAAAACAATCTTCTCAAACAAGATCTCTTTGTTATCCATCAGGTTTTGGACGCCTGACTTCCACAAAGGACAACCAGCAGGTGAAACAGAACACAAGTGGCAACCTTTACTACATCCCGAAAATAAACCGGCTAGCAACAGGTTCCCCTTGACAGTCAACAACAGAGTAACAATATCATCCACAGAGGCTACATACAGGTCTTCCTCTCCAGCATTCACTCCATGCTTGGGCATCGGAGCCGTCACAACATTGGGCCTTTCGGGTGCCTCGAACTCTATTTATTTAGCATCAATAAGGTCCTGGACCTTATTCTTCAGAGCCCAACAATCATCCGTAGTATGCCCCGGGCTATCAGAGTGATAAGCGCAACGGGCGTTAGGATTGTACTTTGGAGATGTTGTGTTTACAACCTTCGGAGCTTCTTTTATAGTTACCAGATTGGTTGTCAGTAGTTGCAGCAATATCTAGGACAAGGTCATACTGAGTCGAGTGAACTACCTTCTAGGTCTCTCACCCCTTTGTTGGTTATGATGCTAAGGAGCAGCAACATGCTTTGAAATAACCACCGCGTTGACAGCTTGGCGGCGTTCCGGTTTATTCTGTCTCCTTGAACCGTAGACAGCACTAGATTCCTTCTTGAACGGCTTATTTTCAGTACTCGAGGAGGTACCTTTTTGTATCTTCCCAGACTTGATACCAGCTTCTATCCTCTCACCAATCAAGATAAGGTCTGTAAACCCAGCAGAAGAATTTCCAATCAAATGGTTGAAGAATGGACCAGACAAGGTCCCCAAGAACATATCAACAAGCTCACGGTCAGTCAAAGGTGGATGCACCCTTCCAGCCAGGTCTCTCCACTTTTGAGCATACTCCTTAAATCCTTCACCCGTCCCTAGTGACATACCCTGGAGTTGGGTACGCGTAGGAGCGAGGTCAGAATTGTACTGATACTGCTTATAGAACGCAGTAGCCAAATCCTCCCAGTTACGAATACTAGCTCCATCCAGCTGATAGAACCATTCGAGTTGAGTCCCTGAAAGATTGTCCTGGAAGAAATGGATCCATAAATTCTTGTCTGCAGTGTACGGTTGGATCTTCCTTACATACGACCGGGGGTGCAACTTAGGACAGGAAGCTCCATCGTACTTTGCAAAAGCAGGTGCCTTGAACTTGTGGGGGATCACCATCCCAGAGGATAAGCCTAGGTCTCCAAAGTCCAACCCGGGCGGATGTTGAATCTCCATAGCACTTAAGCGGTCCTCCAGCTATTTGTACCTGTCCTCAGCAGGAGGGTACTGTTCATCATTATAATCCGTCTCGTTGTCGGAGACCACGGGTCTAGGAACCCTTCTCTCCTGTGGACTGTCCTTCCCTACAGAGGAAGTAGTCAGATCAACCTCATTTTGTAGTCCATTCCCAAATCTGCGTCCAGTATTGAACAAGACAGTCCTCTTCTTCTTCTTCTTCTTCTTCTTCAGAATCAGAGTCTTCAACTTCTGTTGACCCTGGGCTAGGCTCATAACCAACTCTTGGAACTGGGCATTCTGGGCCTGGAGGGCCTTGATAGCTTGTTCAGTAGTAGGTTCAGAAGACATGATGATTGCTGAAATAAACAGCGAAGAAGATAAGTGACCTGTAAAAAAGGGGTACCTGTTATGCATATGATGAAATGAGATGCGCATGATTTATGTTTTCAAAGACAATCGGGATTCAACTTTGTAGACAAAAAGGAAACACACTTTATTAGATTCAACTTTAGAATTTAAATTGTTCAACAAATTTCCCTTAGGCGTTACAATAATGAAAACTGAAAAGTAAATAAAAGCTGTAAAAGAAACATCCAAGGCCCATCAGTGCTCCCATGGCCTCTTCTTCTCGGTGCGGATATAGTCATTCAGGATCCGCTCATTCTCCAATTGCTTTGTCAGCTTCTGGATTTTCTGTTCTTGTTCATTGAACCTTTCTCGATAAGAATCCCGTTCTTCCTGTAGTTGCGCCCAAGACCTCTTTAGTGTATCAACATCAGTGGGTATTTGAGGATGGAGAACAGTTGGAGGAACCCCGTCTCTATCAGGAACTTCGAGAATAATAGGCCTGACAGCTTTGTATGGCATACCTAAATTCTGAGCACGGATGCGGACCCATCTGAAGTAGGACTCCATGGGCAGAGAAGTCTTTGGTCCCAACTCATGTGGGTCAGCTTTGTGAATTCTGTCCCAAGCCCAGATGAATCTATGACGCAGCTCGTCACTATCTACCTGAAACTCAAAACTGATGTGAGGTATCAGCATCTCATGAGGCCCTGCTCTTCTGGCTCTCCCAAACTGACGGAGAGCTAAACATGGGTTATAAGAGATTCCTCCCTGGGTACCGATCAATGGAACATTAGGATACTCTCCGCAATGATCAATAACAGCCACCTCATCTAAACCTCTGAGAGTCCAAATGATGTATTTATCAGTGAGAGACATTAACCTATGAGCCCAGCCCCTTCCTTCTTTGCTCTTCAGCACGAACTTAGGGAGGTGCAAAATAAACCACCTCACTAATAAAGGAGCACAACACCACAAAGTTCCCCGTCTTCGGGCAGTATGAGCATAGAGTTGTTGCAGGATATCGCCCAAGAGAGTGGGTACAGGGTTCCGAGAGATGAAGATCCTTATGGCGTTGACATTAACAAAGGTATCAGGATTTGGAAACAATACTAGACCATAGATTAGGAGAGCCAAAATGTCTTCGTACGCCCTGAAGTCTAGGTCATTCCAGAAACTATTAGCTTTGCTAACCAGAAGCTTAGCCAAAAAGCCCTTAACTCCACTTCTAGTCTCCCAGTTAGCCATTACCTCTTCTTTGGTCAAAGGAAGGGCTGTAGCAATCTCCTCAGGCCTAAGAGTCTTTTCCCAACCAGTGAATGGAATCTGTTCCAAAACAGGGATACCAAGCAAATCAGAGAATTCTTCCAGGGTAGGGACCAGCTGGAAGTCTTGAAAGGTGAAGCAATGGTATAGGGGATCATAAAACTAGGCCAGGACGCTCATAAATTGTTGGTCCCACTTTGAAGTGACTAAACCGAGAAGAGAACCATGCCTCTTGATGAAGGAAGTAGTGTTTGGAATCCTATCAACCAATTCTTTAAGCAAATCAGGTGGTTGAACAAAGTTGAGCCGGATAGTATTCCTTCGCACAGGCATCATGATGTCCTACAAAACAGAGCAAAGATGAAACCCTCTTGTCTTTGAAATGGGTTAGTCCTTATGCAGGATGCATGCAATGTTATGATGGTATGATGTTATGATAAAGGCACACCACAAGTATTCACAAAAGGCAAACATGATAAGGCACACAAGTCACACAAGACAGCCCTTGGAGTTTAGGCCAGCATGAGGTTTAGGTACTACCCTCTTTTAGTTTCAGTTGGTTAAGACCTGTCCTAAAAATAGTAATCGGGTTCTAGAGGATCTCAATATCACTGACTACCCTCAATCGGTCATAACTCCAGCTTCGCAATCTTTTCTTGCGGCCGGAACCATCGTGAGAGTTTAGCCTCAATGAGTGTAGCATACTGCTACTGTTCTATGGCCAAGTTGGTCAATTTAAGGTTCTAAGGTCAGTTGGTGCTTAATGACTCCTCAGAAGACCCATATTCTCCTCGTTCCAACACAAGGGATATCAGTACAGACCAAGGTGTCACACCAACGTAGCTACTGCTTCACCTGTGTCGGTCTACGCCGGACAGGTCCCTCACAGTTTATTGCTACTTACCTAAAGGGTATTCCCCAGATCCGGGTTAGGATCTATAAAAAATTAAAGCATACAAGGCATACAATTGAAAACATAGAATGATCTAATCCTAAGGTACACCTCACTTATAATATATCCCCAGCAGAGTCGCCAGTTCTGTGATCGGTGGAAATAGAACTGACTGTTTTGAAATGCTGGTTCGCAAAATGTCGCGGTAAGCAAGAGTCGCCACTGTCTTTTATTTTCTCCAACAAGGAAAGGACAAAAGCACAACAAAATTCCTTTTCGAGATGTTTCTCGGTTCGGGAGGTAGATTATAGAAAGGGAAGGTGTTAGCACCCTTTCTATCAGTGGTTATCCACGGGCTCTTAGGTACTTGCTCACTATGTTTTCAAAAATGTTTGCTTTTCTTGTGTTTGTGGGTTTTGAAAAAAGTTTGTTTGAAAACTTCGTTTTGACTCTTGTATCAGTCCTCAAGAGTGTATGAAGTGTTTATTTGAAAACTTTTGTCAGAAAAGTGTAAGTGCGAAAAGTATTTTTTTTGTTTTGAAAGAGCAAGTACCTTAGAACCTCTACCTACTCAAAAGAAATTAAGCTGTGTAAATGTCCTTTAGACAGTACTATCCCACTATTGAGAAGTAGGTAGCACCGTCGTTGGAGTTATTCGGGTCAATTCGATTATAGGGACATGTGGTCACCAAAGCAATAGTAGGACGCCTTAGCGGTAACCCTAATGTCCTAGATCATTTTTTATCGAGGCAACCATTTCGAGGCAACTTGGATCTTTAGACAGGAGGGCAACCTCTAAAACACCCTATACTCAATGACCACGTCGAGGCAACCAAGTGAGGCGTACCCTAGGAGTGGCATGTGCGAGTGTGTCAGGATTCAGTTAATATTATCTTTGCACATGTTATGGTGAGCTACGATTGGTTTTAATTTCAAACAAGTCTTGTCATGCATAGCCTATTTAACATACATCTAGCAGTTTAAGTATTTGCGGAAAGTAAATTGCAGAAAGTAAAGCTACGCTATTACAAGGCGTCGGGTATTTACATCGCCAAAAACAAACCCTTGAAAAGTAAATCGCGGGAATTCAAATGAAAGCGATAAAGAGTCCTAATTAACACTATTACATTCCCGGAGCAATTACATAAATATGATCAAAAATAATATGCGCGAAATAAAATTGCATCGGAGAAGTCCTTAGGGTTTTGACCCTTTTTGAGAAAAGAATGAATTTTTGGTTATTTTGCATTTAATTAAATTAATCCTAAAACTAAATAATTAATTAATTAAAAGAAAAAAAGTATTTTTTAGTTTTTTAATGTCTTAAGGAAAATAAAAATAGAAGAAATTAAAAGTTGTCAAAACCTAATTCTACAAGGATTTTATTTATTGCAAAAAAAAAATTTAAAGTTAACCTAATTAAAATTAAGTTAGTTAATTAGTATTTATTTACAAAAATAATAAATTAGAGGTGAAATTAATAAATAATAATATTTTAGTTTTCTGAATTTATTATGAAAATAATTAATTATGTTAATTAAATAATAATAATAATAATTAATAAAAAGATTAAATGAAAAAATGTAAAAGAAAAGAAAAAAAGAATGAAGGTGTTGGCCCAATAAGGAGGTAAGTTAGCAATTTTCAAGCCCATTTGCACACAAGCCTGTTTGACTTCTGAGATCGTCCACATGTGCATTGACTGGGAGTATCATGGTCCTTCATCTTTGGCCTTCAGATTTGCTTTGCAAGCTACTTGGCGTGTGGACAATTGAGATGCATGGTAGACTACAAGGCATAAGGCATACTGGATAAGCTGCAAGAAAATAACAATAATAATTTTGGGGGACCTGGGATTCGAACCCAGGTCCCAATGATCAATACTCCAATGCCTTAACCACTCCAACTGCACGCTTTATTCGTTAGTAAAAGAAAAATCAATTATCATATTAACAAACACACAAATATGCTGTAACACAAAAACACGCGCGCCCTTTTTTGAACTGACCAATAGTATACCAACAGCTCATCATCTTCTTCCTTCGCCTGCATAAAAACACATTAGATAGCGGGGGTTTTTAACCCCCACTATATGACACGAGGAATAATAGCGATTAGGGTTGTGATTAATATAAATATTTCGCGAATAGTCCAATGTGTTCGTCTGATTCTCACGAATCCAACCATATGCCTTACAAGTCCTGATTTTTCTGGGTTTAGAAAGCCCCAATTTGAAAGCTTATGAACCCTAGAATTTGTCCATGGCAACTTTTGATTCTGTGCATTATAATTCAATTAAACTATGCCAATAGCTTCATGTGATCTCTAGCAACACAAAACAGACAAGAAATCATGTTAAATGCTTATGAATCATGAGTTACGATTATGAAAAAAAGGTGACAAACCGTCAAATTGTTTAGAGCAATTCTTGTAGCTTTAAGGCCTGGTTTTGATTGCAAAACGTCCATGAGAACTCCTGCAAGGTATTAGAATCCACAAAAGCCTTTGAATCGTGCTAGAATATAGAAGTCAGTTTTACAATTTTCTTGAATTTTTTCAATATGGTTATGGCTTTGTTTGCAGCTTGTTCACGTGTGCATGATCAGGGTTAGCTTGCATATTTATAGAGGAATGGAATTAGGTCAAGTCTTTGAGTAAAAATCCATGGAATGATGATTTGAATATTTGATTGGAAATCATATATTTTTGAATCTTCATGATTGGAAAAAGTTGCCAAATTTGGAGAAATTGCATCTTTGACTTGGTGCACGAAATTGCCAGCCTTTTTAGGTCATTCTTGCTTCACAAAAAGATTGAAAAACCATATCTTTATATTTTCCTACAATTTAAATTAATTAAATGAATTAATATTAATAAAAAATCCAATTAATTAATAAAAAATAAGAAAATAAATTCATTAGGCTTGATGGGTCGTGCATAGGCCATGGATAAAGTTTCAAGAAGAAATTTGAGGCCCATTAGCAAAAACAAGATGTTTTGAGCAAAGTTGACTTTTGCAAATTCACAAAAATTTCCCAACTTCTCCAATGCATATCTTGCTCAATTTTGATCATATGAACATGTTCTTGGACATTTTGGAAAGGTCTTAAAGTCCTCTAACCAATTCCTTTGGTCCCATGTCATTTGGATTTACCAATCTCAAGTTATGGTCTTTGACTTAAAGTGCATTTTTGTTGACTTTTGAAATTGACCTATAATGTAGAAATTGATAACTTTTTGTGAGAGCCTTTCTTGTACTTGGAGTGTGAAGATGGATTGTAGTAAATCACATCCTCTTAAAAATGAGCATTGAATGGAATTTTTTGATAAACCATGAAAAAGTCATGCCCTGGTCAAGATACAGTTGACTTTTTTGTTGTCCAAAAATAGTAACTTTTTGCATCTTGATGATTTTTGAGCCATCCTTGTGGAATCATGATCAAGACTTGATCAAATGATGATTGTGGACTCAAAATAAGATGTTGACCAAAAATTCTGACTTTTGACTACAAAATGACCATTTTGCCCCTGCAGTTGACTGTGGATCAAATAGGGCTTTTGACTATGCAACTTGGGACTGTGAGTCTTGAAACTTGACATGTAGGTGCTTGAGAATGTATATGGGCCTATGAGACTTGATTGAGCCATTGAGAACCTCAAATTCCTTGAAAGAACCAAAACCCTAATTTCAGCTGGCTTAGGAGGTGGTTTGACTGTGCAACCTCTTGAGCAATCTTGAACCATTTGAAGATGATTTCTTGACAAACCTTGAGGAATATGGGAGGGCAAATTTTGGGGTACAACAATCATCCCCAGCGGAAACGAAGAACTCTACTCTTCAACATCGGCCCAGGATTTAACAAGCTCCCGGCATTCGTCAAGGATTTATTTTCCCAGACGAAAATACATTCATAAACATATCACATCTCATACCTCCTATTTACATACATGATAAAGTGCATACGGCACGATCTCATTTATTTTTGAGAACATCATGACATCATGCATTTCATACATCATGACATTGCATACAACTAATATTTTGCCTTTTCAGGAAAAGGTCAATCCAAAGATGATTACCATCAACCTTTGAAGTTCCAGATCAACACTTGTAACTAGCCAGGAAATATCTGTGGACGACTGATTGTAGATCTATACCTGAAACCAGACAGGAAAGTTATCTACATAAATAGATTGAAGATCAACACCTGAAACCAGACAGGAAAACTATCTTTCTCTCTCAGGTCAGAGATTAATACTTGAAACCAGACAAGAAAACTATCTCATCGACCAACCCCTCTTAAGTTCCAGATCAACACCTGTAACTAGCCAGGAAATATCTGTGGACGACGGATTATAGGCTAACACCTGAAACCAGACAGGAAAACCACCTATATGAACTAAATTGTAGATCTATACCTGTAACTAGCCAGGAAAGCTATCTACATGAAAAGACTGAAGATCAACACCTGTAACAGGCCAGGAAACCATCTTTCTCTCTCAGGTCAGAGATTAATACCTGAAACCAGACAGGAAAACTATCTCATTGGCCAGCCTTCTTAAGTTCCAGATCAACACCTGTAACTAGCCAGGAAATATCTGTGGACGACTGATTGTAGATCTATACCTAAAACCAGACAGGAAAGTTATCTACATTAAAGAGATTGAAGATCAATACCTGAAACCAGACAGGAAAACTACCATTCTTTCTCAAGTCAGAGATTAATACCTGAAACCAGACAGGAAATTATCTCATCGGTAGACATTCTTAAGTTCCGGATCAACACCTGTAACTAGCCAGGAAATATCTGTGGACGACGGATTATAGGTTAACACCTGAAACCAGACAGGAAAACCACCTATATGAACTAAATTGTAGATCTATACCTGAAACCAGACAGGAAAGTTATCTACATTGAAGAGATTGAAGATTAATACCTGTAGCAAGCCAGGAAAACTATCTTTCTTTCTCAGGTCAGAGATTAATACCTGAAACCAGACAGGACAACTATCTCATCAGCCAGCCTTCTTAAGTTCCGGATCAATACCTGTAGCAAGCCAGGAAATATCTGTGGACGATGGATTGTAGATTAATACCTGAAACCAGACATGACAACTATCTACTTGACCATCATGAAGTAACCCTACACCGGTTCCTTCTCTTCCAAGATGCAGTTTTACACGGACTCATCGTCAGGCAACCCTACGCAGGTTCCTTCTTTCGACCTACCAAGTTACAATTCAACAAACAGTTCCAGATGGCATCTATAAGCCCATCCCCGACAAGATTCTGTCACATCTCCAGATGGCATCTATAAGCCCATCCTCCTATCCATCATCTTTCCAAATGGCATATGTAAGCCCATTCCTGACATCACATTGCTGATACTACACTATGCGAGTGCAAATTTCTGGTCACTTTAGTGTTCAATCATCTTCCACCTTTGGATCACGAAAGGCACGCCAGCCAATCTACATCCTCAGGTTTAAGAAGATTGAACAGGGGCAACTGTTGTACCCCAAAATTTTCCCTCCCATATTCCTCAAGATATGACATTCAAATTACTCAAGATGGCTCAAGAGGTAGACAGTCAAATCACCTCCTAAGACAGCTGAAATTAGGGTTTTAGTTCTTTCAATGAATTTGGGGTTTTCAATGGTTCAATCAAGTCTCATAGGCCTATATACATTCTCAATCACCTACATGCCAAGTTTCAAGACTCACAGTATCAATTTGCACAGTTAAAAGCTCCATTTGATCCACAGTCAACTACAGGGGCAAAATGGTCATTTTGCAATCAAAAGGCAGAACTTTTGGTCAACATCTTATTTTGAGTCCACAATCATCATTTGATCAAGTCTTGATCATGATTCCACAAGGATAGCTCAAAAATCATCAAGGATGCAAAAGTTACTATTTTTGGACAGCAGAAAAGTCAACTGTATCTTGACCAGGGCATAACTTTTTCATGGTTGATCAGAAAAATTCCATCCAATGCTCATTTTGAATAGGATGACATTTCCGATTTTTTTTTATTAATAACCATGTATTAAAAAAATATTTCGCAAATAACCGGGTTTCGGAAAAAATTACGCAAATAACCATGTTTCAGATGGCTCCACAAAGGAGGAGCCATCTCAATTGGCGCATGCACCTAGGGTTTTGCCCTAGGCGCCATCTCACTTGGCGCCTCCCTTGTCTTTTAGCCAAGTGAGATGGCGCATGCTCCTTAAAAATGAGAGGAGGCGCCATCTCACTTGGCGCCTAGGGCAAAACTAGGGTTTTTTGCTGTTTTATAAATAATTCGTCCGTTTCTTTGAAATTTCTCACACTTTCTCGCACTGTATTTTTATTTTGTACTCCCTTATTTACGTAATGACGTCGCCTATGATTTTTAGCAGAGATGGTTACGTTATATTCTCCGCCACGAAACCTGCGATGAAAATGAAATTCTGGCACATTCACTCCATGGAGCGTCTGAAGAGGGAGTTGATGCGGTGGCTAGATGGAGACATCGCCGAGGGGGAAAAATTCGAAGGATCCAGCGAAAACGAACAACAACCTCGCATGCGACAGGAAGACCTAATGTGTGGTTGGAGGAAGTCAAAACAGACAGTGATGTAATGCTGATGATGCATGGGTCAGATGAAATTGTGTTAACAGTTGTAATTTCCTAGATTGAATATCGTTAATCATTGTTGTACGCGAAAACCCTAATGTAATTTCCTATATTGAATTTATTAAATTGTGTTAACAGTTTTATTAACGGAAAACCCAGAATGTTTACAACACAAATATTGGAAAGATTTATTGTATTACAAAATTTATGTGGTCGAGCCAGACGCCCGATTCGGACAGTTTTTGTGATTGTGTCCGACCTGACGGCATAAACCACACTTTCTTTCCAACCTGTCAAGATCGTCCATTTCTGTTGTGATGCACCTGCTTTTGGGACGACCCTTCTTGTTCCTTCGCATTTGGTCATTGTGCCAAACTATATCGCCGTTGTATTCAGGCCAATAGTCCGGTTTTGCCACCAAAGGAAAGTTGTTGTTGTAAACAGTGAGCAACGTTTCAGATTTATAAACGTTTGAGAGCAGTTGAAGCGCGTCTTGATGGGTATGAGCACAAGCGGCAATGACATGAGAGCAAGGCATACAAAAAGCTTGAAACCTGCCACAATCGCACCATTGAGAAGGTAAAATGACCCTGTATTCTTGTCTTGCCAGGCCTTCATTGTGGTCGATTGTCTCTTTCACAATGAAGTTGTGGCTATGGCGGTCAAACCGTGTAACCATGTGAGTGTTGGCTTTAGCACTTTCAGCCTTAATGTATTTCATACAGCTTTCACTCCATAGTTGTCCTGATTGCAAGATCGCATACCACATTTCACCTCTTTTGGAAAATAACGCAGCCATCCTAAAATACGTGGATTTCACCAAGGCAGTGATGGGGAGGTTTCGTATGCCCTTGAATACCCCATTCATTGATTCAATAAGATTTGTTGTCATATGCCCCCATCTTTGGCCATTGTCGTATGACCTAGTCCACTTTTCGACCGATATATTGTCGATCCACGTACCGGCTTCTGGGTTAGACAAACGGATCTCGTTGCGGTAATATTTGAATGTGGGCTGTGTCAGTGCGTATCCCGCATTCATCACCGCTTTCCTCAATGTTTTGTCCTTGACCTCCCTCGAGAAATTCTGGACGATATGCCTTACGCAATAGACATGCATAGAAGGAGGGTCATGCCAACCATTTGCTGGATTATTATAGGCACTTTCAATGGAGGCATGTCTGTCCGAGATCAAACAGAGATCTGGTTGAGGAGCCACGTGTGTACGAAGATTTTTTAGGAAAAAGCTCCAAGCACCACCGGTCTCCCCCTCGACAAGGGCAAACGCAACGAGGAAAATGTTATTGTTGCCATCTTGTGCAACTGCCATCAAAAGCGTGCCTTTGTACTTCCCATACAACCAAGTCCCGTCAATTTGTAGAATTGGTTTGCATGATGCAAACCCTGTGATGCATGGTTGAAATACCCAAAACACGCGACTGAATATTCCGTTGCCATGCAGTAGACTACCATCTTGGGCGTACGCTGGCAATGTTTCCAGAACATAAACACTACCTAGAGAATATGTCTTGAGTGCATTTAGGTAGCGGGGAAGTTCTCGGTATGACTCCTCCCAGTTTCCGTACACCCTTTCAATTGCCTTAGTCTTTGCTAACCACGCCTTACGGTAAGACGGAGTGTAGTTAAAAACCGTGGTGATGTGGGAGATGATTGTTTTCACCTTCAAAGAAGGGTCGTTGCTGACCAGGGGTAGGATTTCTTGACAGATTAGATCATGGTTGAGTTTTCGGTGGTCTTGTGATTGAGTGGAACTTACACAAGTATGGGTAGTCATGGAACCTATGACCCAGCAGTCACCCCTTAGTCTGTATGATGCGGTCAGCTTGAACATACAGTCAGGGTGGACACACTTGATCTTGTACCTTTCCGGGTTTACACGATCCACCTTATAATCAACCGAGTTGAGCATGTGAAATTTTTTGATGGCCCTTATGCATTCCTCTCTGTTACGAAACTTGTCCTTCTCTTTTAAATTTTCATCCGACTGCATATACGGTTGGAAAAACAAGTCCGTAGAAGGTTCATCTCCGCCCATGTTGAAGTTTGTCATGTGCGTAGGTGGTGTGTAGATTTTGTCAGTAGGAATACTTGGGATGCCATCATCGTCAGAATCGTCGTTCACCATTTCATCAAACTCTAACTCATTATCTTCTTCTTCATCATCAACTGCATCCACCTCATCTTGCTCATTCTCCAAAGGATCAACCTCCTGTGTCACCAGAGGCTCTACCTCCTGTGTCACCGGAGGCTCTTGAAGCAAAACGTACAACTTAATAGAGTCGTTTCCAGAATAGACATGGCTGGAAATCATGTTCTGGAAATCCTCGTCATCTTGAACTTCAACCTTATAAAAAATAACTTGGTTGTTTCCAAAAAAGACTGGACTTTGATAAAATATCTGGGATACCGGGCCTCGTTCAAGTTTGGCCTCCAATCTTTTCTTAAAGTACGAGAAATTTGCTTTCCCGTTTAAGAGAAATCGAACATTGTCGATGTTTCTAAACAAAAACCCAACTGTGGGACACATGTATGTCTCACCGTTGAAATGTGCTTTGACAACAAATTATGGTGAAGAGGCCATTGTGTAGAATTGTTTTAAGGTTTGAAGGTTGGAATGTTTTAGGTTTATTGATTGTATGAAGGTATGAATGCTGGAATGTTTGAAGGTTAGATGACTGATTCGAAGGTTGGAAAATTTTACAGATTATGTGAATGAATGTTATGTTCAACGTAAGGCAAAAAATTTCAATTAAGTAAGGGATGCAACCCCCCAAGGCTGCCAATAATATTACATGCAATAATGAAACCCTATAGCCTGCCACCTATCCTGGCCCTATTCTGCATGCAACAAAGAAAGGAATCCCAAAGGCTGTCACGTAGCCTGAGCCAATGCTGTAAGAAGTGACACCTCTTATTCGCCAAATGGGGTGGAGACACCATTAATTTTTGTACTCTTTCGCCAAGTGAGATGGCGCCTCCCTTACTGTCCAATCGTGATACATGCATGGGCTTATGAAGCCACCTAGCCTGCCACCTATCCTGGCCCTATTCTGCACACATAAATGTTTTGTGTAAGACTCCACCCATCAACTCCAATGGCCTTGCATGCAAAAAAGAAAGGAATCCCAAAGGCTGTCACGTAGCCTGAGCCAATGCTGTAAGAAGTGACACCTCTTATTCGCCAAATGGGGTGGAGACACCATTAATTTTTGTACTCTTTCGCCAAGTGAGATGGCGCCTCCCTTACTGTCCAATCGTGATACATGCATGGGCTTATGAAGCCACCTAGCTTGCCACCTATCCAGGCCCTATTCTGCACACATAAATGTTTTGTGTAAGACTCCACCCATCAACTCCAATGGCCTTGCATGCAACAAAGAAAGGAATCCCAAAGGCTATCACGTAGCCTGAGCCAATGTTGTAAGAAGTGACACCTCTTATTCGCCAAATGGGGTGGCGACACCATTAATTTTTGTACTCTTTCGCCAAGTGAGATGGCGCCTCCCTTACTGTCCAATCGTGATACATGCACGGGCTTATGAAGCCACCTAGCCTGCCACCTATCCTGGCCCTATTCTGCACACATAAATGTTTTGTGTAAGACTCCACCCATCAACTCCAATGGCCTTGCATGCAACAAAGAAAGGAATCCCAAAGGCTGTCACGTAGCCTGAGCCAATGCTGTAAGAAGTGACACCTCTTATTCGCCAAATGGGGTGGCGACACCATTAATTTTTGTACTCTTTCGCCAAGTGAGATGGCGCCTCCCTTACTGTCCAATCGTGATACATGCATGGGCTTATGAAGCCACCTAGCTTACCACCTATCTTGGCCCTATTCTGCACACATAAATGTTTTGTGTAAGACTCCACCCATCAACTCTAATGGCCTTGCATGCAACAAAGAAAGGAATCCCAAAGGCTGTCACGTAGCCTGAGCCAATGCTGTAAGAAGTGACACCTCTTATTCTCCAAATGGGGTGGCGACACCATTCATTTTTGTACTCTTTCGCCAAGTGAGATGGCGCCTCCCTTACTGTCCAATCGTGATACATGCATGGGCTGCCACCTAGCCTGCAAGAGTGACACCTTACATTTTTTGTAAATGCATGCATGCATATGTGTAACACCCTAAGCATGCAAATGTGACACATCGCAGGCATGCAAGCACAAGCAACCACTACATCAAACTTATTTGCCTATAAATACATACCTTATGAAACATCTCTCACACCCACACAACTCTCACTCTCTGCTACGGAATATTTCTTAAGTCTATCATACTCTCTATTTCTTCCTAAGTCTTTCATACTCTCAAGCATTCTGAACAATGGCTCTTCTAACAATGGGCGATACTCACAGAGGCACAAGGGAAAACATTGCTGCATTTGTAAGTCTCTTCTTTGGTTATACATTTTTCATACTTCAAATAACGTGTTGTTCATCTTAATTAATCTTACACTTGTTTAATTATGATCTCAGGATACAAAAAGATTCAGAATCCGTTCGCACAACTACCTGGCTCCCGACCCATTTATCGTCCCTTATCTGGAATATGCAGGTTTTGGACATGTGATAAAGATCTCCAACTGCACCATTGACTCAAAATTCATTCTTGCAATGTTGGAGAGGTGGAGACCGGAGACCCATACATTTCACCTACCAATAGGTGAATGTACCATCACTCTCGAAGATGTGTACATGCTACTGGGCCTCCCTATCAACGGTAAGGCGGTGAACGGGTCGGTTCAACAACCCAACTCACAATGTGAAGAACTGTTGGGTAGGGACATGGTAGAAGGTGGTGGAGCAAGAGGGCAGGGAATACTACTCACTGACCTGAAACGGCATTATGCAAGTATGGAATTAAATGAAAATTCCTCAGAGAATGACCGAGTAGTAAAAGCCAGAACGTATCTTATGATACTTTTTGGTACATTTTTATTTCCCGAAAGTACGGGAAATAGTGTAAATTTCATGTACTTACATTTACTAACAAATTTTGAAAAAACTAGAAAATATAGTTGGGGTTCTGCAGTATTAGCCCACCTGTACAGTTCCTTGTGCAAAAACGCAGTCAAGGAAAAATGTACATTTTATGAGTGCGCATTTTTACTACAAGCCTGGGGTTGGTGGAGGATGGAGTCCTTAAACCCCATCAACAACAACACTTTTGGTTTCCCGTACGCAACAAAGTAAGTCATTAAGTTATAGCATTTATAACTATTCTGCTCTTTCCAAAATATATGCTAAAAATAACATGTTTCTCATTTCCTTTAGGTACTGCGTGAGGGGTATGGATTACGGCAAGAATCCCAGATTCAATGTCGCACTCTACCAGAATCTGTTGGATCACTTAGGCCCAGATGACGTACATCGTAGCTTTTAACTTTTGTTCATTTTAATTATTTATACATTACTTTTGCGCTTACCTGATTTAAATTTTATCGCAGTTCGTCTAGAGACCATATTTGGGTTTGGGCCATTCTCCAAACCCAGAGGATGCAGCAACTTGGACTGCAAAGACTGCACTCATTCGGTTCAACATTATGGAGATGCACCACAGCGACCGTGTGAAGATGCAGTTCGGAATGCATCAAGAGATACCAAGTGATCCAACAGATTTGTCCCCCTGGCATCTAAAAAGGGTCGACGCCCAGTGGGGTCTTACCAACTGGAAAGACTTTGCTCCAGAATGGTGTAAAATGTGGCAAAGGCGTCACCGCTACATCTTGCAATCCCCGGTTTTCCTTACTCAAGGTAACATGCGACACACTGATCAATATATGTCGTGGTACAGGTCGGTTAGTAACCCAGAAATGCACGTGTCTCATCCGAGGTACTTGGTTGACCCACGCACACAATGGGCACAACCCTCGATTCCCCATCAACAAACCCAAAATCCATCAACCTCAAACCAACCCCCAAGAAGAAACAGACCAACAAACACACAACCACATTCCCCACCACAACACAACTACAATCAAATGCCGTACTACCAACCACAATCACCGCCAAACTACCAATACCCAGATATGCCTCAAACCCAACCACAATACCATCCCCAATACCAGCACACCCACATACCCCAGACACAATTTCAGTCTTTCACATATCCCAATATGGCGCCCTCAACATCCAGCCTTAGCCCTGATATGGGAATGTCAGAAGATTATGACCAAGCCGACCAAACCTACCATCAACCACCATATCACCAAACAACCCAACATCCACAATACCAAACACCCCAAGATCCATTTCCTTTCTACCCCTCATACTCAGACGACCAATGCTACCGACCAACCATGGAACCCCACCCACCACCAACACGACCAAACTTTGAGGGTATGGGTAACCGACTGTACCAGAGCGGATCTTCGAGATATGGAGATCTTACTGATTTTATGGATTCGGATCGCATTGACTTCGCTGGGCCATCGACCTTGCCGCAGCAGGAAACGAGACGGCACCCAGCAAGAGAAAGGCGAGGACGGGGATGCGGAACCGGGGGTCATTACCGGGTTCTGGGGGATCACTGATGTATCTTTTTTTTTCCCAGTATTTTTTGTATCCATTTTTTTACTGTTCTTTTAATGTAAAACAGTTGAATGTAATTATTTTTTTTTAAATAAAAAATCCATTTTGTTGATCTCTGTCTAATAGGCAACACGCAGGAAAGAAAATTAAAAAAAAAATTTTTGCCCTAATTTTGTACATAGGCGCCATCTCACTTGGCTTAGGGCATGCCCTAAGCACTTAGGCGCCAAGTGAGATGGCGCCTCCCTTAAAAAAAGAGGTGCATGCGCCAATTGAGATGGCTCCTCCTTTGTGGAGCCATCTCAAACATGGTTATTTGCGTAATTTTTTCCGAAACCCGGTTATTTACGAAATATTATTTTAATACATGGTTATTAATAAAAAAAATTCGACATTTCCTACAATCCATCTTCACATTTCAAGTCCAATAAATTCTCTCACAAAAAGTTATCAATTTCTACATTATAGGTCTATTTCAAAAGTCAACAAAAGTGCACTTTAAGTCAAAGGCCATAATTTGAGATTGGTAAATCCAAATGACATGGGACAAAAGGCATTGGTTATAGGACTTCAAGACCTTTCCAAAATGTCCAAGAACATGGTCATATGATCAAAATTGAGTAAGTTGTGCATTGGAGAAGTTGGGAAATTTTCATGAATTTGCAAAAGTCAACTTTGCTCAAAACACCTTATTTTTGCTAATGGGCCTCAAATCTCTTCTTGAAACTTCATCCATGACTTATGCACGACCCATCAAGCTTAATGGAATTTATTTTCTTATTTTTATTAATTAATTGGATTTTTAACTAATATTAATTTATTTAATTAATTTAAATTGTAGGAAAATACAAAGATTTGATTTTTCAATCTTTTTGTGAAGCAAATATGGTCAAGATATGCTGGCAATTTCGTGCACCAAGTCAAAGATGCAAAATCTCCAAAATTGGCAACTTTGTTCAATCATGAAAATGCAAAAAGATTTGATTTTCAATCAAATATTCAATCATCATTGCAATGGATTTTTGTTCAAGATTTTGACCTAATTTCATTCCTCTATATATATGCAAGTAAACCCTAACTCATGGACGTGAAAAAAGCTGCAGAAAGACCATAGCCATATTGAGAAATTTCAAGAAAATTGCAAAACTGATTCTTGCGTTCCAGGCCAATTCAAGGCATTATATTGATTCAAACACGTTGCTGGAAGTGTCAGGAGTGATTTACAATCAAATTCACGCATTAAAGCTCACAGAATCATCACACACAGAACCACGGTTTGAAGCTTTTTTTCCAGAATCGTATTGTCTATTTCATGTGCATTTAACATATTTTCTTGATGGTTTTGTATTAATAGGAATCATACAAAGCTATTGGTATGGTTTAATTGAACTGAAACGCTATAAATCAAAAGTTGCCATGATAAATTTCTAGGGTTCTTAAGCTGTGAATTTGGGGCTTTACAATCCAGGCAAAATTAAGACTCCTAAGGCATATGACTGAATTCGTGAGGACCAGACGAACCTGACCAAACCCTCGCGAAACATTTATATAAATCATAGTTCTATTCGCTATTTTTCGCCAAAGTGTTTAGTGGGGGTTAAAAACCCCCGCTATCTGTTTATGTTTTGCAGGAACAAATGAAGAAGACGATGACGCGTTGATACCTTATTGGTCCTTTTAAAATCCACGCACTTTTTATTCTTTTCAGGCACCTTTATTTGTTTGTTAATATATTGATTATTTATTATCTTAATAACAACTAAGGCAAGTTGGTGGAGTGGTTGATACGTGTGCATATGAATACTGGGACCTGGGTTCGAATCCCAGGTCCCCCAAAATCTTTATTTCCTTTTCCTTTGAATATTCACGTGCAGGTTGCATAATGAGGTCCATCATATACCTCCAGTTATCAAAGTGCCAGATGTCTGCAAGCGTGGATCCAATGGCCAAAGGTGAATGATCATCATACCCCCAGTCAACCATGCGCATGAAGGAGCCAGAAAGTCAAACAGGCTTGAGCAATTGGGCTTCAAAATTTCTAACACACCTCCTGATTTGGGTCATCACCCCCACAAGTTTACTTCTTTTCTTTTAGTTTTCTTTCTTTTTTATTTCTTTTATTTATTATTATTATTATTATTTAATTAACATAATTAATTATTTTCATAATAAAAATCAGAAGACTAAAATATAATATTTATTATTATTATTATTATTTATTAATTTCACCTTTAATTTATTATTTTTGTAAATAAATACTAACAAATTAATTTAGTCTTTTTAAATTAGGTTAATTTCAATATTTTTTGCAGTAAATAAAATAAATTAGAATTAGGGTTTTTACTAACTTTTGACTATTTTTTATTTATTTCATTAAAACATAAAAAAACCAAAAATATTTCTTTTAATTAATTAATTAGTTTTAGGGTTAATTTAACTAATTGCAAAATAATAACAAACTTCTTTCTTTCTCAAAAAAGGGTCAAAACCCTAGAACTTCTCCGATTCAATTTTTTCGCGCGCATGTTTATTTTTTATTCATATTTTTGATCATATTTATGTAATTGCTCCGAGGATGTAATAACTTTAATTAGGGCTTTTTATTGCTTTCATTTATTTTCCGCAATTTACTTTTCAAGGGTTTGTTTTTGGCGATGTAAATACCCGACGCCTTGTAATAGCTTAGATTTACTTTCCGCAATTTATTTTCCACAATATTTAAACTGTTAGATGTATGTTAATTAGGCTATGCATGACAAGACTTATCTGAAATTAAAATCAACCCGTAGCTCACCATGACATGTACAAAGATAACTTAACTGAATCCTGACACACTCGCACATGCCACTCCTAGGGTACGCCTCACTTGGTTGCCTCGATGTGGTCATTGAGTATAAGGTGTTTTAGAGGTCGTCCTCTTGTCTAAAGATCCAGTTGCCTCGAAACGGTTGCCTCGGATAAAAACGATCTAAGACATTAGGGTTACCGCTAAGGCGTCCTACCATTTCTTTGGTGACCACAAGTCCCTATAATCGAATTGACCCGAAAACTCCAACGACGGTGCTACCTACTTCTCAATAGTGGGATAGTACTGTCTAAAGGACATTTACACAGCTTAATTTCTTTTGAGTAGGTAGAGGTTCTAAGGTACTTGCTCTTTCAAAACAAAAATACTTTTCACACTTACACTCTTCTGACAAAAGTTTTCAAACAAACACTTCATACACTCTTGAGGACAGATACAAGAGTTAAATCGAAGTTTTCAAACAAAACTTTTTTCAAAACCCACAAACACAAGAAAAGTAAAAATTTTGAAAACATAGTGAGCAAGTACCTAAGAGCCCGTGGTTAACCACGGATAGAAAGGGTGCTAACACCTTCCCTTTCTATAATCTACCTCCCGAACTGAGAAACATCTCGAAAAGGAATTTTGTTGTGCTTTTGTCCTTTCCTTGTTGGAGAAAATAAAAGACGATGGTGATTCTTGCTTACCGTGACATTTTGCTAAACGCAAACGCGAACCAGCATTCCAAAACAGTCAGTTCTATTTCCACCGATCACACCATCCTTTTAGACCCATCAAAGGCCCTGACTACAATGTTACTTGGTTTTAGCTCTAACCCTTCGCAATCCAACCGGTCTAGAGCTTTTTTGGGAAAGACGTTCAATAAGGAACCAGTATCAACCAACACATGTGCAAGAGTAGTGCCCCTACATTCAATGGAGACATACAGGGCATCGTTATGATTTTTCCCCTTAGCAGTCAAATCAGCGTCGGAGAAACCCAAACCATTATCAGCAGTCAAATTAGCCACACAATCTGTAAACTGATCAGCTGATGTCTCTTGTGGCATGTGGGCAGTCTTCAGGAAGGTAATCAGAGCCTTGGCATGGGCCTCTGTGCACATCAATAGTGACAACATAGAAATCTTGGATGAGGTTTGCCCCAGTTTCTCAACTACATTGTAATCACTCTTCTTAATAATCTTCAGAATCTCTTCCACCTCCTGTTTGGAAGCTTCAGCAGTAATTGTCTTCGGTGCCTCCATCTGGGCAGGCACACCAGTGGCGATCCCTTTTGCTCCGAGCATCAGATGACTCGGCGACAGGGGTAAGGATAGGAACTTGATCAGGAATAGTGGTAGGTACACTTGCAGGTGTAAGAACGATAGGTCTTCGGATAGTTGGTGGAACAATATCAGGTGAGAAAAGTCTACCGCTACGGGTGACTTTAGCAGGTCCAGTAATGTTGCTGACGCCAGTATCAGCATCCAACTCTTGCTGAACTCCAAGAACATAAACATCTGCCCCATAGTGCCAAGGGACAGTTTTGTCAGAGATGTAGGGGATGGGCCCCGGAACAGTGATGATTACAGGTGAGATCTTCGGAACAGATATAATTCTAACAGGCTTCCTCGAGGGAGCCTTGGAAGAATTGTCGAAAATGGTAATAATGGCAACTTCTTCAGAATGAATGGAAGGAACAACAATCTTCTCAAACAGGATCTCCTTATTATCCATCAGGTTTTGGATACCTGACTTCAGGAATGGGCAACCAGTAGGTAAAACAAAACACATATGGCAACCTTCACCACAGCCCGGAAATAAACCGGCTAGCAACAGGTTCTTCTTGAGTCATCAGAGGGGTAACAATGTCATCCACAGAAACTACAAACAAGTCTTCCTCTACAGCATTTACTCCATGTTTGGGCATTGGAGCAGTCACAACATTAGGCCTCTCCTATGCCTCGAACTCAATATCCATAGCATCAATTAAGTCTTGTATCTTGTTCTTTAATGCCCAACAACCATCTGTATTATGCCCCGGGCTATCGGAGTGATAAGTGCAGCGGGCGTTAGGATTATACCTCGGTGACGTCGTATTTGAATTCTTTGGGGGTTCCCTTAGAGTCACCAGATTAGTCTTCAGCAACTGTGGCAGAATCTGAGACAAGGTCATGCTGAGACGAGTGAATTGCCTCTTAGGTCTCTCGTGCTTTTGTTGATTATTATACTTAGGAGCACCAGTAGGTTTTGAAATAACAACCGCATTGACAGCTTGGCGGTGTTCAGGTCTACTCTGTCTTCTTGCACTATAGACAACACTGGACTCTTTCTTAAACGGCTTCTTCTCGGTGCTCGGTGAGGCACCCTTCTGTATCTTCCCAACCTTAATACCAGCTTCAATCCTCTCCCAGTTAAAATAAGATCTGTAAACCCAGCTGAAGAGCTTCCAATCAGATGGTTAAAGAATGAACCAGACAGGGTCCCCAAAAACATGTCAACAAGCTCACGATCAGCCAAAGGTGGTTGCACCCTTCCGGCAAGGTCTCTCCACTTCTGCGCATACTCTTTAAATCCTTCACCCGTTCCTATTGACATACCCTAGAGTTGGGTACGCGTAGGAGCGAGGTCGGAGTTATACTGATACTGCCTGTAGAATGCAGTAGCCAAATCTTCCCAGCTACGGATACTGGCTCCGTCCAACTGATAGAACCACTCAAGCTGAGTCCCTGAGAGACTGTCTTGAAAGAAATGGATCCATAAGTTCTTATCAGCAGTGTAAGGCTGGATCTTCCTCACATATGACCGGAGGTGCAACTTCGGACAGGAAACTCCGTCATATTTGGCAAAGGCAAGTGCCTTGAACTTATGGGGAATCACCACCCCAGATGATAGACCTAGATCTCCGAAGTCCAAACCGGGCACCTTCTGAATTTCCATAGTGCTCAACCGGTCTTCCAGTTATTTGTACTTATCCTCAGCAGGAGGATACTGCTCTTCATCGTAGTCTGTCTCGTTGTCGGAGACCACAGGGCTAGGAGCCCTCCTTTCTTGTGGACTATCTTTCCCTCCAGATGAGGTGGTCAGATCAACTTTATTCTGTAGCCCGTTTCCAAACCTGCGTCCAGTGTTGAACAGGATGGTCCTCTTCTTCTTCTTCTTTTTCTCCTTCAGAATCAAGGTCTTCAGGTCCTGCTGACCCTTAGCTAGATTCATGAACAGCTCTTGAAATTGGGCATTCTGGGCCTGGAGGCCTTGATAGCTTGCTCAGTTGAAGGTTCAGTAGACATGATGATTGCTGAAATAAACATTGAAGAAGATAAGAGACCTGTAAAAGGGTACCTGTTTATGAAGTGCATGGAATGAAATGCGTATGATTTATGATTTCAAAGACAATCAGGATTCAAATTTGTAAACAAGAAAGGAAACACACTTTATTAGATTTAAACTTCAAAATTTAAATTGTTCAACAAATTGCCCTTAAGGCATTACAAGAATGGAAATACTGAAAAGCAAATAAAAACTGTAAAGGAAATCATCAAAGGTCCATTAATGCTCCCATGGTCTCTTCTTCTCAGTGCGGACATAATCATTCAGGATCCGCTCGTTCTCCAATTTCCTAGTCAGCTTCTGGATCTTTTTCTCTTGCTCGTTAAACCTCTCTCTATAAGAATCCCGTTCATCCCTCAACTGCATCCAAGACCTCTTCAGTGCCCCAATGTCAGTAGGCATATAAGGGTGGAGAATGGTTGGAAGAACCCCGTCTTCATTAGCAACTTCAAGAGTGACAGGCCGGACAGCTTCATATGGCATACCTAACTTCTGGGCACGGATGCGGATCCATATGAAATATGGCTCCATTGGAAGAGAAGTCTTTGGGCCCAGCTCATGTGGATCTGATTGGTAAACTCTGTCCCAGGCCCTTATGAATCTACGACGTAGCTCGTCGCTATCTCCCTGAAAATCAAAGATGATATGAGGCACCAACATCTCATGAGGCCCTTCTCTTCTGGCTCTTCCAAACTGACGGAGAGCTAAGCATGGGTTGTAAGAAATTCCTCCATGGGTTCCTATCAACGGGACATTAGGATACTCTCCACAGCAATTAATAACAGTCACCTCATCCATACCTTTGAGAGTCCAGATAATGTCATTATGAGAAAGAGACATCACCCTATAAGCCCAGCCCATTCCTTCTTTGTTCTTCAGCACTGACTTAGGGAGGTGCGAAATAAACCACCTCGACAATAAAGGAGCACAGCACATCAAGGTTCCCCGCTTTCGGGCAGTACGAGTATATAGTTGATGAAGAATGTCACCCAAGAGAGTGGGTACATGATTCTGAGAGATGAAGATCTTTATGGCATTGATATCAACAAAAGTGTCAGGATTCAGAAACAATACCAAGCCATAAATCAGAAGAGCCAGAATATCCTCGAACTCCTTAAAGTCTAAGCTGTCCCAGAAGTAGTTAGCATTGCCAACCAAGAACTTAGTCAGAAAACCCTTAGCTCCACTTCTAGTCTCCCAGTTAGCCATTACCTCCTCTTTGGTCAAGTGAAGGGCTGCAGCAATTTCTTCAGGCCTAAGAGTCTTCTCCCAACCAGTAAACGGAGTCTGCTCCAAGACAGAAATACCAAGCAGCTCAGAGAACTCTTCTAGGGTAGGAACCAGCTGATAGTCTTGAAAAGTGAAGCAATGGTACAGCGGATCATAAAACTGGACCAGGACACTCATCATTTGTTCGTCCAATTTAGAGGTGACCAAACTGAGAAGAGAACCATGCCTCCTGATGAAGGAAGTAGTGTCAGGCATCTTGGCAACCAACTCTTTAAGCAAGGTAAGGACTTGGACAAAGTTGATCCGGATGGTATTCTTACGCATGGGCATCATGATGGCCTAAAAAACAGAGCAAAGATGAAACCCTCCTGTCTTTGAAATAGGTTAGTCCTTATGCAAGATGTGTGCAATGTTATGATGTCATGATGTCATGATAAAGGCACACCACAAGTATCCACAAAAAGCAAACATGGTAAAGTCACACAAGTCACACAAAAGAGCCCTTAGATTTCAGGCTGGCATGGAGCTTAGGTACTACCCTCTTTCAGTTCAGTTGGTTAAAACCTGTCCTAAAAATAGTAACCGGGTTCTAGAGGATCTCAATATCACTGACTACCCTCAATCGGTCATAATTCTAGTTTAGCAACCTTTTCTTGCAGCCGAAATCATCGCGAGAGTTTAGTCTCAATGAGTGTAGCATACTGCTACTGTTCTATGGCCAAGTTGGTCAATTTAAAGGTTCTAAGGTCAGTTGGTGCTTAATGACCCCTTAGAAGACCCATATTCTCCACGTTCCAACACAAGGGATATCGATACAGACTAAAGTGCCACACCAACGTAGCTACTGCTTCATCCGTATCGGTCTACGCTGTACAGATCCCTCCCAGTTTATTGCTACTTACCTTAAGGGTACCCCCAGATCCGGGTTAGGATCTATAGAACTCCGATACAAGCCCGCAAAATTAAAGCATACAAAGCATACAATTGAAAACATAATGATTTAATCCTAAGGTACACCTCACTTATAAAATCCCTAGCAGAGTCGCCAGTTCTGTGATCGGTGGGAATGAGAACTGACTGTTTTTAGAATGTTGGTTCGCGTTTGTTTTCGCAAAATGTCGCGGTGAGCAAGAGTCGCCACCGTCTTTTATTTTATCCAACAAGAAAAGGACAAAAGCACAGAAAAATTCCTTTTTGAGATATTTCTCGGGTTCGGGAGGTAGATTATAGAAAGGGAAGGTATTAGCACCCTTTCTATCCATGGTTATCCACGGGCTCTTAGGTACTTGCTCATTGTGTTTTCAAAAGTTTGCTTTTCTTTGTGTTTGTGGGTTTGAAAAGAGTTTTTGTTTTGAAGAGAGTGTGAGTGCGAAAAGTTTTATTTTGTTTTAAAAAGGAGCAAGTACTTAAGAACCATCTACCTACTCGAAAAAGGAATTAAACTGTGCAAATGTCCTTTAGATAGTACTATCCCACTATTGAGGAGTAGGTAGCACCGTCGTTGGAGTTTTCGGGTCAATTCGATTAAGGGACGTGTGGTCACGAAAGTAATGTTAGGACGCCTTAGCGGTAACCCTAATGTCTTAGATCATTTTTCCGAGGCAACTATGATCTTTGGACAAGAGGGCGACCTCTAAAACTTCCTATACTCAATGATCACGTTCGAAGGCAACCAAGTGAGGTGTATCCTAAGAGTGGCATGTGCGAGTGTGTCAATTCGGTTAATTTTTATCTGTACATGTCATGGGTGAGCTATTGTTGATTTTAAGTTAAAAATTGATCTTGTCATGCATTGCCTAATTATCAAACATCTAACAGTTAATGTTGTACGAAAATTAAATTGCGGAAAATTGAATCTAAGCTATTACAAGTTGTTGGGTATTTACATCGCCAAAAACAAACCCTTTAAAATTAAATTGCGGAAAGTAAATAAAAGCGATAAATAAATAAAATCCTAATTTCAAAACTATTACATTCTTGAAGCAATTATATTATCGGATAAAAATAATACGCGTGCGAGAAAATTAAATCGGAGTATTTTAGGGTTTTGACCCTTTTTTAAGAAAGAAAGAGATTTTTTGTGATTTTTTTGAATTAAATGTAAATTAACTTTAATTAATTAATAAAATGAGATATTTTTTTGGGTTTTTTATATTTAAGGAAATAAAATAAAATGATTAAAATTATTAAAAACCTAATATTCTAAATTGATTTTAATTTATTGCAAAATATGTTAAAATTATACCTAATTAAAAAGAACTAAATTGATTAAATTATTTATTTGCAAAAATAATGAAATTAATAAAAAAAATATATATTTTAGGTTTTCTGATTTTATGGAAAAAATATTAATTATTTTGGTTAAGAATATAAATAAATTAAGTAAATAAATAAAGATGCTAAAGGAAAAGAAATAACCAAAGGGGGGTGTGGGCTTAATTTGATGGTGAATTTGGCAATTTTCTAGGCCCAACACGTTGGCCTTTGTTGACTATCCCATTCTAGCATGCGCTTGTTGACCTGGAGTATGGTGAGTACTCAATTTTGGACCCTTGGATTTGATCTGGAAGCCATCTGGCAGGTGGATCTTTGAGGAGCATGGTAGACCACTTTCTGAGAATTGCATAGGAATACCTGAAGAAAAATCAAATAAAGCGTTTTGGGGGACCTGGGATTCGAACCCAGGTCCCATTGCTCACATGCCAGCGCTCCAACCACTCCACCAATGTTGCTTTATTGTTAATGGGATACATAATGATCATTATATTGGAAACAATTAATTATGCCTGAAAAAATAAAAAAAATTGCGCGAAATTTGAACTGGCCAATTACGCCTAGCCACGTTATCATCTTCTCCAAATATCCCTGGTTCATTTACCTGCGGATTTTTATCCGCAGGAAGATTCGTGGGATGTCTCAAAAATCTTTCCTAGGCCATGTAAACGCAAGCTAAGGGTGTCAATGTGATCGCCTCTCTTCCCTGAGCACGAATATGGCCATGGTTTGCCTTGATTGTACCTGTGCCAAGAATGCCTAAAAACAAAACAAGAAAACCCTAGATTCGGGTATCATGATACAGGCTCTGAAAATAAAATTGAATATTTCCAAAATGTTCTAAATCAAACAACAAACACAATTATGCAAAGATTTTAATGAAAGGACACAAGAATTAGAGACTTGGATTTCATGTTCAGAGCTTGGTTCGTGGACACTTACAACAAGTTTTAGGCAATGAGAAGGCTTGGTTTTGATTGGTATCGCTTCAGGGGATTGCCAGCAAGAGAGTTATATCAAGCTTTTGGACTGAATCGTGCTCTAATATTGATTTTGATCTCCCACTTTTTCACACTTTTCCCAAACTTTGTATGGCCGTTTCTGCAATGCCTGGGTCCGTTCCTGATTTGCTTGGCTTGTACAAGTGTTATAGAATGAATTAGGTTTAACCTTTGGGCTTGAATCCATGTGCATTTAAGGTTCATGATTTGATATGATCTTCCATTAACAAACTTCCAAAAATGGCTCAAATCAAATATTTTGTGCACCATAAGGCATGATTCGGATTTGGTTTGGTGTATCTTGACAATGAAGACCTATAATTACCACAAGAATTTCATTACATCAATTTTTAGATTTTATTTGATTTAATATTGATTTAAAATGAATTAAATCAATAAGAATTAAATAAAATAGAAAAATAAATGAATGGCCATGAAATTAAAGATGGGACACGTGTGTGGCATGACAAGACCATATCAAGTGGAAAAAAGTGGGCCCTTTTGTCAAAAATTGGAGTTTTGAAGATAGTTGACTTTTGGCCATTTTGGAAAAATGCCCAAATTCAACAATGCATAACTTCTTCAATTTTGAACTTTTGGAGGTGTTATTGGACTTTTTAGAAACCTTGAGATGTCCTATAACCAACCTTTTTGGTCTCATCTCATTTTTATGTCCCATGCTAAAGTTATAAGCTTTGGAAAAAAAGGTGTTTTTGTTGACTTTCAAAAATGACCTATAATGTCCAAATTTGTAACTTTTTGTGAGAGCATTTCTTGATCTTGGGGTGTGAATATGGATTGTAGGAAATTGAATCCTATTATAAATGATATTTGGATGGTTCATTTCTCATAAAGTATGAGAAAGTTATGCTTAGTCAAAGTTGAGTTGACTTTTCCTACAAAACCCTAATTTAGCAACTTTTGAATCTTGATGAATCTTGAGAAATCCTTAATGAATCATGATCAACCCTTGATAAAATGATGAATTATCCTTCAAAATGATAATGTTTACAAAAAATCTTGAGGTTTGGCTGTATTTGGGTCACAGTTGACTTTTGCCCTAGCACAGTCGATTTTTGGACTTCTTGAGCAATTGACTGACCAAACTTCCTCTGCAAGGCTTGAAATTTGTCATGGATGAACTTAAGAACATATTAGGACATTGGGAAGCAATTGAGGTCATTTGGATGTAAGGACCTTGGTGCAACACAAAACCCTAATTTTGAATTGACTGCCTTAGGAGATGATTTGACTGTACAACTCTTGAGCCATCTTGAACAACTTGGGATGATTCTTGACATGTCTTGAGAAATATGGGAGGGAAAATTTTGGGGTACAACAGCTGCTTTCCTCTTTGCTCAGATTATAGGTAGGGTACATAGGAGTAGCCATGACCTTGCAATCTTCTAGCTTGAAATTTTTCAGAAGATCCTTTATGTACTTTGTCTGATGAACATATACATCATATTTGCACTAGTTGATTTGAATGTAAAGAAATAACTTCAGATTTTCCATCATGCACATTACAAACTCAGCCTGCATTAGCTTGAAATATTCTTTGCAAAGAGTAGTTTTAGTAGAACCAAAAGTTATATCATCAACATAAACTTGAACAATTAATATTTCCTTTTTCACTGTCTTTCTGAATAGTGTAATGTCAACATAACCTTTTTGGAAACCATTTTCTAATAAGAAATTACTTAGTCTTTCATACCAAGCTCTGGGATCTTGTTTGAGACCATAAAGTGATTTCTTAAGTTTAAAAACATATTTTGGATGAATTGAATCTTTAAACCCATGTGTTTATTAGACATAAAATTCTTCACAAATGACACCATTTAAAAATCCACTCTTAACATCCATTTGGTATAAAATAATATCATGATTAACATCATAAGATAGAAGTAACCTGATTTCCTCTAACCTTGCAACTGGTGCAAAGTTTTTAGATAACTCAGTACCTTATTGCTAACTATAGCCTTATGATACAAGTCTAGCTTTATTTATTACCACAACAACCTCCCCATTTAGCTTGTTTCTTAACACCTATTTTGTTGAAATGATGTTCTTGTGATGAGGTTTGGGTACCAGATCTCAAACATCATTTCTTTGAAACTAATTCAGCTCTTCATGCATAGTTACAATCCATCTATCATCTGATAAAGCTTCATCAATAGAAGTAGTCTTAAGCATGGAAATGAGTTCTAACATTGAATGTTCTTCTCTGAATACATATATTGTATTTAGAGCACTATCTTTGTTTCTAATGATCAGCTCTTATGGATGTGAAGGCTTGTATTTGAAGGTCTTCTTGGATTGAGTTGATTCTTGGGAGTCATCGTGAGTTTCTTCAGAAGTTTCATCATCTCGATGAGATTTATAATTTGAATCAGCTTCTGGGCCAACAACTTCTGAGAGGTTGATAGCTTCTGACCCACCAGCTTCTGATGATCTGATAACTTATGAACTATTAGCTTCTGATGATCTAATAGCTTTTGATGTGTCTTTAAATACTTGAACTTCTGCAAAAATGTCAACTAGCTTTGACATTTTATTTTTAGGCTCTTTGTCATCAAAATTGATGTGTATTGACTCTTCAACCATTCTGGTTTCAGAGTTATACACCTTGTATGCCTTTGAGCGTTCAGAGTATCCTAAGAAGATACCCTTTTGAGTTTTTGCATCAAATTTCTTTATATATACCTTATTGTTTAAGATGTAACACGTACATCCAAACTGGTGAAAATAAGAAATGTTAGTGCTTCTTCCTTAGAACAATTCATATGAAGTTTTATTCAAAATTGGTCTGATGTAAATTCTGTTTTGAACATAATATGTTGTGTTTACAACTTCTTCCCACAAGTACTTAGGTAAAAAAATTTCATGTATCAAGTTTCTGGCCATTTCTTGTAAACATTTATTCTTTCTCTCTACAACTCTATTTTGTTATGGAGTTCTAGGAGAAGAGAACTCGTGTAGAATTCCATATTTTTCACAAAAGATTTCAAATGGCTCATTTTCAAATTCTCCTTCATGATTACTTTTGACTTTTAAAATTTTAGATTCTTTTTTCATTTTGTACTTGTATGCAGAAGATGATAAACACATTATATGATTCATCTTTAGTTCTTAGGAATTTAATCCAAGTCCATCTGCTATAGTCATCAACAATAATTAATCCATACTTTTTCCCATTGATTGATGCATTACTAACTGGATCAAATAAATCAATGTGAAGTAGTTCTAAGGTTCCGAAGGTAGAGACAATTGTTTTAGTTTTAAAAGAGGTTTTATTAATTTTCCGTACTTGGTGTGCCCCACATAGAGCATCTAAGTGATAGTTTTTGGAAAACCCTTTACAAGTTTTAACTTGCTGAGTTTGGAGATTAATATCCAGTTAGCATGACCTAACCTTCTATGCCAGATCCATTTTTCATCACTCACTGATAGAAGGAGGAGTACCTTCTGATAAGCCAATTCAAATAAATTAACTTTATAAACATTGCATTTCCTGTTACCTTTGAACACTATGGACTTGTCAGATTCATTCATGACTAAACAATTATTTTTATTAAACACTACTTCAAAACCACTGTCACAAAATAGACTAATTCTCAATAGGTTATGTTTTATTCCATCTTCTAACTAAACATTATTAATAGAGATAGATAAATTACCAACAATACTTGTACCAATGATCATTCCTTTATAGTTTCCTCCAAATACCGCAGTTCCTCCCTCTTTCAGAGTTAGGGTTTAGAACACATGCTTTTCTCCTGTCATATGTCGTGAGAAGCCATTGTCTAAGTACCATGACTGCTGCTTTACTACTCCCTTGAAGCATATCTGTAGAAAAAATTTCAGACTTAGGTACTCATAATCTTATATCCTCTAGGGTTAGTTCAGAAAGACTTATTCTGGTTTTGTACCTTAGCCTTTGTGAAATAAGGCTTAGGACCATTCAAGACTTTTAATTTAAAGTTTTGGGTCTTGAATTGATCTTAGCCTTATGTTGAGAACTTTTCAGATCCTTAGACTCTATTATCTTAAGTTCTGGTATGTTCAAATGACTTTTGAGTCCTTGGTTCTGGCCTATTCAGAACCTTTGACTTTTGAGTCCTTGGTTCTGTTCTCTTCAAAACCTTTGACTTTGAGGTACTAGGTTATGAGTTGTTTAGAACCTTAGAATCTTTAGTTTTTGGTTCTTACTGGTTCAAAACCTTTGTCTTATCAACAACTGGTACAAAATAAGAATATAGTCCTTTCTCAGCAGAGCTGGAGCAAGAAGGTTCATTTGGTTTATTCAAGATTCCCATCCTCGGATTATCATGTTTTTGTGAATAACCAATACTTTATCCCCTGCTCCTGCTAACACCATAGATTATGAAAACAAGTTTTATCCTGTTAAACCCACTTATGATGAACTCTCGAAGAGCAAGTTCATGCTCATATGGGGGTTTATCAGACACATTTTCAATTTGACTTCTTTCTAAATCATCATATTAATTTTGAAGAGATTTTAATTCATATGGTTTTTGTTCAAAAAGCTTTTTCAAAATTTTCATGTGTCTAGATTTCTCTTGACGTCGTTCCATAAGATCTTGAATTAAATTAATTAAATCAGAACAAGAAAGTTTAGAAAATACCCTTTCTTCTTTATAATTTAAACTAGAACTTGAGTCAGACTCTATGTCTGAAGATGTTGAAGCCATCAGAGCTAGATTAGATTCTTCTTTATATTTTCCAGGTTCTCATTCTTTTTCAAGTTCATCCCATGTTACCATGAGACCCTTCTTGACTCTATTTATGAAATTATTCTTCTGAAAGCTTCCTTTATTTGACTTGTCCTTTTGCAAATCTAGACAATCAGCAATAAAGTGGTTGGGCTCTCGAAGTTGAAACATCCCTTCTGATCATCTTTCTTTTCTCTGGAAAAATATCCTCTGAAGCCACTGCTTCTTCCAGAGGGTCTTTTGTTCTTTTTGGCTAAATACTGAAATCTCTTGATCATAAATGCCATTTCTTCTTTTTCATCATCTGAGCCTTCTTCAGAATCTCCTATAGAATGAGCTTATTTAGATTCACAAATTTGAGGATATGTGGTAGGTTGACCAACATATCTAAAAGTACGAGACTTTTATTTCTTGGCAGAATCATCTCTAATAAGATCCATCTCATGACTTTGGAGATTACTTATCATATTTTCAAGACTTATTGTGTTCAAATATTTAGTTTCTTGAATGAAAGTCACTTTAGGTCTATATTTGATAGGAAGACTCCTAAGAATCTTCTTGACATGGTCAACAATTGTATAGCTCATATTCAGAACTTGAAGTTCAGATACCATAACTTGAAACCTTGAAAACATGGTTTCAATATCTTCTTCTTCTTTCAGATTCTAGTTATTTCAACTTCTTTAATGTTCACTTTCTAGTGCTAGAACTTAGTTTTTATCACAAATTTTAGTCTATGGTCATGCATACTTGAACAAACATTAGTATACCCAATTATTCTTTAAATACTTTGTTATTATCAAAATCTTAGGGATATGGTAAAAATCAAATTTGTTCCAACAACTATGAGTTTGTTTTACTCCAAAGTCTCCCAAATAATTTTCTTCCTTATTAGAAATAATTTGTATTGATTAGTAATGAGACAATTATTTAACAAAAAATATTATACTCTTTTTTCTTCACTAAATTTCCGTAGGTTTTTTCTTGTAAGGTTTTAATGACACATATTTTTTATAGACATCCAATGAAATTGTTATAAATGAAATAATTATGAATATTTATTAATAAAAAAATTATATTGATTCTTCATTCATGATATATATGTCCTATAAATAGGACTCATACTCTATTTAAAATAGACACTACAATACACTATATTCTTCTCCTTTCTCTCTTCTATTATTTTGTTTATTTTCCTAGCACGTTATCGGTATGAAATTCTTCTAAAATTGAAAAGGACAATAATTGAAACTATAACTATCAAAGGTAATATTGGTTGTTTATTATTTTATTTTATATTTCTCGTTTTGAATTTCGATATTATATTATTCTTGAAGGATAAAAAAATAATAGATTTATATTGTTTATGAAGAACATATGAACATCCCTTAATGATAGAAAAATAATGAATTTCTAATATATTTTTCGATGAATATTTAAAGTCTCTATGGAAGATAAAAAAATAATTAATTTCTTATACAATATAATTTCTTATATTGTTTCTGATGAACTTATCAAACATCTTTAAATGACAATAAAAATATTAAATATAATTTCTAAAAACTAATAAAGTATAACTAAAGGATCGTGCAATGAATATTAAAGTATCACTGATGATTTTATGGTACCTTTTATCAATAATATTAAAAAAATTTAGAAGAATTAAATCATCAATACTAAAATGTCTCAAAATGACTGTACAAAAAATTAGTGACTTATAATTTGGAGAAATAAATTTTAATATCAGTCATCAAAAATAAAAACTTATTATTTGATATTAAGCATCCTTGAATGTTTTTGATTGAGTTCCCGAAAAATCATTATCGATGTAAAAATTTGTAACATAATTATAAAACATTCCAGAAATCATTATCGATATAAAAATTTGTAACATAATTAAAAAATTACAAATTATGATATAGTTCCCGAATAATAGAAATATTTTACTTTTGATCAATGTTTATTAAAAATGGTAGACTGCTATAATTTTAAAGATTTGCACATTTTATTTGAAAGACAAGTGAAAAAAAGAAAGTTTTAAATTATATGATAATTTTAATCTTAATTGTAATTTATTAAGATTGAAAAATATCTATTTCATAATTAAATATTATTCCTCAAAGCATCCGTAGGGACTATGAGGATAACATAAGGGGTACTTCTTTAAGATAAAATTTTAGTGGTGATTTGAGTAAATAAATTATTTGATTAAAAATATAACATTTTATAGTATAAATATAAATTCTCTTGCTTAATTTATAATTAGCACATATTTATTTTATTTTATTTCAATTAAATTTATAGTTATATGTCCATATGTTTTATGGTGTTATATTTGTTGCATAAAGTTTGTATTTTAAGAGTTGTATGTAATATTTGATGAATATATGATTTAGAAGAAAAAGTAAATAAATATTTAAAATGTCTACTTTTATTTGAATCACAACATAGTTTAAATTATGTTTTTCATCGTTGATTAAAACAAATTATAATAGAGTTCGTTGTGTTTTTTTAGTTACATCAAACTGGTGGATTTAATTGATGATTATAGTTATCCACTTAATTTTTTATTTAATCCGTTAATAAGTTCAAAATTTACACTGACTCAATCCTTTTCCATAAAGTGGAAATTATAAGTCACAAAATCTTGATATCATTGAAACTTTTGCTCTCTGCCAACACTAGTTTGTTATGTTTCAGCCTCCTTCTTTGTGTTTCAAATTCTTTGGTTAGTTTTCATATGTATTATTTTAAAAAAATTCTTCTTCTTCAATAAAATTTTATCTAGTCCTCTAATTATAAAAGCTCAATTTATCCAAAAAAAAATTGTAAAGCTTGTCATTATAGTTGTTGTTGCTATTAAAGAAGAAAAAAAAATATAAAACCTTATTTATGCTTACTTCTTCCTTCACCTGCACCACTCGTGATCTAACATTGATGAATTTTCTTAGGGTGTGTTTGTTTCATAGATTGAAATTGCACTCTCGGGAATCTTATATTGGAAAAACAACAATTTCACGTTTGTTTTAAGGTTTTAAAAATGATTCTTGGGTATTTTTTATTTTAAGAAATATTTTTACACATAATCTTTGTCATAATTGTTCCTATGCTTAAATGATTTAACTAACTATAACTTTCCAGTACTATTCACATTTATTTTTATTTTTATTTTTTATAATTTTTAAACAAAATAATTCCTAGGAATTTTTGTTTTTGACTAAACAATTACATAGGAATATAATTCCTAAGAATAATAATCTTGGGAATAGGATTCTAAGAAATGATATTTTATAACTTGAAACAAACACACGCTTAGTATTTGTTTATGGAAGATTTAATTTTTTTTTTAATGAAAAATGATTATTTGTTTATTTTGTTTTACTTAGTTGAGTTCTATATTGTCTGGTGTTTTAATATCTTATTGGTTAATCAATTTAGGTCTTCTTAGTTATTTATAATTTTGGGTTGATTCTTTTGATCCCATGTCTATGTGGTAAAAACTTTTTTTTTTGCTTGTTAAATCTTCATTTTATGCTTTGAAACTAATTATTTGAGTGCTCTGTTTATAGTGTTCTTGTCAATTTGTTAAGTTTATTTGTTGCTAGTGTCTTTACTAAGTTTTTTGTTAGGTAATTGAAAATTAAGGCAAATGACAAGTGAAAGTGTTATAAAGAGCAACATACTAGTCGATTTTTCTGCAAATAGTGGATTGAGATATATTATCTATACTAGTGTCTATTTTTTCTATGAGCCAATTTTAGTTTGGATGGCTGGGTACTTGATCCATTTCTTAACTATTTGCATCTCAATACCATTGAAGCGTTGAATTATACTCAAAATTGGTTAAGAAATTTGTACTTGCTAAAATAAAAATACGTGACAATCCCTATTGATTAAGGACTGTCAGATGCTTTAAGGTTTGTTCTGATATCCAGAGCTAGCTCAGATGGGGTTAAAAGCTCTGTGTGTGTATTTCTGTGTTAGAGTTAGATTAGTCCTTCTCTGTCATAATATTGAGGTATTTATAACTTTATTGTGTCTAGATCCCAGACTTCCTTCGAAATAGAAACCACTAAGGAAATGGATAATTTATCTCTTAATACTCAGAGGTGCATGGTCCACTTTCCCATGACTTCTTTCATGCTGTTATGGTACGAGGGTACATCATTACATAATTCCCGCATCGGGTGACTCATCCTCGAGGAAGCCAAGATATCCCATATAAGAGCGACATATCTAATAAATAAGCAATAGATCCGATGTAGGGGGTGTAATAATATAGTTAAGAAAGAACTTGGAGGAAATGTGAGAGGCACACAATTAGTCTTTCGCCCTTCCTGAGTCACTATTTTATTAGTTCGAGCATCCTTAGTTTGGTTCGATCGCCCCTTGTTTGGATGTATCGCCCCATATTGTCGTGTCTACGTCCATAACGCACAATCATGTATGGAGCATATATTAGGTCAACAATCTTATTTGAAAAGTCATGAAACGTAACTACATCCCCTGGATTTCAGGGAATCAACCTCCAATCTTGTAGAAGTTGATATATTCAAAAGAGACTGGGTTTCCTTAATTGAGATCCATGTGGGCTAACATATGTAATTACCACAACATTGAAAGGAGAACTAATGACACTAAGAAATACACTTATATAGTTTCTTTTCAACTCATGTGAGCTAGATCTTAATACCTTAATTAAATAATCTAACAACCCTTATCCACTAGGGGTTTTCATGCTCATTATACTTTTAACAAGTAGAATTTGCACCTACTGTGAGCTCCAAGTAAAACTAACTGGGACATGCACATCACACTACTACAAAATGAGTCTTTAACCATGGTTGAAAAAGGGATATCATCACAATTAATTAACTGTGATAACATAAGATATGATAGTAAGTACACTACTTTCTACCACAAGCATGTGACCGTGGCGAGAAACTAGGTATTATGCCATATTTTTCCACAATCATCTTAACCAATAGTGGTGAAATGCATAAAGTTCACGGATTCAATTCCCAATCATTTCATGGTATATAGTATTTGGCGCTCCACTTTTCATCATGATTAATTGTTGCAACCGTGATGAAATACTTTTTTATTTTATTTTAAATATTTTTTTAATATTTCATATATGTCTTGTTTTTTTTTTACCACTTATATTGTATACCTCATTTGCTACCACAACATAATATGAGCTAGCAAATACACAAAATTTTAAAACCAAAATATGCCTATATATTGCTTTTGTGTATACATTATATGTAAGCACCAAAATATGACTTCACTATAATACCAAAATGTTAAATAAACCTAACTATTATTTATATCAAACATAAATATATTGCAGACATATATTATAAAATCAATGTGATCAATCTGGCCTATAAATTGCATTGAAGCAAGATGTCTGATGTGTACGAACGTATTTAAAGTATTATTGTGAGAATGTTGTAGTTTCCTTAAACATCCATATAAAAAATTGAAGGAACTGGAACATCACTTGATTTGAAATAATAACAAAGTTTTATGCATGCGGTATAAATCATTAATGTGTTATTGTAAATATATATTACTGCTTTCAAGAATCAATAATGCATGTAGATACATTGTTTATCATGTGTTTCATGGCATATATACCACATTCGTATCCTTCTTTCAGTTCTCTCGTATACAAATATAAACATTGCATGAATATATAGCCACATATGTAATTATATAGAAATGAATATCACAAGTAACCTACTTGCCAAAGACGTATAAAATATGGGCCTTTTATTTCTAACTTTGTTCAACATATTGTGTCGCTCCATAACTCTATATATTGAAGGGAAAAAATAGGCATATTACACGCTAAAATAATTACAAAGTCAAAGAAAATATTACTAAAAGTCTCATAAAATATAAACTTATATAGAAAGTATACGTTTCATCTTTGGTTCAAGTGATTTCATAAGAAAGATGATGATCAATTGACAATGACCATTGAATGAACACATAAATTACTAGTATTTGGTAAAACAAAGAAACTAACTATAATAGAGAAACCACAATTTCAAAATTACTCACTTGTCGATAAATAGTGCCGAGTAACAATCTTTATTCTCTTCTCTTAACCTTGATGATATGTATGATTCAATCACTTTTGAATAATTATTTGTAAATCGAATACTAAATGGACCTAAGAATCTATAAACATCTTATTTATTTGATTATATACAAAACATGTGCATGTACCTAAATGGTTAAAACAGAATTCAAAAAATAAAGGAGTCTTAACATTAAAATTACTAATATGCACAAATTTAGAATTTAAATTTATTATTAAAAAAATTGTACTTACATGCATCACAAGTGTAGTATCCCTATGTCTATCCACTTATTTTCAAACAAAAAATCTTTTATATCTTTAGAATCAACCTAGAAAACCTCTAACTCTTGATCATAATGAAACATACCAATTTTCTTAAAGAATTGTCAGAAGGAACCCTCATCTCATTTTGGGTATGGGCAGCTAAAGAAATCCCTTTTGTGCTCGCACCACCTAAAATAACTTTTTAAGGCAATTTATAATCTTAATTTATACCCGGTTGGACAGCTACGCTCATCGGTGCCAATTTCTGCATTATAAAAAGAACAATAACACATAATACATAAACATTATTTATCTTACAATAACACAATAGATTCAACGAACAAAACACTATTTTCACATATCGCATAAGGCTCCTCTAACTTTTTCTTGCATCTTTCCCGCTCTTGTGCAAATACATCTTCCCACATCTTATCATACATCTCCTCCTACTCTGTATTTTAGATTTTGCAATACTATGCTAATTTATCTTCTAACTCGTTCTTTTGGGATTCCCGTTCATGTTCTAACTTTTTTATCAACGAGCTCGTCCATCTCTTTCTTTCTCAATTCTTTACTCTTTCTCTATGTACCAAATAATAATCTTAGGTTGATGCCTTCTCCAACATTATGTACATGTCCACCACGCTTCTTTTTATCTGATTGCATCTACTAATATATCATGTCGTACTTGTGAAATAAAGGAACCTTGAGTGACTATATCAGTCAACAAATCCTAAATAATATGAATAAAATATCATTACCAAAGTTATTTAAATTACACACAATAAATCCTATATTCAATATTCTAATTGACAAAATAAATTACTTACAATCTTCTCATCAACAACACGTGAAGCATCTGAAGTGAACTCTCCAGTTGGTCTTTGTCAGACCCTCTTCCACTTCTCATGTCGTAATGGTGGAAATGGGTTACGATTACAACTTATTGAGTCACAATCTCCTAGTTGTTCTTTTTTCATTAATTAATAATCTCTCTATAACCCCCCCCCCCCCCCCCCCCCAAGAGACAATCAACGAGGGTATTTAATTTTTTCTTGTTTAACTTTCCTGATTCACTTTTAACTTGTTATAAACATAGTGAACATATTAATTTGCATGATTGTATCTAAAAAGTATAAGCATAAAATTATTATTTATAAAATAAGATTACTACTAACTGTCATACCCCAAATTTGTCCCACCCTTTCACTTTTTATCTGAATTAGGCTTTGCATATTCATTTTCATCATCCTCATTAAGTCATTTACATATCACGCATTACATTGAATAAGGCACATTGGTTAAAAATATATGTGGATATGTAATCTAGGGTTTCACTTTGGATTTGAGGTTTCTACATCAATTAAGGTTGATTTCATCTGGTTCTCCTCTTGAGTACTGGACTATGTGAATTAGGGTTTTTAACTATGGTTATCATGGTTCTCTTCTTCCTTAAGCTACAAAGACCATTCTCCATCCAGATTCATCAGTGCCAAAGATTATGGTTTATTTCCCTACACAAGGTTAAAGACCAGGGTTTTTATTTATTTTGCTTCAACTGAGGATCATTGGTTTACGGTTTAATATCATGGATATCTTGAGTCTCATCCAAGGTTTTATTTTAATTACTCGCATTACAAGTCGTGTCGTCACTTCTTGGATTTCTTTTCAGAGGCTTGAATTCAGGGATGAAAGTTTCCTTTGTGGTTCATGGATTGAGATGCACTTCATATGGTGTACTTTAGGATTATGGTTTCTATTGGGTTCTTTTATTACCAATCAATCTCACCAAATTTATAATATCACAAGGCATTAGCCATGGGCTTTTATACAAGAGAAGAAAGGTATTCATACAGTTATTTGAGGTGCAATAAATGAATCATGGTTTGTGCAATAAGGTGATTATGAGTTCATGTATCAAAGTCAATGAGTTGTGCTTATCAAGCTTGTTACTTCAAATGCAAGCTTAACTTGAACACGGGATTCAAGTATTTGACTAGGGTTTCATTAATGATCAATCCGAGCATATATTGGATTCATTTTTATATGTGATATGATTCAAAGATCTTAAATACATGTTTTTGTTATCAAGAGTGATTTAAAAGAATTAAATTATATAGTTTATTTGGAATTCAAAGTGGTTAACTCAAGAGGAAATTCAAACACACTAAAGAGGGAAAGTTCATGACTTTGAAATTCTATAGGTTCAAGTTACAAAGGAATTCATCAAGGTTTCAAATTTTATTAATTCATTCAAATTCATCTACCAATCTCAAGCACATTTAATTCAATTCTATTCAAGACATGTTCATGATCACGTTGATTCATTTATGGCTTCAACCCTATTCAAGCTTGTTGTTCAAGATTCATTTAATCATTGTTCATCAAGAAAGATTATTCATGGTCAAAACTATAAGTGTACAATTCACAAACCATGTTAATATTACATATTAGAACATTACAAGAGAAATATTACAAGACTCATCCCTATTTTCTAAATTGCTAAAGCCAAGGTTCTATAAGTCAATAACTTGATCAAGAGTCTACACAAAATCTTCATGTTGCCAAAGCCCTACACCAATGCACCAAAATCCTGCTGCAACAAAACCTGTTACAAATCTCTAAAATAGTCCAAAAACCTTCTGCTATTGTTGTCCATAAACCTCCAAAACTTGTTCCCTACTCCATAAACCCGCCAAACAGTCCAAAACATGTGCCAAAACTTGCACAAAAATAGCTAACAAAAAGTTGCATAAAAAATTAATAGAACAGTGCATCATAATTGAAGCAACCGGGAAAATCATCGAGATAAAATCAATGAAATCACCATCAAGTATTTATTTATCCCACATAAGAGAAAGGAAAACCATTGAAGAAAAACCTGAATGGAGAAATCACGATCTTGTGATCGAGAGATCGGGTACGGGAGTCGATTACGCAAGGGGAAGGTGTAACACCCGTTCTTTAATTAATTATATTCTAATTATACGTTGAAGTTATGAGATGTTGCTTTATATTGCTAAGTTGTTATTTAGTTTATTAATTAGTTGGTTAATAATAATAGTAATACTAGAATTAGTAGAATAATAGAATAACTATGTTGGGCCTATTTTAATGGTTGGAAGTAGTATTATAGGGGGTGTGTTGTTAAGCTTATTAAGAATAATGATAATGTGAGGTTCTATTTAAACAAAGGAATATGGTTAATTGAGAAGTTGCTGGAAAAATTGGTCGTGAGAAGTGCAGAGGAAAGGAATAAGGAGAAGAGCAAAGCAAGGTTCTGGTCAAAGTGTGTCGAGTAACCTTCAATCCAAGGTAAGGGTGGGGTTCCGACCTTATAATGGGACTAATGATGAATACTGTATAGGGGTTGGTCGTGGGTATAATTGTTGTGTGTTGATTGTTTTGGGCCTGTTCTTGAAAGTTGCACATTTTTACATTGTGGTTGTTTAGGGATCTTATGGATGAATGTATTATACAATTGATGAATATGTTAATAGGAGATTTAGTTACCCCGTTGCTATGTTATTCCGTGCGGTTGGTCGGAAATTAATGGTCAAAGAGAATACTGTAAGGCTAGGTTAATATTCATCACAGACTGGACGAAATCTGTGCAAAAATGTGAAGGTGCATTGTGCCGAGGAGCACATGAATTTGTGCCGAGCGGCATGAAGCTGCAAGGTGTACCGAGGAGCATTGGTGCTAGGTGTTGAGTGGCACAAAGCTGCAAGGTGCGTCGAGGGGAACAGGTAGTTGTGTCAGGAGACACGAGGTTGCGCGAGGTGTCGAGATGTATGGTGTGTGTCGGCCGGTACTGAGGCATGAAGGGAAGGTGCCGAGCAACATTACCATTGTGTCGAGGAGCATATGTTGTTATTGATTCTTTCCTTCCGTTCCTGTGCAGGATAATTAGTTATTTAATTTAGTTTAATAATCTCAGTATAATAATTAGAATTCTTAAGGTATTCTATCCATATAAGATTAGTGAATTCTAGTAAAAATAATTTAGTAGCAGGAGAGATCATATAATTAATAAGTGACTGACAATATATAGTCTAATTACCCGAATAATTATGCAGGATGTCGTAGTATATTTTGGTTAGTATGGTGTGTTGTATACCTTGTTATAATTTGAGAATTTGGCAGGTGATGATGATTTTATTGAAATGCCTCTAATTAGTGGCAGATATTAAGTTGTAGGCTTATGGCCAATGTTGAATTGTGTTGAGTTGTTGTTGAATTGTTGTTGTTGTTGTTACTATATTCATATTATTGTCACATACATAACATATCAAGTTGGGAGCTCACGCTCGGTAAGTTGGTTTGGATTGGCAAATATAAAGTTGAAGGTGTTGTACTCCAAAATTTTCCCTCTCATTTCCCAAGGGATCATCCTTGACCCTCAGGATTGCTTCTGTCAAGTTTCAAGTCCCAGATTACAATTTTCTAAGAAAGTCATTCACAAGGGAAAAATGGTCAAAAGTACACTGAAAAGTCAAACTTTGACTTTTGGATCAAAATCAAGTTTCAACAATCATATTTTATCAGGACAAGAAATTGGTTCATCAAGAAGTCAAAAGTCAGAAATTACTTTGAAAAAAATCAAATTTCTAAACACTTGGAAAATTTTCTAAGTGTTAAGAAAATATGACAATTTCAGAATTTCTGGGCCAGATTTCATGCAAGCACAATTAGAATTTGCAAAGACGATTCAAAACTTGACTCTTCAATCAGAACATATGGAAACTATGTTCTTCGATCAGAACACGACTCTTCAGCATATGGAGACTATGTTATACGCTTCGATCAGAACATCACCCTTCGAATCTCATTCTGGTCTTCTTCGATCAGAACATCACTAAGCCCCAAGACCTTGTTTGAATAGTATGTCGTACTGCTATGGCACAGTCCTGCAACCAGCTGCCACAACACTCTAAATTGTTGTTGATCCAGTTCACGCCTGCACTTTCTAAAACCCCATATTTGCACCAAATAACCATATAAAGGCTGTGTTTAAAAAGCAATGGAACAGTATGCCAAAAAGGTTTTAATCCCATTTGTTTTTCCCCCCAAAACCACAGCAAACTCATCTATAAATAAGTTGCTCCACCACACGTTCAAGGGGATGGCTTTGGAAAAGGGAGAGTAATCAAATACAAAAAAAAAAGAGAAAAGAAAATATTCAAACATTCTCAAAACCCAGAATTCTCAAAACAATATTTTTGTTCTTCCTTTTGAATCAAAGAACATAACATTTTCTGTTCTGTTTTTTGCTGACCCCAGAACATTCAAAGGCAGCAGCTCAGGCCCCAAACACACTCTTCAGATTTAAGGTAATTCATTCTGACTTTGAACTTTTCAGTCAGAACATCATTAAATATGTAGATATCATATTGTTGAGACTGCACATATCATTACCTAAGTAGAAAAACTGTGGATCAGAACTTTTTGAAGAAAACTAGGCTCAGAATTAGGATTAGAACTTCTATAATTTGTCGTGTTTTTATTCTCCTGTTTTACTGTTGTTAAGAACTGAATAAGTTGCAGATGCTTTGGCTAATGTAAGGAAGGAGGTGAAGTGTAATACAAAACTTATGAGTTTTCTTTCCCACTGTTTTGACACAGTATTAGAACTTCTAGATTTTTCCTCACTGTTAGCACAACATCATAACTTCTAGATTTTTTTTCTCACTGTTAGCACAACATCATAACTTCTATATTTCTTCTCACTGTTAGAACATCATCAGAACTTCTAGATTTTTTCTCACTGTTTTAACACGCACATAACTTCTAGGTTTTCTTACTGTTTTAACACAACAACCAAAACTTCTAGATTTTTTCTCACTGTTAGCACGACATCAGAAATTCTAGATTTTTCTCACTGTTTTAACACACACAGAACTTCTGGTTTCCTCTAACATTTATTTCAGAACTTCAGCGCGCAGCAACCTAGAACTTCTGATCTCCTTCGGTGTTTCCTTCTGAACTACAGTGTGCCTAGCATCAGAACTTCTGATCCCCCTCACTTTTGTTTTTCAGCAACATGCTGATCCTGTTTTCATTATCTTACTTCTTTCTTGCTTATACTTATTATTTTTAGTATTAATATTATTCTTATTAATATAAAAAAGGTTTAAAAAACATTTTTTTCTTTTTTATTAACTAATTATTCTTTTTCTTTAATTTTATTAAAACAAAAAACCATTTTCAAAACAAATCATTTCCTTTTCTTATATCGTACAATTCAATATGGTTGTAATAGATAATTAGGATTTAAATTCTTGCAAATCCTTATTTGTAAATATGTACCCCCATCCCCGAAATGATGTAATAACTTAGGATTTATTTTTCTGCATTTTATTTGCTTTCATATATTGTTAGTAATTAGGATGTATGGAAAGATAAAATCAATAGATAGATAACCATAATCAAAGAGTAAATGCATGTAAATCAAACACACTTACACACTAGCACATCTAGGATAATCTCACTTTGTTGCCTTTTGGAAAATAGTCATGTCCCTCGAATATGGATGTTTTAGCAAAGACCCTCGATAAAAGATCGTAGTCCCTCGATAACCCTCAATGTTGCCTTCGGTAAACGATCTAGTCCCTAAACGACATTTCTAAAATGTCCCATAGGTTGCTTTCTATGACTATACAAACGTCCCACGCCCGTCCCTTCACATCTAATGATAGGGTTTCTTACCAAATCAATGGTAAGATAACAACATCTAAAGGAGGAGTAAAAGAACGTTTAAGACCTTTTGAGTAGGTAGGATGCTCCTAGTTGCTCGCTTGCTCACAACAAAAACATTTTATACACCCACAATTTCACTTTGAAACATTTTTCAAAAGACAAAACACTTTGTACGCGTTCTTATAGAGGCAAGAACCATTACAAAGACATTCCTTTTTAAAATACTTTCAAAACCCACATCACAAACACATTTTCAAACAAAAAGCAAGTGATCTAGCAAGCAACTAAGAGCCCGTAGATAACTACGGATGAAAAGGGTGCTAACACCTTCCCTTTTCATAACCTACCCCCTGAACTCAAGAAATAATCTCGAAAGGTCTTTCATGTTCTTTTCAACCTTTCCTTATTGGATAAAAGAAAAGTAGGTGGCGACTCTTGCTATCCGCACAATTGCGATCAAATGCAAAACAACCAAGTCAGTTCTCCCACCATGTTACCGAAGGCTTATGCTTTATTGATGCCTCTATTAATTGGAAGATTATTAAGTTGGGAGTTTTGCTCCGTTGGTACCACATGCATATGCATAAAAATAAGTCGCATTTCATGTTGTATCCTGAGTTGTTGTACGGATGAATTAACTGTGTTAAATGTTGTTAAAGAGATGCGAAGTGGTGATTTAGTATGAACTAATTCTAATATACTATTTATCATGCATTATATTATATTGTTCGATATCTCATCCCTTCTGTTTGAATGTTACCACATGTTGGTAATGTGCAGGTAATCCAGAGTAAAGGTTGTTTACCTTCAGTGGTTCGAGTCGGTGTCGTTTCTTTGATACGTAACACTCGAGGGGATGAACATTTGTTTCTTTATTGTTGATTTACTTCTGTTGCTGAATTTTAAGTTATTTTTGTTAAGTACTTGTTGTTTTGAAGTTGTTTTCAGCTGGACAAAGATGTTATGTCATTTGAGTTGACAATTGTGATTCCGCTGCTTAATTATGAAAGTTATTTTATTTTTAAAGACTAAACATGTTGTTATCGGTTCCTCCGAATTTTATGTGTTATGTATCTGAACTATAGGCGATTGAATATCGTTGTTTCCAAGTTGAAAGTGTAGCATTCCATTTGTTTGTTGGAAATTTTGTAAATCTGATTTTATATAATTTGTTGGGTAGAAATGGGGTGTTATATTAGTGGAATCAGAGCAGGTCGGTCCGTCCGACCAAGTTGTCGAGTCGTAGTTTTATCTAACAATCGAGTATTGTTAACTTGAGTTCTAACTGTTGTTTATGTTGTAGCTATAAGTTGAGATGGATGGAAGGAATGATACTGCACTTGCTACTGCTTTGGAAGCTATGGAGAATCAGCCGAACAATGACGAGGATGTTGGATCTCGTAGTTTGGCGACCTTCCAGAGGGAGAACCCTTCTACCTTCAAAGGTAAGTATGATCCTGACGGAATGTTGGATTGGTGGAAAGAGATTGAGAGAATCTTCTATGTGATGGACTGCACTCTAGCGTAGAAGGTTCGTTATGGAACTCATATGCTAGCAGTCGAGGCTGATGACTGGTGGCTAGAGACTTGTCAGAAATTGGAGGCTGCAGGTGAAAATATCACTTGGGTTGTGTTCCATAGGGAATTTCTGAGGAAGTATTTCCCTAAAGACGTTCGTGGTAAGAAGAAAATTGTGTTTCTTGAGCTGAAGCAATGGAGTATATCGGTTACTGAATATGCTGCAAAGTTTGTTGAGTTGGCTAAGTTTTACCCGCACTACAGCGAGGCAGAGTTTTCAAAGTGCATCAAGTTTGAGAACGGGTTGCACCCAAAGATAAAGAAGGCAGTTGGATACCAGAAGATTCGTGTCTTTGCTGATTTGATTGATAGTTGCAGGATTTATGAAGAGGATAATAATGCTCACTATAAGATTATCAATGAGAAGAGGGGTAAGCACCAGCAGAACCGTGGTAAGCCTTACGATGCCCCAACTGGTAAGGTTAAATAGAAAGTTGCTCAGGGTTATAATACTAGTAGGGGAGATGCTCCTGCTGGTGTGGTTTGTTTCAAATATGGAAAACCTGGTCATAAGAATAATATGTGTACTCCTAAGGTGAAGAGGTGTTTCCGTAGTGGTAAGACTGGACATGTTATATCTGAGTGCAAGCATAAAGAGATGATTTGCTTCAATTATGGTGAAGAAGGACACATTGGTAGTCAGTGTCAGAAACATAAGAAGGCACAAACCAGTGGTAAAGTGTTCACGTTGGTTGGAACTCAGACAACTAATGAGGATAGACTCATCAGAGGTACATGTTTCATTAATAGTACTCCTTTAATTACTATTATTGATATCGATATTACTCATTGCTTTATTTTTGGTGATTGTGTTGAAAGATTGGGTCTTATGTTGTCTTTTATGAATGGAGAGATGGTCGTCGATACTCCAGCCAAGGGATCAGTGACTACTTCTTTTGTATGTTTAAAGTGCCCATTGTCGATCTTCGGTAGAGACTTTTATGTTTATTTAGTTTGTTTGCTTTTAAGTGGTTTAGATGTTATCTTAGGTATGAACTGGTTAGAGCATAACTATGTTCATATTAACTGTTATAACAAGTCAGTGAGGTTTTCTACTCCTGAAGAGGAGGAAGTTGGTCTGTTGTCTGCTAGACAGTTGAGGCAGTTGATGCAAGAAGAGGCTCATATGTTCTCGTTGATTTCGTTGCTATCTGTCGAGAATCAAGCTATAATTAAGGAATTGCAAGTGGTGCGTGAATTTCCTGAAGTTTTCCCTGATGAAATTCCTGATGTACCTCCAAAGAGAGAAGTCATATTTGCTATTGATCTTGTACCTGGTACCAGACCTGTTTCTATGGCACCATACAGGATGTCTGCATCTGAATTGTCATAATTAAAAAAGCAATTGGAAGAGTTACTTGAAAAGAAATTTGTAAGACCAAGTGTATTGACGTGGGGAGCTCCAATGTTTCTAGTAAAGAAGAAAGATGGAAGTATGAGACTTTGTGTTGATTATAGGAAATTGAATAAAGTGACAATTAAGAACAAGTATCCGCTTCCGAGAATAAACGACTTGATGGATCAATTGGTGGGTGGTCGAGTGTTTAGTAAGATTGATTTGAGGTCGGGTTATCATCAGATTAAAGTGAAGGATGAAGATATCTAGAAGGCGGCCTTCAGAACGCGTTATGGACATGATGAGTATTCAGTGATGCCTTTCGATGTTACTAATGCACTGATAGTATTCATGGAGTACATGAACCGTATCTTTCATACTTATTTGGATTGGTTTGTAGTGGTGTTCATTGATGATATTTTGATTTACTCTAAATCGGAAGAAGAGCATGCATAACACTTAAGAATAGTATTGCAAGTTTTGAGAGAGAAAAAGTTGTATGCAAAGTTGTCTAAGTGTGAATTTTGGTTAAAGGAGATTAGTTTTCTTGGTCATGTTATCTCAGGTAGTGGCATTGTTGTAGATCCATCTAAAGTAGATGTTGTGTTGCAATGGGAAACTCCAAAGTCGGCTACCGAGATTAGAAGCTTTTTGGGATTAGCTGGTTATTATAGAAGGTTTATTGGAGGTTTTTCTAAGTTGGCACTTCCGTTGACTAAGCTGACTTGTAAAGGTAGAGCTTTTGTGTGGGATGTTCAGTGAGAAGAAAGTTTTACAGAATGGAAGAAGAGATTGACACCGGCTCCGATTTTGACATTACCTAATCCATAAGAACCTTTTGTGGTATATTGTGATGCTTCCAAGATGGGTTTAGGAGGTGTGCTCATGCAGAATAAAAAGGTAGTTGCTTATGCGTCAAGGAAGTTGAGGAATCATGAAAAGAACTATCTTACGTGATTTAGAGCTTGCTGCATGTGTTTTTGTGCTGATGATTTGGAGACACTACCTCTATGGTTCTAGATTTGAAGTATTTAGTGACCATAAGAGTCTAAAATATCTATTTGATCAGAAGGAATTAAATATGAGACAACGAAGATGGTTGGAGTTGTTAAAGGATTACGATTTCGGTTTGAATTATCATCCAGAAAAAGCGAATGTGGTGGTCGATGTGTTAAGTCAAAAGACTTTACATATGTCAGCAATGATGGTTAAAGAGTTGGAATTAATTGAACAGTTCAGAGATATGAGCTTAGTTTGCGATGTGACACCGCAAAGTGTTATGTTGGGAATGTTGACAATTAATAATGATTTTCTGGATAGTATCAGAGAAGCTCAAAAGTTGGATGTAAAATTGGTAGACTCGATGGTTGGAATCGATCAGTCTGAGAATAGTGATTTCAAGTTAGATACACAAGGTGTGTTGAGATTCCATAATCGAATTTGCATTCCTGATGATGCGGAGATGAAGAAAGTGATTCTTGAGGAAAGTCATAGAAGCAAGTTGAGCATTCATCCGGGAGCTACAAAAATGTATCATGATTTGAAGAATTTATTTTGCTGGCCTGGAATGAAGAGTGATATGGCTCGGTTTGTGTATACATGTTTAACTTGTCATAAGTCGAAAGTTGAACATCGGAAGCCTGCAGGGTTGATGCAACCGTTAGATGTTCCAGAATGGAAATGGGATAGTATTTCGATGGACTTTGTAACGAGATTAACTAATACTCCAAGAGGACATGATTCAATTTGGATCATTTTTTATGTGCTTATGAAGTCGACTCATTTTATTCCTATTAACATCAGCTTTCCAAGATCAAAGTTGGAAGAGATTTACACTAGTGTAATTGTAAAGCTGCATGGTGTTCCTTTGTGTATTGTGTTGGATAGAGATTTGAGGTTTACTTCTGATTTTTGGAAGAGTTTGCAAGAAGCGTTGGGCTCTAAGTTGAGGATGATTTTGGCGTATCACCCTCAGATGGATGGTCAGACAGAGAGGACTATTCAGTCATTAGAAGATTTGTTAAGAGCATGTGTTCTTGAGCAGGGAGGTTTGTGGGATACTTATCTTTCGTTGATAGAGTTCACTTATAATAACAGTTACCATTCTAGTATTGGAATGACACCTTTTGAAGCGTTGTATGGTTGAATATGTAGAACTCCTTTATGTTGGCATGAGTTTGGAGAGAGTGTAGTAGTTGGACCTGAAGTTGTTCGAGAGACTACTGAGAAGGTGAAGTTCATTCAAGTAAAGATGAAAACTTCCCATAATAGACAGAAAACTTATCATGACAGGCGAAGGAAAGATTTAGAATTTCAAACAGGTGACCATGTGTTTTTGAGAGTCATGCATGTGACTGGTGTTGGGCAAGCATTAAAGTCTAAGAAGCTCAATCCTCATTTTATTGGTCCGTATCAGATTTTAGACAGAGTTGGGAATGTTGCTTATATAGTGGCTTTACCTCCTAATCTTTCAAATTTTCATGATGTGTTCCATGTGTCACAACTCCAGAAATATATTTCAGCTCCATCTCATGTGATTCATATGGATGATGTGCAAGTAAGGGATAATCTCCCTGTAGAAATGATGCCTGTATGAATCGTAGATCGTAAGATGAAGACTCTAAGAGGCAAGGAGATTTCTTTAGTGAAAGTAGTATGGTTAGGAGTTTCCGGAGAAAGCATGACGTGGGAATTGGATAGCAAGATGCGAGACTCATATCCTGAGTTGTTCGAACAAGATAAATTTTTGAGGACAAAAATATTCTAAGTGGAGGAGAGTTATAACGCCCGTTATTTAATTAATTATTAATTATATTTGAATTATTCATTGAAGTTGTGATATGTTGCTTTATTATGCTAAGTTGTTATTTAGTTGATTAATTAGTTGGTTAATAATAATAGTAATACTAGAATTAGTAGAATAATAGAATAATTATGTTGGGCCTATTTTAATGGTTGGAAGTAGTAGTATAGGGGGTGTGTTGTTAAGCCCATTAAGAATAATGATAATATGAGGTTCTATTTAAACAAAGGAATAGGGTTAATTGAGAAGTTGCTGGAAAAATTGATCGTGAGAAGTGCATGGGAAAGGAATCAGGAGAAGAGCAAAGAAAGGTTTCGGTCGGAGTGTGCTAAGAAACCTTCAATCCAAGGTAAGGGTGGGGTTCTGACCTTATAATGGGACTAATGATGAATACTGTACAGGGGTTGGTCGTGGGTATAATTGTTGTGCGTTGATTGTTCTGGGCTTGTTCTTGAAAGTTTTCCCGTTTTTACGTTGTGGTCGTTTAGGGATCTTATGGATGATTGTCTTGTACAATTGATGAATCTGTTAATAGGAGATTTAGTTACCTTGTTTCTATGTTATTTTGTGTGGTTGGTAGGAAATTAATGGTGGAAGAGAATACTGTAAGGCTAGGTTAATGTTCGTCACAGACTGGACAAAATCTATGCAAAAATGTGAAGACACACAGTGCCGAGGAGCACAAGAATTTGTGTCGAGTGGCATGAAACTGCAAGGTGTGTCGAGGAGCACTGGTGCTAGGTGTCAAGCGGCACAAGGCTGCAAGATACATCGAGGGGAACATGTAGTTGTATCGGGTTGCATGAGGATGCGCGAGGTGCCAGATGTATGGTGTGTGTCGGTCGGTACTGAGGCATGAAGGGAAGGTGCCGAGCGGCATTACCACTATGTCGAGGAGCATACGTTGTTATTGATTCTCTCCTTCTGTTCCTGTGTAGGCTAATTAGTTATTTAATTTAGTTTAATAATCTCTGTATAATAATTAGAATTCTTAAGGTATTCTATCCCTATAAGATTAGTGAATTATAGTAAAAATAAGTTAGTTGCAGGAGAGATCATATAACTAATAAGTGACAGACAATATATAGTCGAATTACCCGAATAATTATGCATGACGTCTTAGTATATTTTGGTTAGTATGGTGTGTTGTATACCTTGTTATAATTTGAGAATTTGGCAGGTGATGATGATTTTGTTGAAATGTCTCTAATTAGTGACATATATTAAGTTGTAGGCTTATGACCAATGTTGAATTGTATTGAGTTGTTGCTGAATTATTGTTGTTGTTGTTACTACATTCATATTGTTGTCGTATACATAGCATATCAAGTTGGGAACTCACGCTCGGTAAGTTGTCCTAGATTGGAAAATATAAAGTTGAAGGCTTATGCCTTGTTGATGCCTCTATTAATTGGCAGATTATTAAGTTGGGAGTTTTGCTCCGTTGGTACCACATACATGTACATAAAAACAAGTCACATTTCATGTTGCATCCTGAGTTGCTGTACGGATGAATTAACTGTGTTAAATGTTGTTAAAGATTTGCGAAGTGGTGATTTAGTATGAAATGATTCTAATATACTATTTATCATGCATTCTATTATATTGTTCGATATCTCACCCCTTCAGTTTGAATGTTACCCCATGTTGGTAACTTGCAGGTAATCCAGAGTGAAGGTTGTTTACCTTCAGTGGTTTGAGTCGGTGTCCTTGCTCTGATACGTAACACTCGAGGGGATGAACGTTTGTTGCTTTATTGTTGATTTTACTTCCGTTGTTGAATTTTAAGCTATTTTCGTTAAGTACTTATTGTTTTGAAGTTGTTTTGAGTTGGACAAAGATGTTATGCCCTTTGAATTGACAATTGTGATTCCGCAGCTTAATTATGATAGTTGTTTTATTTTTAAAGACTAAACAAGTTGTTATTGTAACACCCCATTTTCCCATATAAATATTTATAATGAAGCATACGACAAATGTATCAGAGTTCACAACGGGATGCCATATACATCATAAAATCCATAAAGCTCTCAAAATACTTTATTACTTCGTGTATCCAAAAATGGTTATTCGGAAGCGGAAAATCAACATAAAAGTAGTCCATTAACATTCTATCCTTAACAACAATTCAAATCCACAATACGTGGTACATCATAAGTTTAAAATAAAATGTGCAACATTTGAAATCATGCAAAACATAGTCAAAATCCCAAATCCCGTGTTACATATAAGAGCGACTCCTAAGACTCGATCTGGTAACATCACTTCAAGCACTACCCGTGTACCTGATTATATGTACTCATAAAGAGTACATACACAACAACACAAAAGGGGTGAGAATTTCATTAAATAATTACACGGTGAAATAAAACATGCTAAGGGGTAGTAAATCACAACATACAGAAAATTCATCAGAAACAACCATCATCACATCATACAACATCAATTCAGTGTTTATGCTATGCAATAGTCCTACATCAACATGCATGTGGTACCATCAAGGCACAATCCTTCAACTCAATGCCAATTGGGAAATAACAGAGCATAAGCCCTCAACATAACACCAATCCAGGCCAACATCAGAGCATAAGCCCTCATCCATGAATGCATGCAATATAAACATGCAACAACATGAAATCATACAACCACAATGCATAAGCCTTCATCACCATGGCATTTAATCCATCCACATCATCCTCATCATAATCACCAATATTGCCTCATATCGGCATCATCATCAAAAGAACATCGCAAGAAAACAACCCACCACTTCGGTGTAACAACGGGGAATAATTCCTATTTTAACTTAGTTACTAGAATTATCCTTCTAAATATTTATTTTATTCTACCTACTTCAAGTTTATGGTATTAGCTATCCAATGCTTCAAACGACACATCAAACAGAGTTACGGTTCAAAAGTTATGGTAGTTACAAAAATTGTCAAAAGTTGGGCTTCCCTCGGGTTAGGTTGGGTTGACCGCCCCTTGGTTTTGCATCAACCGCCCCTGCTGTTGTTGTTTTCCGCTCACTGTTGTTGCTGTTTGGATCTACCGCTTCCTTGTTTGCATCAACGTAAACTATTAAATTATGAGTTTTTTTGCGATTTCACTAAATTTTGGGTCCTAAAACATCATCTAATCATAGGAATTCATCATCCATTATCATCCTATGTTTCTACATCAATTATACATCATTTGGGCATTATTATTCATCTTATATTTCATCAAATCCTCATCCAAAATCCTCAAATCCTAATTCTCATTACTTATAGGTTCTAGATTCGGTTTTATGCAACAATCATCATAACAACGTAATCACAATAACAATCACAACATAGCATCACAGATCCATGTATAATCATATACTACACATCAATTCAATCAAATCAAACAAATTATGCATCAATCATATAAAACAACCTAATAAGGAAAATAACCCTCACTACCCTCTCATGTAAGATCACCAATTAGAGAATCCATTCACCCCATTACCTTATGGTTATTGTTAGCTTTCGATTCCTCTTCTCGTTCTACAAATTCCTCTTTGCCTCCATGTCCCCTTGTGCCCTAGCTTCTCCTTTGCCCTTCTCCCAATATCTCGATCGTACCAAATGATTGTACAATTCTCTTTTCCCTTAGTTATCACAAGGACCCCTAATATCTTCTTCAATTTCCATCACTTAGCATTATACCATTTACCATCATGCCCTCACTCTTTCTACTAATTACCATCTTGTCCTTATTTTCTCTACACTTCTATTATTCTATTATTCTAATTACTTAAATCCAAATAATTCAAATTAATCATTATTAAATCTAAATAATTCCAAAATAATTATTTAAATTCTAAACATTCTTACTAACTCATCCTACACCACATAACTCATCATCTTACACACCTTATTCATCAAAACATCGCTATTTGCATCACAATTGCATCACAAATAAACATCATATACCATCACAAGGACTCACACAAGGGACCAAAACATCATAAATAAGCATCAAAACATCAAAACACCATATACTTCACATAGACTCATATAATCATACTAAATTAATTAATTAAATAATTAATCTTAAATTCGGGGTGTTACAACTCGCATTCCCAAGTCCAACTCTCACCATCTGGTCTACCCCACAACACCTTCACTAAGGAAATATATTTGCCTCATAATTACTTAACTTCTTGAACTTCTATTTGCATTGGCAACATCTCAATAGTAAGCTTATCTCTCACCTATACATCATCCATCTGAATCACATACGAAGAATCTGGCATATACTTCCTCAATTGAGACACATGAAACACATCATGCAAATTCGCAAGTGAAGGTGGCTAATTAACTCAGTAAGCCACCTCAAATACCTTCTCTGATATCTGATATGGTCCAAAAAATTGTGGCGTAAGTTTCCTCGATTTCAACACTCTACCGACACCAGTTACTAGAGTAAATCTCAAAAACACATGATCATCTTTCTTGAACTCAATGTCCTTTCTCCTCTTATCATGGTAACTCTTCTGATGACTTTAAGAAGCATTCATCTTCTCTTGGATCATATTTATCTTCTTAGTTGTTTCTTGCACAACCTCAGGTCTGAGCACAACACTCTTGCCTAACTCATACCAACACAATGGAGTTCTACACCTCCTACCATACAAGGTTTCATACGGTGCCATCCCAATACTAGAATGAAAAATATTATTATAGGTAAAATCAATCAAAGACAAGTGGATGTTCCAAGCAACTTCTTGTTCCAACACACAAGCCCTCAATAAATCTTCCAAAGATTGGATAGTCCTCTCCGTCTGACCATTTGTCCGTGGATGATATGCAGAACTCAACCTCAACTTAGTACCAAAAACATTCTGCAACCTGTCCAAAATTTTGAAGTAAACCTTGTATCTCTATTTGAAAAAATACTGGAAGGTATTCCATGCAATCTCACAATTTCTTCAATATAAATCTCAACTAGCTTCTCCACCGGATGCTCGATCTTCATTGGTAGAAAATGCATTGACTTAGTCAACTTGTCAACTGCTTCCCAAATCGAATCATTTCCTCTAACAGTCTTTGGAAATCCCGTCACAAAGTCCATGGAAACAATATCCCATATCCACTCGGGAATACTCAACGGTTGCATAATAACCATCAGCTTCTGATGCTCATACTTCGACTTCTGACAAGTCAAACAAGCATAAACAAAATTAACAATTTCTTTTTCATACCCGGCCACCAAAATAACTTCTTCAAGTCTTGATACATTTTTGTAGCACCTGGATGAATACTCAATCCACTTCTATGTCCTTCCTCAAGAATACTCTTCTTAAGTTCTGGAACATCTGGAACATACACTCTATCTCCAAACCTCATCGCACCATTCTCATCAATTCTGAACTTATCTCCTTTACCTTGGTTAATTAAAGTCAATTGATCAACCAACTTCAAATCAAACTTTTGAACTTCTCGAATTTCATCCATTATACCACTAGTAAGCTTTAACATACTGAACTTCACACTATCAGGAGTTTCTACACACACCAAGCTCATATCTCGGAATTGTTCGATCATCTCCAATTCTCGAGCCATAAGCATCGACACATATAACGACTTCCTACTCAATGCATCAGCAACTACATTTGCTTTATCGGGATGGTAACTCAAATCAAAGTCATAATTCTTCAGTAATTCAAGCCACCTTCTCTGTCACATGTTTAATTCCTTATGGTCAAACAAATACTTTAAACTCTTATGGTCACTAAACACCTCAAACTTAGAACCAAAAAGATAATGTCTCCAAATCTTCAACATAAACACCACCGCTGCTAACTCTAAGTCACGCGTAGGATAATTCCTCTCATGAACTATGAGTTGTCTAGAAGCACAAGCAACAACTTGTCCATTCATCATTAGAACACCACTAAGTCCCATCTTAGATGCATTCATAATACACTACAAATGACTCACTCGGATTAGGCAAAACCAATACCGGAGCAGTCGTCAATCTTTTCTTTAGTTCTACAAAACTTTCTTCACATGCAAAATCCCATACTTGAAATGATGAACGACTATTCTTTTGATAGAACATCAATCACTTTACACACCATCAAGCTAATAAGAAAAGTCTATCCCTTCCAACACGATCCCGTCTACTATCAACAAGAGATTAAGCGTGATTAGTTCCTCAATTTGTCAATAGGTAGCCGACAATCATGATGGCGCATAAACCATCGTTACTAAAATGGAATAATGTTTCTTTAAAACTTATGCTCAAAGTTACCTAAAGCACCATGGTCCAATTAATCTCTCCTCACATGATCTACACCTTGACAACTTAGCATAAAGTCGCTTTCTTTTCAACATTGTAATTCAAATCACAATGTTCGACATTCCCTTATTCTTACTTAGATTAACTCATAATGTCCTCAATAAACATCATACCAAACTAACCCAAATATTTGTAATGTCTACACAAGTTCTAAAATTTGTCCTCTAACTATCTGCACTTTTCATCCAAATCTAAAGGTAACCCTCCTTAATTCGATTATACTGTATACATACTCGCCTAATAGTTGCTCCATCAAATATTCAATCCTTTTGAAGTGGATATTTAATCCCAATCATTACTTTACTCAATGGTCGGTAATCCACACACGACCTCATTCAATTGTTGTCACAAACATGCAAACCTTTAAGCCTCATATCCCAAGGGTTATCCTACTTTCGTAGCAGATACAAACACCAGTTCTCTACTGTTACTGAGCTAAGATCCACACTCTAGAGGCAACTTGCAAATATCTTTAGGAAAAAGATCAAGAATCACACAACAATGGCATATCACTAGCCGTCACATTGCTCTCTATTATCCGAGAATAAAACATCAAAAATACCTAATTATTCTTTCTGAAGACATCCCAACTTGACCTGCAGACAAAATCACAAATTTGTAGTCTCTTCAGTTTCCAGAAAAAACATAGCTCCAACAATACTTGCGCTCTTTATAACTCAGTAGTGTATTGCACCAACTCCCATACCTGAAACATCTCAGAGAAGAAAAAGCTTCTCCCCCACTTGTTTCAAACCAACCCTTACAGATAAATAGTTATAAAAACAAGCATGTATCGGCAGTGTTTCACACACATGTCGCACACTAAGGAATAAACAACATTAAACAACCTGGCCGGACGAACCGACCTACTCTGATACCAATTTTAACACCCTATTTTCCCATATGAATATTTATAATGAAATATACGATAAATGTATCAGAGTTCACAATGGGATGCCACATAAATCATAAAATCCATAATCTCAAAATACTTTATTACTTCGTGTATCCAAAAATGGTTATTCGGCAGCGGAAAATCAACATAAAAGTAGTTCATTGGCATTCTAGGCTTAACAACAATTCAAATCCACAATACGTGGTCCATCATAAGTTTAAAAGAAAATGTGCAACATTTGAAATCATGCAAAACATAGTGAAAATCCCAAATCCCGGGTTACATATCAGAGCGACTCCTAAGACTCGATCTGGTAACATCATTTCAAGCACTACTCGGGTACCTGATTATCTGTACTCCCGAAGAGTATAGACACAACAACACAAAAGGGGTGATAATTTCATTCAATAATTACACGGTGAAATAAAACATGCTAAGGAGTAGTAAATCACAACATACAGAAAATTCATCACAAACAACCATCATCACATCATACAACATTAATTCATTGTTTATGCAATACAATAGTCCTACATCCACATGAATGTGGTTCCAACAAGGCATAATCCTTCAACTCAATTCCAGTTGGGCAATAACAGAGCATAAACCCTCAATACAACGCCAATTCAAGCCAACATCAAGGCATAAGCCTTCATCCATGAATGCATGCAATATGAACATGCAACAATGTGAAATAATACAACCACAAGGAATAATCCTTCATCACCATGGAAATTTAATCCATCCATATCATCCTCATAATAATCACCAACATTGCCTCATACTGACATCATCAGCAAAAGAACATCGCAAGAAAACAACCCACTATTTCGGTGTAATAACGGGGAATAATTCCTATTTTAACTTAGTTACTAGAATTATCCTTCTAAATCTTTATTTTATTCTATCTACTTCATGTTTATGGTATTAGCTATCCAACACTTTGAACGGCGTATCAAACGGAGTCACGGTTCAAAAGTTATGGCCGTTACAAAATTGTCAAAAATTGGGCTTCCCTCGGGTTAGGTTGCATCGAACCTTGCATTGACTGCTCCTAGCTTTTGCATCGACCGCCCCTGCTGTTGTTGTTTTCCGCTCATTACTGTTGTTGTTTGCATCGGCCGCTTCCCTGTTTGCGTCGATGCAAACTTTTAAATTATGAATTTTTCTGCGATTTCACTAAATTTTGGGTCCTAAAACATAATCTAATCATAAGAATTCATCATCCATTATCATCCTATGTTTCTACATCAATTATACATCATTTGGGCATTACTATCCATCTTATATTTCATCAAATCCTCATCCAAAATCCTCAAATCCTAATTCTTATTACTTATAGGTTCTAGATTGGGGTTTTATGCAACAATCATCATAACAACATAACCACAACAACAATCACAACATAGCATCACAGATCCATGTATAATTATATAAAACACATCAATTCAATCAAACCAAACAAATTATGCATCAATCATATAAAACAACCTAAGAGGGAAAGGAACCCTCACTACCCTCTCATGTAATATCACCAATTAGAGAATCCATTCATCCCCTTACCTTATGGTTATTGTTAACTTTAGATTCCTCTTCTCATTCTACAAATTCCTCTTTGCTCCCATGTCTCCTTGTGCCCTAGCTTCTCCTTTGCTCTTCTCCCAATATCTCGATCGTACCAAATGATCGTACAATTCTCTTTTCCCTTAGTTATCACAAGGACCCCTAATATCTTCCTCAATTGCCCTCACTTAGCATTATACAATTTACCATCATTCCCCTACTCTTTCTATTAATTACCATCTTGTCCTTATTTTCTCTATATTTCTATTATTCTATTATTCTAATTACTTAAGTCCAAATAATTCCAATTAACCACTATTAAATCTAAATAATTCCAAAATAATTATTTAAATTCCAAACTGTGATACGGTGGAAAGAGAACTGACTGTTTTGGAATGCTGGTTCGCGTTTTGCGTTTGTTTTCGCAAAATGTCGCGGTAAGCAAGAGTCGCCACCGACTTTTATTTTATTCAACAAGGAAAGGAAAAAAGCACAGAAAAATTCCTTTTTTGAGATGTTTCTCGGGTTCGGGGGGTAGATTATAGAAAGGGAAGGTGTTAACACCCTTTCTATCCGTGGTTATCCATGGGCTCTTAGGTACTTGCTCAAAGTGTTTTCAAAATTTGCTTTTCTTTGTGTTTGTGGGTTTGAAAAGAGTTTTTGTTTGAAAAGGTGTAAGTGCAAAAAGTTTTATTTTTGTTTTGAGTGAGCAAGTACTTAAGAACCATCTACCTACTCGAAAAAGGAATTAATCTGTACAAATGTCCTTTAGACAATGTTATCCCACTATGAATGAGTAGGTAGCACCATCGTTGGAGTTTAAGAGTCAATTCGATTAAGGGACGTGTGGTCACTAAAGCAATGTTAGGACGCCTTAGCGGTAACCCTAATGTCTTAGATTATTTTTCCGAGGCAACCGTTTCGAGGCAACTTATGATCTTTGGACAAGAGGGCGACCTCTAAAACTTCCTATACTCAATGACCACGTTCGAAGGCAACCAAGTGAGGTGTACCCTAAGAGTGCGCATGTGCGAGTGTGGTTTTTTCAGTTAATTTGTCTTTGTACATGTCATGGGTGATCTACGTTGATTTTAGGTTAAAGATTTGATCTTGTCATGCATTCCTTATTATCAAACATCTAACAGTGTATATTTGCGGATATTAAATTTATGGAAATTAAATCTAAACTATTACAAGGCGTCGGGTATTTACATCGCCAAAAACAACCCTTTAATTTAAAATGCGGAAAATAAAATAAAGCAATAAAAATAAAGTCCTAATTAACAGCTATTACATTCCAGAAGCAATTACAATATTGGTAAAATAGATCGCGCGCAAAAAATTAAATTGAATGCATTTTTAGGGTTTTGACCCTTTTTGAAAGAAAGTGAATTTTTGGTTTATTTTTTAACTAAATGGAATTAAATTAAGTTAACAATTAAATAAATAAATTAATTAAAATATTTTTTGGATTTTTGGATATTTAAAGAAATAAAATAAATTTGATTTAAAGTTAGCAAAACCTAATTATCTAAATTAATTTTAAATATTGCAAAAATATTGAAATTATACCTAATTAAAGCTAAATCAATTAAATTAATTTATTTACAAAAATAAAGTCATGGATTTAACTTTAATAAATAAAATGTATTTTTGTGGTTTTGATTTTATGAGGAAAAATGTTAATTGGTTAGTTTAAATAATAATAATAATAATTAAACAAAACAAAAATAAATAAAGAGAAGAAAGAAAATAAAAAGAAATACTAAAGGGGGTTAGGCCCAAATGGAGGGTGAGGTTTGCAATTTCCCAGGCCCAAATTCGCTGCAAGCCTGGTTGACCTTCTGATCCAGTGTGACACGTTGACTGGGCATCATGGTGGGTCTCCCCTCTAGACCATCAGATTTGGCCTGGAGGCCATCTGTCCATTGATTGCATGAGGGTATATGGTGATCACGCGTTTGGTTTTGTACTGGAATACATGTGAACAAAATGCAACAAATATATTGGGGGACTTGGGATTTGAACCCAGGTCCCATTGGATTTTCCACTAGCGCCTTTACCAACTCAACTACTGCACATATTTGTTAATAGAATAGATGATAATTAATATATTGGAAAACGAAACAAATGTCAGAATTAAAATAAAAAACGCGTAAATTATGAATGGACGAATGAGGACGAGCCACGTCTTCGTCTTCTTCGCTGACCCCCTGGTTATTTACCTGTGGATTTTATCCGCAGCTAAATTCATGGCTCGTTCCTAAAATCTATCCCAGGCAATGAAAACTCAAACAAAAAACACAGTCATGCTCGTCTCTCTCTCCTGAACGTATCCATGTCCATTATTGGTCTTAATTTCACCTGTAGAGAAAATTCCCAAAAAACAAACTTCCAAACCCTAGGTTCGGTTACAGGGTTACAAGCCACCAAAATAAAATCAACTATTGCAGAAAGTTTCAAAATCACACAAGGATCATAACCATGCCAATAATTTGTCAAAAAAAAATTCTAGAATGAGAGATTGCATTTTCATGTACAGGGCGGTGTTCAAGGAGACTTACAGCGCGATTCAGGGAGGGAGAGGGCTTGCTTTTGATTCCTTCTCACTCAATGGACGTCTGGCAATTGAATAGCATAAAGTTTTGGCCTTGAAAATGCCTCTAGGATGGATTTCAGATTCAAGCTTTTTCAAGCTTTTTCCAAGTTTTGTTCTTCTGATTGTGCAGCTTCTAGGTTCTTTTTTTTCGTGCCTTTGCCTTGTACAAGTATATGGAAATGAATTAGGTTTAGTTTTGGGCTTTGAATCTTTGTGTATTGATGATTCAAGATTTGATATGATCCTCCATTACAAAGCTTCCAAAAATGTTCCAAATCCAATATTTTGTTCATAACATGGCTTGATACGAGTTTGATATTGTCCATGATGGTAATTGAAAACTGTATCAATCAAAAAGATCCTATTTCATCAATATTTGGATTTTATTTGGATTTAAATTGATTTAAAATGAATTAAATTAATAAAAATCAAATAAAATAGAAAAATCAATGAATGGACACAAGACTAAATATAGGACACGTGTGTAGTGTTACAAGATCAAATCAAGTGGAAAAAAGTGGGCCCATTTGACAAAATTTGAAGTTTTGGGGATAGTTGACTTTTGGCAATTTTGGAAAAATGCCCAACTTCAACAATGCACAACTTCTTCAATTTTGAACTTTTGGAGGTTTTCTTGGACTTTTTAGAAACCTTGAGATGTCCTATAACCAAACCTTTTGGTCTCATCTCATTTTGATATTCCATACTCAAGTTATAAGCTTTGGCAAAAAAGGTGTTTTTGTTGGCTTTCAAAAATGACCTGTAATGTCCAAATTTGTAACTTTTTGTGAGTGCATTTCTTGATCTTGGGGTGTGAATATGGATTGTAGGAAATTGTATACTATTCAAAATGAGCTTTGGATGGGTCATTTCTCATAAAGTATGAGAAAGTTATGCTTGGTCAAAGTTGAGTTGACTTTTCCTACAAAACCCTAATTTAGCAACTTTTGAATCTTGATGAATTTTGAGCAATCCTTGATGAATCATGATCAACCCTTGATCAAATGATGAATTATCCTTCAAAATGAGAATGTTGACAAAAAATCTTGAGGTTTGACTGTATTTGGGTCACAGTTGACTTTTGCCCTAACATAGTTGATTTTTGGACCTCTTGAGCAATTGACTGACCAAACTTTCTCTGCAAGGCTTGAAATTTTACAGGGATGACCTTGAGAACATATTAGGACATTAGGGGGCACTTGAGGTCATTTGGATGTAAGGACCTTGATGCAACACAAAACCCTAATTTTGAATTGATTGCCTTAGGAGATGATTTGACTGTCCAACTCTTGAGCAATCTTGAGCAACTTGGAGATTATTCTTGACATGTTTTTGAGAAATATGGGAGGGAAAATTTTGGGGTACAACAATTGCCCCTGTTCAATATTCTTAAACCTGAGGATATAGATTAGCTTTCGGCCTTTCGTGATCCGAAGGTAGAAGATGATTGAACACTAGAGTGCCCAGAAATTTGCACTCACATGAAGTGGTATCAGCATTGGGATGTCGAGAATGGGCTTACAAATTCCATTTGGAGATTGTTGGTAGGTGGTATGAACTTCGACTGGAATGTGAATCAGGGAGATCTTATCGGCGATCTGACTGAACCAGAGGAGGTCTTGTCTTCTTTGACTGGATTGTCTTTTTTGACTGGATTGTCTTCTTTGACTGGGTTGGCATCAGAAAAATCTTTAGGAATTGATTTAACTGGTTTTGTCTCTTTTGACTGGATTGCCATCAGAAAAATCTTTAGGAATCGATTTAACTGGTTTTGTCTCCTTTGACTGGGTTGGCCTCAGAAAAATCTTTAGGAATCGATTTAACTGGTTTTGTCTCCTTTGACTGGATTTGCATCAGAAAAATCTTTAGGAATCAATTTAACTGGTCTTGTTTCCTTTGAATTGATTAGCATCAGAAAAATCTTTAGGAATCGATTTAACTGGTTTTGTCTCCTTTGACTTGATTGTCATCAGAAAAATCTTTAGGAATCGATTTAACTAGTTTTGTCTCCTTTGACATAGCTGAGAGCTTAACTGCATCTTTCCTGAAAGGTAAAGGTCAGTCATATGCAATGCATGATATGGATCAAGCAATGATGTTCTCAACATAAATGAGATTGTATGGTATGATGCGTATATGCATGTATTATGATGTATGGAAATGTAATGTTTTAGCTGGGGAAAATAAATCCTGGATAGCTGCTGGAGAGTAGAGTTGAATTCTTCGTTTCCGATGGGGATGGTGAACGAAGGTGGTTGCGAGAATAAACCTGCAAGAGAAGAGAACTCCATTGGGGAATAAACTGATGAAGAGATTACTCTGTGGGGAAGAGATGCTCTATTGAGGATTTTAACGATAAACTCCGCTGGGGATTCTGCTGATAAACTCCGCTGGGGATGGGTTACCGTTGCTGGTGATACTGAATCTGTTGAGGATTGAACTCCTGCTTGGGGAAAGGAAAGAACTTCGCTGGGGATGATCTTTCGGCTGCAACTTGCTGGGGATAACCCTGTTAGACTCTTGTGGGGATAACCCTCTGAATTCTGCTGGGAATGATCCTTTGAACTTGGTTGGGGAGATTTATTTTTGTACTCTGCTGGGGATAAACTTCCAGAGTCTACTGGGGATGATGATTCAACTCCGTTGGGGAAGCTTTTTCAGACCGTGCTGGGAAATATTGACTCCACTGAGGTATCTTGTATTCTGCCAGGGAACATTCTTATACTCCGTTGAGGAATATTAAGACTGTCGGGGATACTCTTATACTTGTTGGGGAATATTCTTATACTCCACTGGGGAATATTAAGACCCTTTTAGTGCCGATGGTAGACCAACTCTGCTTGGGGAGAGTATTGTCGATTCGTTCATAGCTGCAAGTCTCAGCTGGGGAGAGCTGCCATTACTGTATTACTCTGCGGGGAGTGAAGATATCTTAGTCAGATTCTTCAGCTAAATCTACCTTTGTACCTGGTGGACAGAGCAACTATATAGCTTGGACAATTCTATTGCCCCTGTTTCTGATATTACCACTAATTCGTCTTTCGTTTCGCATGCAAATATTTATGAGCAGCAATTAATATCAAATGCATATATAAAAAATGAACATTGGACGTTCTTTGCAAAACAAAACAGATAAAGGAAAAACAGTTTGAAATTGGTCTGAAAATGAATTTGTATTGATTTTGAAATTTGGCCTGTAAATAGGCGTTTTTCTACAAGAGACTGACGTCCTAGTAAGAGAATGCCGCCGAATAATAGAATTTATACAATTTGTGAAAAACTAAACAAAAACAGCTATGTGAATAATCCCACTGGGTTCCAACTCTGCTATTGCCTTTATATCCTCGAGCATCTCATCACTTTGCAACTTGGTTGAAGGTAGATCAGATTGATCAGTTCCGTCCGAGCTTGATAGTCGATAACGAAGTCTAGATGCAAGGTGATCCAATGAGACATAGTGTTACGCTTTGATCCCTAATTTTTTCCTGGACTGCCCTTTCGGGTTTTCAGTCCACTAGGATACCTTTTTTTGCCCAAGCCGCCTTTTCAGGTTTTCGACTTGCCGGGTGTACAGATTTTTTTCACTTTCATCCCTTATTTTTGCCCTAACCCTTTAGGTTCGTCGGAAAGCCCTTATTTTTGCCTAAGCCAGTCGACCTAGCGGGTCGTTAATTATGCGTAGTATCTTTTCACTATGTCTGCATTGACGGGGTGAGGAAGGTCGTCACCATCCATGGTGGTTAGAATCATAGCTCCTCCTGAGAAAATGTTCTTAACCATAAGTGGCCCTTCGTAAGTAGGGGTCCATTTTCCCCTGGGATCACCTTGAGGTGGGATAATGCGCTTGATAACCAGATCCCCAACTTGATACGCTTGTCGTCTGACTTTCTTGTTAAATGCCTTGATCATCCGTTTTTGGTACGTCTGACCATGACAAATAGCAGTAAGTCTCTTTTCGTCAATTAGGTTCAGCTGATCAAGCCGGGTCTGAATCCAGTCATCTTCGCTCAAACCTGCATCCTTCATGATTCGAAGAGAGGGTATCTGAACTTCAATGGGCAAGACTGCCTCCATGCCATATACCAAGGAATAGGGTGTTGCCCTTGTTGACGTTCGTGTTGAGGTACGGTACCCATGCAGAGCAAATGGTAACATCTCGTGCCAATCTTTGTATGTCACTGTCATCTTCTGCACAATCTTCTTAATGTTCTTATTAGCCGCTTCTACAACCCCATTCATCTTCGACCGATAGGGAGAAGATTTGTGATGCTGTATCTTGAATTGCTCACAGAGCTCAATGATCATCTTATTGTTGAGATTGGTACCATTGTCCGTAATGATCCTCTCTGGTACACCGTATCGACAGATCAGATTATGCCGAATGAACCGTGCCACGACGTTCTTGGTTACTGTAGCAAATGAAGCTGCTTCAACCCACTTCGTAAAGTAATCAATTGCTACCAGGATGAAACGATGCTCGTTGGATGCCGTAGGTCTGATCTCGCCAATCATATCAATGCCCCACATTGCAAAAGGCCAAGGTGCCGTCAAGATGTTCAGAGGAACTGGAGGTATGTGCACCTTATCAGCATAGAATTGGCACTTGTGACATGTCCGAGAATGCTGATAACAGTCGGCTTCCATTGTGGACCAATAATATCCTGCCCGAAGGATTTTCTTTGCCATGGTATGTCCACTGGAATGAGTTCCGAAAGTACCTTCATGTAACTCCGCCATGATCCTTTCTGCTTCATTCTTATCCACACAACGCAGTAAGGTCGAATCATGGTTACGCTTATAAAGGATGCCATTGCTGATCAAGAACTTCGCCGCGAACCTCCTCAGAAACTTCTTGTCATTAACAGATGCACCCTCGGGGTATTCTTGAACCTCAAGATACCTTTTTACTTCGTGAAACCAGGGCTTTTCTGTTACCTCTTCAGTCTCAACATCACAGTAATGTGCAGGTTCGTACAATCTCTCAATGATGATCCGGGGAGCTTCGTTGTCCCAATTGACTTTGAACATAGAAGACATCGTAGCTAACGTGTCCGCCAACTGATTCTCCTCTCTAGGGAAGTATTCAAAGGTTATCTCCTCGAAATGGGGAAGCAATGTCAACATATACTCCTTGTAAGGAATAATATTTGGGTGTTTCGTATCCCACTCGCCTTTGATCTGACTGATCACGAGAGAGGAATCTCCGAAGACACTCAAGAACTTAATCCTTAGGTCAATTGCTGCTCGAAGACCCATGATGCATGCTTCATACTCAACCATGTTGTTGGTGCAATTGAAACATAGTCGGGCGATAAACGGAGTATGAGAGCCTTTAGGAGATATGATCACGACGCCAATGCCATTACCCAAAGCGTTTGAAGCTCCATCAAAGTACATAGACCATCGAGATCCTTCTTCAGGTACTTCATCCGGTCCAGGTGTCTCACAATCAGTTACCAACATGATATTCTCGTCCGGGAATTCAAAGTTCATAGACTGGTAATCATCCACTGCCTGATGTGCCAAATGGTCTTCCAACACACTTCCCTTAATTGCTTTTTGAGTCGTGTACTGGATGTCGTACTCAGTCAAGATCATCTGCCATCTTTCTATTCTTCTGGACAAGGCAGGATTTTCGAAGATATATTTGATTGGATCCATCTTTGATATCAACAGAGTAGTGTGAGTCAGCATATACTGTCTCAGCCGGCGAGCAGCCCATGCCAAAGCGCAACAAGTTTTCTCGAGCAGTGAGTATCAGGTATCACAGTCGGTAAACTTTTTGCTAAGGTAATAAATAGCATGCTCTTTTCGGCCAGACTCGTCATGTTGACCCAACACACACCCCATTGAGTTATCGAGTACTGTCAAGTATAAGATCAGAGGTCTCCCTTCAACTGGTGGCATTAGAATGGGTGGCTCTTGGAGATACTCTTTGATCCTTTCGAAAGCGGCCTGGCATTCATCATTCCAACGTACCACCTGATCTTTCTTCAGTAACTTGAAGATTGGTTCACAAGTAGAAGTCAGGTGCGAGATGAATCGGGCAATGTAATTCAAACGTCCCAGGAAGCCTCTGACTTCTTTCTCTGTTCTGGGAGCTGGCATCTCCTGTATAGCTTTCACCTTTTCCGGATCCACTTGAATACCTTTGTCGCTTATGACGAAACCCAGCAATTTACCAGATCTCACCCCGAAGGTGCACTTGTTCGGGTTCAACCTCAGCTTGTACAACTTCAGCCTGTCAAACAGCTTCTGCAGATGGTCAAGGTGTTCTTCCTCAGTCTGGGACCTTGCAATCATATCTTCAACGTATACTTCAATCTCATGATGGATCATGTCATGAAACAAAGCAACCATGGCACCCTGATACGTTGCCCCAGCGTTCTTTAATCCAAAAGGAATGACCTTGTAGCAAAAGGTACCCCACTGAGTAATAAAGGTTGTCTTCTCCATGTCTTTGGGAGCCATCTTGATCTGATTATAACCGGAGAAACCATCCATAAAGGAGAAGACTTTATGCTGAGCAGTATTGTCAACCAGAACGTCGATATGAGGCAGAGGGAATTCATTCTTGGGGCTTGCCCTGTTCAAATCCCTATAGTCAACACATATTCAGACCTTACCATCCTTCTTCGGCACCGGAACCACATTGGCCACCCACTGAGGGTAAGAAGTAACTGCTAGAAAATCGGCGCCAAACTGTTTCATAACTCCAGCCTTGATTTTCTCAGACATCTCTGGGCGCATTCGGCGGACCTTCTATTTTACTGGAGGACAATCTTCCTTAGTAGGCAGGCGATGAACCACAATATCAGTATCCAACCCCGACATATCTTCATAAGACAATACAAAGATCTCAACATAGTCATGCAGCATCTGAATCAACTGTTGTTTCACACTAAGTTCCAGATTTGCGTCGATCTTGACCTCCTTCTTGTCTGTCTCAGTACCCAGATTCACTGATTCCACTGGCTCTTCGTGTGGCTGAATAGCCCTCTCTTCCTGGAGTAGCAGTCTTGCAAGTTCACCAGGCACTTCACAATCATCTTCACCTTCGTCTTCGGCTAAGTTGATCGGATTTTTGAAGTCATAACTGACAGTAGCAGAGTCGTTACCAGTGAGATCCAGAGTGGATGTGGACCTGTATATGTGAGTGTGTGTAAAATAGTTGTTTTGCAATATATAATAAAGAAAAACAAGGAGCGCAAAATTTGAGATGCAAGAAAACGTCCAATGCTTTTATTAATGATATATGTAGATGACACACAAAAGCCCTCACAAATGAAGCCACGGTGCCCCGGGTAAGACACCGGGCCATAAAGTTTAAAACATTGTTTGTTACAAATTCAAAACAAAAAGTTTCATTACTGGGTAACAAAAGTAATATGGATGAAGTCCTTTGCTGTCCAGTTGCTTGGTCCACCATCGGTCGTAGGATAGATCCAGTTGTCGAATTCAGACTCTTCCACATCATCTTCAATGGCATTCACTCCCGAGTTGCTGATGAACACAAGAGGTCTGCCGGTCCTTCCATTCCGAACAGCCCGTTGAGCTTATGCAGTGAAACCCAAACCAAACTTGTTAGTCTTCTGTGTAAAATCAGGGAGTTGTCCCTAATTCGCACACCCACCTTTCTCAACAACAGCCCGGGCATCCTTGAGGGAAGCCATCTTCATATGAGAATCTTTATCCACAGTCTCAGCTGATGCCAGTGTCTAGGGAACCTCTTCAAAATGCTGAAATGGAGTCTCAATGAACTCCCCATCCATCTCTACATATCGAAAAGAGTTGAGGTGGCTAACCATGTACTCTTCCTCTCCCTGTACTGTCACAATCTTCCCTTTGACCGGGTACTTCAGCTTCTGGTGGAGCGTTGAGGTTATGGCCCCAGCTTTATGGATCCATGGACGACCCAACAAACAAGAATAAGATGGCCGAATGTCCATCACATAGAATGTAGAATTGAAGACCTTAGAACCAACCTTGATCGGGATATCAACCTCTCCATGTACCATTCTTTTAGACCCATCAAAGGCCCTGACGACAATGTTGCTTGGCTTCAGCTCCAACCCTTCACAATCCAACCGGTCTAGAGCTTTTTTAGGCAAGACGTTCAATGAGGAACTAGTATCTACCAATACATGTGCAAGAGTAGTGCCCCTGCATTCAATGGAGACATGCAGGGCATCATTGTGATTTTTCCCTTTATCAGTTAAGTCGGCGTCAGAGAAACCCAACCCATTAACAGCAGTCAAATTGGCCATGCAATCTGTAAACTGATCAGCTGATGTCTCTTATGGCACGTGGATAGTCTTCAAGAAAGTAATCAGAGCCTTGGCATGGGCTTATGAGCACAGCAACAGTGACAACATAGAAATCTTGGACGGGGTTTGCCCCAGCTGCTCAACTACATTGTAGTCACTCTTTTTCATAATCTTCAGAATCTCTTCCATCTCTTGTTTAGAAGCTTCAACAGTAATTGTCTTTGGTGCCTCCGTATGGGCAGGCACATCAGTGGTAATCCCTTTTCCCCGAGTGTCAGATGACTCGGCGACAGGGGTAAGAATAGGAACTTGAACAGGAATGGTAGCAGGTACACTGGCAGGTGTAGTAGCAACAGGTCTTTGGGCAGTGGGTGGAGAGATATCAGGCGAGAAAAGTCTTCCGCTGCGGGTGACTTTAGCAGGTCCAACAATATTGCTGACGTCAGTATCAGCATCCAACTCTTACTTAACTCCATGAAAATAAACATCAGCCCCATAGTGCCAAGGGACAGCTTTATCAGAGGTATAGGGGATGGGCCCCGGAACAGTGATGATTACAGGTGCGATTCTGGGAACGAATGTAATTCTAACAGGCTTCCTCGAGGGAGCTTTGGAAGAATTGTCGAAAATGGTAATTATGGCAATTTCTTCAGAATGAATTATGGGAACAACAATCTTCTCAAACAAAATCTCTTTACTATCCATCAGGCGTTGGACACCTGACTTCAAAAGATGGAAACCAGTATGCAGAATAGAACACATACAACAATCTTCGTCACAGCCCGGAAATAAACCGGCTAGCAAAAGGTTCTTCTTCACAGTCATCAAAGGGGTAACAATGTCATCCACAGAAATCACAAACGAGTCTTCATCTATAGCATTCACTCCATGCTTGGGCATAGGAGCAGTCACAACATTAGGCCTTTCGGGCGCCTCGAACTCAATCTCCTTCGCATCAATTAAGTCCTGTATCTTATTCTTCAAAGTTCAACAATCATCTGTATTATGCCCCGGGCTATCAGAGTGATAAGCACATCGGGCATTTGGGTTATACCTCAGTGACATTGTATTTGGATTCTTTGGGGCTTCCTTTAGAATCACCAGATTAGTCTTTAGCAACTGTGGCAGAATCTGAGATAAGGTCATGCTGAGACGAGTGAATTGCCTCTTAGGTCTCTCGTCCTTTTGTTGATTGTTGTACTGAGGAGCACCAACAGGTTTTAAAATAACAACTGCATTCACAGCTTGGCGGTGTTCAGGTCTATTTTTCCTTCTCAAACTGTAGACAGCACTGGACTCTTTCTTAAAGGGCTTCTTCTCGGTGCTCGATGAGGCACCCTTCTGTATCTTACTAGCCTTAATACCAGCCTCAATCCTTTCACCGGTCAAAATTAGCTCTGTAAACCCAGATGAAGAGCTTCCAATCAGGTGGTTGAAAAATGGACCAGACAGGGTCCCCAGAAACATATCCACAAGTTCCCGGTCAGCCAAGGGTGGTTGCACTCTACCGGCGAGGTCTCTCCACTTCTGATCATAAACTTTGAAACCTTCACCCGTCCCTATTGACATACCCTGGAGTTGGGTACGCGTGGGAGCAAGGTCGGAGTTGTACTGGTACTGCCTGTAGAAAGCAGTAGCCAAATCTTCCCAACTGCGGATGCTGACTCCGTCTAACTGATAGAACCACTCAAGCTGAGTCCCTGAGAGACTGTCTTGGAAGAAGTGGATCCATAGGTTCTTATCAGCGGTGTACGGATGAATCTTCCTCACATATGACCGGAGGTGCAGCTTCGGACAAGAAACTCCGTCATACTTAGCAAAGGCTGGTGCTTTGAATTTGTGGGGAATCACCACCCCGAATGATAGACCTAGATCAACAGAGTCTAGACCAGGCACTTTCTGAACTTCCATAGCACTCAACCTGTCTTCCAGTTGTTTGTATCTGTCCTCGGCCGGAGGATACTGTTCTTCGTCGAAGTCCATCTTGTTGTCGGAGACCACAGGGCTAGGAGCCCTCCTTTCCTCTTGACTATCTTTCCCTCCAGATGAGGTGGTCATGTCAACTTCATTCTGTAGCCTGTTTCCAAATCTGTGACCAGTGTTGAACAGGACAATCCTCTTCTTCTTCTTCTTTTTATCTTTCAGAATCAGGGTCTTCAGATCTTGCTGACCCTTAGCTAGATTCATGAACAACTCTTGAAATTGGGCATTCTGGGCCTGGAGGGCCTTGATGGCTTGCTCAGTTGAAGGTTCAGCAGACATGATGAATGCTGAAATAAACAGCGAAGAAGATAAGAGACCTGTAATGGGTACCTGTTATGGAGTGCATGGGATGCAATGCGTATGACATGATTTCAAAGACAATCGAGAGATTCAAATTTGTAAACCAGAAAGGAAACACACTTTATTAGATAAATTTTTGAAATTCAAATTGTTCAACTGATGCCATTAAGGCGTTATATGAAAGGAAATACTGAAAAGTAAATAACAACTAGAAAGGAAATCATCAAAGGGGTAATCAATGCTCCCATGGTCTCTTCTTCTCAGTGCGGACATAGTCATTCAGGATCCGCTCGTTCTCCAGCTGCCTAGTCAACTTCTAGATCTTCTGCTCTTGCTCGTTGAACCTCTCTCGGTAAGAATCCCGTTCTTCTCTCAGCTGCATCTAAGATCTTTTCAGTGCCCCAATGTCAGTGGGCATATAAGGATGGAGGATGGTTGGAAGAACTCCTTCTTCATTAGCAACTTCAAGAATGACAGGCAGAACGACTTCATACGGCATGCCCAGCTTTTGGGCACGAATGCGAACCCATCTGAGATATGGCTCCATTGGAAGTGAAGTCTTTGGACCCAACTCATGTGGATCAGATTGGTGAACTCTATCCCAAGCCCTTATGAATCTACGACGTTGCTCGTCGCTATCCCCTTGAAAATCAAAGATGGTACTAGGAATTAGCAGCTCGTGAGGTCCTTCTCTTCTGGCTCTTCCAAACTACGAAGAGCTAAGCATGTGTTGTAAGAAATTCCTCCATAGGTTCCTATCAGGGGAACATTGGGGTACTCCCCACATCGATCGATAATAGTCACCTCATCCATACCCTTGAGAGTCCAGATGATGTCATTATGCGAGAGAGACATAAGCCTATAGGCCCAGCCCATGCCTTCTTTATTCTTCAACACTGACTTGGGAAGGTGTGAAATAAACCACCTTGCCAATAAGGGAGCACAACACATCAAGGTTCCCCGCTTTCGGGCAGTACGAGCATAAAGCTGATGGAGAATGTCACCCAAGAGAGTGGGTACATGATTCTGAGAGATGAAGATTTTCACCGCATTCACATCAACAAAAGTGCCAGGATTTGGAAACAATACCAAGCCGTATATCAGAAGAGCCAGAATATCCTCGAATGCCTTGAAGTCTAGGCTATCCCAGAAATAGTTAGCCTTACCAACCAAGAACTTAGTCAGAAAGCCCTTTGCTCCACTTCTAGTTTCCCAATTAGCCATTACCTCTTCTTTGGTCATATGAAGGGCTGCAACAATCTCTTCGGGCCTAAGAATCTTCTCCCAACCAGTAAACAGGGTCTGCTCCAGAACAGAGATATCGAGCAGCTCAGAGAACTCTTCTAGGGTGGGAACCAGCTGATAGTCCTGGAAAGTAAAGCATTGGTACAACGGATCATAGAACTGGACTAGGACACTCATCATCTGCTCGTCCAATTTGGAGGTGACCAAACTGAGAAGATAACCATGCCTCCTGATGAAGGAAGTAGTGTCAGGCATCTTGGCAACCAACTCTTTAAGTAAGGTGGGAACCTGAACAAAGTTGATCCGGATGGTATTCTTACGCATGTGCATCATGATGACCTACAAAACAGAACAAAGATGAATCTCTCCTGTCTTTGAAATAGGTTAGTCCAAATGCAAGATGTATGCAATGTTATGATGTCATGATGTCATGATAAAAGGCACACCACAAGTATCCACAAACAACAAACATGGTAAAGGCACACAAGTCACATAGAGAGCCCTTAGATTTCAGGCTGGAAAGGAGCTTAGGTACTACCCTCTTTCAGTTCAGTTGGTTTAAACCTGTCCTAAAAATAGTAACCGGGTTCTAGAGGATCTCAATATCACTGACTACCCTCAATCGGTCATAATTCCAGTTTAGCAACCTTTTCTTGCGGCCGAAATCATCGCGAGAGTTTAGTCTCAATGAGTGTAGCATACTGCTACTGTTCTATGGCCAAGTTGGTCAATTTAAAGGCTCTAAGGTCAGTTGATGCTTAATGACCCCTTAGATGACCCATATTCTCCTCGTTCCAACACAAGGGATATCAGTACAGACTAAAGTGCCACACCAACGTAGCTACTGCTTCAACCGTGTCGGTCTATGCCGAACAGTTCCCTCACAGTTTATTACTACTTACCTAAAGGGTATCCCCCAGATACGGGTTAGGATCTATAGAAACTCCGATACAAGCCCACAAATTTAAATCATACAAAGCATACAATTAAAAACACAATGATCTAATCCTAAGGTACACCCCACTTTTATGTCCCCAGCAGAGTCGCTAGTTCTGTGATACGGTGGGAAGAGAACTGGCTGTTTTGGAATGCTGGTTCGCGTTTTGCGTTTGTTTTTGCAAAATTTCGCGGTAAGCAAGAGTCGCCACCGACTTTTATTTTATCCAACAAGGAAAGGAAAAAAGCACAGAAAAATTCCTTTTTCGAGATGTTTCTCGAGTTCGGGGGGTAGATTATAGAAAGGGAAGATGTTAGCACCCTTTCTATCCGTGGTTATCCACGGGCTCTTAGGTACTTTCTCAAAGTGTTTTCAAAATTTGCTTTTCTTTGTGTTTGTGGGTTTGAAAAGAGTTTTTGTTTGAAAAGGTGTAAGTGCGAAAAGTTTTATTTTTGTTTTGAGTGAGCAAGTACTTAAGAACCATTTACCTACTCGAAAAAGGAATTAATCTGTACAAATGTCCTTTAGGCAATGCTATCCCACTATGAATGAGTCGATAGCACCATCGTTGGAGTTTAAGGTTCAATTCAATTAAGGGATGTGTGGTCACTAAAGCAATGTTAGGACGCCTTAACGGTAACCCTAATGTCTTAGATCATTTTTCCGAGGCAACCGTTTCGAGGCAACTTATGATCTTTGGACAAGAGGGAGACCTCTAAAACTTCCTATACTCAATGACCACGTTCGAAGGCAACCAAGTGAGGTGTACCCTAAGAGTGTGCATGTGCGAGTGTGTTGTTTTCAGTTAATTTGTCTTTGTACATGTCATGGGTGATCTACGTTGATTTTAGGTTAAAAGTTTGATCTTGTCATGCATTCCCTATTATCAAACATCTAACAGTGTATATTTGTGGAAATTAAATTTGCGGAAATTAAATCTAAGCTATTACAAGGCGTCGGGTATTTACATCGCCAAAAACAACCCTTTAATTTAAAATGCGGAAAATAAAATAAAGCGATAAAAATAAAGTCCTAATTAACAGCTATTACATTTCGGAAGCAATTACAATATTGGTAAAATAGATCGCGCGCGAAAAACTAAATCGAATGCATTTTTAAGGTTTTGACCCTTTTTGAAAGAAAGTGAATTTTTGGTTTATTTTTTAACTAAATGGAATTAAATTAAGTTAACAATTAAATAAATAAATTAATTAAAATATTTTTTGGATTTTTGGATATTTAAAGAAATAAAATAAATTTGATTTAAAGTTAACAAAACCTAATTATCTAAATTAATTTTAAATATTGCAAAAATATTGAAATTATACCTAATTAAAGCTAAATCAATTAAATTTATTTATTTACAAAAATAAAATCATGGATTTAAATTTAATAAATAAAATGTATTTTTGTGGTTTTGATTTTATGAGGAAAAATGTTAATTGGTTAGTTTAAATAATAATAATAATAAAACAAAACAAAAATAAATAAAGAGAAGAAAGAAAATAAAAAGAAATACTCAAGGGGGTTCAGGCCCAAATGGAGGGTGAGGTTTGCAATTTCCCAGGCCCAAATTCGCTGCAAGCCTGGTTGACCTTCTGATCCAGTGTGACACGTTGACTGGGCATCATGGTGGGTCTCCCCTCTAGACCATCAGATTTGGCCTGGAGGCCATCTGTCCATTGATTGCATGAGGGTATATGGTGATCACGCGTTTGGTTTTATACTGGAATACCTGTGAACAAAATGCAACAAATATATTGGGGGACCTGGGATTCGAACCCAGGTCCCATTGTATTTTCCACTAGCGCCTTTACCAACTCAACTACTGCACGTATTTATTAATATAATAGATGATAATTAATATTTTGGAAAACGAAACAAATGCCAGAATTAAAATAAAAAAATGCGCGAATTATGAATGGACGAATGAGGACGAGCCATGTCTTCGTCTTCTTTGTTGACCCCCTGGTTATTTACCTGCGGATTTTATCCGCAGCTAAATTCATGGCTCGTTCCTAAAATCTATCCCAGGCCATGAAAACTCAAACAAAAAACACAGTCATGCTCGTCTCTCTCTCCTGAACATATCCATGTCCATTATTGGTCTTGATTTCACCTGTAGAGAAAATGCCCAAAAAACAAACTTCCAAACCCTAGGTTCGGTTACAGGGTTACAAGCCACCAAAACAAAATCAAATATTGCAGAAAGTTTCGAAATCACACAAGGATCATAACCATGCCAATAATTTGTCAAAAAAATGCTAGAATGAGAGATTGCGTTTTCATGTATAGGGCGGTGTTCAAGGAGACTTACAGCGCGATTCAGGGAGGGAGAGGGCTTGCTTTTGATTCCTTCTCACTCAATGGACGTCTGGCAATTGAATAGCGTGGAGTTTTGGCCTTGAAAACGCCTCTAGGATGGATTTCAGATTCAAGCTTTTTCAAGCTTTTTCCAAGTTTTGTTCTTCTGATTGTGCAGCTTCTAGGTTCTTTTTTTTTGTGCCTTTGCCTTGTACAAGTATATGGGAATGAATTAGGTTTAGGGTTGGGCTTTGAATCTTTGTGTATTGATGATTTAAGATTTGATATGATCCTCCATTACAAAGCTTCCAAAAATGTCCCAAATCCAATATTTTGTTCATAACAGGGCTTGATACGAGTTTGATCTTGTCCATGATGGTAATTGAAAACTGTATCAATCAAAAAGATCATATTTCATCAATATTTGGATTTTATTTGGATTTAAATTGATTTAAAATGAATTAAATTAATAAAAATCAAATAAAATAGAAATATCAATGAATGGACACAAGACTGAATATAGGACACGTGTGTAGTGTGACAAGATCAAATCAAGTGGAAAAAAGTGGGCCCATTTGACAAAATTTGAAGTTTTGGGGATAGTTGACTTTTGGCAATTTTGGAAAAATGCCCAACTTCAACAATGCATAACTTCTTCAATTTTGAACTTTTGGAGGTTTGTTTGGACTTTTTAGAAACCTTGAGATGTCCTATAACCAAACCTTTTTGTCTCATTTCATTTTGATATTCCATGCTCAAGTTATAAGCTTTGGCAAAAAAGGTGTTTTTGTTGACTTTCAAAAATGACCTATAATGTCCAAATTTGTAACTTTTTGTGAGTGCATTTCTTGATCTTGGGGTGTGAAGATGGATTGTAGGAAATTGCATCCTATTCAAAATGATATTTGTATGGGTCATTTCTCATAAAGTATGAGAAAGTTATGCTTGGTCAAATTTGAGTTGACTTTTCCTACAAAACCCTAATTTAGTAACTTTTGAATCTTGATGAATTTTGAGCAATCCTTGAGGAATCATGATCAACCCTTGATCAAATGATGAATTATACTTCAAAATGAGAATGTTGACAAAAAAATCTTGAGGTTTGACTGTATTTGGGTCACAGTTGACTTTTGCCATAACATAGTCGATTTTTGGACCTCTTGAGCAATTGACTGACCAAACTTTCTCTGCAAGGCTTGAAATTTGACAGGGATGACCTTGAGAACATATTAGGACATTGGGGGGAACGTGAGGTCATTTGGATGTAAGGAACTTGATGCAACACAAAACCCTAATTTTGAATTGACTGCCCTAGGAGATGATTTGACTGTCTAACTCTTGAGCAATCTTGAGCAACTTGGAGATTATTCTTGACATGTTTTGAGAAATATGGGAGGGAAAATTTTGGGGTACAACACAAACCTTCTTAATAACTCATCCTACACCACACAACTCATCATATTAAACACCTTATTCATTAAATCATCGCTATTTGCATCATAATTGCATCACGAATACACATCATATACCGTCACAAGGACTCACATGGCACCAAAACATCATAAATAAGGATCAAAACATCAAAACACCATCAACTTCACATAGACTCATATAATAATACTAAATTAATTAATTAAATAATTAATCTAAAATTCGGGGTGTTACAGTTATCGATTCCTCCAAATTTTACGTGTTATATATCTGAACTATAGGTGATTGAATGTCGTTGTTTCCAAGTTGAAAGTGGAGCATTCCATTTGTTTGTTGGAAATTTTGTAACTCTGATTTTATATAATTTGTTGGGTATAAATGGGATGTTACATTAGTATTAGAACCCCCCACGTCCGTGGTACTCTACAGGATCTGCTCTTGTTGTTCTAATCAAAGGGTGTATTCATATCTAAAACTTACAAGATAAATGCATGGATGCAGAGTCTTTATACAAAGAAATTTTTTTATTAGTCGTGTCTGCCGCAGTTGCGAACCTTTAGTGCCTACGTACCACCTTTCATGCAGTAGGAGATCAAGACACTCGTAGTTCTCCTAGAAGATGTTGGTTTATTATATGTTTTTTATGAACAATGCTAATTTCGCATTCTACCACAGCTCGAGCTTTGGAGACTCACGCATTGTAGTAGAAAGGAATTAACATGTTCTTACCTGAAAAGGTTTTCAAAGAAAAATGTCCAAAGATAAAAAAAAAGATTTATATTGGTTGGTGTTTTACCTTGAAAAAAGGATTTAAGTAATGTTAGAGTGTTTTGAAGTTTTCTTAAGAAAAGGAGTTTTTGTTTTAATGATGCAAAAGGGGAATAAAAAGTCTAAAGGAGACTAACAATCCTATTTTATCATATAATGATGATCCTAAGCTTAATGATGAAAGGGAAATATCTACCTAAGTTAGCATGCTTGGATTACAAACCTAATATCTACCTTGTTCAAAACGAAACAAGTGAATCCTAAAGGAACATGCAAAGATAAACCTAAAAGATTAAGAAAAGGTGCAAAAAGGTAAACAAACAAAGATGCTGACAAGCATCGACTCAACAACTTCAAACATGAGTTACCTGTACATCAAAATAAGGTCGATGAGTCGAAGAACCCTTATTATATTAGAATAGCTCAATCACAAAATCGAGTAACAACTCAAAGCATCAATGCTAACAAACGTGAGATAAGATATCACCGAAGCGATGACAAGGTGTGGGGGATGGTTGTGATCCCTTTCCATTTTCATTTGACTCAAGGACAAGAGATGAATGATTCAAAGCATCAACTTACGACACAAGCTAAGAATGACCATTGGACTTGAATGTGTGGGGGATGATTGTGAGTCATATTGTTCCACTTTTTATTGACTCGATTGAAAGCACAAAGTAAAAGGGGGTGAGTGTTTCCTTCTTTGAATAATTTAGCAAAATTGTCTCTTTTTGAGGTCTTTAAACAAACACACAAAGTTTCCCTTTTTTGAGGTCTTTTGCAAACACAAACATTTCCTCCTTTGAGGACTTTAAACAGAACTGCCCACCTAAAGTAGGGACTCTCAGACATGCATCTCTATTCCTACTTCTCATGGAAAGGAATTTAAAGGACAATGCGGAATGTAAACAGAATAAGAAACAATACCTAACAAGCAATAATGTTTGTAGCAAAGCGCAATCAAAGCAAAAGAAACCCGAAGGTCTTCGCAAAGCTTCACCAATCAAAGAAAATAAGTCATAAATCAAATGCTCTAAATAAATGTCGAAGCATTATTGATGTGAAAATAAATCACAATCGACATCTGAATATCGAACAAATAATCCTGCATAAGATACAAGTCTCGACAACACAAAAATATATCACAAATCTCATGTACCGAAACGCCTTCGGAAGCTTGTACAAGTTCACAAGATGAGTTAGTAATAACAAGAAACAATAACCGATGTTACACATTCATATTACAACTCCAATTTAAATTTAATCATAAAAGAAAAACTTCCAAACAATCATAGGAACCATAAAATAAAGTTCTGGGAAACAAATTTTTATCTCATGAACGGCTCAAAAATTCGAATTAAAATCAACCAAAATCGACACCAATGTCAATTATTCATCAAATGAAACTCAAATATGCATTAAGCAACGATTAAATCCCATTCCATGTGCATTTTCAAAATGCGAACAACATTGCATTTAACTCATGAATCATCCGAAATGTCGAATTAAAATCATCAAAACTTATCAACAATAGCCAACAATCAACCAATGAAAGCTAAACATGCATGAACAATTAATTAAATGCAACATTTATATGTACTTGCAAAGTCGGGGCAGCAACTTTATATGTATCGATGTCCACTAAAAATCAACTGAAAAATAGCATTTAATGCACAAAATCATCACACATCGATACTTGTAACGTTACTCAAAATTCACAAATAAATCGCAAACGTTAAATTGCTACCGGTCCATCAATTCTTGCACATTGAAATAAAAATTATCAACCCGTCGATATCAAGTTACCAACTCGCAAATAATCAACAACTCATAAAATTCCACAATCATTGTTGTACCCCAAAATTTGCCCTCCCATATTCTTCAAGATTTGTCAAGATCAATCTTCAAATGGATCAAGGGGTTGCACAGTCAAACATCCTCCTAAGCCAGTCAAAATTAGGGTTTTGTTTCTTGCAAGGAAGTTGAAGTTTTCAAGGGCTCAATCAAGTCCCATAAGCTCCTATACATTGTCAAGCACCTACATGTCAAGTTGCAAGGCTCACAGCATCAAGTTGCACAGTCAAAAGCCCTAGTTGCTCCACAACCAACTGTAGGGGTAAAATGGTCATTTGGCAGTCAAAAGTTAAAATTTTTGGTCAACATCTTATTTTGAGGCCACAATCATCATTTGATCAAGCCTTGATCATGATTCCACAAGAATGGCTCAAAAATCATCAAGATGCAAAAGTTTCCATTTTTGGACAGCTGAAAAGTCAACTGTAACTTGACCAAAGCATAACTTTTTCATGGTTCATCAGAAAAATCCCATCCAATGCTCATTTTGAAGGGGATGACATTTCCTACAACTCATCTTCACATTCCAAGTCCAAGAAATGCTCTCACAAAAAGTTATCAATTTCAACATTATAGGTCATTTTCAAAAGTCAACCAAAAGGCATTTTAAGTCAAAGACCAGAACTTGAGATTGGTAAATCAAAATGACATGGAATCAAAGGCATTGGTTAGAGGACTTCAAGACCTTTCCAAAATGTCCAAGAACATGTTCATATGATCAAATTTGAGCAAGATATGCATTGGAGAAGTTGAGAAATTTTTGTGAAATGGCAAAAGTCAACTATCCTTGAAACATCAATTTTTGACAAAAGGGCCCACTTTCTTCCACTTGATTCAGCCTTTTCATGCCACCCACGTGTCCCATGACTAATTTCAAGACCAAACATTTATTTTTTCATTTTTATTTAATTTTTATGGATTAAATTCATTTTAATCCATGATAATTCAAATAAAATCAAAAAATTAATTAAATGGCATCTTTATGGTTTGAATGGCTTTCATACAGCATATTCCACCTACCAAATTCATGCTAGGGCCATTTTGAGCATAAAATTCAAGTTTTGCTTCAAAGATGGAATGTTCTTTAATGGTGGTAAACCAAAATCTCAAGGCTTAATTGCACAAGATACAAGCTCATAATGTGACCTAATTTCATTCACATGTACATATGCAAACATTCCAAACCATTAGACAGGTGAAAAAGCTGTTGCAAACCCTTATGCCATTTTGAAAAAAGTCAAGAAAAGACAAATCTGAAATCAACCTTCCAGCACAATTAGAAGCCTTTTCTTGATTCAAACACGTTGCTGAGACACTCAGGAACCTATTGCAATCACAAACAAGCCATAAACCTCAAGGAAACGCCCAGAACAAGTCACACGGTTTGGTTTCTTTTCCATAATCAAAGCTCATAATTCCTGCATATTTAATGGATTTTTTTTGTATGCTTTGCATTGCTCTAACCCTTCTGAAGTTTTTTATATAATACAATTGCATTATGGTGTCCTAAAACAGGAAACACCATTGTTGAATTTTAGGTTTTCCAAGCTTGAAATTTGGGGGTTTGCTCCACAGGAAAAATTGGATCTTCTTACGTATATGGTTGGATTCGTCACGGCCAGACGAATCCAACACAACCCTCGCGAACAATTTATCTTGCACCCATTTCTATTCGCTATTTTCTTCTGTTGCAGGTTGTGGGGGTTTAAAACCCCCGCTAATTGTTTATCTTTTACAGGCATTTAGGGAAGAAGATGATGATGTGGTGAAGCGCCATTGGCTCATTCAAATAATATGCGCGCATTTTGTAAAATTCCAGCATAAGCGTTAGTTTTGTATATTATATTTATTACTCATTATATAAACAGAAGCAAACGTGTGGTGGAGTGGTTAGGCATCTGGCTGATCATCGTTGGGACCTGGGTTCGATTCCCAGGTCCCCCCAAAACTCAATATTATTTTTTCTATTATGTTCCTATGCAGGCCTTCAAATAGCGTCCACCATAAACCTCACTCATCCAGGGTGCCAAGTGTCTCAACAGACTGATCCAAAGGCCAAAAAAAGGGGAACACCATGCTATCTGGTCAATGCACATGCAGTCAATTCCAAAAGTCAATCAGGCTTGCTTCTTAATGGGCCTAAATTTCCAGATCCACCTCCATTCTTGGGTCAACACCCCATGGGTTTCTATTTCTTTTTCTATTTTCCTTTTTTTTTTTTTCTTTAATAATTATTATTAATATTAGTATTATTTAATCAATTAACAAATTAACATTTTTTTTCATAAAATTCAGAAAACAAAAAAAAAAACTAATATTATTATTATTTATTTATTTCATGTTATTTTTGTAAATAAATTCTAACATTAATTAACTTAGTTGTTTAATTAGGTTTAATTTTAATCTTTTCACAATAAATAAAATTAATTTAGAATTAGGTCTTTCTTTTGACAACTTTTAATTCCTTTTATTTTATTTTCATTAAAAATATATAAAAAAACACAAAAACATTTTTTCTTTAATTAAATAATTAATTAGTTAATTAGGTTTAATGTTTAATTTAATTCTAAAAAGGGTCAAAGCCCTAAGACATTCCCGATTCAATCTTCTTTCGCGCTTTAATTTCTTTTGATTATATTTATGTATCTGTACAGAGTATGTAATAGTTAATTAGGATTTTATCGCCTTATTTAAATTCTTGCACTTTATTTTCCAAAACGGGTTTTTGTTTTTGGCGATGTATAGACCCGCGCCTTGTAATAGCTAGATTTTCCTTCCCGCAATTTATTTTCCGCACTCCTAACTGTTAAAAAATGCATGAAATAATGTATGAATAATAAAATCAATCCGTAGCTCACAAATAACATTGTACAAAGACAATTAACTGAAAAACAACACACATGCACATACCACTCCTAGGGTACGCCTCACTGGTTGCCTCGAACGTGGTCATCAAGTATAAGGTGTCTTAGAGGTCTCCCTTTTGTCTAAGATCCAGTTGCCTTAAAACGGTTGCCTCAGATACAAAGGATCTAAGACATTAGGGTTATTTCTAAGGTGCCCTACTATTGCTTCAGTGACCACATTGTCCCTTATAATCGAATTGACCCGAATAACTCCAACGATGGTGCTACCTACCTCTCAATGGTGGGATAGTACTATCTAAAGGACTTTTACACAGCCTAATTCCTTAGAGTAGGTAGATTCTCCTGGGTACTTGCTCTTTCAAACAAACAAAATAACTTTTCGCACCCACACTTTCAAAAAGTTTTCAAACAAATCTTTCATACACTCTTGAGGACAGATACAAGAGTTACTTAGAAATTTTTCAAACGAAACTTTTTCAAAACCCACCCACACTTGAAAAGCAAACAATTTTGAAAACATATGAGCAAGTACCTAAGAGCCCGTGGATAACCACAGATAGAAAGGGTGCTAACACCTTCCCTTTCTATAAATCTACCTCCCGAACCGAGAAACATTCTCGAATAAGGAATTTTGCTGTGCTTTTGTCCTTTCCATGTTGGAGAACATAAAAGACGGTGGCGACTCTTGCTTACCGCGACATTTTGCGAACCAGCTTAAAAAACAGTCAGTTCTATTTCCACCGATCACAGAACTGGCGACTCTGCTGGGGACGATTAATAAGTGAGGTGTACCTTAGGATTAGACCACTCTTTGTTTTCAACTGCTTGTTTTGTTTGCTTTAAGATTGTGGGCCTGTCTTGGAAGTTTCATAGATCCTAACCCGGATCTGGGGGGTACCTTTTAGAAAGTAGCAACAAACTGTGAGGGAACTGTGCGGGGTATACCGACACGGTTGAAGCAGTTTGCTACGTTGATGTGGCACTTTGGTGAGTACCGGTAACCCTTGAGTCAAGTCAAGGAGAGTACGGGGCCGCCGCGTGGTGTCGTGAAGCATCAACTGACCTTAGGAACCTTACTTGACCATCCTGGCCTCTTTAGGGGTAGTGAGATGACCGACTTTGGTGCAGTCCGAAGTTGGTAGATACTCGATACTACACTCATTGAGGGTTGCTTTCTTGGAATATTTTGATCGCCAGTTCAGTGGCTAAATCAAAACAATGAACATAGAAAACAACCCAATGATATGGAGATCCTTAGAACCCGGTTACTTTTGATAGGACAGGTTTTGAGCCCACCAACTTCAAGAGGGTAGTACCCCAAACTTCATGCTGGCCTGAACTCTAAGGGTTGTCTTGTGTGACTTGTGTGCGTTCAAACTTGACTACTTGCATGCTTGTTATCTAACACATGAGTTTCTTGCAGGGTTTGTTTACAGTCCTTAATCTGGGCTCATAACATGGTTTACTTACATCACTCCACGCATAGCATAACATCATGCCATCATACCATTGCATACATCCTACATAAGGACTAATCCATTTCGAGGATCTCAAGGGTTTGTGATGCAGGTCATGATGTCTAGCAAGGGGCAAAGGGGATTTATTTTCCTCTAGCCAAGGTTGATAACTTGAGTCAGGGGCTATGACCCACTCGATATGGTGAGCCTTGACTCTTGAAGAAGGACTCTCAGTAACATGAAGTTCCTTCAATCAAGCTACCCAAATTCAAATTCTAACAAGTTTCTCTGTTTACCCCGCGAGATTCTTGAAAACATCGCATGCATACATACATATCATTGCATTACAGGTACTCTATTCTACAAGTTGCTTAATCTTCTCCGCTGTTTATTTCAGCCATCATCATGAATCCTGAATTATCCAATGAACAAGCTATCAAGGCCCTCCAGGCCCAGAACGCCCAGTTTCAAGAGCTGGTCATGAGCTTAGCCCAGGGTCAACAGGAATTGAAGACTCTGCTGTTGAAGAAGAAGAAGAGGACTATTTTGTTCAACCCTAGACGCAGATCTGGGAATGGATCACAAAATGAGGCTGAGCTGACCACCCCATCTGCTGGGAAAGACAGCCCACAAGGGAGAGAGGTTCCTAGTCTCGTGGTCTCCGACAACGAGACAGATTTCAATGATGAACATTACCCTTTTGCCGAGGACAGGTACAAGCAACTAGAGGACTGTCTAAATGCCATGGAGATTCAATAGGTGCCCGGGTTGGACTTTGGAGACCTAGGCTTATCTTCTGGGGTGGTGATCCCTCACAAGTTCAAGGCACCTGCCTTTGCAAAATACGACGGGGCTTCCTGTCCTAAGTTTCACCTCCGTTCATACGCAAGGAAGATCCATCCCTACACGGCAGACAAGAATCTATGGATCCATTTCTTCCAGGAGAGTCTTTCAGGGACTCAACTCAAATGATTCTATTAGCTGGATGGAACCAATATTCGTAACTGGGAGGACTTGGCAACTGCTTTTTATAAGCAGTATCAATATAATGCCGACCTCGCTCCTACGCGTGCCCAACTCCAGGGTATGTCACTGGGGACGGGTGAAGGTTTTAAGGAGTACGCGCAAAAGTGGAGAGACCTGGCTGGCAGGGTGCAGCCACCGTTGACTGACCGTGAACTCGTCGACATGTTCTTGGGGACCCTGTCTGGTCCTTTCTTCAACCATCTGATTGGGAATTCTTCTGCTGGGTTCATAGATCTGATCTTAACTGGTGAGAGGATAGAAGCTGGTATCAAGTCCGGGAAGATACAAAAGGGTGACTCCTCGAACGCTGAGAAGAAACCATTCAAGAAAGAGTCCAATGCTGCGTACAGTCAGAAGGATCGTCGTGACCAGTACGTAGGGGCGGTCATGATCTCAGGTTCTGCGTCACGCCGACAACCGCCAAAGGGAAATCAGTGAAGGCCAGACGAGCCTAAAAGACAATTCACCAACATCAACATGCCATTGTCACAAGCATTGCAGCACATGTTGAAAATGAATCTGATTGCGGTGATCAACCCTCCTGCAAATCCCAAGACCTCTTCTCCAAACTACAACCCAGATGCGAGGTGTGCTTATCATTCCGGAAGCCCGGGGCACGATACTGAGGATTGTTGGGTGCTGAAATACAAGATTCAGAACATGATTGACGCCAAGGAGATCGAATTCGAGCCTGCTGAGACTCCCGATGTGATCACTGCTCCCTTGCCAAAACATGGCTAGGATTGAGAGACTCTTGTTCATTTAAATTCTGATATTGTATTTTTCTATGCTTATTCAAACAATTATCATGTCAAACTCTATTATTTCATTAATGCATTACACGTGTATGTTTTGAAGTAATTGTGTTCTCTATATTCAAAATTGCTTTTATTCTTTCTTGATGTTCAACTCTCGATTGTAAATTCTAAGTCTCTTGAGGGAGGATGACGAAAACGATACCACGACCTTTACAGTATGCTTTTGAACAGACCCTGCTGATGAGGTACATACATTGTTTCAATCCCTAAACACTGGAGTTATAAGGAAGATAATCCCTCGTCAACCCCTTTGAGCCAAAGAAGTAGGAGTTTTTCTTTTCGAAAATTAAAACCCTTAATCGTAACCTGGGGCAGGGTAGTTCTCTCAGTTGATCCAAGTACACAACGAATGGAACCAAAGGAGTCCTGTCAAAATCAAAGACAGTGATGGTTCCGAATAATCATAAAGGCAGGCAATCATTACCTCTCAGAAATAAAAGCCCATTAAGTCAAAACTTATGAAGGAGACTTACAAAACTGGGGCATCCCGCTGACTGTAATCACAAAAGAAACAGTTCAGGCAAAAGACAGGGATAACGCAATCAAAAGAAAGAGGTCTTACAAACCCTCAACCAAAAAAGAAATGACTTCCTATTCAAAATAAACTGTCAATATCCGAACCATCACTGGTATATCAAAGCAAAGACTCGAACAAGGTCTAACGCACGATCAACTGAGTTTAGGTTTGAAGAACATCACGAAGAGCGGGGGTACAAATACTTTGAGCCTTTATCCTTTGTTTCTTAAACCGTGAACCAGGCCACGTTATAACCCTCAAAAGTCCTAGCTGAAGCATGGGTTAGTTCGAAAGCATACTGTTACAAAGGTATCCTGACTCCTATAGGGCTCGCTGTGAAATCTTGAGTTGACATCACAGTTTACAAAAAAATTCACTTGTTTTTATGAAAAAATGCATTTTCAAAAAAAAAAATTCAAGACAGACATAAGCTTTGCATTTCTGATATAACATTGTTTGCATATGACTATTTGTTTGAACAACATAGAAGTTCGCACGACGAATGTCTAATGAACAAAAGCACCTCCAATCAAGGGGCATGGCATGATCATTGTCCATCATCTGGGGCAGTTAAGTCAAGATTCGGAGAATCTCTCAAAATGCCAAACAACTTGGGGCAAATCTCCATTTGGATCACTTGGGGCATTGTACTATCAAACGTCTTCTGGTAGTATGGCGACACTACACTACAACAGGGGCACCTCCCTACATCCTGAGAGCACGGACATAGTCGAAAAAATACTGCGCATAATCAAAGACCCGCTAGGTTGACACACCTAGGCAAAAATAAGGGCTTCCCGGCGAACCAAAAGGGTTCGGGCAAAAATAAGGGATGAAATAGAAAAATCTGTACACCCGGAAAGTCGAAAACCTGAAAAGGCGGCTTGGGCAAAAATGGGTATCCCGATGGACTGAAAACCCGAAAGGGCGGTCCAGGCAAAAGTTAGGGATCAAAAGTGTACGACTATGTCCCGTCATCTCGTCACTTGCCTACCAGAAGAAGATTTGTCAATCGGAAATTATCAAGCACCTCCACAAGGTATCTTCTTCCCCCACATCAGAAACAAGGGAAATAATGAGTTGTCCAAGCGATCTAGTTGCTCTGTCAACCAAGGTACCAAGATAGGTTCGGCTGAAGAACATAACCAAGAGGCCTCCACTCCCTGGGAGTAAGACAAGGTTCAACAATACTCTCCCCCGAGCAGAGTTGGTCTCCCGTCAGCCCTGACAAGGCACAATATCTCCAGCAAGTCAACAACACTCTCCCCAAGTAGAGTTAGTCTACTGTCAGCCTTAATGAAGTTGGATATCCCCAGAAAATCTCAATATTCTCCAGCAGTATGCAGATGTTCCTAAGCAAGCATCCCCGACCGTCTTAATATAAGATTATTCCCCGGCGGAATACAGACATCCAGTGGAGCCACTTCCCAGTGCAGTCCAAAGTCTCCCCAGGAGAGTTGAATCGATCTCCCTAGTAGATTCTTGAAGCTTATCCCGAGTAGATTCTGGAAGCTTATCCCCTACAGAGTACGAACGCATCTCCCCGGCTCTATTCAAAAGGTTATTCCCCACCAGGGCTTATAACTGGGTTATCCTCAGCTAATTACCACAGAAAGGTCGTCCTCGGCGAAGTTCTTCCTATCCCCCAGCGAAGTTCATCAAATCCTCCAACATAACTTATCAATGGAATCCCCAGCGGAGTTCTCATCAAAATCTCAACGAAGTATCTCTTCCTACAGAGTGACTCCCCGCAGAGTAATATCTTCACCAGGATTATTCCCCAACGGAGTCATCTTCTCCTACCGGTTTATTCTTGCAATCATCATCCCCAGCGGAAACGAGGAACTCTACTCTTCAACATCAACCCAGGATTCAACAAACTCCCGGCATTCGTCAAGGATTTATTTTCCCAGACGAGAATACATTCATAAAAACATCACATCTTCATACATTATAGCATGTATACGCATCATACAACACAAATCTCATTTATTTTTGAGAACATCTTAAAATCATGCAGTTCATGCATCATGACATTGCATACGACTAATACCTTGCCTTTTCAGGAAAAGTCAATCAAAAGATGATTACCATCCACCTTTACAGTTCTAGATCAACACCGGTAACAAGCCAGGAAAATTCTATGGACGACTGATCGTGAGTTAATATCTGAAACCAAACAGGACAATTATCTACTTGATCATCCTCAGGCAACCCTACATCGGTTCCTTTTCTTTCAGAAGAAGTCTTACACGGGCTCATCAACAGGAAACCCTACACCGGTTCCTTCTCAACCTCAGATGTAGTTTTACACGAACTCATCATCAGGCAACCCTACACCAGTTCCTTCTCAATTTTCAGACGAAGTCTTACATTGACTCACCCTCCACAAGTAACCCTACACCAGTTCCTTTTCTTTCAGAAGAAGTCTTACACGGGCTCATCAACAGGCAACCCTACACCGGTTCCTTCTCAACCTCAGATGTAGTTTTACACGAACTCATCATCAGGAAACCCTACATCGGTTCCTTCTCAATTTTCAGACGAAGTCTTACGCTGACTCACCCTCCACAAGTAACCCTACACCGGTTCCTTTTCTTTCAGAAGAAGTCTTACACGGACTTATCTCAAGATGACCTTACCCCGGTTCATCAAGAAGTTTTACACGGACTTATCCTGCAGTAACCTTACCCCAGTTCCTCCAGAAGTCTTACACGGACTTAGCTCAAGATGACCTTACCCCGGTTCATCCATAAGTTTTACACGAACTTATCCTGCAGTAACCACACCCCGGTTCCTCCAGAAGTCTTACACGGACTTATCCCGAAGTAACCTTACCTTGGTTCCTCCAGAAGTTTTACACAAACTTATCCCGAAGTAACCTTACCCCGGTTCCTCCAGAAGTCTTACACGGACTTATCTCAAGATGACCTTACCCCGGTTCATCCAGAAGTTTTACACGAACTTATCCTGCAGTAACCTTACCCCGGTTCCTCCAGAAGTCTTACACGGACTTATCTCAAGATGACCTTACCCCGGTTCCTCCAGAAGTCTTATACGGACTTATCTCAAGATGACCTTACCCCAGTTCATCCAGAAGTTTTACACGAACTTATCCTGCAGTAACCTTACTGTGATCGGTGGATCTGGAACTGACTGTTTTGCGCTGGTTCGCGAAATGTCGCGGAAGCAAGAGTCGCCACCGTCTTTTATTTTCTCCAAATGGAAAGGACAAAAGCACAGAAAAATTCCTTAAAGAGATTGCTCTCGGTTCGGGAGGTAGATTATAGAAAGGGAAGGTGTTAGCACCCTTTCTATCCATGGTTATCCATGGGCTCTTAGATACTTGCTCATTTGTGTTTTCAAAAATGGTTTGTTTGCTTTTCAACTGTGGGTTTTAAAAAGTTTCCTTGAAAATTCCAGTTCGACTCTTGTATCGGTCCTCAAGAGTGTTTGAAAAATTGCTTTCGAAAGCTTTTTGAAAAGGTGTCGGTGTGAAAAGTATTTTTGATTTGTTTTGAAATTTAGATCAAGTACCTAGAGTCGTCTACCTACCCTAAGGAATTCGTCTGTGTAAATGTCCTTTAAAGTAGTGCCATCCCACCATCGAGAGGTAGGTAGCACCACCGTTGGAGGTGTTCGGGTCAATTCGAGGTTCGGGACATGGTGATCACCAGAGCAATGGGAAGACACCTTAGAAGCTACCCTCATGCCAGGTTCCCGGATCATGAGGACTTACTAAGACATCCTCTACTCGACGATCACCTTTCGAGGCAAGGCAACAGTGAGGCGTACCCTAGGGGTGGTGTGTGATTTGTGTGTCAGATTCGTTTATTTTTGTCTTGTCATGTATGGGTGATCTACGCGTTTGTTTTTATTTTTGTCATTCATTCTTGCATGCATTTATTAACAGTTAAAAAGATGCGGAAATTAAAAGTTCTAAACTATTACAAAGGCGCGGGTCCACATCACCAAATTTAATCCAGGACCCGATTTGATAGAAAATAAATAAAGTGCGAGAAATAAAATGTCCGAGTTTACAAGGCTTTGGGAGAATTACATTAATATTATAAGAAATAAAATAAAATGCGCGAATCGAATTAACATTGAAAACGAGGGCATTGGACCCTTTGTTATGAAATTAAATTAGAATTATGAAATTAGTTAAAATAAAATAAAAAGAAATTATTTTTGAGATTTTTTGTATTTATGGTTTTTTTGTGTGAATTAAATGAAATTAAAATATTAATTAACCCTAATTCTAGTTTTTTTTATTTATTAAGAAAAGCATTAAACTTTAACCTAAATTTAAATCTAATTAATTAATTGCAAGTATTTACAAAAATAATATTAAATAATTAATTATGGTGAGAAAAAAAAAGAAGAAAAAGAATGGAAAATTACTTGAAACCCTAATTCTACCAATTTTTATTTTATTAAGAAAAGATATTAAAATTATCCTAAACTTAAACCTAATTAATTAGTGAGATTTATTTACAAAAATACTAATTAAATAAATATATTTTGATATTTTGTCTTTTTTTGATTTTTTTGTTATTTTTATATTTGATGAAAATAAATTAATTGAAGAAGTTAAAGGAAATTAATTAAATCAAATAAAAATAGAAAATATAAAAGAATAGCAAACCTTGGGGGATTCTGTCCCCAATTGGAGGTGTAATTGTAGTAATTAGGCCCACTTGTTTAAGGCCTCAGTTGACCTTTCCTGCTGGCGTGTAGCTCCATTGACTAATGCCCAGGGTGTTCTTCCAACCAATGCCTTTGGATTGAGGTAATAGGCCATGTGGCGCACTGGATATGAAGCTATAGGATAGGCCTTCAAACAAAGTGCTGCATGGAATCACGTTAGGAAAAAATATTGAAAGAATGTGGGGGACCTGGGATTCGAACCCAGGTCCCAGGGATTACCATACACATGCCTTGCCACTGGAGATCTTGACGCGCTTTGGTTATATAATGACAAACAAATAACATAAAGTAACACAAGCGTTAGTGGCTGATTTAGCGCGAAAATTCAAATAACCCAATCACTGCCTTACACATCAGCGTCTTCTTCCTCGTTTTGTTTTTTTTCCTGAAACATAACAAAGGTTAGCGGGGGTTTTGAACCCCCCCAAAACAGGCCTGTTCCAAGAATAGCGAATAGCTCATCTTGGAATATAAATTGGGCGCGACCCCCTCATTGGATTCGTCTGAGTGCCCTGATTTTGACCATGGTATTGAGGTGTTCTAATTTTACAGCATTCATAAACGCCTAATTTAAAACTTGAAGAACCCTAACCATCTTCCATGGTGATTCTTCATACAATGCATAAAAACTCAATTAAATCGTCTGGTTAGCTTTAGAATGCTTAGATTAGTGTAAATCAGTAAAGAAAACACATGAAAAATGCATGTAATTCAATATGCGATTATGAATATATTTCTGAAAAGTGGGATATGCTTCTACCGTTTCTTGGTGTTAGAGCTTATGATTTTGATTCAGACCCCTTCCTTGAAGCTTCAGGAACACAATAGAATGATTATTTGGCCTTGAATCGCACTGGAAGGTGGTTTTCAGTATTTGAGTTTTCTTGGAAAAATGCAAGGTTGTCTATGGCTTTTCTGCGCAGCTTTGTGGTCATGAACATTAGGGTTGGCATTAGTATATATGTGTGAATGATTAGGGTTAGAAATTGGATCAAAAAATCAATGAATTGATGAAGAGAATATTTGATTTTCCATGCCATAATTTTCCAATCTTTTTCATGCAAATTTGCTTCAAATCATGTCCAATTACCAAGATTCTTTCCAAATCTGATCATGCACGAAATATTGAGTGTATTCCATGCATAAAAAGATTTAAAAACTTAGGTTTAGTATTTTCCACATATTTATTTTAATTAAATGAATTATTAGCATTTAAAAATTCAAATAAATAAATAAAAATGATGAAAAACTTCCCTTTGGGTTAAATGGTCGTGCACATGTTTTGGATGATGGATTTTGGAAGAAAAAGAGGCCCATTAGCAATTTTAAGGCATTTGAATCAAAGTTGACTTTTCAAAATACCTAAAAATTTCCCAACTTCCACAGGGCATAACTTGCTCAATTTTTAAGATTTGCTCATGTTCTTCGACATTTTGGAAAGGTATTGAAGTACTCTAACCAATGCCTTTTGTCCCATGTCATTTTGATTTACCAATCTCAAGTTATGGCCTTTGACTTAAAGTCCCTTTTTGTTGACTTTTGAAAATGACCTATAATGTTGAAATTGATAACTTTTTGTGAGAGCATTTCTTGGACTTAAAGTATGAAGAGTAGTTGTAGGAAATGTCTTTCTCTTAAAAATGAGCTTTGGATGGAATTTTTCTGATAATCCATGTGAAAGTTATGCCTTGGTCAAGTTACAGTTGACTTTTTCAACTGTCCAAATATGGAAACTTTTGCATCTTGAGACTTTTTGAGCCAAGCTTTGAGAATCATGATCAATCATTGATAAAATGATGTTTGTGACTTCAAAATGAGATGTTGATCAAAAATTTGGACTTTTGACTGCCAAATGACCATTTTGCCCCTACAGTTGACTGTAGTGCAATTAGGGTTTTTGACTGTGCAATTTTGTGCTGTAAGTCTTGAAACTTAGCATGAAGATGCTTGACCATATTTATAGGCATGTGGGACTTGATTGGACCCTTGGAAACTTAATTTTCTTTGTCAGAACCAAAACCCTAATCTTTGACTGTTAGGAGGCCCTTGAACTGTGCAACCCTTGAGGAGATTTTTGAAGCTTTGACTTGGCAAATCTTGAAGAATATGGGAAGGCAAATTTTGGGGTACAACACTTACCCCGGTTCCTCCAGAAGTATTACACGGACTTATCTCAAGATGACCTTACCCCGGTTCATCCAGAAGTTTTACACGAACTTATCCTGCAGTAACCTTACCCCGGTTCCTCCAGAAGTCTTACACGGACTTATCCCGAAGTAACCTTACCCCGGTTCCTCCAGAAGTTTTACACGAACTTATCCCGAAGAAACCCTACACAGGTTCTCTCTCTCCAGACTTAGTTTTACAGGGGCTTGTCGTTAAAGAAACCCTACACAAGTTCTCTCTTTCCAAGATGCAGTTTTACACGGACTCGTCATCAGAAACCCTACCCAGGTTTTACTTCTTCCAGGATGCAGTTTTACACGGGCTCATCATCAAAGTAACCCCACACAGGTTCCCTTCTCAAACTCCAGACGTAGTTTTACACGGACTCGTCATCAGTAAACCCTACACAGGTTTCCTTCTCAGCTCTAGATGCGGTTTTACACGGACTCGTCATCAAAGTAACCCTACACAGGTTCCTTCTCCATTTCAGATGCAGTCTTATACGGACTCATTATCAGTAAACCCTACACAGGGTTCCTTCCTTCAAAGATGCAGTTTTACACGAGCTCATCATCAGTCAACCCTACACAGGTGTCCTTCTTTCCAAGATGTAGTTTTACACGAGCTCATCATCAGGCAACCCTACACAGGTTCCCTCTTTCAACTTACAAAAATTACAATTCAACAGACAACCTCCAGATGGCATCTATAAGCCCATCCACCTACCAACAGTCTCCAAATGGCATCTATAAGCCCATTCCCGACAAGGTTCTGTCACATCTCCAGATGGCATCTATAAGCCCATCCTCCCATACCATCTTTCCAAATGGCATCTATAAGCCCATTCCCGACAAGGTTCTTTCACATCTCCAGATGGAATCTATAATCCCATCCTCCTATCCACCATCTCTCCAAATGGCATCTGTAAGCCCATTCCCGCCATCACACTGCTGATACTCTACTATGTGAGTGCAAATTTCTGGACACTCTAGTGTTCAATCATCTTCCACCTTCGGATCACGAAAGGCACGCAAGCCAATCTACATCCTCAGGTCTAAGAAGATTGAACAGAGGCAACTGTTGCACCCCAAAATTTTCCCTCCCATATTCTTCAAGATTTGTCAAGATCAATCTTCAAATGGATCAAGGGGTTGCACAGTCAAACATCTTCCTAAGCCAGTCAAAATTAGGGTTTTGTTTCTTGCAAGGAAGTTGAAGTTTTCAAGGTCTCAATCAAGTCCCATATGCTCCTATACATTATCAAGCACCTACATGTCAAGTTGCAAGGCTCACAGCATCAAGTTGCACAATCAAAAGCCCTAGTTGCTCCACAACCAACTGTAGGGGTAAAATGGTCATTTTGCAGTCAAAAGTAAATTTTTTTGGTCAACATCTTATTTTGAGGCCACAATCATCATTTGATCAAGCCTTGATCATGATTCCACAAGAATGGCTCAAAAATCATCAAGATGCAAAAGTTTCCATTTTTGGACAGCTGAAAAGTCAACTGTAACTTGACCAAAGCATAACTTTTTCATGGTTCATCAGAAAAATCCCATCCAATGCTCATTTTGAAGGGGATGACATTTCCTACAACTCATCTTCACATTCCAAGTCCAAGAAATGCTCTCACAAAAAGTTATCAATTTCAACATTATAGGTCATTTTCAAAAGTCAACCAAAAGGAATTTTAAGTCAAAGACCATAACTTGAGATTGGTAAATCAAAATGACATGGGACCAAAGGCATTGGTTAGAGGACTTCAAGACCTTTCCAAAATGTCCAAGAACATGTTCATATGATCAAATTTGAGCAAGATATGCATTGGAGAAGTTGGGAAATTTTTGTGAAATGGCAAAAGTCAACTATCCTTGAAACTTCAATTTTTGACAAAATGGCCCACTTTCTTCCACTTGATTCAGCCTTGTCATGCCACCCACGTGTCCCATGACTAATTTCAAGACCAAACATTTATTTTTTCATTTTTATTTATTTTTTATGGATTTAATTCATTTTAATCCATGATAATTCAAATAAAATCAAAAAATTAATTAAATGGCATCTTTATGGTTTGAATGGCTTTCATACAGCATATTCCACCTACCAAATTCGTGCTAGGGCCATTTTGAGCATAAAATTCAAGTTTTGCTTCAAAGATGGAATGTTCTTTAATGGTGGTAAACCAAAATCTCAAGGCTTAATTGCACAAGATACAAGCTCATAATGTGACATAATTTTATTCACATGTACATATGCAAACATTCCAAACCATTAGATAGGTGAAAAAGCTGTTGCAAACCCTTATGCCATTTTGAAAAAAAGTCAAGAAAAGTCAAATCTGAAATCAACCTTCCAGCACAATTAAAAGCCTTTTCTTGATTCAAACACGTTGCTGAGACACTCAGGAACCTATTGCAATCACAAACAAGCCATAAACCTCAAGGAAACGCCCAGAACAAGTCACACGGTTTGGTTTCTTTTCCATAATCGAAGCTCATAATTCCTGCATATTTAATGGATTTTTTTTGTATGCTTTGCATTGCTCTAACCCTTCTGAAGTTTTTTGTATAAGACAATTGCATTATGGTGTCCTAAAACAGGAAACACCATTGTTGAATTTTAGGTTTTCCAAGCTTGAAATTTGGGGGTTTGCTCCACAGGAAAAATTGGATCTTCTTACGCACATGGTTGGATTCGTCAAGGCCAGACGAATCCAACACAACCCTCGCGAACAATTTATCTTGCACCCATTTCTATTCACTATTTTCTTCTGTTGCAGGTTGTGGGGGTTTAAAACCCCCGCTAATTGTTTATATTTTACAGGCATTTAGGGAAGAAGATGATGATATGGTGAAGCGCCATTGGCTCATTCAAATAATATGCGCGCGTTTTGTAAAATTCGAGCATAAGCGTTAGTTTTGTATATTATATTTATTACTCATTATATAAACAGAAGCAAACGCGTGGTGGAGTGGTTAGGCATCTGGCTGATCATCGTTGGGACCTGGGTTCGATTCCCAGGTCCCCCCAAAACTCAATATTATCTTTTCTATTATGTTCCTATGCAGGCCTTCAAATAATGTCCACCATAAACCTCACTCATCCAGGGTGCCAAGTGTCTCAACAGACTGATCCAAAGGCCAAAAAAAGGGGAACACCATGCTATCTGGTCAATGCACATGCAGTCAATTCCAAAAGTCAATCAGGCTTGCTTCTTAATGGGCCTAAATTTCCAGATCCACCTCCATTCTTGGGTCAACACCCCATGGGTTTCTATTTCTTTTTCTATTTTCCTTTTCTTTTTATTTTCTTTAATTATTATTATTAATATTAGTATTATTTAATCAATTAACAAATTAACATTTTTTTTCCATAAAATTCAGAAAACAAAAAAAAAAACTAATATTATTATTATTTATTAATTTCATGTTATTTTTGTAAATAAATTCTAACATTAATTAACTTAGTTGTTTAATTAGGTTTAACTTTAATCTTTTCACAATAAATAAAATTAATTTAGAATTAGGTCTTTCTTTTGACAACTTTTAATTCCTTTTATTTTATTTTCATTAAAAATATAAAAAAAAACACAAAAACATTTTTTCTTTAATTAAATAATTAATTAGTTAATTAGGTTTAATGTTTAATTTAATTCTAAAAAGGGTCAAAGCCCTAAGACATTCATGATTCAATCTTCTTTCGCGCTTTAATTTCTTTTGATTATATTTATGTATCTGTACAAAGTATGTAATAGTTAATTAGGATTTTATCGCCTTATTTAAATTCTCGCACTTTATTTTCCAAAATGGGTTTTTGTTTTTGGCGATGTATAGACCCGCGCCTTGTAATAGCTAGATTTACCTTCCCGCAATTTATTTTCCGTACTCCTAACTGTTAAAAAATGCATGAAAGAATGTATGAATAATAAAATCAATCCGTAGCTCACAAATAACATTGTACAAAGACAATTAACTGAAAAACAACACACATGCACATACCACTCCTAGGGTACGCCTCACTGGTTGCCTCGAACGTGGTCATCAAGTATAGGGTGTCTTAGAGGTCGCCCTTTTGTCTAAGATCCAGTTGCCTCAAAACGGTTGCCTCGGATACAAAGGATCTAAGACATTAGGGTTATTTCTAAGGTGTCCTACTATTGCTTCGGTGACCACATTGTCCCTTATAATCGAATTGACCCGAATAACTCCAACGATGGTGCTACCTACCTCTCAATGGTGGGATAGTACTATCTAAAGGACTTTTACACAGCCTAATTCCTTAGAGTAGGTAGATTCTCCTGGGTACTTTCTCTTTCAAACAAACAAAACAACTTTTCGCACCCACACTTTCAAAAAGTTTTCAAACAAATATTTCATACACTCTTGAGGACAGATACTAGAGTTACTTAGAAATTTTTCAAACGAAACTTTTTCAAAACCCACCCACACTTGAAAAGCAAACAATTTTGAAAACATAAGAGCAAGTACCTAAGAGCCTGTGGATAACCACGGATAGAAAGGGTGCTAACACCTTCCCTTTCTATAAATCTACCTCCCGAACCGAGAAACATTCTCGAATAAGGAATTTTGCTGTGCTTTTGTCCTTTCCATGTTGGAGAACATAAAAGACGGTGGCGACTCTTGCTTACCGCGACATTTCGCAAACCAGCTTAAAAAACAGTCAGTTCTATTTCCACCGATCACAATCATCAATAATTATTGAATCAGAATCAAGTTTCGACGCGTAAAATTAATAATCAAAAAAAAACACCGCGTCGACGTTCATGAGATTTAATCAATTAAACAAATGTTCATCTGATTCAACTCATGCAAACAAATAAGCACTTAATTCAAAACCAATTAATCAATTAACACTTAAATCAAGCAAGTCTCAAGAAATTACCGAAATTGATGCATAGAAATTAAATTAGAGAATGAAGAAGTGACTAGAAGAAGAACGACCGAACACAGAGGGTGGAGGACGCACGGGCTCGGAAGACGGAGGGAGGGCGGTCACGAATGTGGCCGGACTGACCAGGGCACGACTGGCCAGGGCTGGTTCCCGTGAGGAGCTCGGTCGGTCGATCTCGAGCCTGGTGAGAAAGAGATGAGCGAGAGACATGGGAGAGGAGAAGAGAGCTTCCTTCTTGAGTTCTTGAGAGAATTCTTTGAGAGAATTGAGAGAATTTGGGTGATTTTTGTGCAAAATGGAAAAAAGTTCTTTTTGAATTTTAATTGAAACAATTTATATCCAAGCCTTAAGGCCTTGTTTGGAAAATGATATAAAAAGAACAAATTCCCTTTGTTTTTTGGTAGTGTATAATTTTCAGCTTATTTTTGTGTGCAATTCGAGAAAACCCATAAGGTCATTACTTTCATTGCATAATCTGAACTCGAGTCCTGAAGCAAAACCGTAGATGACGAAATTTGTGACGTCCTGCCAAAGTAATTGTTCCGATACGATAAAAATCGAGAGAGTTATGATTTTTACTATCAAAAAAATTGAGACAGAAAACCCTCTGTTTTGGTTGCGCGGCTTTTCCATTGGTCGATTTGAGAAACGGGCCTTAAACAGAAGTCTTCTAATTATAAACCAAACTCGGACCCTGAAGCAAATTTGTAGCTAAAAAATTTATGACATCATGTCAAAAGAATCGTCCCGAAATTGTAAAAATTTAGAAAGTTATGATTTTTGTAATATTGCACGACAGTTGACTGGAAATCCTCTTCAACATGCAATTTTCAACCTATTTTGCAATTTCGGAGATCTTCTTCATAGAATTGGCTTCCGACCCAAACATATGAAATGAAGAGGACATCAAGATGAATCCAACGCCCAAAGACCCACTTAAAAATTAATTTCCGGTCATAAGTTATGGCTTTTTGAACATAAACTGTGGAATACTGATTTTCAGTCGAAACTGTTTCAAACCAACTGAAACGCTTGATCTTCTTTGCAATTCGAAGCATGATGGGACACATGAGAGCTTGGAATGATGACGACTTGATGAATCACTGATAGAGAAGCTCGGAAAAATATGTGGAGTGCACTTGAATCCTGAAAACCCTGAGTTTTTGTTTGTTATACTGCCTGACAGAACACTTGTTTTTGTAGCTTGACGCGAATAAATGTTTGTATCCCGTTGTTTACCGTGAAAATTGGTAAAAAACCACTGATCTTCCAAAAAAGGTTATTTTGGTTACTTGCAGGATCGATTAGTTTGATCCTAGGATATATGCTAAGTGTTTTTGGGGTTTGATAAGAAGTCTTAACATTGCTAATGAACAAGTTTGACTGGACACTAAGAGTAAAGGCTTGGGTAGGTTTAAATGCACATGATGAAGGAAAAAACTTGGCAAAAACGCAAGTAAAGTGCAGGATAAAGTAAATTTACAGTAATTTAAAAGGCTGTAATGATAAAGTTTGCAGAAAAATGTTAAATGGCAAGGATTGTAAAGAAATGTAAAGACTTTGATTGCAATAAATTATGGTGATTCAAATGTACATTCTCAATATTATTTCTCTCACAGCGGGTACTTGAATAAAATTGAGTAACTTGTACAATGAGTTGAACACACGAAATTCTACACAAAATTCCTATATTTATACTAATAATAAGTAACTGTCGAACAATTGCTTCGGTCCAGGATGAGGACAAGTGTCCCCTGCATGCTCTTCGACCCCTATCTTCACGCCACGTCGCTTTTCCCAACTGCCAAATAATTGCCTTTCCCTCCTTTCTTTATATTAAAATCCACTTGCTGCTAATACAAGAGCTTTTCGGTCGAAACTGTCTTTAACTTAGAAAATTCTCTAAGTGTTTTTTCCTTCTTAGCAAGGATGACTTCGACACAACTCCTTTCATAGGCTCTTCTGCCGAAGTGTCTTCATCTTAGATTTCTTCAATCTATTTTAAGCCAATAAGGCCAATAAATGTGAGTGTCGAATTTAGGAGCTAACAAATTACCCCCCAAGAATGTCAATTTTGACACAACAAGAAATAATCATTCTTTGATGTCTCTATTCGACACATGTCCATTTATTGGTCACATAAGTTCACAGTGAACTTTTCGTCTTCTACCAACCACTACTAACATCAGAGCCATCATTACGCTTATTTCAATGTGTCACTATCAGTCAACTGTTATACGCTTGCCATGCATTTGTAACGAATATTCGAACCCTCAGAATGGGTATATGTAATGATTTGGGGCCATTTGGCCAACTTAATGAATTCTCCATTTTGGCTATATACTTTGACTGAGATCAATTGTTGATTATTTTAACTTCTTGAAGTGCAGATCTATATTTTTTCAAATATTGACCATTTACTCTCAAGAGTCTTTTATCTTTACTTAGTTGTTCGATCTCATAGGCACCACTAGAAAGTACTTGGGTAATCTTAAAAGGTCCTTCCCATTTAGGAGACCATTTTCCCATGCTCTTATCCTTTCGATCCATTGGGAGAATTACCTTCCACACCAAATCTTCAGGCAATAATGTCTTGGGTTTTACTCTCTTATTATAAGATTTTCCCACTCTTTTCTTTTGTATCCTTAAGAGGTTGAAAGCTCTCAGTCTTTCTTCGTCCAAATCAACCAGTTCATCTAACATCATATTCTAATAAGATTTAGAAGAAATATCTTGATGCCTCTGAATTCTTGTTGAATGCAGACAGATTTCTACTGGAAACACTGCGTCATGACCATAGGTTAATCGAAATGGTGTCGTATTGGTAGCTTCTTTAGGAGAAGTTCGACATGCCCATAAGATTTGGTCCAACGTCTTATGCCAATTCTTTGGATTTTTCCTACATGCTTTTTATTAAGCCAATCACTACCTTATTTGCCGCTTTGACTTGGCCATTGGCTTGTGCATAATAAGGTGTAGATGTTAACAGCTTGAATCCCATTTCTGTAGCAAATTCTTACATTGTTCGACCATTAAATATTGATCCTTGGTCAGTTGTTATTGTCTCGGGGATTCCAAACCTATATATAATGTTCTTTTGAATAAATTCATTGACATCTTCTTGGTCTACATTGACTAAAGGAATTGCTTCGATCCATTTAGTGAAGTAGTCAATGCCCACCAATATATATTTTTGGCTCTTAGATGATGCTGGTCGAATCTCTCTAATAAGATCCAAAGCCCATCCCCTAAAAGGCCAAGGTTTCACAATTGAGTGAAGTTCGCTTGTAGGTACATGTTGGATGCTTGTATGTACTTGACATTCTTGGCAGCCTTTTGCAAATTCAACACAATCTTTCAACATAGTAGGCCAATATAATCCTTGTTGAAACAACAACCATTTCATTTTATGGCCTACTTGATGTGCTCCACATGCTCCAGCATGTGTAGTCGAAAGGGCTATATATGCCTCTGATATGCCTCTGTTTCACTTAGGCATTTTAGTAGTACTCCTTCAGGCATCTTCTTGAATAACTCATTTCCCATTAGAACATAACTCAACGCCCTATACTTTGTCTTTCGTTCTGTCGAAGATGTTGGACTTTGAAAATAATCTACTATAGGCTTTCTCCAATCTTGCTTTGTTAGATTGTCTATGAACGAAATCTCGAAGTTTTCTTGGTCAGCGTACCCCAGCTTTGTTGTTTCTAAATCTGTTGGAGATAGCTTGGTTGATACTACCCTTCCTCTAACTTCGATCGCTTGTTGCAATTTTTCTTTTGAAATTTTATACCCAAATGCGATCTGTGCTAAGTCATTAGCCACTTGATTTTCTAATCTTGGTATATGTCGAATATTGATCACTTCGAATTTTTTCAACAAGCGATTGGCTATTACAAAATACATGATCAGATTTTCTCTTATACATTTGTATTCTTTTGTAACTTGCCTTATGACTAACTCTGAGTCTCCCATTATTTCGACTCGATCTTCCCCCAATTCCAACAAGATTTCAAAGACAACAATTAAAGCTTCATACTCAGCCTCATTGTTTGAACAAGAACCTTCGATCTTGTACTTGAATTTTTTTGAAATTTTATTTGGAGAAATAATTAGAACTCCCACTCCAGTTCCATCTTTATGACTGGAACCGTTGAAGTATAACTTTCAGGGTTCAATCTCCAAGTAATTTAAGGATTCTTCATTTATCGAGTGGTCGACTATGAAATCTGCTACAACTTGTCCTTTTACAGCCTTGAGAGGCATAAAAGTTAGTGAGTACTCAGTTAATATAAGTGCCCATTTTCCAATTCGACTGTGCAAGATGGGTTTCAACAACATATATTTAAAAACATCGATATGAGATGAAACATAAACATCAATTGGTTTAATATATTGCTTGAGTTTTGTACATGAGAAGTAAAGACATAAACATAGTTTTTCAACTTCGCTATATCTAGTTTTTGCATCATTTAAAACTCTACTGAGGTAGTAGATGGGCCTTTCGACACCATTCTCATCCTCTTGAGCCAACATGCTTCCTAAAGTTCTATCAGATGCAGCTATGTACAATCTCATACTCCTATTTCTACAAGGAGGCACCAGAATAGGTGGCTTGGTGAGGTATCCTTTGATTTTATCGAAGGCCTCTTGTTGTTCTTTCCCCCATTCGAATCCTCCTTTGTTGAGTTGAAGTAAGGGTGAGAAGGCTTGTGTTTTCCACTTAAGTTGGATATAAATCTCCTGAAGAAATTTATCTTGCCAAGTAGAAATTGCAATTCCTTCTTGTTTGTTTGGGATTTTGCCTCCAAAATGGCCTTGGTCTTGTTCTAGTTTATTTCGATTCCTTTTTTATGGACCACAAAGCCTAAGAAGTCCCATGCCTTTACGCAGAAAGCGCACTTTAGAGGATTCATCTTCAGACCATATCTTCTCATCCTTTTAAAGGATTGTCGAAGATGGTCTATGTGATTCTTCCCTGAAACATATTTGACAACAATATTGTCAATATAAATTTGCATGAAAGTTTCAATAAAATCACGGAAGATAGAATTTATTGCTCGTTGATATGTTTCCCCTGCATTTTTTAGGCCAAAAGGCGTTACTACACATTCATAAGTGCCTAAAACCCCAGGGAATCAAAATGCTGTTTTCAACACATCTTCTTCAGCAATGAAAATCTGATTGTACCCAGAGTATCCATCAAGCATACTCATGTACTTAAATCCAGTGGCAGAATCAACAAGCATTTTCGCCACAGGCATTGGATATTCATCCTTGGGTGTTGCAGCATTTAGATCTCTAAAATCAATGCACACCCTTCGACATACCTGGTTGTTCGGATGAACTTGCATTTCAACAGTCTTTCGAATTCCGTCTTTATCTTTGACAAGATATCTGGTGTAAAATTCCTTAGAGTTTGCTTAACAGGCTTTTTACCAGGCTTTATTGGTAGTTGAAGCTCCACCAATCCTCTGTCGAGACCAGGTATTTCGTTATAAACCCATGCAAAGCAGTCTTTAAACTCCTTCAGCCATTGGATTACTTTGACTCTGAGCTCTGATTTATCTTTGCACAGATATATGTTGGTCTCTTCACCATTCTTTCACCCAATTTTATCTCTTCAAGAGGATCTTGTGCTAGCATTTTAATATTGTTTGCCAGCGGATCCTTCTCGAAACCCAAAGGCTCATCATCATAGATGGCATCTAGCCTATGGCCTTGCACTTACTCCTCTCTCGAGTTAGGTGGTTCTGGGTCTAAATCTTTCCCAGGGCCTTCTGGGAGTGGCACTTTCTCATTGACTTTGACAACCATATACTTTACTCCAGCCTCTAAGGCCTCTATCATTATGTTTTCAGCCACATATGCCGAAATCCTCTGTAATGCTTGTGACTCAGTCATGATCATTGAAATCACTTCCTCATCCTGTTGGCCGTATATCATCAATCCCTCTGAAATCAATGTTTGACAAATCCTCGTTTTCCCATTGGAATCCATGATCTGAGCGTAGGTATATGGAGTAGAAAGTGTTGGGTGCTGGCGCCAAGTCGAAGTCTGGAGGATTACATGGCCCTATGTGGGCCAAATTTTTGTCGAAGCTTGTTCTGTCAACATTGTTGACTTCGACCATATAGTAACTCTGGTCAGCTTTAATGTTTTCTACTATGTTGTCTAGGCGCCAGATTGTAACACGTTGATGCATCAACAATGGCACTGCTCCTATGCCATGGATCCACTCCCTTCCTAGGAGCAAATTGTAGTTGGGTTTTGCTGAGATGACCATAAACATTGTTGGTCGAACTATGGTCCCCACTTTGAGGTCCAATTGGATTACTCCCATGGTGGTCCCAATTCCACCTTCATAATTTGATAAAACCATGTTATGGGGCTTGATGTCTTCATCTCCCTTACCAAGCTTTCTCAGCATATATTGAGGGATTATGTTAATTATGGGCCCACAATAAACTAAGACTTTGTTGATGGTCGCCTCCCATATTTTTGCCCTTATGAACAAGGGTTTGAGGTGATTCCTCATTGCCTTAGTGGGACGCTTGAAGAAGGCATTTTGCTCTTCTCCCATCCAGTGTTCATAACATAGTAGCATACTGGCCTATGCTTGGCCGTTTCTTGTTCGATCTCCCACTCGGTCTCTTCGACTTCGACCAGTTGGTCGTATTCTCTGGGAAGCACAGACACCATATTTACCATGATATCTAATGTAGCATCAGACCCAGAATTAGATTTTTTCTCCGATTCATCTTGTTCAGGCCATACCAGCCTTCTAGCAATTGGCTTTTTCTCCAAAGGAATTATTGGTTTAGCCTTTTCTTTTCTTTGTGGCACGTTAGTGCTTATTCCTGGTTGGGGCTTTTCTGCAGTCTCTCTTTCGACCTTTTGTCGCCTCTGCTACCTTCTCCATTAGGAGCGAGTCATAGGGTTCTTTCCTTTGTAATTGTTAGACACGTGAGCAACCTTGTTTGTTGTTGTTGACTGAAATTCCTTTCTGTAGGCCAAAGAGGATCCTCTTGGCATATCGAACATTTTCCATTTTCCCTTGTTAGGCCTTTTTCTATCGTTGTCTTCAACCAAGTGTCCATAGGGACATTTGTTGGAGGCTTGAAGGTTGATGGCCTACTCACCTGGTATACTGGCCCCTTTTAGGCTGGGCAATGTTGCCCCATTTTTTCTTTGCTACACATACACCTTGTATGTGCTCAGCAGCTTTTTTGTCAAAAATAAAATTACATCTTGGACACAGCATAACTTCTGACTTCTTTTTTTGGCACCTGTGTAGAAAATCTGCCAGATTTTACGTTTTGCTTAGGAAATGCAAGCTTGTTGATTTCCTCTTGTCTGATGTTGTCTTCTGAATCTGTAGCTTTAGGTTCATACACTTTAACCATATTTATTTCCACGTTGCTCTTACCAGCTTTACTTAGCTTCTGCATCTTGGCCTCTAGGCTTTCTGTCGAACCTGTGACAGCAGCCAAGTAGGAACCTTCAGTGGTTCCTTTATTTGAGCCTTCAGTGGCTTCCTTGTTTAGGCTTTCAACAGTCTTTCTTTGTACCTCTTCGACAACTTTTCTGCTAATATCCTCAATGAAACTGCCAAAAACAGGTTTGTTGATGAAGTCTTCTGAGACTTCGACCATATTGATGCATGAAGGTTCAGCATAATGGGCATGTTCCTGCAACGGGTTTGCATCAATCTTCATGGGAGGTTTGTCAGTGTTGTAACCTAAAATTTTCCCTCTCATTTTACTCAATACATACTCCTAGAAGTCCTCAATTGGCTCATGTTTGCCCAAGAGTTGACCAGATAAACTTTCTCCTAAGGCAGTGTGTCTCAAACTAGGGTTTCCATTTTCATCAAGATGGGTGGAACCCAAAGACCTAATATTCTATCCTTGGTCCTAATATGTTCTCAAGACCATACATGTCAAGTTTCACGCCCTGCATAAGAAGTTTGCTCAGTCAACTACTCAGATGCTTGAGAATCGACTACATTAGGTCAAAAGTCAACTGTGACCCACATACAGTCAAACTTCAAGATTTTTGGTCAACATTAACATTTTGAAGTGACTTTCATCATTTGATCAAGGGTTGACCATGATACTTCAAGAAATGCTCTAAATTCATCAAAACCCAAAAGTTGCTAAATTAGGGTTTCTTAGTAAAAGTCAACCAAACTTTGACCAAGCATAACTTCCACACGCTTCTCAAGAAATTTTCCATCCAAATCTCATTTTTAAGAAGATGAAATTCTCTACAACTCATATTCATCCCACAAGTTCAAAATATGCACCCGCAAAAAGATATGAATTTCCACATTATGGGTCCTTTTGAAAAGTCAACAAAAACACCTTTTGGGTCAAAGCTTCTTACATGAACATGGAAGAATAAATAGAGATGATACCAAAAAGGCTGCTTAGGGGACATCCTAATCTTTCTAAAAAGTCCAAGAACACCTCTCTAGGGTTAAAATTGGAGGAGATATGCCTTGTCAAAGTTGACCCTTTTTGCAAAATTGCCAAAAGTCAAATGTGCTCAAAAATGCATTTTTTGCTAAATAGGCCTAACTTTTTATGCTTGCACCTCACTTATAATTTGGTCCACGACTCAAATATTCATCCACACATTATTTTCTTCATTTTGCAATTTATTTTTATTTTTTATTAATTAAAAATTGAATTAAATCAAATAATTGATGAATAATAGCAAAAATATGATTTGATTTGGTTTTTGGACAGGTTGGTAATCAAAACATGCTGAATTATCAAGGCCAAAACGAATCAAGCATAATTGGTACAAGAAAGGGATGATTTGGCTCAAAATAGCAAGTTTATATGTAGCTTGAAAATCAAATCAAATCTCTCATAATTGCCAAGATTCAATCCAAGTTTGTAACCCTAATTCATCCCTTGACATATATTGGACAAGAAAAAAGCAGAAAACAAGGTTGCAATCATGAAAAGAGGCAGAATAAAACTTCAAAATTTCAAAGAAAATTGGTGATTTGATTTCAATTCTAGAGGCCAAGTCAAGCCGTTCTAACATTACCAATAGCTTGCTGGACATCCCAGGAACGTGTACCAATCAATTGCAAGCCGCCCCAGGTCCAGAATCATTACGTAGCAGTCCCACGGTTTTCCCTGTTTTTCTAAATTCAATTATTGTAATTTACGCATCATGAACATGTTTTAATGGCATATATGTGTTTGTTATCATGTTTGCAACGTATTGGTTATGTTTAATTGATGTTTTAACGCGTATACTGATGAATGCCATAGCTAGGGTTTGAAGCCACATTTTGGGGCTTCTTGATAGAGGGAAAATTAGGCCATGAATAAGGTACCATGATACTCGTGAGGCCAAGACGAGTTGATTGGTACAATCACAATTAATTTTTCATGCCTATGCTGGATTTTGAGTTTTACAAGTTTGTAGCTACAGACTTTTGTCTGTAGGTAAAAGTATGCAGCTAAGACGACGGAGAAAGGTAGAAGAAGAATAACGTGGCAGCCAACCACTGGGCCATTCAAACCAATGTGCTCGTTTTTGTATTTTTTCTCACTAACCACTTTGTTTCATATATTATATTGTGTTTTCATTATAATAACAACTGAACATGATATCCTAGTGGTTGGACGCGTTAGTGGTGAGAGTGAGGACCTGGGTTCGATCCCAGGTCCCAACAATTTCCTTTGTTTTAATTTTCCTATACAGGATCAGGTGCATCAATCTTCCAAACGCCTCCCATACGCCTCCACCTTCCATCCAATGGATTCATCATCAGTCAGATCTAATGCCTCAAACAATGAGAGACCATGATGCACCCTCAAGCCAGCACTCCATGGGATCAGGCATATTGATTGGGCTCAGCGCTATTGGGCCTGGAAAATTCAGAAATACACCCTCCTTCAGCAATTCAACACGGGCCCATTTCTAATTCTTTTTTATTTATTTCTTTTATTTTACTTAATTTGTTTAATTATTTTCACCAAAAATTAATTGCTTTTTTTTAATTAAATCAATAAATCACAAAAACCCAAGAAGATCATTTTTTATATAAAATATTTATTTTAATTTAATTAGTAAATTAGGTCAATTTAATTTCTTTTTTTCATAATTAAAAATAATTATAAACTAGGTTCATTTGATTCTTTTTGTAAATAAAAATTAGAAATTAGGGTTTAACTAATTTGCAATTAAATTGTTTTTTTCTCAAATAAAAAACCACAAAAATGCACAAGATCTTTTTACAAATTATTTTATTTTCTTGAAATTATTTAATTTATTTTAGATTAGTTTAATTTCAATTACTTTTTATAATTAAAAAATTTAGTTTAGATTAGTTTAATTTCAATTTCTTTTTATAATTAAAAAATGATTAGAATTAGGGTTTTAATTGTACATAACTTAATTAATTCTTTTATAAAAAATAATTTAAATATTTTTTCAATTAGAGTTTTAGGGTTTTCAGCTTCTTCTCGCGTTTGATTTGCCGCGCGCATTTAGTTCGTTTTTATTATTATTGTAACTGTTTCGAGGATGTAATAGTAATTAGGGTTTTAAATTCAGCATTTTTATTTTTAGTCGAGATAATTATGTAACTGTCAAAGCCTTGTAATAGCTAGGTTTATTTTTCGCATTTTTAATTCCTGCAAATATTTAACTGTCTAGATGTATGCTAATAGATTGTATGGCAAGAATGTTTGGAAATTAAAATAGTAGATCACCTAATGTGCAAAGATTAAATAACTGAAACAATTCATCTGCACATATTCACTCCTAGGGTTTACCTCACTTCGGTTGCCTTCGGTAAATAGTCATTAAGCATAGGAGATTTTAGTGGTTGCCCTCCAGTCTAAAAGATCAAAATGTCCCATTCGAATGTTGCCTCAAAAATGTTGCCTCGAAAAGATCTTAAGACTCTAGGGTTACTACTAAAGTTTTCTAACTGTTGCTTTAGTGATTGTACTTGTCCCTTTTGAATGTCCCTTACAAACTCCAACGATGGGGCTACCTACTCTTTAATAGTAGGATAACATTGTATAAAGGAAACAAGAACAAACAATCTTTTTTTCGAGTAGGTAGAATCTTAAGTACTTGCTCAATAAAAACCTTTCACACAAACACTTTTCAAAACAATTTTCAAAACAAACTTCGTCACATCCTTGAGGACTTATACAAGGGTTATCACGAAGTAAAACATTTTCAAGACAAGCACACACAAGCAATTTGAAAAATGAGCAAGCACCTAAGAGCCCGTGGAAAACCATGGATAGAAAGGGTGCTAACACCTTCCCTTTCTATAATCTACCCCCCGTACTCAGTATCTCGAAAAAGGTTTTTTTCTGTTCTTTTTCCTTTTCCATGATTGGATGAAATAAAAGTCGGTGGTGGCTCTTGCTTACCGCGACATTTTGCAAACAAAAAACACAAAACGCAAACCAGTATTAAACAGTCGGTTCTGTCACCGTATCACAGAACTAGCAACTCTGCTGGGGAAAAATAAGTGAGGTATACCTTAGGATATAGGTCATTAAATTGCTTCTCTTAATTGTCTTGATTGCTTTACTTTTTAGGGTTTGTTTGGGGTTACTATAGATCCTACACCCGGATCTGGGAACACTTTTAGGTAAACAACAATAGATCATGGAGACTATACGGCATAGACCGATATTGTTTAAGCGATGGCTGTGTTGGTGTGACACTTTAGTTGGTACCGGTATCCTTCATGGGGAAACGAGGAGAATACGGGGCCGCCGCGTGGTGTTGTGAAGCAGTAACGGACCTTAGAACCTTAGTTGAACAAACTTGGCCATTAGAAAGTAGTGAGATAGTCGGCCTCAATGTAGAGTTGAGGATTGGTTTATACTCGATGCTACACTCATTAAGATCATACTTTCGGGATATTTTGGCCGTAAGAAAAGATTGCTTGAGCTGAGACAATGCCCGATAAAGGATGGTCAGTGATATTGAGATCCTCTAGAACCCGGTTACTTTTTAAGACAAGTTTGAAACTAACTAAACTTCAAGAGGGTACTACCTTTAACCTCATGCAGGCCTTGAACCTAAGGACTTTGTGTGATTTGACTGTGTTTGCTATACCTGTGTTTGCTATACTTGTGTTTTCTCATGACATCATGCATTATAACATAGCATCCATCCTTATTGCACTAACCATTTCAAAGACCAAGGGAATTTATCTTTGTTCTATTTTGCAGATCATGGCTTCCATTCATAGAAACACTATCCGAATCAGCTTTCCAACTCAAAGAGCTAGCATCAAGGGTTTCTGAAACTTCTGCGTTCACTAAGAGACATGGTCGACTTCTCAACTTGGTTACTTCAAATTTTGATGAAAGGATGATGAGTGTACTCTGTCAGCTCTTTGATCCCAAGCACCACTGCTTCACCTTTCCAGACTATCAGTTGGTACCTACCTTGGAAGAATTCTCCCAGCTGTTGGATATACCCATTCTTGAACAATTTCCCTTTACAGGTCTAGAAGAAGTTCCTAAGCCAGAAGTCATTTCCTCAGCTTTGCATATGAAACGGGTCGACGTGGTATCCAATTGGGAAACAAGAAGTGGAGTCAAAGGTTTTCTAGCTAAGTTTCTAATAGACAAGGCCCAATTGTTTTGGGATGATATGGATTTTCAGGCTTTTGAGGAGGTTTTGGCTCTTCTAATCTATGGGTTAGTCCTATTCCCTAATTCGGACTCATTTATAGATGTGAATGCTATCAAGATCTTCCTCTCCCACAACCCTGTGCCTACCTTTCTCGGAGATATTTTTCACACTCTCCATACTCGTACCATGAAGAGAAGAGGGATTCTTATATGTTGTATGCCATTGTTGTCGAGGTGGTTTATTTCTCACCTCCCTAAGTCCATACTGAAGAATGAAGAAGGTTTGGGTTGGTTGCAAAGGATAATGTCACTCGCTCATACATATATTCTTTGGTGTTCTCGAGATATGGAAAACACTGCTATTATTGACCACTGCGAGGAGTACCCTAATGTCCCATTACTTGGTATTAGAGGGGGTATAACCTATAATCCTTGTTTAGCTCTGTGACAATTTGGTTACGCTCGAAGGGATGGTTCCCATGAGTTGCTTATCGAGGGCATTGTATTCAACTATGAGGATGATGTTCACGAGTATCACCGGAGGTTCATTTGAGCTTGGGGCATGGTAAACAAATCTGGAACCAAGCCTTTGGGGCCAAAGGCTTCCATTCCTATGGAACCTTACCTCCAATGGGTACAAGCTCGTGCCCAAAAGCTTAACATGCCCTATGTGGCCGTTTTACCAGTGATTGTGAAACCCACTACTGAAGAGGGTATTCCTTACATGGTTCTCTATCCTTACATGCCCACTGATCTTGGGGAATTATAGAGGTCTTGGATTCAGTTGATGAAGGAGCGGGATACTTACAGGGATCAGCTCCATGCTCAGGAGAGGAAGGTTTTAGAGCTTACAAAGCAACTCCATGAGGAAAAAGGACTGAATGATTATCCCGACACAGAGAGGAAGCATCCATGGGAATTTTGATGTCTTTTATAGTTTTAGATTTATTTTTTAATTGTAACGCCCAAAAGGCACTTGAACTTTAAATTCAGCTAATAAAGTTTTTGTTTATTTTGGTTCACAAATTTAAATTTCCTGAATTCTTTGAAATCATTCCATACGCATCCCATTATCATACACATCATTACAGATTTCTCATCTTCTTCGCTGTTTATTTCAGCATGAAATGTCTTCCGAGAAAACCATCAAGGACCTTCAGGCACAGAACGCCCAGTTCCAACAAATGTTCATAAGTCTGGAAAAAGGGCAGGAAGATCTGAAAGCCCTCATCCTGAAAGAAAAGAAGAAAAAGAAGAAGGTTGCCGGTATTCTAAATATAGGCAGAAGGTTTGGAGAGCGGTTGAAGCGATAAGCCGATCTGACCTCTTCATCCATGGAAGGGGAGAATCAAGCATAACAGAAGGACCTCAGTCCTGCAGTTTCTAATAATGATACCGATTATAATGATGAGCAATATCCTCCTGCTGAGGATAGATACAAACAGTTGGAAGATCGTCTGAGTGCCGTGGAAGTTCAGAGGATACCTGGATTGGATTTTGAAGAATTGGGATTGGTGTCGGGAGTAGTCATCCGACAGAAGTTCAAAGCTCCAGTTTTTGCTAAGTATGATGGGGTGTCCTGCCCAAAACTTCATCTCCATTCTTATGATAGAAAGATCCAGCTCCACACCGCTGATAGAAATCTTTGGGTTCATTTCTTTCAAGATAGTCTGTCAGGGACTCAACTTGAATGGTTCTACCAGCTGGAGGGAGCAAATATCCGAAACTGGGAAGATCTGACTACTGCTTTCTATAACCAGTATCAGTATAATGCCGACCTTGCTCCCAGTCGTACTCAACTCCTGAGTATGTCCATGGGTACAAGTGAAGGGTTTAAAGTCTATGCACAAAAATGGAGAGACTTGGTTGGGAGAGTTCAACCCCCGTTGTCTGCTAGGGAGCTGGTTGATATGTTTCTGGGGACGCTATCTGGTCCATTTTTCAACCATTTGATCGGCATCTCATCAGCTGGTTTCACTGAGCTGATTCTAACTAGAGAAAGAGTAGAAGCTGGGATTTGAAGCGGAAAAATACAGAAGGATGCCTCTTCAAGTTCAGTAAAGAAGCCTTTTGCTGGTAAGAAGGAAGCCAGTGCCGTCTATAGCCCGAGGGGCCAAGACAAGGTTGAGCATCGTTAGACAGTAAGTGTCGTAATGATACCTAGACCTGCAGTTGCTCCACAATGCAAGAATCAACAAAGGGTGGAAAGACCACAACGACAGTTTACCCGTATCAACATGACATTGGCTGAAGTGCTACCTCAACCCGGTGTGCCTATCATTCTGAGAGTCCTGGCCACGATACAAATGACTGCTGGGCTCTGAAGAACAAAGTACAAGACTTGATTGAAGCCAAGGAAATAGATTTTGATGCTCCGGAGAAGCCCAACGTCATAACTGCTCCCATGCCTAAACACGGTCGTGGAGTTAATGTTGTTGTCAGTGATTTGTTTGTTACCTCTATTGATGAAGTTTCTACTCCTCTCATGACTGTCAAGAATAATTTGCTGTTGGCAGGTTTATTTCTGGGTTGTGGTGAAGGTTGCCAATATGTTCGTTTCTACCTTCTGGTTGCTATTGGCTGAAGTCAGGTATTCAGCGCCTGATGGATAGCAGAGAGATTTTGTTCGAGAAAATTATGATTCATGTTGTTTCAATTTAAGATGTTGCCATTATAACCATTTTCGCCAATCCTTCCAAGGTTTCCTCGAGAAGACCTGTTAGGATTACATCTGCTCCAAGAATTGCTCCACTGATAATTATTGTTCCTGGTCCTGTCCCGTATGTCTCAGACAAAGTTGTCCCATGGAATTATGGTGTCGATGTGTACTATCATGGCATCAAACAAGATTTGAAAGACGAAGAGGCTGATCTTGATATTGGTAACATTGTCGGAACCAGCAAAGTTACCAGAAGTGGAAGGGTCTTCTCTCCCGAGATTTCCCCGAAGGCTGTCAACAAACCTATTGTCATTCCATCTGCTGTTCCTGCTAGTACATCCACTACAGTTCCTATTCTTACTCCAGTTATTACCCCTGTTGGTGAATCGTCTGATACCCGCGGTAAAGAAATTATAGGTGAGTCTGCCCGGACGGAGGCGCCTAAGAAAATTGTTGTGGAAGCCTCTAAGCAAGAAATGGAGGAAATACTGAAAATCATTAAGAAGAGCGACTACAATATGGTCGAGCAGCTAGGGAAGACCCCATCAAAGATATCCATGTTGTCTCTGCTGTTTTGTTATGAAGCCCATGCGAAGGCTTTGATTGCATTTATCAAGACTGCGCATGTGCCACAGGAAACCTCAGTTGATCAGTTCAAAGATTGTGTGGCCAGCCTGACTGCTGATAATGGGCTGGGTTTTTCAGATGCATATTTGACACCAAAGGGAAGGAAGCATAATGATGCTCTGTGTAACACCCCAAATTCTACCCCTCGTAATTAATGATAAAATCAAAGTTTCAAAATTTCATCCAAACATAAATTGAGGTATCACATATTCGTGTTTCCATCACTTTACATTATAATGCACATCACAAAAATCAAAAGTCGGATATAACAATTCATATCACAAATCATCATATAAACATATGAATATTCATAGCACAGCGGATGTGTTCACAAAATGTACATATCATCATGTTATCATCAATACATTAAGTCATAAGATAGTATACATAAACTATCCTATCAAAATAATAAAGTCGCCCAAATCCCGAGTGTTATTACTATCAGAGCAGAGCGACTCAAAATAAAGAGACTCGAGCTAATCCTCATCATCCTCGCGGATCACCTGCACGTTACCAATATAAAGGAAATGGCGAAATAAATAAAGGGTGAGATACTCCAAAACATATAATTAAAGGCATGATAAAATATATAAATAGTTTTGGAATCATAAATGATATAGGATTAATAAGATTATGTCAGCACATATCCAAATCTCACACACTTTAAATCATCATTTAGTGTATAAAATCAACAGTTTAATATCACCACATAATCACCATAATCATGTCAAAACAAGACATAAACTCCATTGCCATAAACTCATATCGTCGCTTTACCGTCATGTTATATCCATCGCATAATTTTCATGAAATTATCACATCATAATCACTCTATGTTCAACACAAAAATCATCACAAAACAAGGTATCATATAACATCGCAATTCATTATAAGTCATCAAATAAAACTCAATGCCAAAAGACTCAAAAATAAACATAACTGACTCCATGAGACATGACTATGTTATGCATTTGGTACCCGTCGCTTTGTCCATAATTAGGGACATTCGGCATAAAAGACCATCGTCGCTTTGGCATAAAAGCCCTCGTAGCTTGGCATAAAAGCTCTCGTCGCCAATGCAATGTATGTGACTCGACAACACGACATCACAAACACGACACAACAAAACATCATCATCGCATATCAAAATTGGTATAAAACCCACATCGCCATATTTATCCACATCAAGATAAACATATCATCGCATCGCATATCATCAAGTATTCATTATAAATAAACTGTCGCAAACATCATATTTAATCACACCATATCATTATCAAATAATTCACTAAATTTCAAACACGGAAAAATAGTCAAACATCAATAATCATCGCAAAAGTCATTCATAATAATCGGTATCAATTATAATCATTAACATCACAATCGGATTGTCCATACGCGACTTAATCCGACTAAAACGCAACCCGGTTCAACTTAACCGTAAATTGACTTATTTCGGGTCGCTCCGTTAAAAACTCGTAATCTCGAAAAACTAATCTCACCACAACGTTCTACACGTCAAAATTAGCTAGCACGTCAATTTCCGTTAAATTCGGAGCAACTAGCTCCGTCGGTGAAATTTCCGAAATCGGGAAATCGGACATAATCGGGTTCCAAATTAAATCGGCTAACTTATGTCATATTTGTATTTAATTAATATAAATATTTAATATATTAAATTAAGAAAAGAAAAACAAAACATAAATTAATTAATTAATTATTCTAAACTTATTTCAATTTCTACTACAAGTTACGTTTGTTTTCTCTATGCTTCATATAATTATTATACTGCTATGCTTAGAAATGATATACTGCTATGCTTATTTTCTAATCTCCATTTAATAAATATACTGCTATTTACATTTTGTTCTTTTCTTCTAAACTTCATTCTACTGCTAGCTTAGTTTATAAGCTATACTTAAATGAACATGCTGCTAAACTGTATTCTAAATTTCTAAACTTCACTTAATTGAATATACTACTACTACTTTACTTTAGTTTTTCTTAATTCAATTTCTATTAACATAACAATAATCCCACAACACTAACACCTAAATTAACTCTCCTAATTTATCTCAATAAATCTCAAGAACTCTAACATCAATTTTATCGCAAATCGAAATATACCAAATCAAACCCTAACTATAAGCATTGGAAAATCAAACCCCTTACCTTAGATGTTAGAAATGATTCTTGATGTTCCAACCAACCCAAAACGCAAGATTTGTTCTTGCTCCTCTTCTTCTCTTCTCCAAGACCTCTAGCTCTCTCTATGCCTCTAAGTGTGTTTTTATGTGTTATGTCAAAACAAGTAGTGTTGTGTTTGGTTTTGGTCTTGCAAGACACAAGCTAGCAAAATATCCAAAAAGCCCTTCTTGTAAAATATACTACTAATTAACACTAAATAATATCATTAACCCAAATAATTAAAATAACGTCAAATAATTAAATATCGGTCCGAATAATATTTTACCGAACCGAACGGAATAAAAACCGGACCGAACAAAATAATTACCGGTCCCTCAAAACAAATACCAGACCAAATAAAATAATTACCGGTCCCTCAAAATAAATACCGGACCGAATAAAATAATTATCGGTCCGAATAAAACGTTGCTGAATATATTAACAGATATAACGGTTAATTTAAATATTCTCGTCGCAAAAATAAACGTCAAACGGTAACTCGAAAATATTAATATAATATAATATTTAAATAAAATGGGGCGTTACAACTCTCCCCCACTTAAAAGGTTTCGCCCTCGAAATTACCTGATTCGAAAAGCTCGGGATAGGAATCCCGCATCTTGCTTTCTAACTCCCACGTCGCACTTTCACCAGCTGCTCCTATCCAAATGACTTTAACCAAGGAGATCTCTTTGCCACGAAGAGACTTCATCTCACGATCTTCGATCCTTAAAGGCATCGTCTCCACTGTAAGATTGTCTCGCACTTGGATATCATCCATCTCAATCACATGTGAAGGATCTGGAACATACTTCCGAAGTTGCGACACATGGAATACATCATGCAAGTTCAAAAGATTTGGCGGTAACGCCACTCTATAAGCCACTTTTCCCACTTTACTAGTAATTTGGTAAGGACCAATAAAGCGAGGAGTTAGCTTCTTCGACTTCAATGCTCGCCCAACGTCAGTTGTAGGACTAACTCGCAAAAATACATGATTACCATCTTGAAATTCCAAGTCTTTTCTCCTTTTATCATGATAACTCTTTTGTCGACTTTGAGAAATTCTCATCTTTTCTCTAATCATATTCACCGTCTCAGTAGTCTCTCTAACCAATTCTGGTCCAAGCACCACACTTTCACCCGACTCATGCCAACACAAAGGAGTTCTACACCTCTGACCATACAAAGCCTCGAACGGTGCCATTCCAATACTAGTATGAAAACTATTGTTATAAGTAAACTCAATCAAAGGAAGATATGTATCCCATGAACCACCATGTTCAAGAATACAAGCACGCAACAAGTCTTCCAACGATTGAATCGTCCTTTCCGTCTGACCATCAGTTTGAGGATGATAAGCCGAACTCAACCTCAACTTTGAACCCAATGCCTCTTACAAGCTTTTCCAAAATTCAGAAGTAAACCTCAGATCTCTATCTGAAACAATACACAAAGGAATACCATGTAATCTCACAATCACATGCGTATAAATTTCCGCCAACTTCGATACGGGATAAGTGATGTTAATAGGAATAAAGTGAGTCGACTTCGTAAGCATATCAACAATCACCCAAATCGCATCGTGTCCTCTTGGTGTATTCGGTAACCCTGTTACGAAATCCATAGAAATGCTATCCTATTTCCATTCTGGAATCTCTAACGGTTGCATCAACCCTGCAGGTTTCTGATGCTCCACTTTAGACTTCTGACAAGTCAAACAAGCATAAACAAACTAAGCCACCTCTCTCTTCATGCCCGACCACCAAAATAGTTTCTTTAAATCTTGATACATTTTGGTCGCTCCGGGATGAATACTCAAATTGCTTCTATGACTTTCTTCCAAGATCATTCTCTTCAAATCCATATCATCGGGAATACAAATACTATCTCGGAACCTCAATACACCCTGAGCATCAAACTTGAAATCTTCATTTTCAGTTTGTCCAATACCAACCAACAAATCAACAAGTTTCACATCAAGCTTTTGAGCTTCTCTAATACTATCAAGGAAATCATTATTGATCTTTAACATTCCCAAGATAACACTCTTCGGCGTCACTTCTACTACAAGACTCATATCTCTAAATTGCTCAATCAATTCCAACTCTTTCACCATCAAAAGTGACATATGCAAAGTCTTTCGAACTAAAGCATCTGCCACCACATTAGCTTTACCAGGATGGTAATTCAATCCAAAATCATAATCTTTCAACAATTCAAGCCATCGTCTTTGTCTCATATTAAGCTCTTTCTGATCGAACAAGTACTTCAAACATTTATGGTCACTAAATACTTCGAATCTAGAACCATAAAGATAATGCCTCCAAATCTTAAGCACAAAAACAACTGCTGCAAGCTCCAAATCGTGCGTAGGATGATTCTTCTCATGAATCTTCAATTGCCTAGAAGCATAAGCAACCACTTTGCTATTTTGCATAAGTACACTACCTAAACCCATCTTAGAAGCATCACAATAAACAATAAACGGTTCTTCAGGATTAGGTAGAATCAAGATCGGAGCCGTTGTCAACCTTTTCTTCAATTTAACAAAACTTTCTTCACACTTGACATCCCACACAAATGAAGCTCCTTTACAAGTCAACCTTGTCAAAGGGAGCGCCATCTTAGAAAAACCTTCAATGAACCTTCTATAGTAACCAGCCAATCCTAAGAAACTTATAATCTCAGTAACAGACTTAGGAGTTTCCCACCTCAACACAACATCAACTTTAGAAGGATCAACTGCAATGCCATCACCAGAAATGACATGACCCAAAAAGCTCACTTCACTTAACCAGAACTTGCACTTTGACAACTTAGCATAAAGCTTTTTCTCTTTCAGAACTTCCAACACGATGCACAAATGTTCTGCGTGCTCTTCTTCCGATTTAGAATAAACCAGAATATCATCAATGAAAACAACCACGAAACGATCCAAGTAAGGATGGAATATACGATTCATGTACTCCATGAATACTCTCAATGCATTAGTGACACCTAAAGGCATCACCAAATATTCGTAATGTCCATACCTCGTCCTGAAAGCAGTTTTCTGAACATCTTCTTCTTTCACCCTTATTTGATGGTAACCCGATCTCAAATCAATCTTACTAAACATGCGAGCGCCAACCAATCGGTCCATGAAATCATCAATTCTAGGAAGTGGATACCTATTCTTGATAGTCACTTTATTCAAATGACGATAATCAATACAAAGTCTCATGCTACCGTCTTTCTTCTTCACCATTAACACAGGAGCTCCCCACGGCGACACACTAGGCCTAACAAACTTCTTCTCAAGCAAATCTTCTAATTGCCTCTTCAAATATGCTAATTCATATGCGGACATCCTGTATGGTACCATAGAGATAGGTCTGGTACCAGGGACAAGATCCATAGAAAATTCAACTTCTCTTTCTGGAGGTGCACTAGGAATCTCATCAGGGAATACTTTGGGAAAATCGCACACCACCGGAAAGTTTGCTATCACAGCTTGACTCTCCACGGAAAGAGTCTCCATCAATAAGAAAACCAACGCCTCATCCTTCATGAACTCATTCAACTGCTTCATCGACACCAACATAGATTGTTCTTCTTCTACTAAGGAAGAAAACCTCACAATGTTGTCATAGCAATTGATATGGATATAATTAGCTTTCAACCAGTCCATACCTAAAACCACGTCCAACCCGACAAGCGGTAAACAAACAAGATCCACCAAAAAGTCTCTATCAAAGATTGTTAAAGGGAAACTTGCACACATAAAATAAATAGTAACCGTTCCCTTAGCCGAAACTTCTACCACCATATCTCTATCCAGAGACGACAAAGTGAGACCCAATCTCTTTACACAATCACCAACAATAAAACAGTGAGTAGCACCAGTATCAATAATAGTAATAAGAGGAAAGCTATTAATGAAACTAGTACCTCGAACAAGACCATCCTCGTTTGTCGTCGGAGCACCCGACAAAGCAAACACCTTTCCTGCTCTTTGAGTCCTCTTAGGCTTCTTACATTGAGCACTAATGTGACCTCCCTCGCCACAATTAAAACAAACCACATCCTTATGTCTACAATCACGAGTCATATGGCCCACTTCAACACATCAGAAACATCTCACCTCATTCTCCTTAGCTCTAACATCGCTTCGACAAACATTACTTTTGTGGCCAGGTTTCCCACACTTGTAACAAACAATACTAGCAGGAGCATCTCCCCCACTAGTTCTTCGCCCTTGAAACGCTTTCTGTTTCCCTTTACCAGCTGGAGCATCATACGGTTTTCCACGACTTTGCTGACCTTTGTTTCCCTTATCAGACATAATCTTATAATGAGCATTACTGTCCTCCTTAAAGATCCTACAACTATCAATCAAATTCGAAAAGACACGTATTTTCTGATAACCAACAGCTTTCATAATCTCAGGATGCAAATCGTTTTCAAACTTTATGCATTTAGAGAACTCGCCATTCGGCCCATCATAATACGGATAGAACTTGGCCAACATAGTGAACCTTGCAGCATAATCAGTGATAGACATGCTTCCTTGCTTTAATTCAAGGAACTCTATCTCCTTCTTTCCCCGAACATCTTCCAGGTAATACTTCCTCATGAATTCCTTTTGGAAAACTTCCCATGTCACTTCCTCACCATCAATCTCAAGCCTCTGACGGGTTTCAACCCACCAGTCATCCGCTTCAGCACTTAGTTTATGAGTACCATAACGGATCCTTTGCACAAGAGTGCAATCCATCACACAGAAGATTCTTTCAATCTCCTTCAGCCACACCAAAGCCCCTTCGGGATCATACTTTCCTTGGAAAGTAGGAGGATTCTCTCTTTGGAAGGTTGCCAAACTACGAGACCCAACGTTCTCGTCAACATTCGGTGAGTTTTGGAAAGCCTGAGCCATTACCTTCATAGCAGCAACAAGAGTCTCATCATTCCTACCAGTGTTCCTTCCAGCCATAACAACTTCTTCTCAAAACAAAACAAGGATTAGAATCAACAAATAACAATACTTGATTGTTATACGACAACAAACTCAACAACTTGGCCGGACAGACCGACCTGCACTGATACCACTAATGTAACACCCCAAATTCTACCCCTCGTAATTAATGACAAAATCAGAGTTTCAAAATTTCATCCAAACATAAATTGAGGTATCACATATTCGTGTTTCCATCACTTTGCATTATAATTCACATCACAAAAATCAAAAGTCAGACATACCGATTCATATCACAAATCATCATATAAACATATGAATATTCATAGCACATCGGATGTGTTCACAAAATGTACATATCATCATGTTATCATCAATACATAAAGTCATAAGATAGTATACATAAACTATCCTATCAAAATAATAACGTCACCCAAATCCCGAATGTTACTACTATCAGAGCAGAGCGACTCAAAATAAAGAGACTCGAGCTAATCCTCATCATCCTCATGGATCACCTGCACGTTGCCAATATAAAGGCAACGGCGAAACAAATAAAGGGTGATACTCCAAAACATATAATTAAAGGCATGATAAAATATATAAATAGTTTTGGAATCATAAATGATATAGGATTAATAAGATTATGTCAGCACATATCCAAATTTCACACACTTTAAATCATTATTTAGTGTATAAAATCAACACTTTAATATCATCACATAATCACCATAATCATGTCAAAACAAGACATAAAATCCATTGCCATAAACTCATATTGTCGCTTTACCGTCATGTTATATCCATCGCATAATTTTCATGAAATTATCACATCATAATCACTTTATGTTCAACACAAAAATCATCATAAAACAAGGTATCATATAACATCGCAATTCATTATAAGCCATAAAATAAAACTCAACGCCAAAAGAATCAAAAATAAACATAATCGACTCCTGAGACACGACTATGTTATGCATGTGGTACCCATCGCTTTGTCCATAATTAGGGACATTCGGCATAAAAGCCCATCGTCACTTTGGCATAAAAGTCCTCGTCGCTTGGCATAAAATCCCTCGTTGCCAATGCAATGTATGTGACTAGACAACACGACATCATAAACACGACACAACAAAACATCATCATCGCTTATCAAAATTGGTATAAAACCCACGTCGCCATATTTATCCACATCAAGATAAACATATCATCGCATCGCATATCATCAAGTATTCATTATAAATAAACCGTCACAAACATCATATTTAATCACCCCATATCATTATCAAATAATTCACTAAATTTCAAACACGGAAAAATAGTCAAACATCAATAATCGTCACAAAAGTTATTCATAATAATCGGCATCAATTATAATCATTAACATCGCAATCGGATTGTCCATACACGACTTAAATCGACTAAAATGAAACCAGATTCAACTTAACTGTAAATTTACTTATTTCGGGTCGCTCCATTAAAAACTCGTAATCTCGATAAACTAACCTCACCACGACGTTCTACACGTCAAAATTAGCTAGCACGTCAATTTCCGTTAAATTCGGTCCAACTAGCTCCGTCGCCAAAATTTTCAAAATCAGGAAATCGGACATAGTCGGGTTCCAAATTAAATAGGCTAACTTATGTCATATTTGTATTTAATTAATATAAATATTTAATATATTAAATTAAGAAAAGAAAAACAAAACATAAATTAATTAATTAATTAATTTTTCTAATCTTATTTCAATTTCTACTGCAAGTTACGTTTGTTTTCTCTAAGCTTCATATAATTATTATACTGCCATGCTTAGAAAATGATATACTGCTATGCTTAGAAATGATATACTGCTATGCTTATTTTCTAATCTCCATTTAATAAATATACTGCTATTTACGTTTTGTTCTTTTCTTCTAAACTTCTTTCTACTGCTAGCTTAGTTTATAAGCTATACTTAAATGAACATGCTGCTAAACTGCATTCTAAATTTCTAAACTTCACTTAATTGAATATACTACTACTACTTTACTTTAGTTTTTCTTAATTCAATTTATATTAACATAACAATAATTCCACAACATTAACACCTAAATTAACTCTCCTAATTTATCTCAACAAATCTCAAGAACCCTAACATCAATTTTATCCCAAATCAAAATATACCAAATCAAACCCTAACTATAAGCATTGGAAAATAAAACCCCTTACCTTAGATGTTTGAAATGATTCTTGATGTTCCCACCAACCCAAAACCCAAGCTTTGTTCTTGCTCCTCTTCTTCTCTTCTCTAAGACCTCTAGCTCTCTCTATGCCTCTAAGTGTGTTTTTATGTGTTATGTCAAAACAAGTAGTGTTGTGTTTGGTTTTGGTCTTGCAAGACACAAGCTAGCAAAATACCCAAAAAGCCCTTCTTGTAAAATACACTACTAATTAACACTAAATAATATCATTAACCCAAATAATTAAAATAACTCCAAATAATTAAATATCAGTCCGAATAATATTTTACGGAACCGAATAGAATAAAAACCGGACCAAACAAAATAATTACTGGTCCCTCAAAACAAATACGGGACCAAATAAAATAATTACCGGTCCTTCAAAATAAATACTAAACCGAATAAAATAATTATTGGTCCGAATAAAACGTTGCCGAATATATTAACAGATATAACGGTTAATTTAAATATTCTCGTCGCAAAAATAAACGTCAAACGGTAACTCGAAAATATTAATATAATATAATATTTAAATAAAATGGGACGTTACAACTCTCCCCCACTTAAAAGGTTTCGTCCTCGAAATTACCTGACTCGAAAAGCTCGGGATAGGAATCCCGCATCTTGCTTTCTAACTACCACGTCGCACTTTCACCAGCTGCTCCTATCCAAACGACTTTAACCAAAGAGATCTCTTTGCCACGAAGAGACTTCATCTCACGATCTTCGATCCTTAAAGGCATCGTCTCCATCGTAAGATTGTCTCGCACTTGGATATCATCCATCTGAATCACATGTGAAGGATCTGGAACATACTTCCGAAGTTGCAACACATGGAATACATCATGCAAGTTCGAAAGATTTGGCGGTAACGCCACTTTATAAGCCACTTTTCCCACTTTACTAGTAATTTAGTAAGGACCAATAAATGAGGAGTTAGCTTCTTCGACTTCAATGCTCGCCCAAAGCCGGTTGTAGGAGTAACTCGCAAAAATACATGATCACCATCTTGAAATTCCAAGTCTTTTCTCCTTTTATCATGATAACTCTTTTGTCGACTTTGAGAAATTCTCATCTTTTCTCTAATCATATTCACCGTCTCAGTAGTCTCTCTAACCAATTCTGGTCCAAGCACCACACTTTCACCCGACTCATGCCAAAACAAAGGAGTTCTAAACCTCCGACCATACAAAGCCTCGAACGGTGCCATTCCAATACTAGTATGAAAACTATTGTTATAAGTAAACTCAATCAAAGGAAGATATGTATCCCATGAACCACCATGTTCAAGAATACAAGCACACAAAAAGTCTTCCAACGATTGAATCGTCCTTTCCGTCTGACCATCAGTTTGAGGATGATAAGTCGAACTCAACCTCAACTTTGAACCCAATGCCTCTTGCAAGATTTTCCAAAATTCAGAAGTAAACCTCAGATCTCTACCCGAAACAATACACAAAGGAATACCATGTAATCTCACAATCACATGCGTATAAATTTCTGCCAACTTCGATACGGAATAAGTGATGTTAATAAGAATAAAGTGAGTTGACTTCGTAAGCCTATCAACATCACCCAAATTGCATCGTGTCCTCTTGGTGTAATCGGAAACCCCGTTACGAAATCCATAGAAATGTTATCCCATTTCCATTCTGGAATCTCTAACGCTTGCATCAACCCTGCAGGTTTATGATGCTCCACTTTAGACTTCTGACAAGTCAAATAAGCATAAACAAATTGAGCCACCTCTCTCTTCATGCCCGACCACCAAAATAGTTTCTTTAAATCTTGATATATTTTGGTCGCTCCGGGATGAATACTCAAATTGCTTCTATGACTTTCTTCCAAGATCATTCTCTTCAAATCCATATCATCGGGAATACAAATCCGATCTCAGAACCTCAATACACCCTGAGCATCCAACTTGAAATCTTCATTTTCAGTTTGTCCAATACCAACCAACAAATGAACAAGTTTCACATCAAGCTTCTGAGCTTCTCTAATACTATCAAGGAAATAATTATTGATCTTTAACATTCCCAAGATAACACTCTTCGACGTCACTTTTACTACAAGACTCATATCTCTAAATTGCTCAATCAATTCCAACTCTTCACCATCAAAAGTGACATATGCAAAGTCTTTCGAATTAAAGCATCATCCACCACATTAGCTTTACCAGGATGGTAATTCAATCCAAAATCATAATCTTTCAACAATTCAAGCCACCGTCTTTGTCTCATATTAAGCTCTTTTTGATCGAAAAAAGTACTTCAAACTTTTATGGTCACTAAATACTTCGAATCTAGAACCATAAAGATAATGCCTCCAAATCTTAAGCACAAAAACAATAGCTGCAAGCTCCAAATCGTGCGTAGGATGATTCTTCTCATGAATCTTCAATTGCCTAGAAGCATAAGCAACCACTTTGCCATTTTTCATAAGTACACCACCTAAACCCATCTTAGAAGCATCACAATAAACAACAAACGGTTCTTCAGGATTAGGTAGAATCAAGATCGGAGCCGTTGTCAACCTTTTCTTCAATTCAACAAAACTTTCTTCACACTTGACATCCCACACAAATGCAGCTCCTTTACAAGTCAACCTTGTCAAAGGGAGTGCCAACTTAGAAAAACCTTCAATGAACCTTCTATAGTAACCAGCCAATCCTAAGAAACTTCTAATCTCAGTAACAGACTTAGGAGTTTCTCACCTCAACACAACATCAACTTTAGAAGGATCAACTGCAACGCCATCACCAGAAATGACATGCCCTAAAAAGCTCACTTCACTTAACCAGAACTCGCACTTTGACAACTTAGCATAAAGCTTCTTCTCTTTCAGAACTTCCAACACGATGCACAAATGTTCTGCGTGCTCTTCTTCCGATTTAGAATAAACCAGAATATCATCAATGAAAACAACCACGAAACAATCCAAGTAAGGATGGAATATACGATTCACGTACTCCATTAATACTCCCGGTGCATTAGTGACACCAAAAGGCATCACCAAATATTCGTAATGTCCATACCTCGTCCTGAAAGCAGTTTTCTGAACATCTTCTTCTTTCACCCTTATTTGATGGTAACCCGATCTCAAATCAATCTAACTAAACATGCGAGCGCCAACCAATCGGTCCATCAAATCATCAATTCTAGGAAGTGGATACCTATTCTTGATAGTCACTTTATTCAAATGACGATAATCAATACAAAGTCTCATGCTACCATCTTTCTTCTTCACCATTAACACAGGAGCTCCCCACGGCGACACACTAGGCCTAACAAACTTCTTCTCGAGCAAATCTTCTAATTGGCTCTTCAAATCTGCTAACTTATATGCGGACATCCTATATGGTGCCATAGAGATAGGTCTGGTACCAGGGACAAGATCCACAGAAAATTCAACTTCTCTTTCTGGAGGTGCACTAGGAATCACATCAGGGAATACTTCAGGAAAATCGCACACCACCGGAAAGTTTGTTATCACAGCTTGACTCTCCACAGAAAGAGTCGCCATCAACAAGAAAACCAACACCCCATCCTTCATGAACTCATTCAACTGCTTCATCGACACCAACACAGATTGTTCTTCTTCTACTAAGGAAGAAAACCTCACAGTGTTGTCATAGATATAGACATAATTAGCTTTCAACCAGTCCATACCTAAAACCACGTCTAACCCGACAAGCGGTAAACAAACAAGATCCAACAAAAAGTCTCTATCAAAGATTGATAAAGGGAAACTTGCACACACAAAAGAAGTAGTAACCGTTCCCTTAGCCGGAACTTCTACCACCATATCTCTATCCAGAGACGACAAAGTGAGACCCAATCTCTTTACACAATCAACAATAATAAAATAGTGAGTAACACCATTATCAATAATAGTAATAAGAGGAAAGCTATTAATGAAACTAGTACCTCGAACAAGACCATCCTTGTTTGCCTTCGGAGCACCCAACAAAGCAAACACCTTTCCTGCTCCTTGAGTCCTCTTAGGCTTCTTACATTGAGCACTAATGTGACCTTCCTCACCATAATTAAAATAGACCACATCCTTATGTCTATAATCGCGAGTCATATGGCCCACTTCTCCACATCGGAAACATCTCACCTCATTCTCCTTAGCTCTAACATCGCTTCGACAAACATTACTTTTGTGGCCAGGTTTCCCACACTTGTAACAAACAATACTAGCAGGAGCATCTCCCTCACTAGTTCTTCTCCCTTGAAACGCTTTCTGTTTCCCTTTACCAACTGGAGCATCATATGGTTTTCCATGGCTTTGCTGACCTTTGTTTCTCTTATCAGACATAATCTTATATTGAGCATTACTGTCCTCCTCAAAGATCCTACAACTATCAATCAAATCCGTAAAGACACGGATTTTATGATAACCAACAACTTTCTTAATCTCAGGACGCAAACTATTTTCAAACTTTATGCATTTAGAGAACTCGCCATTCGGCCCATCATAATGCGGATAGAACTTGACCAACATAGTGAACCTTGCAGCATAATCAGTGATAGACATGCTTCCTTGCTTTAATTCAAGGAACTCTATCTCCTTCTTTCCCCGAACATCTTCCGGGTAATACTTCCTCATGAATTCCCTTCGGAAAACTTCCCATGTCACTTCCTCACCAGCAATCTCAAGCCTTTGACGGGTTTCAACCCACCAGTCATCCGCTTCAGCACTTAGTTTATGAGTACCATAACGGATCCTTTGCACAGGAGTGCAATCCATCACACGGAAGATTCTTTATATCTCTTTCAGCCACGCCAAAGCACCTTCGGGATCATACTTTCCTTGGAAAGTAGGAGGATTCTATATTTGGAAGGTTGCCAAACTACGAGACCCAGCATTCTCGTCAGCATTCGACGGGTTTTGGAAAGCCTAAGCCATTGCTTGCATAGCAGCAGCAAGAGCCTCATCATTCCTACCAGTGTTCCTTCCAGCCATAACAACTTCTGCTAAAAAAAACAAGGATTAGAATCAACAAATAACAATACTTGATTGTTAGACGATAACAAACTCAATAACTTGGCCGGACAGACCGACCGGCTCTGATACCACTAATGTAACACCCCAAATTCTACCCCTCGTAATTAATGATAAAATCAAAGTTTCAAAATTTCATCCAAACATAAATTGAGGTATCACATATTCGTGTTTCCATCACTTTGCATTATAATGCACATCACAAAAATCAAAAGCTGGATATACCGATTCATATCACAAATCATCATAGAAACATATGAATATTCATAGCACAGCGAATGTGTTCACAAAATGTACATATCATCATGTTATCATCAATACATAAAGTCATAAGATAGTATACATAAACTATCCTATCAAAATAATAACGTCTCCCAAATCCCGAGTGTTACTACTATCAGAGCAGAGCGACTCAAAATAAAGAGACTCGAGCTAATCCTCATCATCCTCGTGGATCACCTGCACGTTACCAATATAAAGGCAACGGCGAAATAAATAAAGGGTGAGATACTCCAAAACATATAATTAAAGGCATGATAAAATATATAAATTGTTTTAGAATCATAAATGATATAGGATTAATAAGATTATGTCAGCACATATCCAAATTTCACACACTTTAAATCATCATTTAGTGTATAAAATCAACACTTTAATATCATCACATAATCACCATAATCATGTTAAAACAAGACATAAACTCCATTGCCATAAACTCTTATCGTCGCTTTACCGTCATGTTATATCCATCGCATAATTTTCATGAAATTATCACATCATAATCACTTTATGTTCAACACAAAAATCATCACAAAACAAGGTATCATATAACATCGCAATTCATTATAAGCCATAAAATAAAACTCAACGCCAAAAGACTCAAAAATAAACATAACCGACTCCATGAGACACGACTATGTTATGCATGTGGTACCCGTCGCTTTGTCCATAATTAGGGACATGCGGCATAAAAGCCCATCGTCACTTTGGCATAAAAGCCCTCGTCGCTTGGCATAAAAGCCCTCGTCGCCAATGCAATGTATGTGACTCGACAACACAACATCATAAACACGACACAACAAAACATCATCATCGCATATCAAAATTGGTATAAAACTCACGTCGCCATATTTATCCACATCAAGATAAACATATCATCGCATCGCATATCATCAAGTATTCATTATAAATAAACCGTCGAAAACATCATATTTAATCACCCCATATCATTATCAAATAACTCACTAAATTTCAAACACGGAAAAATAGTCAAACATCAATAATCGTCACGGAAGTTATTCATAATAATCGACATCAATTATAATCATTAAGGTCGCAATCGGATTGTCCATACCAACTTTAATCGACTAAAATGAAACCCGGTTCAACTTAATAGTAAATTGACTTATTTCGGGTCGCTCCGTTAAAAACTCGTAATCTCGATAAACTAACCTCACCACGACGTTCTACATGCCAAAATTAGCTAGCACGTCAATTTCCGTTAAATTCGGAGCAACTAACTCCGTCGCCAAAATTTCCGAAATCGGGAAATCAGACATAATTGGGTTCCAAATTAAATCGGCTAACTTATGTAATATTTGTATTTAATTAATATAAATATTTAATATATTAAATTAAGAAAAGAAAAACAAAATATAAATTAATTAATTAATTAATTTTTCTAAACTTATTTCAATTTCTACTGCAAGTTACGTTTGTTTTCTCTAAGCTTCATATAATTATTATACTGCTATGCTTAGAAATGATATACTGCTATGCTTATTTTCTAATCTCCATTTAATAAATATACTGCTATTTATGTTTTATTCTTTTCTTCTAAACTTCTTTCTACTGCTAGCTTAGTTTATAAGCTATACTTAAATGAACATGCTGCTAAACTGCATTCTAAATTTCTAAACTTCACTTAATTCAATATACTACTACTACTTTACTTTTGTTTTTCTTAATTTAATTTATATTAACATAACAATAATCCCACAACACTAGCACCTAAATTAACTCTCCTAATTTATCTCAATAAATCTCAAGAACCCTAACATCAATTTTATCCCAAATCAAAATATACCAAATCAAACCCTAACTATAAGCATTGGAAAATAAAACCCCTTATCTTAGATGTTTGAAATGATTCTTGATGTTCCAACCAACCCAAAACCCAAGCTTTGTTCTTGCTCCTCTTCTTCTCTTCTCCAAGACCTCTAGCTCTCTCTATGCCTCTAAGTGTGTTTTTATGTGTTATGTCAAAACAAGTAGTGTTGTGTTTGGTTTTGGTCTTGCAAGACACAAGCTAGCAAAATACCCAAAAAGCCCTTCTTGTAAAATATACTACTAATTAACACTAAATAATATCATTAACCCAAATAATTAAAATAACTCCAAATAATTAAATATCGGTCCGAATAATATTTTACCGAACCGAACGGAATAAAAACCGGACCGAACAAAATAATTACCGGTCCCTCAAAACAAATACCAGACCGAATAAAATAATTACCGGTCCCTCAAAATAAATACCGGACCGAATAAAATAATCACCGGTCCGAATAAAACATCGCCGAATATATTAACAGATATAACGGTTAATTTAAATATTCTCGTCGCAAAAATAAACGTCAAATAGTAACTCAAAAATATTAATATAATAAAATATAATATTTAAATAAAACGGGGCGTTACACTCTGCATGTATCGATTTAATGCAGGGGCACCACTATGGCTCATGTGCTGGTAGATACTGGGTCTTCACTGAATGTTCTACCGAAGAAGGCGTTGGACCGGTTGGATTGCGAGGGTCTAACTCTAAAGCCTAATAACATTGTGGTAAGGGCTTTCGATGGATCAAAGAGAATGATGCACGGGGAGGTGGACATCCCTATCAAAGTGGGTTCTCATACTTTTGGGTCCACCTTCTATGTGATGGATATTTGGCCGTCATATTCTTTTTTGTTGGGTCGTCCTTGGATCCACGAGGCTGGGGCAGTTACTTCCACACTCCACCAAATGCCGAAGTATCCGGTGAAAGGAAAGATTTTCACAGTGCGGGTGAAGAAGAATATATGGTGAGTCGCCTCAATTTCTTCCGCTACGTAGAAATGGACGGGGAATTCATAGAAACTCCTTGTCAGAATTTCGAAGAGGTCCCTCAGATCTTAGCATCAACTGAAACTACTACCAACAAACCTACTTTGAAGATGGCTTCCCTCAAGGATGCCAGGGCCGTGATTGAAGAAGGTGGGTGTGCCAATTGGGGTCGGCTCCTTGATTTCACTCAGAAAACTGACAAATTTGGTTTGGGATTTACTACAGGGGCTCAAAGGGATAATAGACGCGCTCGGGCTGGAAGACCTCCCCTACACATCAGCAATCGGGGAATTAATGCCATTAAAGACAGCGAGGAGGACTCAGACATCGATAGCTGGGTCTACCCAACTACCAACGGTGGACCGAGTAACTGGACGGCTAGGGACTTTATACCTGTTTCTTTTATTCCACAGTAATTGACTTATTTGTTTTAAGATTTGTAATAAACAATTTGAAACTTTACGACCCGGTGCCTTGCCTGAGGCACCATGGCTTCGCTTGTGAGGGCTATTATTTGTCATTTCATATATCATTAATAAAGCATTGGACGTTTCTTGCATACAAATTTTGCACTCTCTGTTTTTCTTTTCTATTTTTCACTTCATCAAAAACAGATATTCTCTTACACACACTCACGTATCATAATGCAGATCCATATCCACTCTGGATCCCATTGATAACAGCTCTGCTATTGCCAGTTATGACTTCAAAAATTCGATCAACCAACCAGTTATGACAACAGGAAGAAAAGGCCATACAGCCTCATGAAGAGCCAGTTGAGATAGTGAATTTGGGTACTGAGGAAGACAAAAGAGAGATTAAAACAGGTGCAAATCTGAAGCTTAGCGTCAAACAAAGGTTGATACAGATGTTGCACGACTATGTCGAGATCTTCGCCCGGTCCTATGAAGACATGCCTGGTTTGGACACTGATATTGTGGTACATCTCCTGCCGACTAAAGAAGACTGTCCCCCGGTTAAACAGAAGGTTCGCCGTATGCGCCTTGAAATGTAAGAGAAAATCAAGGCAGAGGTCATGAAACAGTTCGACACAGGATTCTTAGCTGTCACTTCTTATCCATAGTGGGTTGTTAATGTCGTTCTGGCACCTAAGAAGGACGGTAAGGTACGAATATGTGTGGATTACAGAGATCTGAACAGGGCAAGCCCCAAGGATGACTTCCCTCTTCTCACATTGATGTTCTGGTCGACAACACCGTGCAACACAAAATCTTCTCCTTCATGGATGGTTTCTCTGGCTACAACCAGATCAATATGGCTCTTGAAGACATGGAGAAGGCAACCTTCGCTACAAAGTGGGGCATCTTCTACTACAAGGTGATGCCTTTTAGGTTAAAGAATGCTAGGGAAACTTATCAGCATGCCATGGTCGCTTTGTTCCACGATAAGATTCACCATGAAATTGAAGTTTTTGTTGATGATATGATAGCCAGGTCTCAGACTAAGGAAGAGCACCTTGATCATTTACAAAAATTGTTCAACAGGTTGAAGATATACAAGCTGAGGTTGAATCTGAACAAGTGCACCTTCGGAGTAAGGTTTGGTAAGCTTCTGGGTTTTATCGTCAATGACAAGGGTATTCAGGTAGACCCTGCCAAAGTAAAAGCTATACAAGAAATGTCGGTTCCCCGCACAGAGATAAAAGTTAGAGGTTTCTTGGGACGTCTGAATTACATCGCCAGGTTCATTTCACATCTGACTGCTACTTGTGAGCCAATCTTTAAGCTTCTGAAGAAAGATCAAGTGGTAAAGTGGAATGATGAATGCCAGAACGCTTTCGAAAGAATCAAGGAATACCTTTAGGAACCACCAATTTTGATGCCTCTAGTTGAAGAAAGACCTTTGATATTATACTTGACAGTGCTAGATAATTCAATGGGGTGTGTGCTGGGGAAGCATGACGAGTCTGGTCAAAAATAGCACGCAATATACTACCTTAGCAAAAAGCTTACCGACTGTGAGACACGATACTCATTGCTCGAGAAAACTTGCTGCGCTTTGGCATGGGCTGCTCGCCGACTGAGACAGTATATGCTGACTCACATTACTTTATTGATATCAAAGATGGATCCAATCAAGTATATTTTCGAGAAGCCCGCTCTCTCCGGAAGGATAGCAAGGTGGAAAATGATCTTAACTGAGTACGAAATACAATATACAACCCAAAAAGAAATAAAAGGGAGTTTATTGGCTGATCATTTGGTTCATCAGGCCGTGGATGACTATCAGTCCATGAATTTTGAGTTCCCGGATGAGAATATCATGTCGGTAACTGACTACGAAGAACCTGGACCGGATGAAGGGCCTGAGGAGGGATCCCGATGGTCTATGTACTTTGATGGAGCCTCAAATGCGCTAGGTAACGGTATTGGCACCATAATCATATCTCCTGAGGGATGTCATACTCCGTTCACCTCCCGATTATGTTTCAACTGTACCAACAACATGGCGGAGTATGTAGCATGTATCATGGGTCTTCGAGCTGCTATTGACCCGAGGATTAAGTTCTTAAGTGTATTCAGGGATTCTGCTCTGGTAATAAGTCAGATCAAAGGTTAGTGGGATACGAAGCACCCGAATCTCATTCCTTACAAAGAGCATGTACTGACATTGCTCCCACACTTTGAGGAGGTAACCTTCGAACATTTCCCACGAGAGGAGAACCAGTTAGTGGACGCGCTAGCTACCATGTCTTCTATGTTCAAAGTTAGGCGGGACAATGAAGCTCCCCAAATTACCATTAAGAGGTTGGGTGAACAAGCACACTGCTGTGTGATCGATACTGAAGAAGTGGCAGACAAACCCTGGTTTCATGAAGACAAAAGGTATCTCGAGGCTCAGGAATATCCCGAAGGGGCATCTGTCAATGATAAGAAGTTCCTGAGAAGGTTTGCTGCAAAGTTCTTCCTCAGTAATGGAATCCTCTATAAACTCAACCATGACTCCACACTACTACGGTGTGTAGACAAGAGCGAAGCAGAGAGGATCATGACAGATTTACATGAAGGCACCTTCGGAACCCATTCTAGTGGACACACCATGGCTAATAAGATCCTACGAGCAGGATATTACCGGTCCACTATGGAAGCCGATTGTTATCAGCACTCTCGAACCTGTCATAAGTGTCAAATCTACGCTGATAAGGTGCATGTGCCTCTGGTCCCCTTGAATGTCTTGAAGGCTCCTTGGCCCTTTGCAATGTGGGGCATCGACATCATCAGCGAGATCAGACCCACCGCTTCCAATGGACATCACTTCATCTTAGTGGCTATTGATTACTTCACGAAGTAGGTTGAGGCAGCTTCCTTTGCTACAATAACCAAGAACGTCGTGGCGCAGTTTATCTGACATAATCTGATCTGTCTATACGGTATGCCAGAGAGAATCATTACTGATAATGCTACGAATCTCAAAAACACAATGATCACTGAGCTCTGTAAACAGTTCAAGACACAACACCATAATTCTTCTCCCTACCGACCGAAGATGAATGGGGTTGTTGAAGCAGCTAACAAGAACATCAAGAAGATTGTACAGAAGATGACGGTGGCATACAAAGACTGGCATGAGATGTTGCCATTTGCTCTTCATGGGTACCGTACCTCAACACAGACATCAACAGGGGCAACACCCTACTCTCTGGTATATGGCATGGAGGCAGTCCTACCCATCAAAGTCCAGATACCTTCTCTCAGGATTATGAAGGATGCAGGTTTGAACAAAGACGACTGGATCCAAACCCGACTTGATTAGCTGAATCTAATCGATGAAAAGAGACTTACTGCTATCTGCCATGGTTAGACGTATCAAAAGCGAATGATCAAGGCTTTTAACAAGAAATTCATGCGTCAAGAATATCAAGTCGGCGATTTGGTGATCAAACGCATCATACTGCCGCAAGGTGATCCCAGGGGAAAATGGACCCCCACATACGAAGGGCCATTTGTGTTTAAGAACATCTTTTCGGGAGGAGCTATGATTCTAACCACCATGAATGGTGACGACCTTCCTCACTCTATCAATGTAGAGATAGTGAAAAGATACTACGCATAATCAAAGACCCGCTAGGTCGACTGGCCTAGGCAAAAAAGGGTATCACGGTGGATTGAAAACTCGAAAGGGCAATCCAGGAAAAAGTTAGGGATTGAAGCGTATCACTATGTCTCATTAGATCATCTTGTGACCAGACTTCGGTATCGACTATCAAGCTCAGACATCGCCAACCAATCTGATCAACCTTTGGCCAAGTAGCAAAGTGATGAGACGCTTGAAGATATAAAGGCAATAGCAGAGTTGGAACCCAATGGGGTTGTTTCACATAGCTGTTTTTCTTTCTTTTACACAAATTGTATAATTTCTGTCTTTCGGCGGTGTTCTCTTACTAGAGCGTCAGCCTCTTTGTATAAAACACCTATTACAGGCCGACTTCAAAATCAATACAAATCATTTTCACAAAACTTAAAATTTTTTTCTTTTTCTGTTTTGTTTTGCAAGAACGTCCAATAATTTATTTTTGATATATGCATTTGAAAATGATTGCTGCTCATAAATATTTACATAAGAAATTATATACAATTACTCGTAATTCCAGAAATAGGGAAAAAACAAGAAGTGCCAAACCCTACAGTTACTCTGCCCAGCAGGTACTGGGACAGAGCCAGCTGGGGAACATAATTATTGGTATATACACTCCCCACAGAGTAAAAGTATCCAAAGGAATTGATGGTAGCTTTCTTGAAACAGGATGTAACCACCCCAGTCGAGGTTCGTAGTCGCAAGCGATTCAGTAAATTTCATCCCCCAAGCGGAGTTTATTTCCCCAGATACATAATTTCAATCTCCAAGAGAGCTCAACATCTCCAGCAACGAAATTTCATCCCCAGCTGAGTTGATTCCTCTAGATCAACAGGTCTACCAATAGAGTATCTCTTCCCCCTAAGTTTGGTCCCCGCATATTTTATTCTCCAGCATCTCTTCTTGACAGAATATTTACAAATCTCCAGCAACCGTCAAGGATTTATTTTCCCAGACACGAGCATACCCCGACAACATTTCATGAACATACATCATGACATACACATACATATCATATGCAGCATAATCTCATTTATTTTGAGAACATCATCTCACCATGCATTTCATACATCGCTTATGACTAACCCTGATATCTTTTCAGGAAAATACGATTAGCTTCAACAAATTCAGCAGTTATACAAATTACATCCACAGGCGACTAACGGAAGCTCGGTTCCCGAAACTAAACGGGTTAAATAATCTACGCTACCACTTTGGAGTAACCCTACCATCCAGATTCCTTCTCACAACCCTACTATCCAGGCTTTCATATTGAAGTAACCCTACCATCCAGGTTCCTTCTCACAACCCTACTATTCAGGCTTTCATATCGAAGTAACCCTACTATCCAGGTTCCTTCTCACAACCCTACTATTCAGGCTTTCATATCGAAGTAACCCTACTATCCAGGTTCCTTCTCACAGCCCTACTATCCAGGCTTTCATATCGAACTAACCCTACTATCCAGGTTCCTTCTCACAGCCCTACTATCCAGGCTTTCATATCGAAGTAACCCTACTATCCAGGTTCCTTCTCACAGCCTTACTATCCAGGCTTTCATATCGAAGTAACCCTACCATCCAGGTTCCTTATCACAGCCCTATTATCTAGGCTTTCATATCGAAGTAACCCTACTATCCAGGTTCCTTCTCACAGCCATACTATCCAGGCTTTCATATCAAAGTAACCCTACTATCCAGGTTCCTTCTCACAGCCATACTATCCAGGCTTTCATATCGAAGTAACCCTACGACCCAGGTTCCTTCTTACAGCCCTACTATCCAGGCTTTCACATCGAAGTAACCCTACGACCCATGTTCCTTCTCACAACCCTACTATCTAGGCTTTCATATCGAAGTAACCCTACTATCCAGGTTCCTTCTCACAACCCTACCATCTAGGCTTTCATATCGAAGTAACCCTACTATCCAGGTTCCTTCTCACAGCCCTACTATCCAGGCTTTCATATCGAAGTAACCCTACTATCCAGGTTCCTTCTCACAGCCCTACTATCCAGGCTTTCATATCGAAGTAACCCTACTATCTAGGTTCCTTCTCACAGTCCTACTATCCAGGCTTTCATATCGAAGTACCCCTACCATCCAGGTTCCTTCTCACAACCCTACTATCCAAGCTTTCATATCGAAGTAACCCTACTATCCAGGTTCCTTCTCAGCCCTACTATCCAGGCTTTCATATCAAAGTAACCCTACTATCCAGGTTCATTCTTACAGTCCTACTATCCAGGCTTTCATATCGAAGTAACCCTACGACCCAGGTTCCTTCTCATAGCCTTACTATCCAGGCTTTCATATCGAAGTAACCCTATGACCCATGTTCCTTCTCATAACCCTACTATCCAGGCTTTCATATCGAAGTAACCCTGCTATCCAGGTTCCTTCTCACAACCCTACTATCCAGGTTCCTTCTCTCTTATCTCCAGAAAACAGTTTACAACACTGTAAGACCGAGACCTGATCAAACACGATAGGTTTCGCATTTTCTCAGTAATTCATGGTATAGCCTGTACATCAACTGGATATGCAGTTCACTTCCGCTTCCTCAAGTCGGAGTTATTTCCCCAGTAGAGTAACGTACAACTGAAGCTCCTAGAATTCTATTTCTCCCAAGACAGATACCAATGTTCCTCAGAAGATTCCTCATCAACAACAGAAACATGAACTATCATCGAAGGAATGTCTCAGGAAATCAACATCCTCTATATGGGATCTTTAAGCCAATCCCCGATAGTATTCCGCCACATCCTAGATGGCATCATTAAGCCCATCTCCGAAAATTCTCCTTCGCATCCAGGATGGCATCTTTAAGCCCATCTCTGAGAATCTATTATCGACCTCCAAATTGCATCTGTAAGTCCATTCCCGATATCACAAATCAGGTGCCACTTCATGCGAGTGCAAATTTCTGGGCACTCTAACGAAAGGCAGAACAACCAATATACATCCTCAGGTTTAAGAAGATTGAACAGGGGCAGATGTTGTACCCCAAAATTGGCTCATGTTTGCCTAATATACATCCCTCTCATTTTACTCAATACATACTTCTAGAGGTCCTCAATTGGCTCATGTTTACCTAAGAGTTGACCAAACAAACTTTCTCCTAAGGCAGTGTGTCTCAAACTAGGGTTTCCATTTTCATCAATATGGGTGGACCACAAAGACCTCATATGATCTCCTTGGTCCTAATATGTTCTCAAGACCTACATGTCATGTTTCATGCCCTGCACAAGAAGTTTGCTCAATCAACTACTCAGATGCTTGAGAATCGACTGCATTAGGTCAAAAGTCAACTGTGACCCACATACAGTCAAACTTCAAGATTTTTGGTCAACATTAACATTTTGAAGTGACTTTCATAATTTGATCAAGGGTTGACCATGATTCTTCAAGAAATACTCTAAATTCATCAAAACCTAAAGGTTTCTAAATTAGGGTTTCTTAGTAAAAGTCAACCAAACTTTGACCAAGCATAACTTCCACATGCTTTATTAGAAATTTTCCATCCAAAGATCATTTTGAAGAGGATGCAATTCCCTACAACTCATATTCATACCACAAGTTCAAAATATGCACCCACAAAAAGATATGAATTTCCACATTATGGGTCCTTTTGAAAAGTCAACAAAAACACCTTTTGGGTCAAAGCTTCTTACATGAACATGGAAGACTCAATTGAGATGATACCAAAAAGGTTGCTTAGGGGACATCCTAAGATTTCTAAAAAGTCCAATAACACCTCTCTAGGGTTAAAATTGGAGGAGATATGCCTTGTCAAAGTTAACCCTTTTTGCAAAATTGCCAAAAGTCAAATGTGCTCAAAAAATGCATTTTTTGCTAAATGGGCCTAACTTTTTATGCTTGAACCTCACTTATAATGTGGTCCACGACTCAAATATTCATCTACACATTATTTGCTTCATTTTGCAATTTATTTTGATTTTTTATTAATTAAAAATTGAATTAAATCAAATAATTGATGAATAATAGAAAAGATATGATTTGATTTGGTTTTTGGACAGGTTGGCAATCAAAACATACTGAATTATCAAGGCCAAAACGAATCAAGCATAATTGGTACAAGAAAGGGATGATTTGGATCAAAATAGAAAGTTTACATGTAGCTTGAAAATCAAATCAAATCTCTCATAATTGCCAAGATTCAATCCAAGTTTGTAACCCTAATTCATCCCTATATATATATATTGGACAAGAACAAAGCAGAAAACAAGGTTGCAATCGTGAAAAGAGGCAGAACAAAACTTCAAAATTTCAAAGAAAAGTGGTGATTCAATTTCCATTCTAGAGGCCAAGTCAAGTCGTTCTAACATTACCAATAGCTTGCTGGACATCCCAGGAACGTGTCCCAATACATTTCAAGCCGCCCCAGGTCTAGAATCATCATGTAGCAGTCCCACGGTTTACCCTGTTTTCTAAATTCGATTATTGTAATTAATGCATCATGAACATGTTTTAATGGCATATATGTGTTTGTTATCATGTTTGCAACATATTGGTTATGTTTAATTGATGTTTTAACGCGTATACTGATGAATGCCATAGCTAGGGTTTGAAGCCACGTTTTGGGGCTTCTTGATATAGGGAAAATTAGGCCATGAGTAAGGTACCATGATACTCGTGAGGCCAAGACGAGTTGATTGGTACAATCACGATTAATTTTTCATGCCTATGCTAGATTTTGAGTTTTAAAGGTTTGTAGCTACAGACTTTTGTCTGTAGGTAAAAGTATGCAGCTAAGACGACGGAGAAAGGTAGAAGAAGAATAACGTGGCAGCCAACCACTGGGCTATTCAAACCAGCACGCATGTTTTTGTTTTTTTCCCACTAACCACTTTGTTTCATATATTATATTATGTTTTCATTATAATAACAACTGAACACGATAGCCTAGTGGTTGGACGCGTTAATGGTGAGAGTGAGGACCTGGGTTTGATCCCAGGTCCCAACAATTTCCTTTGTTTTAATTTTCCTATACAGGATCAAGTGCATCAATCTTCCAAACGCCTCCCATACGCCTCCATCTTCCATCCAGTGGATTCATCATCAGTCAGATCTAATGCCTCAAACAATGAGAGACCATGATGCACCCTCAAGCCAGCACTCCATGGGATCAGGCATATTGACTGGTCTCAGCGCTATTGGGCTTGGAAAATTCAGAAATACACCCTCCTTCAGCAATTCAACACAGGCCCATTTCTAATTCTTTTTTATTTATTTCTTTTATTTTACTTAATTTGTTTAATTATTTTTCACCAAAAAGTAATTGCTTTTTTTTAAATTAAATCAATAAATCACAAAAACACAAAAAGATCATTTTTTTTATAAAATATTTATTTTAATTTAATTAGTAAATTAGGTCAATTTAATTTCTTTTTTTCATAATTAAAAATAATTATAAACTAGGTTCATTTAATTTTTTTTGTAAATAAAAATTAGAAATTAGGGTTTAACTAATTTGCAATTAAATTGTTTCTTTTTTTCTCAAATAATAAACACAAAAATGCACAAGATCTTTTTACAAATTATTTTATTTTCTTGAAATTATTTAATTTAGTTTAGATTAGTTAAATTTCAATTTCTTTTTATAATTAAAAAATTTAGTTTAGATTAGTTTAATTTCAATTTCTTTTTATAATTAAAAAATGATTAGAATTAGGGTTTTAATTGTAAATAACTTAATTAATTCTTTTCTCAAAAATAATTTAAATATTTTTTCAATTAGATTTTTAGGGTTTTCAGCTTCTTCTCGCATTTGATTTTTCGCGCGCATTTAGTTCGTTTTTATTATTATTGTAACGGTTTCGAGGATGTAATAGTAATTAGGGTTTTAAATTCAACATTTTTATTTTCAGTCGAGATAATTATGTAACTGTCAAAGCCTTGTAATAGCTAGGTTTATTTTTCACATTTTTAATTCCTGCAAATATTTAACTGTCTAGATGTATGCTAATAGGATTGTATGGCAAGAATGTCTGGAAATTAAAATAGTAGATCACTTAATATGCAAAGATTAAATAACTGAAACAATTCATCTGTACATATTCACTCCTAGGATTTACCTCACTTCGGTTGCCTTCGGTAAACAGTCATTAAGCATAGGAGATTTTAGTGGTTGCCCTCCTGTCTAAAAGATCAAAATGTCCCATTCGAATGTTGCCTCGGAAATGTTGCCTCGAAAAGATCTTAAGACTCTAGGGTTACTACTAAAGTTTTCTAACTGTTGCTTTAGTGATTGTACTTGTCCCTTTTGAATGTCCCTTACAAACTCCAACGATGGGGCTACCTACTCCTTAATAGTAGGATAGCATTGTCTAAAGGATACGAGAACAAGCAATCTTTTTTTTTTGAGTAGGTAGAATCTTAAGTACTTGCTCAATAAAAACCTTTCACACAAACACTTTTCAAAACAAACTTTGTCACATCCTTGAGGACTGATACAAGGGTTATCACGAAGTAAAACATTTTCAAGACAAGCACACACAAGCAATTTGAAAAATGAGCAAGTACCTAAGAGCCCATGGAAAACCATGGATAGAAAGGGTGCTAACACATTCCCTTTCTATAATCTACCCCCCGTACTCAGAATATCTCGAAAAAAGGTTTTTTCTGTTCTTTTTCCTTTTCCATGATTGTATGAAATAAAAGTCGGTGGCGACTCTTGCTTATCGCGACATTTTGTGAACAAAAAATGCAAAATGCAAACCAGTATTAAACAGTCGGTTCTGCCACCATATCACAGACAACAAACTTGAGTCTGTCGTCTTTTATTGCACCTTGAACGAGATCCCTGAAAAGAAAACATTGTAAGGTTTTATGGCCTGAAAAATTATGATATTTACAAAAACCTCTCTTTTTCCTTTGATCTAAAGGAGGCATTTTTTCCCCTGGGGGCACTATCATCTGGCCATCTTTAACTAACAAGTCAAATATTTCGTCACATTTTGTGACGTCGAAACTACATGTTTTCTTTGGGAACCTATCACTACTCTTTTCAGATTCAGTAGGATTCTTCCCATTTGAGGGTATTAACAGTTTGCAAGAGTATGGTGGCCCTTGCTTTAATTCTGCTAGATCAACCTCGCTCTCTTCTACAGTTATAGGGTCACTAGATGTCTCTGGATCGTCATCAGCCACTTCGACATATGCTACCCTTTCTCTTCGATGATTTTTATTCGCCTTATCTTTTTCATCCTTAAGGCGTTCTAACTGTCGAACTCTATCAGCCAATTGGGTCATATCTCTCAGGTATTGGGTATCTAATTTCTTCCCAATGGAATAATCTAGACCCCATGCAGCTATTTCGACCAAGTCATGTTCAGGCACTTGCGTATAGCATCTGGCTTTGAGCAGTCGAAATCTGTTCAGATACTCATCAATTGGCTCAGTGAATCTCTCTTCACACTAGTCAATTCTTTCAGACTTATTTTTGTCTGTCCCATATAAAATTGTTCATGGAACAATCTTTCCAATTGATTCCAATTGTAAATCGAATTGGCTGGGAGTGTGGTAAACCAAGTGAAGGAATTTTTGGTTAAGGAGCTTGGGAAATACTTAATCCTAAGATTCTCATTATTTGAGATTTCCCCAGCCTCTATCAAATACATTGCCACATGTTCGATAATGGACTCTGTCGTATCCCCTGAAAACTTGGTGAACTTTGGAACTTTCCACCTAGGGGGTAAATCTGATTACAAGATATAATCTGACAATGGAGATGTAAAGTTTGGTCTATGAAAGCCAATGTCCACCCCATTATGTGCCATGATTCTTTCGACCATGGCTATCAAGTTATTATCTGCTGCATGGTTGTGGTGTCGAACCTACTATATTACCTCATCAGCATTTTGGTTTCTATTTACCACAACTACACCTTGTTCAAAAACTCTTAGGATTTGTGGGGCAACTCTGGGTACTTCGACCCTAGGTTGTTCGACCTCCACTCTATGGTTCATCCCATCTTGTTGTGGATTCTAGTTAATGGTCATGTCGTCCTCTAAGACCACACCCTGATTTCCTCTTATCAGCTCTCTTTGGGGGTGTCGAATAGGTTGAGGAACCCCAAAAAATTTGGCCATGCGCGTCATTTGCGCTGCCATTTGCTGTTTTGACTGGGTGGTATTTTGTATCAAAGGGTTAAGTACTATACTCAAGGTTTGTGCCAACATCTGCACCATGTCATGGTTACTCTCATCCATTTGTTGCCTCAAAATTGATGCAGAAGCATTTGTGAGGCTTGGCATTATATGGGATGTCCCTCCTAAGAGTTGGTTTCTACCCATATTTTCCATACCAGTTCCAGATCCCTGCAATAGCGAAGATGCACTCACCAAAGGTTCTGAAAATGTGGATGAGGAATTCATAAGGCTTGCCATTTCAGCAGTTGGCATGCCATAGGGTTGGTCTCGACCCATCCAGACTGTCGAAAATCCTGGAGGGACATAAGGTCAAACTCCTGGATTTCCCCTTGGTGGGGGTGTTCCTGGTGGACCCCTAGGACCTACATAAGAAAGTATTGGTCCTATTTGTGTAACTGCAAATGCTGGTGTCGAACCAACCGTTGATGGCACAGGTTCACTAATTGTTGGTATAACCGCTATTCTCGCGGAAATTGGTGGAGGCACTTCTCCACTACTTGGATGATTAGGATTAGTGATTCTCCTATTTCTTCTCCTAAGTATGTACTCTTTGGTGGTTGATTTACCACTTCTTAATAACATACAACACTTTTGAGAGAAAGAAAATCAGGTAAAGCACTTATGATAAAAACTGTTTTTTATCAAAGTTTGTAAAAAAACAAAAAAACTTAGCAACGTTCCACTGAGCGTGCCAATTTGTTTACCGTGAAAATTGGTAAACAACCGCTAATCTTCCAAAAAAGGTTATTTTGGTTACTTGTAGGATCAATCAGTTTGATCCTAGGACATATGCTAAGTATTTTTGGGGTTTGATAAGAAGTCTTAATGTTGCTAATGAACAAGTTCGACTGGACACTAAGAGTAAAGGCTTTGATATGTTTAAATGCACATGATGAAGGAAAAAACTTGGTAAAAACGCAAGTAAAGTGCATGATAAAGTAAATTTACAGTAATTTAAAAGGTTGTAATGATAAAGTTTGCAGAAAAATGTTAAATGGCAAGGATTGTAAATAAATGTAAAGACTTTGATTGCAATAAAGTATGGTGATTCAAACGTACATTCTCAATATTCTTTCTCTCACAGCGGGTACTTGAATAAAATTGAATGACTTGTACAATGAGTTGAACACACGAAATTCTACATAAAATTCCTATATTTATACTAATAATAAGTAATTGTCGAACAATTGCTTCGTTCCAGGATGAGGACAAGTGTCCTCTGCATGCTCTTCGACCCTTATCTTCATGCCATGTTGCTTATCCCAACTGCCAAATGAATTTCCTTTCTCTCCTTTCTTCAGATTCAAATCCACTTGCTGTTGATACAAGAGCTTTTCGGTCGAAACTGTCTTTAACTTAGAAAACTCTCTAAGTGTTTTTTTTCCTTCTTAGCAAGGATGACTTCGACACAACTCCTTTCATAGGCTCTTCTGTCGAAGTGTCTTCATCTTAGATTTATTCAATCTATTTTTAGCCAATAAGACCAATAAATGTGAGTGTCGAATTTAGGAGCTAACACTTGTAACCATGGGATTGATGATATGTTATGCATGAGTATGTTAGAGAAAAATAAGCTGATTAGGGTTAAACTGAAGAGGGCGAATTTAAAGACAGGAGAACGAGATAGCCAAACCCAAATGTGTGATCTTGATGCATTGTGATGTTATGAGATGATAGAGGATCTTAGGGGCAAAAATTGGGGTATAACAATAATTATTCAAATACTATCCAATTTCCCCCTCAAACTTTCATTGAGACTCTATAAAACCAGCCACGGTGCAACACAAAAGAGAGACATAAATTAGTAGAGAGTACACTTGTAGAAAACCTTAGAAAAAACCTCACCTCAAAATTCTATAGAAATACTATGCCTCCTTCAAACTTCATCAACTCATATACCCGTTCACTGTAGTTTTCGGTAAACAACCGCTGATCTTCTAAAGAGGGTACTTTTTTGGTTACTCGCGGGATCGATCAGTTTGATCATAGGACATATGTTAATTTTTGGTGTTGTTTGGACATAAATGCTAATGTAAGTGAAGAACGCATGTTCGAATGGTAAGGGATGAGTTCGAGTGCAGAAAGTAAATAGAAAAGGGGTTGAGAAGAGTTTAAGTGCAGGAATCTGGGTAAAAGTGCAGATAAAGTGCAAACAAGATAAAAGGCGAGAAATGTAAAGAGAGAAATAAAATACTTTGATTCTAAAATGTGGTGTTTCAAATGTACATTTTCAGTATTCTTACTCACGAATGGGTACTTGAATAGTATTGAATAATTTGTACGATCAGTTGAACACACAGAAATCTACATAAACTTCCTATATTTATACTAAAACTAGGTAACCGTCAAGGAGTTTCCTTGCTCTAGGATTAAGACAAGTGTCTTCTGCATGCGCTTCGACCCCTCTCTTTACGCCACGTTGCTTTATTTAACTGCCAAGCGAACTGCTTTTCCCTCCTTTCTTCAGATTCAAAATCTTCTGTTGCAGATATGAAGTTTCCTTCGAGTCGAAGACCCTGGAACCCTTTTAGTTGAAGGATGTGATAGCCTTTTGGTCGAAGATTCATTTTAACTTAGAAATTTCTCTAAGTACTTTTCTACTCCGTCGAAGCGTTTCCAACTTATACTTGTTCAATCTATTTTTGGCCCATAAGACCAACTTGTTGTAGGTGTCAAATTTAGGAGCTAACAAATTTGCCCCCAAGAATATCAGTTTCGACGCAAGGAGAGATGATCATTCTTTGAGATTCCCATTCGACACCTGTCTTCTCTTTGACCACAGAAATCACTTGTGTGCTTTTCGCCTTCTACCAACCACTGGTATTTAGAGTCAACATTACCTTTTTTCCCAACACGTCACTGTCAATCAGCCGTTACCACGCTGCCATGATGGCCATTTTCCCTACAACCTAAGAAAGTATGTCAAACATTTTCATTACTCGTACGATTAATGCTTCAATGCTCGTCGTGTGCCCCACTAACTATGCAACATTAAATAGTCTTGAGGGAAAACACTCCTCCCCGAACAGTATAAATAGACGAATCCTCTCTTTGGAATTATTTTACAACTCCTAGTATTCTTCACTTCCTTGCAAAGAAAAATTCATAACAACTTCATATTCTTCGTTATTTCACTACTTTCAACCATGGCTTTCCTTTCCAATGCACCCAACAACCCAAAAAATAAGAACGTTTCTGATCTACAAAGGAAACTAGAGGTTTTTTCCACTAACCCTGTACTTGTTTCGACTGGGGAACGAAGGGTCGTATCTGAACCCATGGCCAAAGAATGGCGTGAGGCTTATGACTCCCAGTTGCTCATCCCTGTTAGGTATTCTGGGCATATGTATGCCATGTCTGGCCCATTATCTACATGTTTCGAGAACCTAAAACAAAATAATAACTTCTTCCCAACTCACCCTAGGCTCAAGCCTATCGGTTGTGCGAAGAAACCTAGGAATGATCCTGAGGATGCAACCCCTGCCAACCAGCAACATTCTCAAACGAAGGAAGATATCAATCTTTAGTTCATGAACAAGGGCAATAGGATCTTTCGATATTTCCCTAGTCTTACTTCAGAATACTCAGAATGGATGAGTAAGATGGAAAAAGTACAAACCCAAATCTGGAAGGATATGGGGATCTATGACTTGATAATGCTGTCGAAGACTGGGTTAGCTTCTTGCCCTCTGTTGTACCCCAAAATTTTCCCTCTCATTTTATCAATATTTCCCCTCACAAGACTCTTTGAACTCTAGACAGGATTAGGTTTTTGCTCTGCTCAAGACATCTCCTTGCACTGATGACCTGAAATTAGGGTTTTAGTTTGCACATGGATTTTTGGACTTCCAATGCTCAACGTGAATTTCATACTTCATGTTGGACCTATAAGATTTCCCCTACCAAGTTTCAAGCTTTGAATCAAATTTTTGCCCAGTCAATTGGACAGTTGACCTAGAAATCAACTATAATGGGGAAAAAGTCAATTGTGGCCAATTTACAGTAAAACCTCACAATTTTTGATCCACATCAACATTATAGATTCATATGGAACATTTGATCAAGTTTGGACCACAACTCCTCAAGAAATTTGATCAGATCATCAAAAGGGCAAAATGGTCATTTTTAAGGTTTTGACTGTATAAGGGCAAATTTCTAATTTTTCACCTAGCCAATGGAAAATTGGGTTCAAGAATGGACTCAAGGACTCAATGGCATCATATTGACATATTCACAAGGTTCAAAAGATCTCAAATGCATTGGATTGACAGATGAATTTTCCAGTCAACTGATCAAAATTTGACTGTACACTGAAAAGTCAAACTTTGACTTTTTGGTCAAAATCAAGTGCCAAGGGTCATTTTTCATCAATATGTGTCAAAACATGAAACTTGTTCATCAAGAAACCCAATTTTACAAATTAGGGTTTAAGATTGAAAATTTTCATAACTTAGAATTTTTCTAAGTTATGAAATTTTCTTAATTTTTCCCAACTTTGCCCAATATTTTCACCATGATGCAATTGGATTCAAACAAAACTTCCAACATGAAAGTTGTAGTCCTCCACAAAATCTACAACTTTGATTCAAAAAAATTTCCCAAAATAAGCTTGGATATCAAGTTATGATTTTTGGAACAAGGGTCCATGAAACTTTTAACTTAGTGAAATTTTGCCCTAGTTTAGGCAGGATTTTGACCCATCTTCATGACCATTTTTCACATAGTTCCACTTTGAATCTCAAAATGTATTTATTAGATGGATTGTATATCATGTTACAAGCTTTCTAAAATGTCCAAGAACTCTCCAAAATCATTTATGTTTAGGGAGAATCGAAGGCTTGAAGTTGGCAAAAACTCACTTTTGATCCATGGCATTTTCATATTGATACAAGTTGCAAACTCTAATCAGCCTTATTTGTACTTGATTACAAGTCCCAAAACCCTTCCATACTCAATAATAAAATGCAAATCCATTGGTTTGAAGCTTTGTTCTAGTCATTAGAGGATTATACAATAGATTAATCCAAAAATAGTAAAAGGCAACATTGCCATTTTTGTCAAAATCTTGCTTTATGTCAAATTGCATCCTTGAGCCTTGAACCAGATCTTATACAGCAAATCAAATCCACAAACTTGGGGCCAAGCTTGCACAATGCATGCGGGGTTAGAGCTAGTCTGTACAGGCCTGCTCTTGCTCACTTCTCATTTTTGCTTCATAACCAAGAAACTTGCCAAAATCACACAACTTGAACATCTGAGAGAACCAACCCTTGCAAGCTTTTGAAACAAGTTTTATGCATTCACTTCAGCCAAAAACACGAGACATTGAGCCCTCAAACCTTCCATAGCACAAAATCACCTTCCATTTGCAAAACAGGGCACTCCCTACAGTTTGACTTCCATAGCAAAAACCCCTCGTGCGTTTTGCCTCAAACTTGTTCAAACACATTCCACATAACCTATCCAAGTTATCCCAACCATTGAAGAGTGACTGTAACTCCCTTTATAAGGTTTACCATTTCTGTTTTCAGCTTGTGCAGGTTGAGTTCTACAAGCTTGTTCAAGCACATTCAAGGAAAACTAGGCATTGGAAAAGGTCAGAGGAAGTTCAAGCAAGCTCCCAAACACCTGAGGCCTCACTGAAAAGCTCCACATTGTCATACACGATTTCAACTGAAACAGGTTTTTATCAAGTTCCTATCTCTCTATTTAGGAATCATTAGGCTTAGGTTTGTGAATAAAAAATGTAGCACTCATAGCCATGAAGCTGTACATATGCTCAGTTTTCATTTAAGTTAAACGTGTTAGGAGAATTTGATTCATGAACTTCCTGAAAAAATTAGGTTAGAATTTAGGGCCAGAGAAATTCTCTCTGGTCTTTGAGAGTTAGAATGAGTTCTTTAAATGGTTGGATTCGTCTTGAAAAATGCTACAACTTTGATGTTATGAATTTTTGCATTAGGGCACGTATACAGGTTCTCCATGTTTGAATCAGGCGCGCGCGTTCTTTGACAAAGGTTGAAGATGAAGTCAGTGGGTTGGGCTTGGTTCTGGCCTTGTTTTTGACACCCTCCCCCCTCATTGTTGACTGCACCCCCTTGGCCCATTTCTTCATATTTTTATATTTTTTCATTTATTTTTCATTCCTGATTTTATTTTATATTTTCTAAACATAAAAATACCTAAAAATATTCTTGTAAATTTTCACATTTATTTTTATTATTTTTTTAGACATAAAAATAATTATTATTTGGCATATACCTTTATTTTCTTTAATAAAAAAAACTTATAAACATTATAGAAATATTATATGTTTTATTTCTTTTATCCATGTATATAAAATAATTTTTTTTTCATATGATTTATTTTCTTATATATATATATATATATATATATATATATATATATATATATATATATATATATATATATATATATATATATATATATTTGTTTTCTTGTACATAAAAATAAATAATATAGTATATATTATCTTAAAAACAAAAACTAGGGTTTCCACCCTTATTAAAAATAAATTTTTTTAATATATTTTCATTTTGTGACATTTGTATATATTTCATTCATTTTTATTTTTTATAATTAATATATATATATACATACTTTCTTAAAAGAAAATTAGGGTTTTATCCTTAATAAATAAAATATAATAATATTTTATTTCTTTTATATATATACATTAAATATTTTTACATACATAAAAAATAAACAAAAAAACATCTTTTTGCATATTCATAATATTTTGTATATTTATTTAATTGATCATTTAAATACTTGTCCATTTATTTATTTGTACCATTTATTCAATTTGGATGTAATAGAAATATTAGGGTTTTAATTTCTTGCAAAATAATCCCCTATTTAAAGATTGTACCCCCCCTTCCCATATCAAATGTTGTAATAGTGTAGATTTATTTTATGCATTTATGCTTTCAAATATGCCATGTTAGAGATTAGAGTTTGTATGCAAAAATACAAAAATCAAACAAATAGCTTGACTAATACAAAGACAAAAATGCATGTAAATTGACAACACAATGCACACTTGCACCCCTAGGGTTTCATGCACTTGTTGCCTTTAAAATGGTCATGTTATGCATGTTGAGTACTTTGGCAAAACAAAAATAAAACAAAAGATCATAGTCCCTCGATGACGCTATCTTGGTTGCCTACACAAAAATGATCTAGTCCCTAAAAATTTAGCTAAAGATACATGGCAATATTGCTATCATGGTCAATACGATGACCCGCGCCTGTCGCGTTTAACATCCTAATACAAGTTTGTTTACCAAATGCAATGGTAAAACAACACTGTCAAAAGGTTTAAAAATGTGTAGGAAAGATCTTTGAGTAAAATAGGGTAGGCAACTCTTAGTTACTTGATCAAAACTTGCAAAACATCCTTGCTATTTTTCAAACACACTCCACAACACAATTTCAAAACATTTCCCAAAAACAAACTTTCAAACATTGAAATCTTTTCAAAAGACAATACACCTTTTTATACATTCAAACAAGAATCATTACAAAGGTTGCCACAACGATGGCCTCTTTTCAAAACATTTTCAAAACCACACACAAAGCACCATTTCAAAGAATTGAAAAGCAAAAGCAAGTGATCTAAACAAGTAACTAAGAGCCCATGGATAACCATGGATGAAAAGGGTGCTTGCACGTTCCCTTTTCATAATCTACCCCCCGAACCCAAGAAAACATCTCAAAGGTCTTTCCTGTGCTTTTTGACCTTTCCTTTGGATAAAATAAAAAGTCGGTTGCGACTCTTGCTAAACCGAAACATTTGCGAACACAAACGCAAAACCTCAAGTCAGTTGACCCACCGTATCACAGAACCGGTGACTATGCTGGGGATTGATCTAAAAGTGGGGTTACCTTAGGGTTTATATCACCTTTACATGCTTACTTTGTTTGATTTACAATTGGTTCTATTGTTTGGGCTTGAAATCTTCTACCCGGATTTGGGAAACATTCATAGGTAAATAGCAATACGTTGTGGAAACTGTGTGGGGTATACTGACATGGTTGAAGCAATAGCTATATTAGTGTGACATATTTGTGGGTACCGGTAGCCTTTGAGTCAATCAAAGAGAATACGGGGCCGCTGAGTGATGTCATGAAGCACTAATGAACTTTTAGAACCTTTACTTGACCATCTTGGCCTTTTTAGGGGTAGTCAGATGACCGGCTTTGGTGCCATCCGAAGTTGGTAGATACTCGATACTACACTCATTGAGGGTTGTTTTCTTGGAATATTTCAGTCGCCAGTAAAGTGGCTAAACTGAAACAATGAACATAGAAAAATAATCCAGTGATATTTAGCTCCTTAGAACCCGATTACTATTGATAGGACAGGTTGAGCCAACTAAACTTCAAGAGGGTACTTACCTATGAAACCCCATGCAAGCCTGAAACTAGGATCTTGTGTGATTTGCTTGTACATATACTTGTGCATACATCATGAACATCATAAAGCATCATATGCATCCACTAACCATTTCAAGGGTTTGGATCTTCATCTTTGTTCCTGTTTTGTAGGTCATGGAATCACTCCACAGAAAAACTATTCAGGTCAACCTTGTGAGAATCCCTCCTCTACTCAAGGAGCTTACTTCCAAGATTCCAGAGAATTCTCCCTTCAGTGAAAGACATGGTAGACTTCTCAACTTGGTCAACTCCAACATTGAAGAAGACATGGTGAAAGTTCTCTTCCAGTTCTTTGACCCCCTACACCATTGCTTTACATTTCCTGATTACCAACTAGTACCTACTTTGGAGGAATTTTTTCAACTCCTGAGGATTCCTATTCTCCATCAACTACCCTACAACGGTACGGAAAGAGAACCAAAGCCTGAAGATGTTTCTCAAGCCTTACACTTGAAACCATCTGATATCAAAGGTCTTTGGGAAACCAGAAGTGGTGTCAAGGGTTTCTTGGCAAAGTTTCTGTTTGAGAAGGCACAAAACTGCTGGAATTCTCTAGATCTGCAAGCTTTCGAGGAGATTATAGCACTTCTCATCTATGGGTTGGTCTTTGTGATCGGTGGATCTGGAACTGACTGTTTAACGCTGGTTCGCGAAATGTTGCGGAAGCAAGAGTCGCCACCGTCTTTTATTTTCCCCAAATGGAAAGGACAAAAGCACAGAAAAATTCCTTATAGAGATTGCTCTCGGTTCGGGAGGTAGATTATAGAAAGGGAAGGTGTTAGCACCCTTTCTATCCATGGTTATCCATGGGCTCTTAGATACTTGCTCTTTTGTGTTTTCAAAAGGTTTGTTTGCTTTTCAATGTGGGTTTTTAAAAAGTTTCTTTGAAAATTCCAGTTCGACTCTTGTATCGGTCCTCAAGAGTGTTTGAAAAATTGCTTTCGAAAGCTTTTTGAAAAGTGTCGGTGTGAAAAGAGTTTTTGATTTGTTTTGAAATTAGAGCAAGTATCTACGAGAACCTACCTACCCTAAGGAATTCGTCTGTGTAAATTTCCTTTAAAGTAGTGCCATCCCACCATTGAGAGGTAGGTAGCACCACCGTTGGAGGTGTTCGGGTCAATTCGAGGTTCGGGACATGGTAATCACCAGAGCAATGGGAAGACACCTTAGAAGCTACCCTCATGCCAGGTTCCCGGATCATGAGGACTTACTAAGACATCCTCTACTCGACGATCACCTTTCGAAGGCAAGGCAACAGTGAGGCGTACCCTAGGGGTGGTGTGTGCGATTTGTGTGTCATTTTCATTTGCATTTATCTTGTCATGTCATTGGTGTTTTACGCTTGTTTTTATTTTGTCCATACATTCTTTCATGCTTTTGAGTTAGCAGTTAAAAAGTTGCGAGAAAAGTAAATTCTAAGCTATTACAAAAGGCGCGGGTCCACATCGCCAAAAGTTTCTCGAACCCGATTTGACAGAAAATAAATAAAGTAAAAGAATTTAAAGTGCAAGAAATTGAAAGGTTACATGGCCTTGGGAGAGATACATAATATTATAAAGAAATAAAAATAAATGCGAATTAATAAGAATTAAAACGAAACGAGGGCGTTGGACCCTTTTGCAAAAAATTGAATTAATGATGAATTAATTAATTAAAGGAAAAGGAATTATTTTTTGGTGTTTTTTAGTATTTTATGATTTAATATGAAAAAGAGAATTAACTAAAATTAAAATAAGATGCAAACCCTAATTCTAATTATTTTTAGTTTATTAACAAAATGTTGAAGTTTTTTAACCTAAAATTAACACTAATTTTTACATGCAAATTTAATTATAAAAAAAATAAATATAAATATTTAATTATTTAATATATTTATGAAAGAAAAATAAAAATTATTAATTAAACCTATTTCTACATTTTTTAGATTTTATTATGAAAAGAATTAAAATTGCAAACCTAATTTAAAACTAAATAATTATATACAATTTATTTATGGAAAATATTAAGACAAAAATATTTATTGTATTTTCCTTTTTTTCTGATTTTTATTGGTATTTTATATTTTGTGAAAATAATAATTAATTACTAAAACAACAATTAAAAAGAAAAATAGAAAATAGAAGAAATAAAGAGAATAGGAAGAATTGCAAACCAAAGGGGGTTCAGATCCCAAATTAGGAGGTATTCTTTAGAAATCCAGGCCCATTAAGACATTGGTCTGTTTGACTTTCCAGGTAGTGTGCTGCAACGTTGACTGGACCTTATGTTATTCCTCCAATATGCACCCTTGGATTGCTTTAAACGTACGCGTGGCTAGCCTGATGAGGAGGTGTATCATGGTCTTCAGTAAGCGAAACTGCATGTGATAGTTAATTGAAAAATAACATTGAAATTATTGAAGACCTGGGGCTCGAACCCAGGTCATGAGGATTGACAACAACAACGCTTGCCACTGGACCAACTCATACGCATTTAATATTAAGCAATCAACAAATATTATAAAAGAAATAAAAGCGTTAGTGGGTCTTTGCGCGCGAATTTCAAAAGGGCCAACCAATGCACGCCACGAATTCATCTTCTTCGTTGTATTATTTTCTTGAAAAAACAAATATGTTAGGCAACGGTTTTGCACGCGTCCTCCTAGGCCAGTTTTGGGAAAATAACGATTAGGCCTAGGACACTCATAAATTAGGCGCGAGGGTATGTTTGAGATCGTCCAGACGCGCTGAGTTGAATGGTGGTGGTCAGGGGTTCCAATTTTTCCTTGTTACAAAACCCCTAATCTGAAGCTCTGCAAACCCTAAAAATCATCAATGGCATAATCGTGTACACAGCATAAAAACACAATTGAATCATATGGTTAGCATTAGAATGGCATAAGGAATGCAAATCAACAATTAAAATGCCCTAAGAATGCCTAGATGTCAAAACACGATCATGGATTTTTTTCTGTACAGGGGCGGTTCTTGTTACCAATTCTTTGAGCTTTGATGGATGTTTTTGATTGGAACACGTTCAGTAATCTTCAAGGAAGCTAATGGAATGGAAATCGTGCCTTGAATCAACCTGCAAATCAGTTTTCAGTATTGAGTTTTTTAGAAAAAATTTCAAGTTTGTTTTCCAGTTTTCTCAGCAGCTGCGTGTGTCTGATCATTAGGGTTGTGTTCCTGGCTTATGTATGAATCAATTAGGTCAAGAAAAGTAGAACAAATCCAATGCATTCATGGTTTTTGGAAATTTGATTTTTAAGGATCTTTTTCAATCTTTTCCATGTGTTCTTGTATCAATTATGATCAATTTACTCCAAATCTTTCCTTATTTGATTTCACACGAATTATTGAGTGGATTTTGTGCACAAAGAGATTATAAAACCTAGATTACATATTTTTCATATATTTAATTTGATTTAAATGAATTATTATAAATAAAAATTCAAATAAATAAATAAAAAATGAGAAAATACTTCCCTTTTGGCCAAGTGGTCGTGCACATGCCATGAATGATGATTTGTGGAAGAAAAATGGGCCCATTAGCAATTTTAGGTCATTTGAATCAATGTTGACTTTTCAAAATATCCAAAAATTTCCCAACTTCTACAAGGCATAACTTGCTCAATTTTTAAGCTTTGCTCATGTTCTTGGACATTTTGGAAAGGTCTTTGAGTCCTCTAACCAATGTCTTTGGTCCCACGTCATTTTGATTTACCAAATCTCAAGTTATGGCCTTTGACCTAAAGTCCCTTTTTGTTGACTTTTGAAAATGACCTATAATGTTGAAATTGATAACTTTTTGTGAGAGAATTTCTTGGACTTGAAGTATGAAGATGAGTTGTAGGAAATGTCTTTCTCTTCAAAATGAGCTTTGGATGGAATTTTTCTGATAATCCATGTGAAATTTATGCCCTGGTCAATTTCAGTTGACTTTTTCATCTGTCCAAATAAGGAAACTTTTGCATCTTTGATGATTTCTGAGCCAAATTTTGAGAATCATGATCAAGCATTGATCAAATGATGTTTGTAGCTTCAAAATGATATGTTGACCAAAAATTTGAACTTTTGACTGTCAAATGACCATTTTGCCCCTGCAGTTGACTGTAGTGCAATTTAGGGTTTTGACTGTGCAATTTTGTGCTGAATGTCTTGAAACTTGATATGAGGATGCTTGACCATATTTGTAGGCATGTGAGACTTGATTGGACCTTTGAAAACTTCATTTTCTTGATCAGAACACAAACCCTAGTTTTGACTGTATGGGAGACCTTTGCACTGTGCAACCCTTGGGGAATTTTGAAGCTTGACTTTGCAATTTCCTGAAGAATATGGGAGGGCAAATTTTGGGGTACAACAGTTGCCCCTGTTCAATCCTCTTAGACCTGAGGATGCAGATTGGCTGACGTGCCTTTCGTAATCCGAGGGTAGAAGATGATTGAACACTAGAGTGCCCAGAAATTTGCGCTCACATAGTAGCAGTGATGGTGGAATGGGCTTATAGATGCCATTTGGAGGTTGGTGAATAGGATGATGGGCTTATAGATGCCATCTGGATGTTGATCGCGTAAGAGACTCCTTAGCGAGAACCTGCATACCTGCAAAAGAAAAATGAGTACCTGACACATTGCAGGAGATGGTTTTCAGATGCTTGGTCTAGATGTGTCCTGCCTGGTTACAGGAGCTGAGTCTGGAGCTTCACAAGATGATGAATGAACCAGGGATGGTTACTACCTTAGTATGAACGTTAAGAGAACCTTGGGTGACTTTAACTTCCACAACGCTCGTTGAGAAAATCTTGGTGGGAATTACCATCTTCGCAGTATTGGGAAGAGAACCAAAAGAAATTATAATCTGAAAGGGAATTATCACCTCACTCACCGTCGGAGAGGGAACCATAAGAAATTATAATCTGAAAAGGAATTATCACCTCACTCACCGTCGGAGAGGGAACCATAGGAAATTATAATCTCAAAGGAATTATCACCTCACTCACCGTCGGAGAGGGAACCATAGGAAATTATAATCTGAAAAGGAATTATCACCTCACTCACCGTCGGAGAGGGAACCATCTGAAAAGGAATTATCACCTCACTCACCGTCGGAGAGGGAACCATAGGAAAAGGAATTATCACCTCACTCACCGTCGGAGAGGGAACCATCTGAAAAGGAATTATCACCTCACTCACCGTCGGAGAGGGAACCATAGGAAAAGGAATTATCACCTCACTCACCGTCGGAGAGGGAACCATCTGAAAAGGAATTATCACCTCACTCACCGTCGGAGAGGGAACCATAGGAAATTATAATCTCAAAGGAATTATCACCTCACTCACCGTCGGAGAGGGAACCATAGGAAATTATAATCTGAAAAGGAATTATCACCTCACTCACCGTCAGAGAGGGAACCATAGGAAAAGGAATTATCACCTCACTCACCGTCGGAGAGGGAACCATCTGAAAAGGAATTATCACCTCACTCACCGTCGGAGAGGGAACCATCTGAAAAGGAATTATCACCTCACTCACCGTCGGAGAGGGAACCATAGGAAAAGGAATTATCACCTCACTCACCGTCGGAGAGGGAACCATCTGAAAAGGAATTATCACCTCACTCACCGTCGGAGAGGGAACCATAGGAAAAGGAATTATCACCTCACTCACCGTCGGAGAGGGAACCATCTGAAAAGGAATTATCACCTCACTCACCGTCGGAGAGGGAACCATAGGAAATTATAATCTGAAAGAAAAAACCTACAATGGAAATCTCATGCACCGTCGGAGAGAGAACCAATAGGAAATTATAACCTGGGATAACTTCTACTGAGTCTTTATCAGAAAAATCTGTTGGGAGTCGATTTAGCTGGACTAGAGAAGGCCCGGGACTGGATAAGAAATCTTTGGAGTCGATTAACTGAACCGGTCTAGGTCTTGAAATATGATTGAGAATTTCAACTACATCTTTCCTGAAAGGTAAAGGTCAGTCATATGCAATGCATGATATGGATCAAGCAATGATGTTCTCAACATAAATGAGATTTGTATGACATAATGCGTCTATGCATGCTATAATGATGTATGTGATGTTTTATGAATGTATGTTTTCGTCTAGGAAATTAAATCCTTGACGGGTGCCGGGAAGTCATATCCTGGGCTGATGTTGAAGAATAGATTTTGCTTCCGCTGGGGATGATAACTACAAGAACACCGGTAGGAGAAGATGACTCCGTTGCGGAATAAACTTGGCAAATGGAAGATTCTGCGGGGAGAAAAGATACTCTAGCGACCATGATGGGAAGCAATACTCTGTGGGAAGAGGGATGCCTTGCTGAGTGTTGATAATAATTTGCTGGGGATACCCTTGTTGTTGGAAGTGTTGATGGACTTCGCTGGGGTAAGAAGACTTCGTCGAGGACGCTCTTTCCGTGGCTTTTGGCTGAGGATAACCCAATTATATCCTGTTAAGGAAATAACTCTTTGAATAAAGCCGGGAGACGCGTTCGTGCTCTGCGAAGGATAAGCTTCCAGAATTTACTGGGGATAAGCTTACTGCTTGGGGAGATAGATTCCAACCTTCCTGGGGAACTGGATTGGACTTTCTTGGGGAAGTTTTGATATGCTGGGGAAGTGATTCCTTTGAATGCTGGTATGCCGCCGGGGAACAATCTTCAGACCAAGACTGTCGGGGATGCTTGTTAAGAATATATGTATATATGCTGCTGGGGATGTATTGAGATCTACTGGAGGATACTCAACTTCCTTGAGATTTGATAACTCTGCTTGGGGAAGAATGTACTGACTTGCTTACTCTCTGGGGAATTAGGATATCTGGTTATGTTCTTTAGCTGAACCTACCTTGGTACCTTGGAGGATAGAACAATCAGATTGCTTAAACCACCCGTTATTGCCCCTGTTTCTATGGGGGAGGCACATGTGGGATGCTGATAATTGTTGAGGGTCAAACCTTCTTCTGGTAGGCAGGTGACAAGATGACAGGACATAGCCGTACGCTTTGATCCCTAACTTTTGCCTGGACCGCCCTTTCGGGTTTTCAGTCCACCGGGATACCCATTTTTGCCCAAGCCGCCTTTTCAGGTTTTCGACTTGCCGGGTGTACAGATTTTTTCATTTCATCCCTTATTTTGCCTAGGTATGTCAACCTAGCAGGTCTTTGATGATGCATAGTATTTTTTCGACTATGTCCATGCTCTCAGAATGTAGGGAGTTGCCCCTGTTAGCAGTGTTTTGTCATGCCACCAGAGGGTATTTGATCAGGCAAGATTCGTTGTTGGAATTCCCCAAGTGACTCAGGCGGAGACTTGCCCTAGGCTATTTGGCCTTTGAGAGATTCTCCGAATCTTGATTGGATTGCCCCAGATGATGGACCATGATCATGTCGTGCCCCTTGATTGGAGGTACTTCTGTTCATTAGGCATTCGTCGTACGAACTTCTATGCTGTTCAAACAAAAAGTCATATGCAAACAAAGTTATGTTAAAAATGCAAAGCCTATGTCTGTCTTGAAGATTTTGAAAATGCATTCTTTTTTCATAAAACAAATGAATGTTTGTAAAACGTGATGTCAACTCCGTATTTACCGTAGGCCTTAAGGAGTCAGGATACCTTTCGTAACAGTATGCTTTCGAACTAACCCATGCTTCAGCTAGGACTTTTAAGGGTTATAACGTGGCCTGGTTCACGGTTTAAGAAACAAAGGATAAAGGCTCAAATCATTTGTACCCACCCGCTCTTCGTGATGTTCTCCAAACCTAAACTCAGTTGATCATACGTTAGACCTTGTTTAAGTCTTTGCTCTGATTTTGCGGTGATGATTCGGATATTGACAACTTAGGCAGTCCTTCCTTTTTTTGTTGAGGGTTTGTAAGACCTCTTTCTTTTTGATTTTGCTATCCCTAAATTTTGCCTGAACTGTTTCTTTTATGGTTACAGTCAGCGGGATGCCCCAGTTTTGTAAGTCCCCTTCATAGGTTTTGACTTATTGGGCTTTTATTTTGAGAAGTAATGACTGCCTCTCTTTATTGATTATTCGGAACCATCACTGTCTTTCCTTGTTTTGTAAGGACCTCTTTTGATGTTGTTCATTATGCACTTGGATCAACTGAGAGAACTACCCTGCCCCAGGTTATGATTAAGGGTTCCGATTTTCGAAAATAAAAACTCCTACTTCTTTGGCTCAGAGGGGTTGACGAGGGATTATCATCCTTATAACTCCAGTGTTTAGGGATTGAAACAATGCCTGTACCTCATCAGCGGGGTCTGTTCAAAAGCATACTGTAAGGATCGTGGTATCGTTTTCGTCATCCTCCCTCAAGAGGCTTAGAATTATTAATTAAGAGTTGATCATCAGAAAAAAATATGAAAATAATTTGCATTTAGTGAATACGAATATGTTGTTTCAGAACAGACATATGCGATGCATTAATGAAATAACAATGTTTAACATGAGTAAATGTTTGAACAAAAGAAAATTGCAACTTGAACATTCAAATGAACAAAAGTTTCTCAATCCTAGCCATATTTTGGCAAGGGAGCAGTGATCACGTTGGGAGTCTCGGCGGGCTCGAACTCGATCTCTTTAGCATCGATCATATTCTGGATCTTGTATTTCAGCGCCCAACAATCCTCGGTATCGCGCCCCGGGCTATCAGAATGATAAGCACATCTGGCTTCTGGATTGTAGCTTGGAGAGGAAGTCTTAGGATTTGCAGGAGGATTAATCACCACAATCAGGTTCATCTTCAACATGTGCTGCAATGCTTGTGACCATGGCATGTTAATGTTGGTGAATTGTCTCTTAGGCTCGCCTGACCTGTTCTGATCAACCCGCTGTTCTTGGCGAGGTCGTTGTTGGACCTGTGAAGTAGTAGCAGCTTGGAGAGGTCTATTCATTGAACCAAACCTTTGACTTCTTGGAAGCTGTTCCATGACCTGGTCCCTGATTTGGGCTGGTTGCTTCATGCCTTGAGGAAGCTGACTGATCATGGCCCTCAGCTCTCCTTGCTCCTGAGCTAAACCTTGAATGAGGGCCCTTTGCCCCAGCATCTGGGTTTTCATTGCATCCATCTCAGCTTGTAGGTGTTTCAGCCTTTCATCCTCAGCACTGTTCCTGACAAAGGTCCCCATGAGAAGTGTCCTTAGCTCCTCCTGCCCCTTGGATAGATTCAGGAGGATTTCCCCGAACCGAGTCTCTTGAGCAAGAAGGTCCTGGTTATCTGGTTGGAAGGCCATTGCTGAAATAAATAGCGAGAGATGGTAAGTGACCTGCAACAAAGATACCTGTTATGTAATGATGTGTATGACATGCATGCAATGTTTTCAAGGATCCCGCGGGGTAAACAAGAAAATTTGTTAGAATTTGGGTCCGGTAGCTTGATGGAAGGAACTCCATATTTGTTGAGAGTCTTTCTTCCAAGGGTCAAAGGCTCACCATATCAAGTGGGTCATAGCCTCTGACAACTTTGGCTAGAGGAAAATAAATCCTCTTTGCCCCTTGCTAGATGTTTGATTCATCGTGACCTGCATCACAAGCCCTTAAGATCCTTGAAATGGGTCAGGATGTATGCAATGGTATGATGTTATGCTATGCATGGAATGATGTGGGTAACTCTGTTACAAGTCCCTATTAAGGACTATAAACCAAAACCTGCAAGAAACTCAAGTAAAACCTGTCATGAGCCCTAATTAAGGACTATAAACAAACCCTGCAAGAAACTTAGTAAACCCTGTTATGAGTCCTAATTAAGGACTATAAACAAAACCTGCAAGTAGTTCATGTGTCAGATAACAAGCATGCAAGTAGTCAAGTACGAAGGCACACAAGTCACACAAGAGAAACCCTTAGAGTTTAGGCCAGCATGGGGTCTAGGTATTACCCTCTTGAAGTTGGTGGGTTCAACCTGTCCTATCAAAGTAACCGGGTTCTTAGAGGATCCCAATATCATTGACTACCTTCAATCGGTCATAACTCCAGCATCACAATCTTTTCTTGCGGCCAGAACCATCACGAGAGTTTAGCCTCAATGGGTGTAGCATACTGCTACTGTTCTAATGGCCGAGTTGTGTCAATTAAGGTTCTAAGGTTGTTGGTGTTTAATGACTCCTCAGAAGACCCATATTCTCCTCGTTGCAACACAAGGGATATCGGTACAGACCAAGGTGCCACACCAACGTAGCCACTACTTCACCTGTGTCGGTCTACGCCGGACAGGTCCCTCACAGCTTATGCTACCTAAACAGGGTATCCCCAGATCCGGGTTAGGATCTATGTAACTCCGATGCAACCCACAATAGTAAAGCAAGCAAATCAATACAATTGAAAACACAGTTATGAACTAGCCCTAAGGTACACCTCACTTTAAGTTTGGTCCCCAGCAGAGTCGCCAGTTCTGTGATCGGTGGATCTGGAACTGACTGTTTAACGCTGGTTCGCGAAATGTTGCGGAAGCAAGAGTCGCCACCGTCTTTTATTTTCCCCAAATGGAAAGGACAAAAGCACAGAAAAATTCCTTATAGAGATTGCTCTCGGTTCGGGAGGTAGATTATAGAAAGGGAAGGTGTTAGCACCCTTTCTATCCATGGTTATCCATGGGCTCTTAGATACTTGCTCTTTTGTGTTTTCAAAAGGTTTGTTTGCTTTTCAATGTGGGTTTTTAAAAAGTTTCTTTGAAAATTCCAGTTCGACTCTTGTATCGGTCCTCAAGAGTGTTTGAAAAATTGCTTTCGAAAGCTTTTTGAAAAGTGTCGGTGTGAAAAGAGTTTTTGATTTGTTTTGAAATTAGAGCAAGTATCTACGAGAACCTACCTACCCTAAGGAATTCGTCTGTGTAAATGTCCTTTAAAGTAGTGCCATCCCACCATTGAGAGGTAGGTAGCACCACCGTTGGAGGTGTTCGGGTCAATTCGAGGTTCGGGACATGGTGATCACCAGAGCAATGGGAAGACACCTTAGAAGCTACCCTCATGCCAGGTTCCCGGATCATGAGGACTTACTAAGACATCCTCTACTCGACGATCACCTTTCGAAGGCAAGGCAACAGTGAGGCGTACCCTAGGGGTGGTGTGTGCGATTTGTGTGTCGTTTTCATTTGCATTTATCTTGTCATGTCATTGGTGTTTTACGCTTGTTTTTATTTTGTCCATACATTCTTTCATGCTTTTGAGTTAGCAGTTAAAAAGTTGCGAGAAAAGTAAATTCTAAGCTATTACAAAAGGCGCGGGTCCACATCGCCAAAAGTTTCTCGAACCCGATTTGACAGAAAATAAATAAAGTAAAAGAATTTAAAGTGCAAGAAATTGAAAGGTTACATGGCCTTGGGAGAGATACATAATATTATAAAGAAATAAAAATAAATGCGAATTAATAAGAATTAAAACGAAACGAGGGCGTTGGACCCTTTTGCAAAAAATTGAATTAATGATGAATTAATTAATTAAAGGAAAAGGAATTATTTTTTGGTGTTTTTTAGTATTTTATGATTTAATATGAAAAAGAGAATTAACTAAAATTAAAATAAGATGCAAACCCTAATTCTAATTATTTTTAGTTTATTAACAAAATGTTGAAGTTTTTTAACCTAAAATTAACACTAATTTTTACATGCAAATTTAATTATAAAAAAAATAAATATAAATATTTAATTATTTAATATATTTATGAAAGAAAAATAAAAATTATTAATTAAACCTATTTCTACATTTTTTAGATTTTATTATGAAAAGAATTAAAATTGCAAACCTAATTTAAAACTAAATAATTATATACAATTTATTTATGGAAAATATTAAGACAAAAATATTTATTGTATTTTCCTTTTTTTCTGATTTTTATTGGTATTTTATATTTTGTGAAAATAATAATTAATTACTAAAACAACAATTAAAAAGAAAAATAGAAAATAGAAGAAATAAAGAGAATAGGAAGAATTGCAAACCAAAGGGGGTTCAGATCCCAAATTAGGAGGTATTCTTTAGAAATCCAGGCCCATTAAGACATTGGTCCGTTTGACTTTCCAGGTAGTGTGCTGCAGCGTTGACTGGACCTTATGTTATTCCTCCAATCTGCACCCTTGGATTGCTTTAAACGTACGCGTGGCTGGCCTGATGAGGAGGTGTATCATGGTCTTCAGTAAGCGAAACTGCATGTGATAGTTAATTGAAAAATAACATTGAAATTATTGAAGACCTGGGGCTCGAACCCAGGTCATGAGGATTGACAACAACAACGCTTGCCACTGGACCAACTCATACGCATTTAATATTAAGCAATCAACAAATATTATAAAAGAAATAAAAGCGTTAGTGGGTCTTTGCGCGCGAATTTCAAAAGGGCCAACCAATGCACGCCACGAATTCATCTTCTTCGTTGTATTATTTTCCTGAAAAAACAAATATGTTAGGCAACGGTTTTGCACGCGTCCTCCTAGGCCAGTTTTGGGAAAATAACGATTAGGCCTAGGAAACTCATAAATTAGGCGCGAGGGTATGTTTGAGATCGTCCAGACGCGCTGAGTTGAATGGTGGTGGTCAGGGGTTCCAATTTTTCCTTGTTACAAAACCCCTAATCTGAAGCTCTGCAAACCCTAAAAATCATCAATGGCATAATCGTGTACACAGCATAAAAACACAATTGAATCATATGGTTAGCATTAGAATGGCATAAGGAATGCAAATCAACAATTAAAATGCCCTAAGAATGCCTAGATGTCAAAACACGATCATGGATTTTTTTCTGTACAGGGGCGGTTCTTGTTACCAATTCTTTGAGCTTTGATGGATGTTTTTGATTGGAACACGTTCAGTAATCTTCAAGGAAGCTAATGGAATGGAAATCGTGCCTTGAATCAACCTGCAAATCAGTTTTCAGTATTGAGTTTTTTAGAAAAAATTTCAAGTTTGTTTTCCAGTTTTCTCAGCAGCTGCGTGTGTCTGATCATTAGGGTTGTGTTCCTGGCTTATGTATGAATTAATTAGGTCAAGAAAATTAGAACAAATCCAATGCATTCATGGTTTTTGGAAATTTGATTTTTAAGGATCTTTTTCAATCTTTTCCATGTGTTCTTGTATCAATTATGATCAATTTACTCCAAATCTTTCCTTATTTGATTTCACACGAATTATTGAGTGGATTTTGTGCACAAAGAGATTATAAAACCTAGATTACATATTTTTCATATATTTAATTTGATTTAAATGAATTATTATAAATAAAAATTCAAATAAATAAATAAAAAATGAGAAAATACTTCCCTTTGGGCCAAGTGGTCGTGCACATGCCATGAATGATGATTTGTGGAAGAAAAATGGGCCCATTAGCAATTTTAGGTCATTTGAATCAATGTTGACTTTTCAAAATATCCAAAAATTTCCCAACTTCTACAAGGCATAACTTGCTCAATTTTTAAGCTTTGCTCATGTTCTTGGACATTTTGGAAAGGTCTTTGAGTCCTCTAACCAATGTATTTGGTCCCACGTCATTTTGATTTACCAAATCTCAAGTTATGGCCTTTGACTTAAAGTCCCTTTTTGTTGACTTTTGAAAATGACCTATAATGTTGAAATTGATAACTTTTTGTGAGAGCATTTCTTGGACTTGAAGTATGAAGATGAGTTGTAGGAAATGTCTTTCTCTTCAAAATGAGCTTTGGATGGAATTTTTCTGATAATCCATGTGAAAGTTATGCCCTGGTCAATTTCAGTTGACTTTTTCATCTGTCCAAATAAGGAAACTTTTGCATCTTTGATGATTTCTGAGCCAAATTTTGAGAATCATGATCAAGCATTTATCAAATGATGTTTGTGGCTTCAAAATGATATGTTGACCAAAAATTTGAACTTTTGACTGTCAAATGACCATTTTGCCCCTGCAGTTGACTGTAGTGCAATTTAGGGTTTTGACTGTGCAATTTTGTGCTGAATGTCTTGAAACTTGATATGAGGATGCTTGACCATATTTGTAGGCATGTGAGACTTGATTGGACCTTTGAAAACTTCATTTTCTTGATCAGAACACAAACCCTAGTTTTGACTGTATGGGAGACCTTTGCACTGTGCAACCCTTGGGGAATTTTGAAGCTTGACTTTGCAATTTCCTGAAGAATATGGGAGGGCAAATTTTGGGGTACAACAGTCTTGTTCCCAAACCCTGATCAACTTATAGATGTGAATGCTGTCAAGATTTTCATATCTCGGAATCCTGTGCCTACATTGCTTGGGGACATCTTACACTCATTTCACACACGAACAATGAGGAAAAGAGGTGTTCTCATGTGATGTACTCCTCTTCTAGCAAGGTGGTTTATTTCTCACCTTCCCCAGTCAGTCTTGAAGAACGAACAAGGCTTGAGGTAGTCGCAACGATTGATGACTCTTACACATTCTGATGTTCATTGGTGTTCTCGGTCCAGAGAAAATGTCATCATCATTGATCGTTGTGGGGAATTCCCCAATGTCCCATTACTTGGCATTACCTACGACCCCTGTTTAGCTCAGAGACAATTTGGGTATGCCCGAAGGGATGGCCCTCATGACATGCTGATTCCAAACTTGGTTTTTGACTTCGACAACGACGCTCAAGGACTTCGAAAAAGGTTTATCTGAGCTTGGAGGATGCCCAACAAAGTGGACAGTAAGACACTGGGACACAAGAATTCCATCCCCCTTGAGCCTTACCTCAAGTGGGTATGAACCTGCGCCCAGAATATTACGATGCCTTATCCCTACATTCTCCCTATGATCAAAGAGCCTATTATGGAAGGAGAGGTTCCATACACCCTCCTACACCCTGACACGCCAACATCATTGGAAGATTTGCAAAAGAGTTGGATACAGCTCAAGGAAGAACATAATACTTTCGAAGCCAGCTTCTACGCCAGTGAGAAGAAGGTTTTGGAACTTACTCGTCAACTCCATGAAGAGCAGACTCTCAACACCTACATCGCACCAAAGAGGATGCGCAACGTCTTTTTACATTAAGATTTTTGTAATATTTTGCCCATGGGGCACTTATGTACTAACAAATTTCTTCTTATTAATATGACGTGTGTTCTTTTTGTTTGCAACAACTTTGAATTTCTGAATCCTTGAATGCATTACATGAATACATATCATTCATCATATGCATAAATAGGTCTTCACACCAGGTTTCCTTATCTTTCTGCTGTTTATTTCAGCAAGATGGATATAGAGAAGACGGTCAAAGATCTACAAGCACAGAATTCGCAATTCCAACAACTCCTCATGACCTTGGCAAAGGGTCAAGAGGATCTTAAAGCACTGTTAGAGAAAGAAAAGGAAAAAGAAAAAAAGAAAAAGAAAAGAGCGGGTGTAGCTACTTTGGGGAGAAGGTTTGAGAACCAGGCTAGAAGGGTCCTAGATTTCCCCTAGACGTCTGATGAAGGGGTTGGTAAAGGAAAGGGAGTTGCAATGCCCTCCGAGTCTGAAGCTGAAGAAAAAGAAGAAGAAGAGGATGAAGATTACTCCGAGCAGCAGTACCCTCCTGCGGACGATAAGTATAAGAATCTGGAAGATCGGCTAGCAGCCATGGAGGTACAAAGAGTACCTGGGCTGGATTTCGAGGAGCTAGGGTTGGTTGTTGGGATCGTCATTCCCCCCAAATTCAAAGTGCCTACATTTTCTAAATATGATGGTTTGTCTTGTCCGAAGATGCATCTGCGGTCTTACGTCAGAAAGATCCAACCTCACTCTTCTGATAAGGATCTGTGGGTCCACTTTTTTCAAGATAGTTTGTCAGGTACGCAATTGGATTGGTTCTATCAGCTTGAAAGATCTTATGTACATAACTGGGAGGATTTGGCTGCTGCTTTCTACCGACAATACCAATATAATGCAGATTTAGCGCCTACTCGTACTCAATTACAAAGTATGGGTATGGTTTTTAATGAAGGATTTAAGGAGTATGCCCAAAAGTGGCGGGATTTGGCTGGAAGGGTGCAGCCACCATTGTCTGAGAGAGATCTTGAGATATGTTTCTAGGGACCCTGTCAGGTCCATTCTTTAATCACTTGATCGGGAGCTCATCTGCAGGGTTCACCGAATTAATTCTGACAGGAGAAAGGGTCAAAGCTGGTATTAAGAGTGGTAAAATTCAGAAGGATGCATCTGCTTCCGCCGCTATCAAGAAGACCTTTCCAGCCAAGAAAGAGGCTTATGCTGTTTACTCCCAGAGAAATCAAGGAAGAATGGAGCGCCGACCAGTGGTGGGGGCTGTGATGATTCAGAACTCCTCAGCCGATCAACCTCGAAGCAGTTAACCTAGAGCTAACCAAACCAGGGTGGAAAGGCCTACACGGCAATTCACCTGGATCAATATGACACCTGCTCAGGTTCTCCCTCATCTGTTAAATTTAAACCTTACCAACTTGAAAGAAGCGCCGAAAAACCCAAATACCTCTTCTCCCTATTATCATTCAAATGCAAAGTGTGCCTATCATTCGGACAGTGTGGGGCACGACACCAACAACTGTTGGGCCCTTAAAAATAAGATCCAAGATTTAATAGATGCCAAGGAGGTGGAGTTTGATGCCCCCGAAAAACCTAATGTGATATCCGCTCCTATGCCAAAACATGGTCATAATGTCCATGCTATTGTAGAAGATCTTCATGTTACTGCTATTGATGACTTAATAACTCTGTTGCCAATGATCAAAATGAATCTGTTGAAAGTCGGGATTTTCCCAGGCTGTGAAAAAGATTGTTACCTTTGTTCAACCTTGCAATCCGACTGTCCTCTATTGAAGTCAGGCATCCAACGCCTGATGGATACTCAAGAAATCCTCTTCAAGAAAACTCTTGTTACTCCTGTTACTCCAATCAATGGTGTTGATATAATCACCATTTCTGACAATCTTTCCAAGGTCTCCAAAAGACCTGTTAAGATTACACCCGATCCAAAGTGTGTACCTCTTAAGATTACTATGTCGGGGCCTATCCCATACAAGTCCAATAAGACAATACCGTGGAATTATGGAGGAGAGATCTTCTATCACGGTGTTAAGCAGATTGAATCAGTGAAAGAGAATTCTGATGAAGAAACTCCTGATATAGGAAATATTGCAGGGACAAGTAAGATCACTCGTAGCAGAAGAATCTTCTCTCCGGAGATTGCTCCTCCAAGGGCAATCTTCGGACCCTCAAGTGCTCCTGTGCCAGTCAAGATATATGTGCAGAATCCAGTTATTGAAGAAATTGTTACTCCCGAAGCTATACCCTCTGCTATTACTGCTGATAAAGGTAAGAGAATCCAGGAAGCGCCCGTCAGGACGAGGGCTCAGACTTTGGTTATCCCCGAGACCACCCAAAAGGTAATGGAGGAGATTTTAAAGATGATTAAGAAAAGCGACTATGAAGTCGTAGAGCAGCTAGGGCAAACCCCTTCAAAAATCTCTATGCTGGCTTTATTGCTCTGCTCTGAGGCTCATGCCAAATCCTTGATCAAATTCATGAAGACGGCGCACGTGCCTCAAGAAACTTCTGCGGATCAGTTTCAAGAGTGTGTAGCTAGCCTTACAGCCGACAATGGTCTTGGCTTCTCTGATGCTGATCTAACATCTAAGGGAAGAAAGCATAATGATGCGCTGCATGTCTCGGTAGAGTGCAGAGGGACCACTCTTGCTCATGTTTTGGTTGATACCGGGTCGTCTTTAAATGTCCTACCAAAGAAAGCATTGGACAAACTAGACTGTGAAGGTTTGACCTTAAAGCCCAGTAATATCATTGTTAGAGCCTTCGAAGGTTCTAAGCGGATGGTTTATGGAGAAGTGGACATCCCAATTAAGGTGGGAACGAAAATTTTCAACTCTACATTTTATGTGATGGACATCCATCCTTCATATTCATGCTTGTTGGGAAGGCCATGGATCCACAACGCTGGGGTAATCACTTCTTCTTTACACCAGATGCTCAAATACCCCGTCCAGGGTAAAATCATAACAGTTCATGGTGAGGAGGAGTATATGATAAGCCACCTTAACTCTTTCCGCTACGTGGAGTTGGATGGTGAATTCATAGAAACACCTTTCCATTACTTTGAAGAGGTTTCTCCTGAAGTTGCGGTAGCCAAGACAATGACTGTTGTGCCCATCATTACCAAACGTGTGTCCCGGATGTCATCCCTTAAAGATGAGGAGGCTGTGATCAAGGAAGGAGGAAGCACAATATGGGGTCAACTGCCAGATTTTCCTTACAAGACAGATAAGTTCGGTTTGGGTTTCACTGCTGCTAGTCAGAAGGTTGTGCATTGCTCCCGGGCTGGAGGACCGCCATTAAAAATCACTCATCATGGAGTTCATGCTTTAGAGGATGATGAAGAAGAAAGCAATTTTGAAGACTGGATCTTTCCAACTATTGAAGGAGGACTGAACAACTGGGAGGCGAAATACTTCGTTCCCATTACTTTCATCAATCAGTAATTTATCTTTTGAACATTTCCTGTTTGGTCTGTAATAATTATTAAACAATTCGTACACTCTTTTCGCCTTATGCCTTACCCGGGGCATATAGGTCCATTTGTAAGGGTTTTTGATTCTTCATTTTCATATGCCATTTTTAATGAATCATGGACGTTTTCATATATAAACTTTTGTGTTCATTTTCTTTCTTTTACATTTTATTTGTTTAAAGGTGGCTATCCCTTACACACACCCACACTCATAAAATGCAGGTACCCATCCACTCCGGATTCCATGGATAACAATTCTGCTATGGCCTTCAGTGACTCTGAAGATCTGGTCAATCATATCTAATACGAAGGTGATGAAGACTGTGAAGTTCCTGGAGAGTTGGCTAGACTTTTGCAACAGGACGAAAGGGCTATTCTTCCCCATGAAGAGTTGTTAGAGACTATCAATTTGGGTACTGCTGAAGACAGAAAAGAGGTTAAAGTGGGTGCCAACCTAGAGCCAAATGTTAAAGAGCGCTTAGTTCAGCTGTTGAATGAATATGTTGAGATCTTCGCCTGGTCCTATGAAGACATTCTGGGACTGGATATAGATATTTTGGTTCACCGTCTCCCTACAAGAGAAGACTGTCCACCAATTAAACAGAAAGTCTGCCGAATGAGGCCCGACATGTCCGAAAAGATCAAAGCTGAAGTGATGAAGCAGTTCAATGCTGGCTTTCTTGCTGTTACTTCCTATCCACAATGGGTTGCTAACATTGTGCCCATGCCTAAGAAGGACGGCAAAGTCAGAATGTGCGTGGACTACAGAGACTTAAACAGGGTAGCCCTAAGGATGACTTTCTACTACCGCACATTGACATCTTGGTTGACAATACAACTCAACACAAGGTATTCTCTTTCATGGACGGATTTTCAGGGTACAACCAGATCAAAATGGCCCCCGAAGACATGGAGAAGACTACTTTTGTTACGCAGTGGGGTACCTTCTGTTATAAAGTGATGCCATTCGGACTGAAAAATGCTGGAGCAACCTATCAGCGAGCCATGGTAGCTTTGTTTCATGACATGATACATCATGAGATTGAAGTCTACGTAGACGACATGATAGCCCGTTCACAGACAGAAGAAGAATAACTCGACCATCTGCAAAAGTTGTTTGTCAGGTTAAAGGAATACAAGCTCAGACTGAACCCTAGCAAGTGCACTTTCGGAGTCAGGTCCGGTAAACTTTTAGGATTCATTGTCAGTAACAAAGGCATCGAGGTTGATCCTGCCAAAGTCAAATCTATACAAGAAATTCCTGCCCCTCGCACTAAGAAGGAGGTCAGAGGTTTCTTGGGACGCCTAAACTACATTGCAAGGTTCATCTCTCACCTAACATCTACCTGTGAACCAATCTTCAAGCTGTTGAAGAAAGATCAGGTGGTTAAATGGAATGATGACTGTCAAGTTGCTTTCGATAAGATCAAGGAGTATTTGCTGGAACCTCCTATCTTGATGCCACCCGTCGAAGGAAGGCCTTTAATCATGTATCTGATTGTCTTAGATAATTAAATGGGGTGCATATTGGGACAACATGACGAGTCTGGCCGAAAAGAGCATGCCATTTATTACCTTAGCAAAAAGTTTACCGACTGTGAGACTCGTTACTCACTGCTCGATAAAAATTGTTGCGCTTTGGAATGGGCTGCTCGCCGGCTAAGGCAGTATATTTTGACACATACCACTTTGCTGATTTCTGTAAGTGTTTAGTTATTGGCATGTATTTTTGGTAAAACCAGGTGTGTAAATGTCATGACTGATGTCATAACATTCTGGATTATTAAGTTCTTTATGCAGAAAAAGTGTGGCACACAGTAGCTACTGTGTATGAGTGTGTATCTGAGCATTTAGCAAAAGATCACATTTATTGCCTTCTACCAAAATCAGTAAACAGGAATTCTGATGTCATAACAAATGTTAAGACATCCTGTACTGATCTAACAGTAGTGCAGTTTGGTTAATTCTGAGTTTTTTCAGGAAATTGGCTCATTCCTTCCAGAACAGAATCTCCCGTGGTCTTTGGGTTAACCTAGCTCAACCCTAAACTGGTTGATAAAGTCTTGTGACCAAGTCTTAAGGTTAAACCTAATTAACCCTAGCTTTTTGTGGAAACCCTAACTGAAGAAACAGCTGCTATATATTCAACAGGATTGTTGTTTGGAAAGTATCTCTTTGGACTGAAGATCAATTAGGAGCTGTATAGTTTTAACTGCTGTAATCCAAGCAAGTATCATTGTGATAAGTTACTTGGAATAGGTTTTGATTGTAAGGATTTTTGTATCACTCAAAGCTTTGAAGCAAGAGTGTTTTGTGTCTCTTGACTAAAGCTTTGAAGCAAAGTCAAGTTAGGTTTATGTATCACTCAAAGCTGTGAAGCAAGAGTGTTTGTGTTACTTGATTAAAAAGCTGTGAAGCATAATCAAGTGTATGTTCTGAAGAGTATCTTCATTAATTCATTAGTCAATTGTTTTAAGTATCACTGTTGTGATTGAGGGGGAGTGAGTAGGAACTCAGGTTTAAGTTGAACTTAGATTGAATTTGCATTGGGTAGGTCTTAAGTGAAGGAGATAAACTGGTTGGTTTATTCCTGAATTAATATCTCTTATAGTGGATTTCCTCCCTGGCTTGGTATCCCCCAGAGTAGGTGTTGTTTCACACTGAACTAGGTAAACAATTGACTGTGTTCTTTACTGTTTTTATTTACTGTCTTATAGAAAGTCAGATACCGTGTCATAACATTCACTGTGACATTGAGTATCTGCTGCCAGAATTTCAATTGGCATCAGAGCAGGCACCCTGCCTGTATTACTGGGTGAGATCTAGGGATATCACTTTCTGGCACTATGGACAAAGAAGGAGTTTTTGGAAATAGACCACCCATTCTGGATGGAACAAATTATGACTACTGGAAACCTCGTATGATTGCCTTCTTAAAATATCTGGACAAAAAGGCTTGGAGAGCTGCTGACAAAGGATGGAACCATCCCACCATAACTGAGAAAGATGGGACAATCAGTCTGAAGCCTGAGGAAGAATGGAGCAAAGAAGAAGATGAGTTAGCCCTGGGAAATTCCAAAGCTTTAAATGCCTTGTTCAATGGAATTGATAGAAACATTTCCAGACTAGTACATCAATGTGAACTGGCCAAGGAAGTGTGGGACACTCTCAAAACTACCCATGAAGGCACATCCAAAGTAAAAATGTCAAGGCTTCAGATGCTGACTACAAAGTTTGAGAACCTAAGGATGAAGGAAGATGAAACCATTCATGAGTTTCACATGAACATCTTGGATATTTCCAACATCTCAGGAGCATTGGGTGAAAAGATGTCTGAAGAAAAACTGGTGAGAAAGATTCTCAGATCTCTGCCTAAAAGATTTGCAATGAAGGTAACTGCTATAGAGGAAGCCCAGGACATCAGCAACTTAAAGGTGGATGAACTCATTGGGTCTCTTCAGACTTTTGAGATGGGGATCAGTGACAATGTTAACAAGAAAAACAAGAGCATAGCACTTGTATCCAACACTGAAGATGAAAACAAGGAGGATGAAGAAGAAAATATTTCAGAAGCTATAGCCATGCTTGGAAGACAATTCAACAAACTCATCAAGAGAATGGATCCAAAGTCAAGGTCAAATGTTGAGAACATCCCCTCTGACATTAACAGATCTTATGACTCTAGCAGAAGACCAAGGTCTGAAGAGAAGGGAAATCAAGGCAGAGGAATTCAATGCCATGGTTGTGAAGGATATGGGCATATTCGAGCTGAATGTCCTACCTTTCTTAAGAAACAAAAGAAAGGTATGACTGTTACCTGGTCTGACTGTGATTCAGAAAGTAATTCTGAAGAAGAATCTGCCAAACTAGTTACTGCACTAACTGGTGTTTGTACCTCTAAAAGTGACACTAGTGATGAGGAAGTGACATTTGAAGAACTGGCTGATACTTACAAGAAATTATGTATCAGAAGTGCTGAAGTCTGTGTGCAAAATGAGAGACAAACAAAACTCATCATAAAGTTGGAGGCTGAAAAAAGGGCAGACCTGGAAACTATAAGTCATCTAGAAGGGGAAGTTCAAATGCTGAACTCAAAATTGAACCAGATGACCAAATCTGTCAAGATGCTGACAAATGGAACTGACAAATTGGAGGAAATCCTTCAGGTTGGACAAAATGTGGGAAACAAGTCTGGACTAGGATTTGTGGAAGCAAAGAAATCTGGTGCAGACAAGAAGATCAGGTCTGATAAACCAATGTCAAAGCAGATGTCACAACATAACACTCAACATCGGGAACAGAGAAATATGAAGAAAAAGTACCAAAGATGGAGATGTCATCATTGTGGGAGGTTTGGTCACATAAATCCTTTCTGCTTCAGATTGTATGGATACCCTAATCAGAACCCAGGTGTCAAACCTAAGTCTAACAGGGTTCAACATACTCCTCAATGGAAGAAAAAGGCTACTGCCCTGATAGCCCACACTTCCCTGAGAGTCTCTGCAAAGGAAGACTGGTACTTTGAAAGTGGGTGTTCTAAGCACATGACTGGAATCAAGAACCTTCTAAATAATGTTAAACCTCACACCACTAGTTATGTGACCTTTGGAGATGGTGCTAGAGGTTAAATCAAAGGAGTTGGTAATTAGGACTGCCCTGGAGTTCCAAATCTGAATGAAGTACTATTGGTAAAAGGCTTGACTGCTAATCTCATTAGTATCAGTCAATTATGTGATCTAGGATTCAAGGTCAACTTCTCAAAATCTGAATGTCTTGTAATTAATGAAAAACAAGAAGTTGTAATGAAAGGAGTCAGATCTAAAGATAACTGTTACTTGTGGGAGCCTGAGAACACTAATAACTCCACTGTGTGTTCTATTGCCAAAGAAGAAAAAGAGGTGAAACTGTGGCACCAAAAACTTGGCCATCTTCATCTAAGAGGAATGAAAAGGATTATCTCCATGGAGGCAGTCAGAGGGATTCCAAGACTGCAAATTGATGAAGGGAGAGTTTGTGGTGAATGTCAGGTTGGTAAGCAGACTGGGATGTCACATCCAAAGTCAAGACATCTGACCACCTCTAAGGTTCTAGATCTTCTTCATATGGGACCAATGCAGGTGAAAAGTCTTGGTGGTAAGAGATATTCCTATGTTGTGGTGGATGACTTTGAAGTTTTTAAAGAACTGTGCAAAAGAATCAGAAGTGATCATGACAAGGAATTTGAAAACAGCAAGTTTAATAAGTTCTGTTCCTTAGAAGAAATTAGTCATGAATTCTCTTCTCCTATAACTCCTCAACAAAATGGAGTTGAAGAGAGGAAAAATAGGATCATACAGGAATTTGCCAGAGCTATGATACATGCCAAAAGACTCCCCTTTCATTTTTGTGCTGAGGCTGAATACATTGCATCTGGTAGTAGCTGTTCTCAAATTATCTGGATAAAACAGATGCTCACTGAGTATAATGTCTCACAAGATGTTGTGACATTGTACTGTGACAATCTGAGTACAATCAATATTTCCAAGAACCCTATTCAGCATAGCAGGACCAAGCACATTGACCTTAAACATTACTTTATCAGAGACCTTGTAGAGGAGAAGACAATTAAACTGGAACATGTTGCCATTAAGCTACAGCTGGCTGACATTTTTGCCAAGGCTCTTGATGCAAATCAACTTGAAAACTTGAGGGGCAAGTTGGGTATTTGCCAACATGAGAAATTGTAGCAATTAATTTTGCTCAAAACAAGGGTTGAAGGAGTTATTTTTGTTAAGTCTATTTTAAGTGGGTTAATCATATATTTCCCCAATTCTTTCAAAATTATTAAGAAGTTGAATAGACACACATTTGCCTCCTTCCTCTCTCGTCTTTGTAACAACTCCCAATCTCTCAATCAAAGTTTTCTCTCTAGTTGGTACTGGTTTTCTAAGACTATCAAAATGTCTCAGACATCATCCTCATCAAAGACGACTGTTTCATCTTCATCATCTGATCAAGATTCTCGGGCAATCACCTCATGCATGGATACTTAAGTCCTGGAGATTACTCCTCTTAGAGAAATGGAAACTAACCCTTCCAAGGTCAAAAAGCTGAGAACAAGGCATGCAGGAAGGTCTCAGGCTACTTCATCCGGTAATCCCTCTCAACCTTCATCTTCTGTACCAAATAGGGAAGGATCAGCTTATGTACATCAAGCAATAGCTAGGCTTGTTACAAGAATCCTGAGTGAGAACCACTCTGTACCGGGGATTTCTGTTCCATTAAATCAAGAATCAGCAAGCCCAAATGTTGAAGCAAATCCAGATGTCTCTGAGAATGTTGAGACACCAAATGACAACATTCAAAAATCATCTGAAAACCTTGATGATATTCAGAACCCCTCAGAAAAGAATGTTGAACCACCTGTTATTGATGTGGATGAGGAATATTCAGATAATGACCTGATTGCAAATATCAACCCTAGCATAGCTAGGAGAATGATGAACAGGAAGGGTAATCAAGATGCTGCAAAATGTCTGAACAAAGAGAAACCTGCTGATAAGAAAACCAGGTCTGAAGGGAAGACTGGTACTGTGAAGACTGGACTGTCCAAAGGGAAGGTGAAAGCCCAAGTGCATACTGGGAGTCTCTCAAAACCTGCAAGACAACCAATAACAAAGAAGAGAAAAGAACCTGAGCCTACTGATTCTGATGAGGAATCAGAATTTGAAATTGATGCTGAAGACATTCCTCTCAGAAGGAAACTCCCTTCCAGCAAAATGGCTAGAGTTCCTTAAGTCCCCACTGACAACATTTCATTTCACCACCCTGAAAATGCCAACAGATGGAAGTATGTTTGCTTGAAGAGAATAGCCTTGGAAAGAGAACTAAACAATGGTGCCATGGATTGCAAGGAAATCATGGACCTGATCAAAGCTGCTTGACTAATGAAGACTGTGGTAAAATTTACCAAATGCTATGAAAATCTGGTCAAGGAATTCATAGTGAATTTGTCTGATGAATGTGCTGATGGAAGGTCAGCTGACTTTGAATGTGTATATGTAAGAGGAAGAAGGGTTAATTTCTCTCCATCTGAAATTAACAAATTTCTTGGAAGATCAAATGAGGCTTGCCCTGAACTGGAAGTTACTGACAATGAAGTTTGCCAAACCATCACAACAAGACAAGTCAAGTGCTGGCCCTCAAAAGGCAAGCTAAATGCTAGCAAGCTAAGCATAAAATTTGCCATCCTGCACAAGATTGGTGCAGCCAACTGGGTTCCTACAAACCATAAATCAACCATCTCTACAGGATTGGGGAGATTCATTTATGCTGTTGGTACCAGGACTGAATTTGACTATGGCAGGTACGTTTTTGATCAAACTTTAAAACATGCTGGTAGCTATGTTGTTAAAGGTCCAATTGCCTTTCCCTCCCTCCTATGTGGAATCATCCTTGCTCAGTACCCTGATATCCTGGTGGAAAGAGACACTGCCTGCAAAAGAGCTCCTGCTCTTGGGTTACACTACAAGCTGTTTCAGGGATCTCATGTTCCTGACATTTTCATAACATCAGCTGAGACATCATCTGCAAAAACTCAGTCCAAGACTTCTAATGTTATAGCTGTATTGAAAGAGACCTGCAAAGAGCTGGAGACAAGGAAAAAGACTCTAGAAAACCTAATTACCAAATTAGAACAGGAGGAGACTGAAGGAAACATAAGGGAAGAGGGTGATGCTGAAGAAGAAAGTAGCTCCTCTGAAGGTGACAGTGCTTAAAGTTTGGTGGAATTGACAAGCCTGATGTTGATGTTGTTGATGCAAGTGTCTACAGATTTTATTTGTTGTTTTTATTACCTATTTTGGATGACTGTATAACATTTAAGTACATGTATCTTTGGCCCATTTGTGGCTAAAGAGGGGGAGATATTTTGTGTTAATTACTTGGTAGACCTCAAATTTTTTTCTGCAGTCATATTCATTCTGCTGCTCTATATTCTCTGATTGCTTAGGGGTTTTAGCCAAAAATCTGCCAAAGGGGGAGTTTGTAAGTGTTTAGTTATTGGCATGTATTTTTGGTAAAACCAGGTGTGTAAATGTCATGACTGATGTCATAACATTCTGGATTATTAAGTTCTTTATGCAGAAAAAGTGTGGCACACAGTAGCTACTGTGTATGAGTGTGTATCTGAGCATTTAGCAAAAGATCACATTTATTGCCTTCTACCAAAATCAGTAAACAGGAATTCTGATGTCATAACAAATGTTAAGACATCCTGTACTGATCTAACAGTAGTGCAGTTTGGTTAATTCTGAGTTTTTTCAGGAAGTTGGCTCATTCCTTCCAGAACAGAATCTCCCGTGGTCTTTGGGTTAACCTAGCTCAACCCTAAACTGGTTGATAAAGTCTTGTGACCAAGTCTTAAGGTTAAACCTAATTAACCCTAGCTTTTTGTGGAAACCCTAACTGAAGAAACAGCTGCTATATATTCAACAGGATTGTTGTTTGGAAATTATCTCTTTGGAATGAAGATCAATTAGGAGCTGTATAGTTTTAACTGCTGTAATCCAAGCAAGTATCATTGTGATAAGTGACTTGGAATAGGTTTTGATTGTAAGGGTTTTTGTATCACTCAAAGCTTTGAAGCAAGAGTGTTTTGTGTCTCTTGACTAAAGCTTTGAAGCAAAGTCAAGTTAGGTTTATGTATCACTCAAAGCTGTGAAGCAAGAGTGTTTGTGTTACTTGATTAAAAAGCTGTGAAGCATAATCAAGTGTATGTTCTGAAGAGTATCTTCATTAATTCATTAGTCAATTGTTTTAAGTATCACTGTTGTGATTGAGGGGGAGTGAGTAGGAACTCAGGTTTAAGTTGAACTTAGATTGAAGTTGCATTGGGTAGGTCTTAAGTGAAGGAGATAAACTGGTTGGTTTATTCCTGAATTAATATCTCTTATAGTGGATTTCCTCCCTGGCTTGGTAGCCCCCAGAGTAGGTGTTGTTTCACACTGAACTGGGTAAACAATTGACTGTGTTCTTTACTGTTTTTATTTACTGTCTTATAGAAAGTCAGATACGGTGTCATAACATTCACTGTGACATTGAGTATCTGCTGCCAAAATTTCAATTTCTAAAATGGATCCGATCAAGTACATCTTCGAAAAGCATGCTTTATCCGGAAGAATCGCTAGATGGAAGATGATCCTCACCGAATATGATATACAATACACAACCCAAAAAGCCATAAAGGGGAGTGTGCTAGCCGATCATCAGGCCCATCAAGCTCTCAAAGATTACCAATCCATGAGGTTCGACTTTTCCGACGAGGGTATCATGACTTTGAGCAACATTGAAGAAAACAGACCGTATGACGGACCTGAACAAGGATCCCGATGGACTCTGTACTTTGATGGTGCCTCCAACGCACTTGGAAACAGTATCGGCGTGGTGCTTATCTCTCCAGAAGGTTGCCATACACCTTTCACTGCTAGACTCTGCTTTAGCTGCACCAACAACATGGCCGAGTATGAAGCTTGTATCTTTGGTCTCAAGGCTACTATTGACTTGGGAATTAAATCTTTGGTTGTATTTGGGGACTCAGCTTTGGTTATCAGTCAAATCAAAGGAGAGTGGGATACTAAGCATCCTAACCTCATCCCTTACAAAGAACATGTCCTGGCATTGTTACCATATTTCGAGAAGATTATCTTTGAGCACTTCCCGCGAGAAGAGAATCAGCTAGCAGATGCGCTAGCTACAATGTCATCCATGTTTAAACTTAACTAGGATAATGAGGCACCCCAAATCACCATTGAACGAATGGACGAACCTGCACATTGTCACGAGATTAATACCGAAGAAGTGGTGGACCGACCCTGGTTTCACGATGTCAAAAGGTATCTCGAAGTGCAAGAGTACCCTGAAGGAGTTTCAGTCAATGATAAGAAGTTCTTAAGAAGGTTCACTGCCAAGTTCTTTCTGAGCAATGGTATCCTATACAAGCGCAATCTTGATTGTGTCCTACTCCGTTGTGTGGACAAGGTTGAAGCTGAGCAGATCATGGCTGAACTACATAATGGCACCTTTGGCACCCACTCAAGTGGTTATACGATGGCTAAGAAGATTCTACGGGCGGGCTACTACTGGTCTACCATGGAAGCTGATTGTCATCAACATTCTCGTACTTGTCACAAATGCCAAATCTATGTTGACAAGGTACATATTCCCCCAGTTCCTCTCAATGTCTTAACAGCTCCTTGGCCATTCACGATGTGGGGAATCAACATGATTGGAGAGATCAAGCCTACAACATCCAATGGACACCGTTTCATCCTGGTGGCCATTGATTACTTTACCAAGTGGGTCGAAGCAGCTTCCTTCGCTTCCGTTACAAATAATGTGGTTTCCCGTTTTATCAAGCAGAACCTCATATGCCGGTATGGTATCCCTGACAGGATTATCACTGACAACGGTACAAATTTGAACAATACTATGATCACCGCTCTGTGCGAGTAGTTCAAGATTCAACATCACAATTCATCTCCCTATCGGCCTAAGATGAACGGTGTTGTCGAAGCTGCGAACAAAAATATCAAAAAGATCATTCAAAAGATGACAGTCACCTACAAGGACTGGCATGAGATATTACCGTTTTCTCTGCACGGGTACCGTACCACGGCACACACTTCAACTGGGGCAACACCCTTTTCTTTGGTATATGGCATGGAAGTTGTTTTACCTATGGAAGTTCAGATTCCTTCCTTGAGAATCATGAAAGATGCTGGTTTGAGTGAAGATGATTGGATTCAGACCCGACTTGATCAACTTAACTTGATTGACAAAAAGCGACTTACTGTTGTTTTCCATGGTCAGGCGTATCAAAAACGTATAATCAAGGCCTTCAACAAGAAAGTCAAGAGACAAGTATATCAAGTCGGGGACCTTGTAATCAAGCGAATCATCTTGCCGCAAAGTGATCCCAAGGGCAAATGGACTCCTACTTACGAAGGACCATTTGTGATAAAAAAACATCTTTTCTGGTGGGGCAATGATTCTGACCACCATGGACGGCGATGACCTGCCGCACCCTGCGAACACAGACATAGTCAAAAGATACTACGCATAAACGACTCGACAAGTTGAAAACCCGAAAGGGCGAGTTGGGAAAAAATGGGCATCCCGGTGAATCGAAAAACCGAAAGGGCGGTCCAGGCAAAAATTAGGGATAAATAAAAATTTTGTACACCCGGCAAGTTGAAAACCCGAAAGGGCGACTTGGGCAAAAAAGGGTTTCCCGGTGGATTGAAAACCCGAAAGGGCGGTCCAGGCAAAAGTTAGGGATTTAAAGCGTATAACTATGTCTCGTCGGATCAATTTAAGGACAATCTCTTCACAAACAAGCCCCAAGCTTCTAATCAATCCAGTCATCTGCGGACGAAGCAACGAATGGACAAGATACTCAGAGTTGCGAAGGCTATAGCAGAATGGGAACCCCATGGAATTGTTACACATAGCCATCTTTCTTTGTATAAATTTTTTATCAATTTTATGACAACATTCTCTTACTAGGATGTATGTCTCCTTTGTACAAAATACTTACACAAAGTTAATACAAAGATACTTCAAAGTGCAGAAATTTGTTTGCCTTTTCTTTCTTTTTACACTTGTGTTTTATTTGAAAACGTCCAATGATTTTTTAAATGAGCATATGAAATCGCTGCTTACAAATAAAACGAAATGAGAAAGGATAATTACTGATAGGGCGAAAGTATAGAAAAATGTCTTTAGGCTACTCTAGAAGAAATCCCCTGCAGTACATCATCTAGATCCTAAACAAAGTTGAAGCTTTGAAATACATATCCCCAGCGGAGCCAGAAAACTTTGAACTGCAAACCCTCAGTGAAGATAAAGCTTCCTTCCCCAACGGAGTCCAAAACTTTAACCCTTAAACCCCGGTGGAAGACCATCCAGTTCCCTCCAATTCCCCAGAGATTTATCCTAAAATCAGAAGATTCCCCTACAAGTTATCTTAGAAAACAGACAACAGCTTCGGATAATTCCTCAGACTGTTGGCATGCAACTCCAGATTTTGAAAACTCTTTCAACAGAATAAGCATTCTCCCCACATAGTTATTTCCCAGCAGATCGAAGATTCTCAATCTCATTTCTCCAGTTGAAGTCTCCCAGGTTTTGATTCCCCAGTAGAGATCGTCAGGGTTTTCCTTATTCCCCAGAAAGTCGTGAAGGATTCTCACATCCCCATAGAAGTTGTCAAAGTTAATCCCCACGAATTGCCCAGGATTTTCTATCTTTAACAGTGGTCCAAGGAATTCTCATTCTCAGCAATCAAAGATCTTGAATCTCCAACAGCGGTCAGGGATTTATTTTCCCCGGCAGCAGTCAAAGATTTCATTATCTCCAGCTATCAAGGATATATTTTTCCTCAGCAAGACAGCTAATCAGCTTACATACACATACATTACATTCATATATCATAAACATTGATAGAACACATTTTATTGCATCATACATGTCATGCAACATAACCTTATGTTTTAGCTAACATTTTACCCTTTTCAGGATAAGATTAAAAGCTACCTTTAACAAATGTTCAAAGATTTCAGATACAGTACGGATACACTCCAAGACATGGAAGTCATTCTGCTACTCATTCAGATACAATATGGATACACTCCAGACACGGAAGTCATTCAACTACTCATTCATACTTCAGCAATCGGATGCAGACTAGATACACTCCAGACACGGAAGCCATTCTATTTCTCATTCAGATTCAACTATCAACTTCAAGTTCAGATACACTCCAGATACGGAAGTCATTCTGTCACTTGTCTAGATCCCAATTACAGTACGGATACACTCCAGACACGGAAGTCATTCTGTCACTTGTCTAGATCCCAGTTATAATACAGATACACTCCAGACACGGAAGTCATTTTTCTACTCATACAGATCTCAACTTCAGATGTAGTCCATATACGCTCCAGACACGGTAGCAATTATGTCACTCATTCAAACCTATTCCCCAGCCCAGAGATACTCCAGACACGGATGTCTTTCTGTCACTTATTCAGATTTCGGATGCAATACAAATACACTCCAGACATGGCAGTCATTCTGATATTCATTCAAAAATCAAATACAGTTACAGCTCGGATACGCTCCAGACACGCACGCCATTCCTTTTCTCATACGAATCCAATCTCCAGATACAACTCAAATACGTTCCAAATACGGATACCATTCTGATATTCATTCTCCTGATTTTCAACAAATAAGTCTTGGATGGCATCTTTAAGCCCATCTCCATCAAGATTCTACCATCTCCAAATGGCATCTTTAAGCCCATTCCCTCAGCTACATTTTGACGAGTGCAAATTTACGGGCACTCTAGTGTCCAATCATCTTTAACCTTCGAGTCACGAAAGGAAAAATCGTAAATCTAACTCTTCAGGTTCAAGAAGATTGAACAGGGGCAGCTGTTGTACCCCAAAATTTTCCCTCTCATTTTATCAATATTTCCCCTCACAAGACTCTTTGAACTCTAGACAGGATTAGGGTTTTGCTCTGCTTAAGACATCTCCTTGCACTGATGACCTGAAATTAGGGTTTGAGTTTGCATAGGGATTTTTTAACTTCCAATGCTCAAAGTGACTTTCATACTTCATGTTGGACCTATAAGATTTCCCCTACCAAGTTTCAAGCTTTGAATCAAATTTTTGCCCAGTCAATTGGACAGTTGACCTAGAAATCAGCTATATTGGAGAAAAAGTCAATTGTGGCCAATTTACAGTCAAACCTCACAATTTTTGATCCACATCAACATTATAGATTCATATGTACCATTTGATCAAGTTTGGACCATAACTCCTCAAGAAATTTGATCAGATCATTAAAAGGGCAAAATGGTCATTTTTAGGATTTTGACTGTATAAGGGCAAATTTCTGATTTTTCACCTAGCCAATGGAAAATTGGGTTCAAGCATGGACTCAAGGACTCAATGGCATCATCTTGACCTATTCACAAGGTTCAAAATATCTCAAATGCATTGGATTGATAGATGAATTTTCCAGTCAACTGATTAAAATTTGACTGTACACTGAAAAGTCAAACTTTGACTTTTTGGTCAAAATCAAGTGCCAAGGGTCATTTTTCATCAAGATGTGTCAAAACATGAAACTTATTCATCAAGAAACCAAATTTTACAAATTAGGGTTTAAGATTGAAAAATTTCATAACTTAGAATTTTTCTAAGTTATGAAATTTTCTTAATTTTTCCCAACTTTGCCCAATATTTTCACCATGATGAAATTGGATTCAAACAAAACTTCCAACATTAAAGTTGTAGTCCTCCACAAATTATAAAACTTTGATTCACAAAGTTTTCCCAAACGAAGCTTGGATCTCAAGTTATGATTTTTGGAACAAGGGTCCATGAAACTTTTAACTTAGTGAAATTTTGCCCTAGTTTAGGCAGGATTTTGACCCATCTTCATGACCATTTTTCACATAGTTCCACTTGGAATCTCAAAATGCATTTCAAAGATGGATTGTAGATCATGTTACAAGATTTCTAAAATGTCCAAGAACTCTCAAAAATCATTTGTGGTTATGGAGAATCAAAGGCTTGAAGTTGGCAAAAACTCACTTTTGATCCATGGCATTTTCATATTGATACAAGTTGCAAACTCTAATCAGCCTTGTTTGTACTTGATTACAAGTCCCAAAACCCTTCCATACTCAATAATTAAATGCAAATCCATTGGTTTGAAGCTTTGTTCTGGTCATTAGAGGATTATACAATAGATTAATCCAAAAATAGAAAAAGGCAACATTGCCATTTTTGTCAAAATCTTGCTTTATGTCAAATTGCATCCTTGAGCCTTGAACCAGATCTTATACAGAAAATCAAATCCACAAACTTAGGGCCAAGCTTGCACAATGTATGAAGGGTTAGAGCTAGCCTGTACAGGCCTGCTCTTGGTCACTTCTCATTTTTGCTTCATAACCAAGAAACTTGCCAAAATCACACAACTTGAATTCCCTTGAGCCAAAAACACGAGCCATTGAGCCCTCAAACCTTCCATAGCACAAAATCACCTTCCATTTTCAAAACAGGGCACTCCCTACAGTTTGACTTCCATAGCAAAAAACCCTCGTGTATTTTGCCTCAAACTTGTTCAAACACATTCCACATAACCTATCCTAGCTATCCCAACCATTGAAGAGTGACTGTAACTCCCTTTACAAGGTTTACCATTTCTGTTTTCAGCTTGTGAAGGTTGAGTTCTATAAGCTTGTTCAAGCACATTCAAGGAAAACTAGGCATTGGGAAAGGTCATAGGAAGTTCAAGCAAGCTCCCAAACACCTCAGGCCTCACTAAAAAGCTACACATTGTCATACACTATTTCAACTGAAACAGGTTTTTATCAACTTCCTATCTCTCTATTTAGGAATCATTAGGCTTAGGTTTGTGAATAAAAAATGTAGTACTCATAGCCATGAAGTTGTACATATGCTCAGTTTTCATTTAAGTTAAACGTGTTAAGAGAATTTGATTCATGAACTTTCTGAAAAAATTAGGTTAGAATTTAGGGCCAGAGAAATTCTCTCTGGTCTTTGAGAGTTAGAATGAGTTCTTTACATGGTTGGATTCGTCTTGAAAAATGCTACAACTTTGATGTTATGAGTTTTTGCATTAGGGCACGTATACAGGTTATCCATGTTTGAATCAGGCACGCGCGTTCTTTGACAAAGGTTGAAGATAAAGTCAATGGGCTGGGCTAGTTTCTGGCCTTGTTTTTGACACCCCCCTCATTGCTGACTGCACCCCCTTGGCCCATTTCTTCATATTTTTATACTTTTTTCATTTATTTTTCATTCCTGATTTTATTTTATATTTTCTAAACATAAAAATACCTAAAAATATTCTCATAAATTTTCAAATTTATTTTTATTATTTTATTATTTTTTTAGACATAAAAATAATTATTATTTGGCATATACCTTTATTTTCTTTAATAAAAAAAAACTTATAAACATTATAGAAATATTATATATTTTATTTCTTTTATCCATGTATATAAAATAATATTTTTTTTCATATGATTTATTTTCTTTTATATATATATATATATATATATATATATATATATATATATATATATATATATATATATATATATATATATATATATATATATATATATATATATATATATATATATATATATATATATATATATATATATATATATATATATATATATATATATATATATATATATATATATATATATATATATTTATTTTCTTGTACATAAAAATAAATAATATAGTATATATTATCTTAAAAACAAAAACTAGGGTTTCCACCCTTATTAAAAATAATATTTTTTAATATATTTTCATTTTGTGACATTTGTATATATTTCATTCATTTTTATTTTTTATAATTAATATATATATATACATACTTTCTTAAAAGAAAATTAGGGTTTTACCCTTAATAAATAAAATATAATAATCTTTTATTTCTTTTTTATATATACATATTAAATATTTTTTACATACATAAAAAATAAACAAAAAAACATCTTTTTGCATATTCATAATATTTTTTATATTTATTTAATTGATCATTTAAATACCTGTCCATTTATTTATTTGTACCATTTATTCAATTTGGATGTAATAGTAAATATAAGGGTTTTAATTTCGTGCAAAATAATCCCCTATTCAAAGATTGTACCCCCCCCCCCCCCCTTCCCATATCAAATGTTGTAATAGTGTAGATTTATTTTACGCATTTATGCTTTCAAATATGCCATGTTAGAGATTAGGGTTTGTATGCAAAAATCCAAAAATCAAACAAATAGCTTGACTAATACAAAGACATAAATGCATATAAATTGACAACACAATACCCACTTGCACCCCTAGGGTTTCATCCACTTGTTGCCTTTAAAATGACCATGTTATGCATGTTGAGTACTTTGGAAAAACAAAAATAAAACAAAAGATCATAGTCCCTCGATGACGCTATCTTGGTTGCCTACACAAAAATGATCTAGTCCCTCAAAAATTTGCTAAAGATACTTGGCAATATTGTTATCATGGTCAATACGATGACCCGCGCCTGTCCCGTTTAACATCCTAATACAAGTTTGTTTACCAAATGCAATGGTAAAACAACACTGTCAAAGGGTTAAAAATGTGTAGGAAAGATCTTTGAGTAAAATAGGGTAGACAACTCTTAGTTACTTGATCAAAACTTGCAAAACATCCTTGCTATTTTTCAAACACACTCCACAACACAATTTCAAAACATTTCCCAAAAACAAACTTTTAAACATTGAAATCTTTTCAAAAGACAATACACCTTTGTATACATTCAAACAAGAATCGTTACAAAGGTTGCCACAATGATGGCCTCTTTTCAAAACATTTTCAAAACCACACACAAAGCATCATTTCAAACAATTGAAAAGCAAAAGCAAGTGATCTAAACAAGTAACTAAGAATCCATAGATAACCATGGATGAAAAGGGTGCTTGCACCTTCCCTTTTCATAATCTAACCCCCGAACCCAAGAAAACATCTCAAAGGTCTTTCCTGTGCTTTTTGACCTTTCCTTTGGATAAAATAAAAATTCGGTGGCGACTCTTGCTAAACCGAAACATTTGCAAACACAAACGCAAAACCTCAAGTCAGTTTACCCACTGTATCACACCCTCTCATGTTGGTGTCTTCACTGTATTTCTGGGACAATACACATTTTACCTTCCATTTGCCTTGTGGAATGGTAACCCCAACTCTCTTTGATATAGCCGCCATTACTGGTCTTCGACCAACGGGTGACTACTTTGACCCTAAGGATCTGTCTAAAGATTCTATCGGGTTTTTGGCCATGAAGCCCACGTATACTATATTCATCAATTATTTCCATGAAAAATCGAGTACCACTGTCTCTGAAGTGGAACACATAGCTTTTCTAGCTTTGTGGTTATCTCGTTTTGTTTTTTGCACTAAGTCACTTCAAGTGACTAAGAAGATGCTTACTCTTGCAACACAGCTTCACCATGGCTATTCTCTTTGTCTGGCTGAGTTTATTCTAGCCAACCTGTATGAGTCAATCAGCAATGGTGTGACTCAACTTAAGGTTATTGGAGACAAGGCGAGTTTACTCCTTTCTGTCCCCTTTTGACTTCTGCAACTTTGGCTCAATTTCACTTTTGAATCTTTTCTTCCGCAGAAGAATAAGATTAATGAGAGGGCCCCAGAGGTCCTGAACAGAAGGGTCGAAGGAACTAGATTAGTCCTGTTGACTCCAACTGACAAAGGTCAACAATTCCAAAAAGCGTTTACCAGCTTTGTAATGATGTTTTCAAAGCGGAAGGAATTTGTTTCGACCATGGCTCCCTTTGCTAGTAGAAAGGTTGGCCCAGAATGGTTCATTCGACCATATCCTTCGTATGACGAAGATGACCATGTGGATGAATATGTGGCTATCTGGGAGTCGTTTCTTAGACCAAGAATCATGCCTCTGAGATTCAAGAGTTCGAAGAATCAACTTAGCTTAATTTCTTATAAACCGAATCTTGTCTCTTGACAATTTGGTATTATCCAGACGCTCCCTTCACCAATCTACTCCCGAGAAAAGCTTCTGCTGTTTTATAATGCAGACTATTCAGAGGATGCTACTACCAAGCATATTGGTAGGTACGTTGTTTGAACCGTACTAACTCTGTTCGACTTCAATCTCAATTTCCTGTGTTTGCCTATTTTTGAAGACTAGTGGAAGCAGTATTATAACGAAGAATTTTTCGACGAAAAAGACTTTGCTGCTCACCTTTAAGAGGCGTTTATGCTGGTCTCTGACAGGATAAAAAGGGTAATATTTCTTCTCAAACCAAATGTATTTATCGTCTTCAATTTAATCACTCAACATTTAATTTATGCTTGTTCATTTTCTAGTGGTCAAGAGGACCGTCACCAAGAAAGTCGTTGTAAGCGCAAAGGGAAGAGACCCTTCTGTGAAACCTTCACCAAAGGTAAACACTTTCTGCTATATCTTTCTTCTAGGAATATTATTGTTTATGCTAATGCCTTTGACTCCTTTCTTTATGGGTATTTGAAGTCAATCCACAGAAAAGGAAAGTTCAAGAAATTGAAATTTCCAGTGATGAAGAAGAAGAATCTCCTCCTGCCCCCCTAAAGAGGCACAAGTTAAAGAAACCAGCCCCTATTTCTGAGCGTTGTCCAAAAACCAAGGTCAAGGTTAAAGTTATTGGGTCGAGACCTCCTTTTGTCATCATCAGAGAGCCAATGGAGCAAGAGATAGCTGCTAGGCTAAATAATCCTAGTGAGAGCGATAACTCAAGTCCTGACGCTGAAGTTCCGCCTAAGGTAATTACTTCGACCCTTCAAGATAGTCTACTGACTTCGACCTCTTTTTTTTTCTTTTTTCAATGATTCTGATAACCATCTTGTAATCTTCAGGACACTGCTGGCACTTCAAAACAGGTCCTTGTAGAAGAATCTGTCACCGTAATAAACAGTGAGGGTGATCCTACTTATAGGCCTTCTTCAGCAAAAGGATCTTTTGTGAGCTCTGCTAGCGAAGTGAACGAAACTTCTGGGCATGAAGCCGTTGGGAAGCCTAATGAAGAAGTTCCTAGTGAAGAACATGTGAATCTTGGGACTCCGCAAGCTAACGATGATGGACAGAAGGATGGAGAAGAAGAGGTTGCTGAAGATGTAATTAAAACGGAGAAGGAAAACACACCAGCGGGAGGGAATCAGACTGAGGATATTTCGGCGACTGATGAAAGAGAAAACTTCACAGGGGAAGCAGAAAACTCTGTGCGTGTTGAAGGTGCCCCTGTACAGATACCTGTCGAAGCCAATGTGGCTCGTGTTTCAAAAGAGAAGGTTACTTCGACTGGGTCTCGTACTAAGGAAGATTTAGAATTGCTGAAACAATAAAATCCTCTTGGATACTTGACTGCCATTCTTGAGGGTAGAGAAAGTTCTTCTGATCAGAGTGCTTCGAATGCGTCTGGAAAATACACTTCAACATCTCCTCTTGAAGAAGCACTTCAAAAGGTTAAGGCGCATCTTTTCAAAAGAGATTTAATGCTGACCTTAGAGGGAGAACCTACAACTCCTTCCTTTTTGAAGACTACTTTAAGAGCTTTCTACCTTCTTGATGCTTCGCCTAACATTGCCAGCGTTATTTTGGATTTGATTTCCATCATCGATTAGGTTTGAGCTGACTACAATTGTCGAAGGACTCTCACTCGCGAAATTGAGGAGGCCAATGGCCATGTAGCTGTTGCCTAGGGTGCTGCTGCTGAATCAGCTTCAAAGCTGAAGGAGCTGTCGAGGGTGCAAGAAGCTAGGCATAAATAAGTAGAAGAACTCGACCAAAATACAGCCAGTATGAAGGCTCATATCAGAGAGTTAGAGTCCAAGATTGCTTCCAATGATATACGAAAGGAAGAACTTCTCGCTGTCAGCACTGCTTCAGAGAGTCAAGAGGAACTCAATGAGGGGTTAGCGTATGCTGAACAAGCCTAAGCATTGGATACCAAAATCGAGACTCTTCATCAGTCAAAGGCTTTGTGCGAAAGACGTCTGGAGCTACAGAAGATAAAATACCTCCAAATCAAGGCCAACCTCCCGTTTTGATTTCGACTTTGCTTTTGTTTGTATAATTATGTACTTTTTGTAATGACTTTTTTAGCCATTTTGGCTTTTGTAATATATTTCCCATCTTAGCTTTTCAACTTGATTGAGATTAAACGTTGGTTATTTTGACCTCTTGAAGTACAGGTCTATACTTTTTCAAGTATTTACCATTTACTCTCAAGAGCCTTCGACCTTCTTTTAATTCTTCAACCTCATATGCGCCACCAGATAACATTTGGATGATCTTAAAAGGCCCTTCCCATTTAGGAGACCATTTCCCCATATTCCTATACTTTCGATCCATTGGGAGGACTACTTTCCATACCAGGTCCTCAGGCAAGAATGTCTTGGGTTTTACACTTTTATCGTAAGACTTTTCCACTCTCCTATTTTGTGACCTTAAGAGATCCAAAGCTCTCAGTATTTCTTCGTCTAAATCAACCAATTCGTCTAACATCATATTCCAATAAACTTCAGAAGGGGTGTATTGATGTTTCTGAATTCTCGTTGGCTGTAGACAAATTTATATTGGCAATACCGCGTCAAGCCGTAAGTTAGTCGAAAAGATATCGTCCCGGTAGCTTCCTTAGGAGAAGTTTGACAAGCCCATAAAATTTGATCTAAAGTCTTGTGCCAATATTTTGGCTTCTTTCCTATGTGCTTCTTTATCAAGCTAATTATTACCTTGTTTTCCGCTTCGACTTGACCATTAGCTTGTGCATAGTAAGGCGTAGATGTTAATAGTTTGAACCCTCTTTCTGTAGCAAACTCTTGCATTTTTCGACCAATAAAGACTGACCCTTGATCAGTTGTTATCGTCTCAGGGATTCCAAACCTATATATAATATGCTTTTGAATGAATTCAATGACATTTTCCTGGTCTACATTGACTAAAGGAATTGCTTCAATCCATTTAGTAAAATAATCAATGCCCACCAGCGAAGTCCAAGGTTCATCACTTCAAACAAATAATATGTATCCATTACTTATCAGATTTTGAATATTACTGACTTATTATTAAAATAAAAACTAAACAAAAAATAATTGAAAACACAGTGGATGGTGCATTCTGGAAGTGTGTTAGGGTTTAGATGTTCGAAGGTTCGCCTCTTTTCAAATGAAATCTCTTTTCCCTTTCTTCATTGCATATGCGCCACAAATACGTTCTTCTCCATCACCGTTCTTCGATCCTCCACTCCACCGTGGCTTCCTTGCTTCCGCCGCACACACGCCTCATCTCGTCTCACTCTCTCTGGTTCAACTCTATTCTCGTTCTATCTCTTTGTTCTGATTCAAGTATAGCAAGATGACCAAGAAAAGGAAAAGTAAATAAAGCTTACCTACCAGAGAAAATGTTCGGTGCTACTTTGATTCAGGTATAGTTGTGTGTCTTTGAAACTCTATTTATGTTTGCAAAATTTTCTTCATCTTCTACACCCTTATGTAGCATAGGCTTAACGATTGTTGCTTGTTGTGTTTATGAATTTGGCTATTATGCTTGAAATATTTATATGTGTGTTTGGGTGAGGTCATGGTTTGTAGTGTTGAATATTGTATGAAGTGAAGTCGAGTGAAGGTTCAAACTGAAATTCAGGGCGCGGTTTGAAGGTTTTACTGGTGAGAAAAGGTTGTGGCTTTACTGGTGGGCATTGAGTACCTCCATTACAAGCTTTCTAAAATGTCTAAGAACTCCTTGAGATCATTCTTGAGCAAGGAGAATCGAAGAAAGGAAGTCAGGGTTTCAAACTAAAATTATAGGTCATTTTGTGATGAACAAAGATTCAACTCTCAAACCTATGCTGCATAATCTTTGCTTTACAGGCCTCAAACTTGTTAGGCACTCCATAATTAAATGCTTGCGCAGCTGTTAGAGGCTTTAACTCAAGCATTCAATGCAATGCCATGCTTTAAATCCATTTTAGGAAGAAAGTGCACAATGCCATTTTGAAAAAGTAACTTTATGCACAAAACTTGTTCTTGAGCCTTGCAATTGTTTTCTTCTGATGATACACGTCCTATAACTTAAGAAAAGTTTATCTCAAGCCTTACAATTACTCAGCCCATGCTTGTACTTCATCTTGGAACCATACTTTCACTTTTCTTCAAAATCAAGCAACATAGCCATAACTCTATAACTCAGAAATCCTTTGTGCAAAAGCTCTCCAACCTTTTTCTTATAGATACACAAGTCATTTGCAAGAAAACACACGCATGCTAAAGCCCTGAAACTCTCTAAAACATAAAATCACCAAAAACACCTCAAAACTTGCCATTTCTGAGTTTTGAATCCAATCTCCAAATTTGCTCGTGCGTTTCTTGGCCTTTTATTTTAAAAAGATTATAAATAACATACACAAACAATTCCAACACCTGCAACATAACTGTAACACCTCCATCATTATCCACCATTTTCAAAAATAGCACCTTGCACCTTGACTTCTCTAGAACTCCTCAGGAACTTTCAGCTCAAGTTAAGCATCACATTAGCTTCCTGGGAACTTGAGGAAGCTAATCCAATCATTGGAACTCATTAAAAGCTGCTTAAACTCAAAACACGATACCCTCTTGCAAGGTGAGTTTTCTGACTTTTGAACTCTTCATACAAGCATCATTAATGGTTTATTTGTGAATGAAAAATGTAGACATCATTGTCCTGAAACTAACCATGTCTTTAGATTTCATTTATATTCCATGAGTAGTTATAATTTTAAATCCGAACATCCTGGAAAAGTTAGGTCAAAATTTGGTACCATTCAAAATTCATGCTTATTTTTTAGAATTAGTTTAAGTTATTAACATTTCTGGAATCGTGTTGAAATTTGCCACAAGTTTCATGTTTACATTTTTGCAAATGGATGAGAAATGAACAAGATGCAGGTGGTCTGGCTAGAGGTTGAAGATGAAGTTGTTTTCAGGAAGCAGTTTCTAATATATATTTATGGTTAGACATAAGTTAACGGATGTATCACCACCCCAGTGGTTAAAGCATACGCCTGTCACCCTTAGGTCCTGGGTTTAAGCCCCAGCGTGACCTTTTGTACTTTTTTCACATTTTTTCTTCATTTTTTTGCTGAAACAGACGCTTGGGCCTTCCTCCATTGGGCTTGGGATTTTTGCTACACTTGCACACTCCTGACTATTTTTTAACCTCCCCTGACTTTCTTTATATTTTATTTTTATTTTATTTTATTTTTATTTTTATTTTCATCTTTTATTATTCTTATTATTATTAGTATTATTATTAATATTATTATTTTTATTACTTAATAAAATTCCAAAAATATTTATATTTTATTATTTATATTTACTTAGTTTATTTTTCTTTACAAAAATAAAAGAACAAAAGCATTTTCTTTGATAATTAAATTTACCTTTTTTTTTACTTAGATAATTTAATTTTAATTATTATTATATTATATTATTTATTTTTCTTGTAAATTAAAATCAATTTAGAATTTAGGATTTTCATTTAATTATTTTTATTTACTAATTTAATTAAATTCACAAAAAACCCTACAAAAACTTTTTCTTTAAATTAATTTAGTTTACTAACTTAATCTTAATTTTCTTATTTTTAGTTAATTATTTTATTTTAATTAATTAGGTTAAAAAACCCCTTTTCATGAAAAAAAACAAACAAAAATCATATCTCTTTTTACATTTACATTCTTGTATTTTATTTGTTCATTTTGTACATTTATTCAAATTCAATATGGTTGTAATAATTATTTAGATTTAATTTCTTGCAATGTTCCCCATTTGTAATGTGTATACCCCCTCCCCTAAATGATGTAATAGCGTAGTAATTTTAATTTCCACAATTTATCGCTTTATATACAAATGCTAGTAATTAGGGTTTTGTATGGAAAGACTAAAACCAACAAATAGCAAACCCTAATCAAGACAAAATAATGCATGTAAGTCAATACACTTGCACACTTACACTCTTAGGGTAAATCCACTTTGTCGCCTTATAAAATGGTCATATTATGCATGTGAGCTATCTTAGCAAAAACAAGCAAAATACAAGATCATAGTCCCTCGACGACGCTATCCATGTTGTCTTTCAAAATGATCTTAGTACCTAAATAAAAATGCTAAGATATCTTGCAACATTGCTAATCATAGTTATACGATGACCCACGCTCGTCCCTTTTACATTCAAAGATAGGGTTACTTACCAAATCAATGGTAAGATGACAATGTCAATGGAAAGAGGAAATAAACATGAAAGACTTTTGAGTAGGTAGAATGTTCCTAGTTACTTTCTCAATTTCAAAACCAAAACATCCTTGCTATTTTCAAAACAAACACCAACACTTTCAAAAACATCTTTCAAACTTGAAAACATTTTCAAAAGATCAACACTTTGTATACATTCTTACGAACGAGAATCATTACAAAGTTTGCCTAAACAAAGGCCTCTTTACAAAATACTTTCAAAAACCATACAAAGCACATTTTCAAACAAAAGAAAGTGATCTAGAAAGTAACTAAGAGCCCATGGAAAACCATGGATGAAAAGGGTGCTAATACCTTCCTTTTTCATAATCTACCCCCTGAACTCAAGAAAACATCTCAAAGGTCTTTCCTGTGCTTTTTCACCCTTCCTTTTGGATAAAAGAAAAGTCAGTGGTGACTCTTGCTAAACCGCAACATTTGCGATAAAACGCAAAACACTCAAGTTAGTTCTTCCACCGTATCACGGAACTGGAGACTCTGCTGGGGACAATCTTAAAAATGGGGTTGCCTTAGGGCTTGATCACATTTACTTGCTTTCATTGTTTGACTTGTATGCTTTACATTATGGTTCTTTGTTTGGGTTTGAATCCTCTACCCGGATTTGGGATACCTTATAGGTAAGTAAAAATACGTTGTGGAAACTGCACGGGGTATACCGACATGGTCTAAGCAATAGCTACGTTAGTGTGACATATTTGTGGGTACCTGTAGCCCTTGAGTAGTCAAGGAGAATACAGGGTCACTGAGTGATGTCATGAAGCACTAACGAACTTTTAGAACCTTTACTTGACCAACTTGGCCATTAGGACGTAGTGATATGACCGGCTTTGATGCAGTCCGAAGTTGGTAGATAATCGATACTACACTCATTGAGGTTATGTTTTTTGGGATATTTCGGTTGCCATTAAAGAGGCTTGCGCTGAAACAATTCCCAAGGAAACAAACCAGTGATATTGAGCTCCTTAGAACCCGATTACTATTACTAGGACAGGTTTGAGCCAACTAAACTTCAAGAGGGTACTTACCTATGAGACTCCATGCAACCCTAAACCTAAGGACTTGTTTGTTTTGTTTGTATATATTTACTTGTACATAAACATCATAACATCATACTCATATTTACTAACCATTTCAAGGATCTTGGGATTTATCTTTGTTTTGTTTTGTAGGACATGGATTCTATTCGCAGGAAAACCATTCAAGTCAATCTTGTAAGGATACCTCCTCAACTTAAAGAGCTAGCATCAAGAATTCCTGAAGACTCGCCATTTACCGAGATACATGGTCGCCTACTAAACTTGGTCACCTCCAACACTGATGAGGACATGATGAAGGTGCTCTTCCATTTCTTTGATCCTTTACACCATTGCTTCACATTTATCGATTATCAACTTGTGCTAACTTTGGAAGAATTCTCCCAACTCTTGAGGATTCGCATTCTCAATCAACTACCTTTCAACAGTACGGAAAGAGATCAAAAGCCAGAAGAGATTTCTCAAACTCTACACTTACAACCATCTGATATCACAACTAATTGGGAAACAAGGAGTGGTGTCAAGGGTTTCCTAGCAAAGTTCTTGTTTGAGAAAGCCCAAAATTGTTGGAACTCTTTGGATTTGCAAGCTTTTGAGGAAATTGTGGCTCTCCTCATCTATGGGATGGTTTTGTTTCCAAATCTTGACCAGCTCATAGATGTGAACACCGTCAAAATCTTCATGTCTCATAACCTGATGCCTACTTTGCTAGGAGACATCTTACATTCTTTTCACACTCGCACTATGAGGAAAAGAGGTATACTTATGTGTTGTATTCCTCTCTTGGGGAGATGTTTTATTTTGCATATTCCCCAATCTATATTGAAGAACGAGCAAGGTTCAAGGTGGTCACATATGTTGATGAGACTCAAACATTCAGACATTCATTGGTGTTCCCGATCTATAGAGAATGTTACTATTGTCGATCATTGTGGAGAATTCCCTAATGTCCCTTTACTTGGCATTAGAGGAGGTATCACCTACAACCCCTGTTTAGCCTTAAGACAGTTTGGTTACACCCAAAGGGATGGCCCACATGAGATGCTTATTCAAGGTTTGGTATTTGACTACGAGAACGACGATCAAGGTCACCTCCAGAGATTTATCCAAGCTTGGAGGATGTTGAACAAGGTAGATAGCAAGACATTGGGGCATAAGAATTGCATCCCTCTTGAGCCTTACCTCAAATGGGTACGAGCTCGTGCTTAAAGTCTTATAATGCCTTACCCCTCCATTCTCCCGGTGATCATAGAGCCTGTTGTGGAAGGAGATGTTCCATACACTATCCTGCATCCTGACATGCCCACCTCTCTTGAAGACTTACAAAGGGATTGGATACAGCTTAAGGGGGAGCAGGACACTTTCGAGGCCCAATTCTACACCAACAAGAAGAAGGTTTTGGAACTCACTAAGCAACTTCATAAGGAGCGGAGCCTGAACGCCTACATTGCACCAAAGAGGATGCGTACAACTTTTTTATCTTAGATTTTTTGTATTTCTTTGTAAGCCCAAAATAGGCATGATGTACTCAAGCTTTGATTTATTAATATAACGTGTGTTCCTTTTTGGTCTAACGCAAATTTAAACCTCTAATTTCCTTGAAATAATTGTATATGCATTTACCATTCATCATAACATAAGCAGGTTTCTTACAACAAGTCTCCTCATCTTTCTACTGTTTATTTCAGTAACATGGATCTCGAGCAGACAGTAAAAGACCTTCAGGCACAAAATGCTCAGTTTTAACAGATTTTCTTGACTCTAGCCAAAGGACAAGAGGATTTGAAAACTTTGTTGATTAAAGAAAAGAAGAAGAAAGCAAAGAAAATAACCAGAGTTCTGAATATGGGAAGAAGGTTCCAAGGACAAGCCAGACGGACCCTAGACTTTGCAACATTATCTGGTGAAAAGGATAATCAAGAATGGAAAGGCAAGGAAGTGGTTGCCCAACCAGAATCTGAAGAGGAAGAAGAAGAAGATTACTCCGAAGAGTAATATCCTCCGGCCGACGACAAATACAAACATATGGAAGAACGTCTAAGTGCAATGGAAATTCAGAAAGTGCTCGGGCTGGACTTTGAAGAGTTGGGTTTGGTATCTGGGATTGTTATTCCACCAAATTTCAAGGCACCAATGTTCGCTAAATACAACGGGGTTTCGTGTCCCAAGATGAATCTCCGATCTTATGTGAGGAAGATACAACCTCACACTACTGATAGAGATTTATGGGTCCACTTCTTTCAAGACAGTCTATCCGGGACTCAGCTTGATTGGTTCTATCAACTGGAAAGGGCCAATATCCATAATTGGGAAGACCTTTCCGCTGCTTTCTATAAATAATATCAATACAACGCAGACCTTGCTCCCACCCGTACTCAACTCCAGAGTATGGCTATGAATTCAAGTGAAGGTTTCAAAGACTACGCTCAGAAATGGAGGGACTTAGCAAGAAGAGTCCAGCCTCCCCTTTCTGAAAGAGAACTAGTAGACATGTTTCTGGGTACCTTGTCCGGTCCTTTCTTTAATCATTTAATCGGAAGCTCCTCAGTAGGCTTCACTGTGCCTACTCAACAAAGAAGTAACCAACCTATAACAGAAAGACCGGTAAGACAATTTACCTGAATTAATATGTTACTATCTCAAGTCCTGCCACATTTGTTGAGATCTAATCTGGTAACTTTGAAAGAAGCTCCGAAGAATCCCAACACCACCTCTCCTCACTACCATCCTAATGCTCTCTGTGCTTACCATTCAGAGAGTTCAGGCCATGATACCAACAACTGTTGGGCTTTGAAAAACAAGGTGCAAGACCTTCTTGAAGCAAAAGAAATTGAATTTGATGCTCCTGAAATCCCAAATGTTATCCCCGCTCCTATGCCCAAGCATGGCTGTGATGTTAACGCTGTTGAAGATGATATGTTTGTTACTGATGTTGATGAACTTGTTACTCCTCTCCTGACTGTCAAAAGAAAACTTTTGAAAGTCAATTTATTTTCGGGCTGTGATGAAAGCTGCCACCTCCGTTCATCCCTACCAAGTGGCTGTCATTTATCGAAAGCAGGTGTTCAACGCCTAATGGATGACAAAGAGATTTTGTTTGAAAAAACTCCCGTTCCAACCATTTCTTATAATGATGTTTCAATAGTAACCCTTTTCGCCAATCCTTCCAGGGTCTCCACCAAAAGACCCGTTAGGATTACATCAGTTCCTAAAGTGACTCCATTGATAATTACTATGCATGGACCAATCCTGTATTCATCAGATAAAACTGTCCCAAGGAATTATGGGGGCGACATCTACTATCACGGTGTCAAGCAAGATTGGTTGACTGGTGAAGACTCAATTTTTGAGAAGGCTGGCCCCGACATCAGCAATATTGCGGGAACCAGCAAGATAACCCAAAGTGGCAGAGTATTCTCTCCCGAGATTTCTCCTTTGAAGACTATTACCGGTCCTGTGATCATCCCTGTTTCTATTCCTATTGACACTACAACTACAATCCCTATGGTTACCCCTACTGACACTCCTACCACCGAGTCGACCGAGACTCGGGGCAAAGGCATTCTGGTTGAGCCTGTCCGGATGAAGGCGTAATTTGTATCTATCCTTGAGGCCTCCCAAAAGGAGATGGAAGAAATTCTGAAAATTATAAAGAGAAGCGACTACAACATAGTCGAACAGCTAGGACAGACTCCGTCAAAGATTTCCATACTAGCTTTACTGTTATGCTCTAAGGCTCATGCGAAGGCCTTGGTGAAATTTCTTAAAATTGCCCATGTACCACAAGAAACCTCTGCTGATCAGTTCCAAGACTGTGTGTCCAGCTGACCGCAGATAATGGTTTAGGCTTTTCTGATGTTGACCTGACACCTAGGGGGAGGAAACATAACGAGGCATTGTATGTCTCTATTGAATGCCGGGGCACAACTTTGGCCTATGTCTTGGTCGATACTATTCTGTCTTTGAATTTGCTGCCTAAGAAGGCTCTTGATAGACTTAACTGTGAAGGTTTGACCTTAAAACCCAACAACATAGTGGTAAGGGCCTTCGATGGTTCAAAGAGAATAGTGCATGAAGAGGTGGACATCCCCATAAAAGTTGGAACCAAAAACTTTGGTTCAACTTTTTACGTGATGGACATTCACCCTTCCTATTCATGCTTATTAGGTCGACATGGATTCACAACGCTGGTGCCGTCACCTCTACATTACATCAAATGCTGAAATACCCGACCAAGGGGAAAATCATTACTGTCCATGGAGAAGAGAAATATATGGTCAGTCACCTAAACTCCTTTAGATACGTAAAATTGGATGGTGAATTCAGTGAAACTCCGTTTCAGTATTTCGAGGAGGTCCCACAAACTGTGGCAATAACCAAGACTGTTTCCCAAATCCCGAAGATTAAAAGACCTCCGTTAAAGATGTCTTCTCTGAAAGATGCCAAGGCAGTGATCGAAGAAGGTGGGTGTACTATTTGAGGCCAACTCCTGGATATCCCATAGAAATCTGACAATTTTGGTTTGGGTTTCACTTCAGGAGCCCAGGAAGTTGTACGCCGTGCTCATGCCGGGGGACCACCCTTGAAGATCAGCAACCACAGAGTCAATACAGTGAGGGATGATGATGATGATGATAGCTACGACCTGGAGGAATGGATTTTCCCAACTGTCAATGGAGGACTCAACAAATGGGAAGCTAAATATTTTGTCCCAATTACTTTTATCCAACAATAATTGTCTTTAAATTTTTGTCGGACCTGTAATAATTAAACAATTCATACTTTTAAAACCTTGTGCCTTACCCGAGGCACAACGGTCCATTTGTAAAGGTTGTTACTTCATTTTCATATGTCATCAATGAATCATGGACGTTTTTGCATACAAACTTTGTGCTCTTTATCTTTCTCTTTCTACATTTTTATTTCTTTCAAAGATAGTTATACTCTTACGCACACTTACATTCAAAATGAAGATCTACATCCATTCGGGATCCCATGGGTAACAATTCTGCTATGGCCTTCTGTGACTCTAAAAATCTAATCTACCAAGCCGAAGACGAAGGTGAGGAAGATTGTGAAGTTCCAGGGGAACTTTCCAGGTTACTACAACAAGAATAAATGACCATACAGCCCCACGAAGAACCAGTGGACATAGTTAACCTAGGTACCAAAGAGGACAAGGAAGAAGTCAAGGTGGGTACCAATCTTGAACCCAGTGTCAAGAAGCGTCTGACCTAGTTGCTACATGATTATGTTGAGGTCTTTTCCTGGTTGTACGAAGACATGCCAGGACTTGATGCTGATATCGTGGTACATCGTCTACCAACAAAAGAAGAGTGCCCTCCAGTAAAACAGGAAGTCCGTCGCATGCGACCAAACATGTCAGAGAAGATTAAGGCTGAAGTCATGAAACAATTTAACGCTGGTTTCTTAGTCGTTACCTCCTATCCACAATGGGTCACTAATGTTGTTCCAGTGCCTAAAAAGGAAGGCAAAGTAGGAATGTGTGTGGACTATAGAGATTTGAATAGGGCAAGCCCTAAGGATGATTTCCCACTTCCCCACATCGACATTCTGGTTGACAATACCGCACAGCATAAAGTGTTCTCATTTATGGATGGTTTCTCAGGCTACAACCAGATCAAAATGGCGCCTGAGGACATGGATAAAATGACCTTCAGCATACAATGAGGCACATTCTACTACAAGGTTATGCCATTCGGGTTGAAGAACGTTGGGGCAACCTATCAGCGTGCCATGGTATCTTTATTCCACGACATGATACAACACGAGATAAAGGTCTATGTAGAAGACATGATAGCCAGATCTCAAACGGAAGAGGAACATCTTGACCATTTGCGGAAACTATTTGAGAGCCTAAAGAAATACAAGCTGAGGTTGTACTCGAATAAATGCACATTTGGGGTGAGGTCCGGTAAACTCCTAGGCTTCGTCGTCAGCAGTAAAGGTATCGAAGTAGACCCTGCCAAGGTGAAAGCAATACAAGAAATGCCTGCTCCTTGTATTGATAAGGAAGTCATAGGATTCTTAGGACGGCTAAATTACATTTCCCGGTTCATTTCTCACTTGACCGCTACTTGTGAACCAATCTTCAAATTATTGAAGAAAGATCAAGTAGTCAAATGGAATGATGAGTGCCAAACTGCCTTCGACAAGATCAAAGAGTACCTACAAGAGACTCCTGTTTTGATGTCACCATTCGAGGGAAGACCCTTGATCATGTATCTAACTGTTTTGGAAAATTCAATGGGGTGTGTCCTGGGGCAGCATGACGAGTCTGACCGAAAAGAGCATGCTATTTACTACCTGAGCAAAAAGCTTACTAACTGTGAAACAAGATATTCACTGCTCGAGAAAACTTACTGCACTCTGGCATGGGTTGCTCGCCGGCTAAGACAGTATATGCTGACCCATACTACCTTATTGATATCCAAGATGGATCCAATAAAATACATATTCGAGAAGCCTGCCCTCTCTGGGAGAATAGCAAGATGGCAGATGATCCTAATAGAATACGATATTCAGTACACTACCCAAAAATAAATAAAGGGCAATGTGCTAGCCGATCACCTTGATCATCAAGTTGTGGATGACTATCAGTCCATGAAGTTTGAATTCCCGGATGAAGACATCATGATGGTAAACAACTGTGAAGAATTCAGATCGTATAACGGACCTGAACAAGGATCCCAATGGACCCTGGTTTTTGATGGGGCATCCAACGCACTCGGCAATGGCATAGGTGTTGTACTCATATCCCTAGAAGGATGTCACGCTCCCTTTACCGCAAGACTCTACTTCAACTGTACAAATAACATGGCAGAATACGAAGCATGCATTTTTGGTCTCAAAGCTGCCATAGATTTGGGGATCAAGTCCTTAAGTGTATTCGGAGATTCAGCCTTAGTCATCAGTCAGATCAAATGAGAATGGGACACGAAGCATCATAACCTTATCCCCTACAAAGAACATGTGTTGACATTAATCCCACATTTTGAGAAGATTACCTTCGAACATTTCCCGCGAGAAGAAAATCAACTAGCGGATGCGCTAGCCACAATGTCATCCATGTTTAAACTCAAGTGGGGTAGCGAGGCTCCCCAGATCACCATTGAATGGATGGATGAACCAACTTACTATCACGAGATCGATACAGAAGAAGTAGTGGACCAGCCTTGGTTCCATGAAATCAAGAGGTATCTCGAGGCTCCAGAGTATCCGGAAGGAGATTCTGTCAATGATAAGAAGTTCTTGAGAAGATTCTCTTCTAAGTTCTTCATCAGTAATGGCATTCTCTATAAGCTCAACCATGACTCTGTTTTGCTTCGTTGCATAGACAAGGTTGAGGCAGAAAAGATCATGGCTGATCTACACGAAGGCACTTTTGGCACCCATTCCAGTGGCCATACAATGGTAAAGAAGATCCTACGGGCAGGTTATTACTGGTCTACCATGGAAGCAGATTGCTATCAGCACTCTGAAACCTACCACAAGTGTCAGATCTATGCTGACAAAGTGCATGTACCTTCAGTCCCTCTAAATTTCCTGATTGCTCCCTGGCCATTCGTAATGTGGGGCATCGATATGATTGGAGAAATCAAACCTACAACTTCTAATGGACACCGCTTCATCTTGGTGGCCATTGACTATTTCACAAAGTGGGTTGAGGCGGCTTCTTTCGCTTTCGTTACCAAGAATGTCGTCGCCTGGTTCATCAAACAGAATCTCATCTGTCGATACGGTATCCCAGAGAGAATCACTACAGATAATGGTATGAATCTCAATAATACTATGATCACCGCACTATGCGTGCAATTCAAGATCCAGCACCATAATTCTTCTCCTTACCGGCCAAAGATGAATGGTGTTGTCGAAGTTGCAAATAAGAACATCAAAAAGATCATACAGAAAATGACAATAACCTACCAGGACTGGCATGAGATGCTACCATTCGCTCTCCATGGTTAACGTACCACAGCGCGCACATTAACCAGGGCAACAACTTACTCTCTGGTATACGGCATGGAAGTTGTCTTGTCTATTGAGGTCCAGATCCCTTCTCTGAAAATCATGAAGGATACAAGGCTGAATGAAGAGGATTGGATCCAAACTCGACTTGATCAACTGAACTTGATTGATGAGAAAAGGCTTACTGCTGTCTGTCATGGTCAAATGTATCAAAAATGGATGATCAAGGCTTTCAACAAAAAGGTCAGACGCCAAGTGTATCAAGTCGGGGATCCGGTGATCAAGCGCATCATACTGCCGTAGGGTGATCCCAGGGGCAAATGGACTCCTACATACGAAGGACCGTTTATGATCAAAATCATATTCTCTGGTGGAGCAATGATCTTAACCACTATGGATGGCAACGACATGCTGCACCCGATGAACACGGACATAGTCAAAAGATACTACACATAAGAGACCCGCTAGGTTGACACACCTAGGAAAAACAAGGGCATCCCGGCGAACCAAAAAGGTTCGGGAAAAAATTAGGGACAAAACAAAAAAAATATGTACACCCGGCAAGTTGAAAACCCAAAAGGGCGACTTGGGAAAAAAAGGGTATCCCGGTGGACTGAAAACCCGAAAGGGCGGTCCAGGCAAAAGTTAGGGAATTAAAGCGTATGACTATGTCCCGTTGATCACCTTACATACAACCTTTAAGCTTCGACTGACAAACTCAACCGTTCTGATCAATCCAATCAACTTCCGACAAGGCAGCAAATGGACAAGACGCTTAGGGACACATAGGCTATATCAAAATGGGAACCCCATGGGATTATTGCACATAGCTATCTTTTCTTTGTATCAAACTTTCATTTTTTATGACGACATTCTCTTACTAGAATAATCGTCTCATTGTACAAAAAATACTTATTCAAGTTAATACAAAGATATCCCTTTGAAAGTACAAAACTATCTGTTTTTTCTTTATTTCTGTGTTTTGTTTACAAAAACGTCCAATGATTTATTTTTGAACGTAACTACTGTTTACAAATGAACAAAAAAATAGAAAGACAATCACTAATGGATTTAAGAAATAGGATAATATCTTTACACTATAAAATCCCCCACAGTGCGCAGCTTAATGATATCAAGCTCTCTCACATCCCCGGCGAAACAAAACTTCCAGTTATCACTCCCCAGTAGAAGTCGCCCAATTTCTCAAGATTCTCCAACAGGATTTCACAAGCAGTACACGGCGTTTCCCTTACAACAAAGTTTTATTTCTCTAACAAATAGAAGCTCATCAACTCATCAGCACTTCAAAATATGAAGACTTACACTCCACGTCCCCAACAGCATTCAGGGATTTATTTTCCCTAATCCAACAGTATTACAGCAGCATAGCTTACATACCCGTACATCGCATCCATACGTCATAAACATCTATGACACGAATGCATACAACATAATTTCATTCATTTGTTAGAACATCATTGTACAATGCATTTCATACATCATGATATTGCATATAACTAATCTTTCATCTCTTCAGGAAAGATCAGTCAGCAGATGGCTATCATCAACAATTTGCAAAAGGTTAGAGATTGATACCTGAAATAAGCCAGGACAATTATCTACACGATCAGTTGAAGTAATCCTACACGGGCTCCTTCTCATACACTCTTCTAGATACAGTTCAGATACGCTCCAGATACGGACGCCATTCTGATACTCATTCATATTCAGCTCTCAGATACAGTTCAGATACGCTCCAGATATGGACGCCATTCTGATACTCATTCAGATTCAGCTTTCAGATATAGTTCAGATATGCTCCAGATACGGATGTCATTCTGATACTCATTCAGATTCAGCTTTCAGATACAGTTCAGATACACTTTATATATGGATTCCATTCTGATGCTCATTCAGATTCAGCTTTCAGATATAGCTCAGATACGCTCCAGATATGGATGCCATTCTGATACTCATTCAGATTCAGCTTTTAGATACAATTCAGATACGCTCCAGATACGGATGCCATTCTGATACTCATTCAGATTCAACTTTCAGATACAGTTCAGATACGCTCCAGATACAGATGCCATTCTGATACTCATTCGGTTCCGCTTTCATATGTGAGTCAAATACAGTCCATTTATGGATATTATTCTGGTACTTAACCCAACACATCCACTATTTCAGTATAAATCGATCAGAGATTTATTCTGACACTTCTTCCATTCCTGCCAACAATCATTTTTGGATGGAATCTATAAGACCATCTCCAACAACTTTCCATCACCTCTCTAAATGGCATATTTAATCCCATTCCCTACACCATCAACCATCACATCCTCGAGTGCAAATTTCTGGGCACTCTAGTGTCCAATCATCTTCCACCTTCAAGTCACGAATGGCAAATCTGCCAATCTAACTCTTCAGGTTTAAGAAGATTGAACAGGGGCAGATGTTGTACCCCAAAATTTTACCTCTCACATATAAAATATTTCCTCACAAAGATCTCTCTTGGTTCAAGACTGCACTAGGGTTGATCAACTCAAGACACCTCCTTAAGCACTGATGACTAAAATTAGGGTTTGAGATTGCACAAGGATAATTAAACTTTCAATGCCTCATATGATTTTAATGGATCATTATGGACCCCAAAGATTACTCATGTCAAGTTTCAAGCCTTGAATCACATTTTTGCTCAGTCAATTAAGCAGTTGACCTAAAAATTAACTATATTGGGGAAAAAGTCAACTGTGGCCAATTTACAGTCAAACGTCATGATTTTTTACCCATATCAACATTATAAACTCATATGTATCATTTGATCAAGTTTGGACCATAATTCCTCAAGAAATTTGATCAAATCATCAAAAGGGCAAAATGGTCAAAATTAAGGTTTTGACTAAGAAAGGGCAATTTCTGATTTTTGACCTAGAAAATGGTTAATTTGTTTGAGGCATGATCTTGAGAGTTCAATTGCATCATTTTGAACTAATGGCATGACTTAAAATATTGCTCAAGATCAATTGGATTGATAGTTGATTTTCAGTCAACTGATCAAAAATCAACTGTACACTAAAAAGTCAACCTTTGACTTTTTGGTCAAAATCAAGTGACAAAGATCACAATTCATCAAAACATGTTAAAATATGAAACTTGTTCATCAAGAAATCAAAAAGTCAAGATTTCATTTTGAAAAGTCAAAGTTTTCAAACTTAGAAAATTTTCTAAGTGTTGAAAACTTCATATTTTTTCACAACTTTGAGCCAATTTTTCACCATGATGCAGGATGATTCAAAAGAAACATTCAACATGAAAGTTGTAGATCTCTATGAGATATATAACATTTCTTTACACAACTTCCCCTAAAAATTCTTGGATCTCAATTTATTAATTCATGAAGTCATGGTCTTGAAATTAAACACTTAGTGAAATTTTGCCCTAGTTTAGGCAGGATTTTGACCTAACTTCATGGCACTTTTTCATTTAGTTCCAAGGGGAATTTTTAAAAGTGATTCAAAGATGGGTTGTAGAGAACATTACAATATTTCTAAAATGTCCAAGAACTCCTTGAGATCATTCTTGAGCAAGTAGAATCGAAGAAAGGAAGTTAGGGTTTCAAACTAAAATTATAGGTCATTTCGTGATGAACAAAGATTCAAATCTCAAACCTATGCTGCATAATATTTGCTTTAAAGGCCTCAAACTTGTTAGGCACTCCATAATTAAATTCTTGCACAACTGTTAGAGGCTTCAACTTAAGCATTCAGTGCAATGCCATGCTTTATATCCATTTTAGGAATAAAGTGCACAATGCCATTTTGAAAAAGTAGCTTTAGGCACAAAACTTATTCTTTAGCCTTGCAATTGTTTTCTTCTGATGATACACGTCCTATAACTCAAGATAAGTTTATCTCAAGCCTTACAATCACTCAGCCCATGCTTGTACTTCATCTTGGAACCATACTTTCACTTTTCTTCAAAATCAAGCAACCTAGCCATAACTCTTAACTCAGAAATCCTTTGTGCAAAACCTCTCCAACCTTTTGCTTATAGATACACAAGTCATTTGCAAGAAAACACATGCCTGCTAAATCCCTGAAACTCTCTAAAACACAGAATTACCAAAAACACCTCAAAACTTGCCATTTCTCAGTTTTGAATTCAATCTCCAAATTTACTCATGCGTTTCTTGGCCTTTTACTTTCAAAAGCTTCTAAATAACATACACAAACAATTCCAACACCTGCAACATAACTGTAACACCTCCATCATCACCCACCATTTTCAAAAACAACACCTTTCACCTTGACTTCTCCAGAACTCCTCAAGCACTTTCAGCTCAAGCTAAGCATCACATTAGCTTCCTGGGAACTTGAGGAAGCTAATCCAATCATTGGAACTCATTAAAAGCTACTCAAACTCAAAACACGATACCCTCTGGCAAGGTGAGTTTTCTGACTTTTGAACTCTTCATACAAGTATCATTAATGGTTTATTTGTGAATGAAAAATGTATACATCATTTTCCTGAAACTAACCATGTCTTTAGATTTCATTTATATTTCTTGAGTAGTTAGAATTTTGAATCTGAACATCCTGGAAAAGCTAGGTCAGAATTTGGTACCATTCAAAATTCATGCTCATTTTTTAGAATTAGTTTAAGTTATTTACATTTCTAGAATCGTGTTAAAATTTTCCATAAGTTTCATGTTTACATTTTTGCAAATGGATGAGAAATGAACAAGATACAGGTGGTCTAGCTAGAGGTTGAAGATAAAGTTGTTTTCAGGAAGGAGTTTCTAATATATATTTATGGTTTGACATAAGTTAATAGATGTATCACCACCCCAGTGGTTAAACACGCGCCTGTCACCCTTAGGTCCTGAGTTCAAGCCCCATCGTGACCTTTTGTACTTTTTTCACATTTTTTCTTCATTTTTTTGCTCAAACAGACGCTTGGGCCTTCCTCCATTGGGCTTGGGATTTTTGCTACACTTGCACACTCCTGACTATTTTTTAACCTCCCCTGACTTTCTTTATATTTTATTTTTATTTTATTATCTTTTTATTTTCATCTTTTATTATTCTTATTATTAGTAGTATTATTATTAATATTATTATTTTTATTACTTAATAAAAATCCAAAAATATTTATATTTTATTATTTATATTTACTTAGTTTATTTTTATTTACAAAAATAAAAGAACAAAAGCATTTTCTTTGATAATTAAATTTACCTTTTTTTTTACTTAGATAATTTAATTTTAATTATTATTATATTATATTATTTATTTTTCTTGTAAATTAAAATCAATTTAGAATTTAGGATTTTCATTTAATTATTTTTATTTACTAATTTAATTAAATTCACAAAAAACCCTACAAAACTTTTTCTTTAAATTAATTTAGTTTACTAACTTAATCTTAATTTTCTTATTTTTAGTTAATTATTTTATTTTAATTAATTAGGTTAAAAAAACCCTTTTCATTTTGTACATTTATTCAAATTCAATATGGTTGTAATAATTATTTAGATTTAATTTCTTGCAATGTTCCCCATTTGTAATTTGTATACCCCTCCCCTAAATGATGTAATAGCGTAGTAATTTTAATTTCCACAATTTATCGCTTTATATACAAATGCTAGTAATTAGGGTTTTGTATGGAAAGACTAAAACCAACAAATAGCAAACCCTAATCAAGACAAAATAATGCATGTAAATCAATACACTTGCACACTTACACCCTTAGGGTAAACCCACTTTGTTGCCTTATAAAATGGCCATATTATGCATGTGAGGTATCTTAGCAAAAACAAGCAAAATACAAGATCATAGTCCCTTGATGACGCTATCCATGTTGCCTTTCAAAATGATCTTAGTCCCTAAAGAAATATGCTAAGATATCTTGCAACATTGCTAATCATGGTTATACAATGACCCATGCCCGTCCCTTTTACATGCAAAGATAGGGTTACTTACCAAATAAATGGTAAGATGACAATGTCAAAGGAAAGAAGAAATAAACATGAAAGACTTTTGAGTAGGTAGAATGTTCCTAGTTACTTGCTCAATTTTAAAACCAAAACATCCTTGCTATTTTCAAAACAAACACCAACACTTTCAAAAACATCTTTCAAACTTGAAAACATTTTCAAAAGATAAACACTTTGTATACATTCTTACGAACGAGAATCATTACAAAGTTTGCCTAAACAAATGCCTCTTTACAAAATACTTTCAAAAATCACACAAAGCACACTTTCAAACAAAAGCAAGTGATCTAGCAAGTAAATAAGAGCCCGTGGAAAACAATGGATGAAAAGGGTTCTAATACCTTCCCTTTTCATAATCTACCCCCCCCCCCCGAACTCAAGAAAACATCTCAAAGGTCTTTCCTGTGCTTTTTCACCTTTCCTTTTGGATAAAAGAAAAGTCGGTGGCGACTCTTGCTAAACCGCAACATTTGCGATCAAAAACAAAACACCCAAGTCAGTTCTCCCACCGTATCACACCCACCAATATATATTTTTGGCCTTCAGATGATGCTGGTCAAATCTCTCCAATAAGATCCAAATCCCATCCCCTAAAAGGCCAAGGTTTCACAATTGAGTAAAGTTCGCTTGCAGGTACGTGCTGGATACTTGTATGTACTTGACATTCCCGACATCCTTTTGCAAACTCAACACAATCTTTCAACATAGTGGGCCAATATAGTCCTTGTTAAAATAATAACCATTTCATTGTATGGCCTACTTGATGTGCTTCACATGCTCCAGCATGTGTAGTTGAAAGGGCTATGTATGCCTCTGTTTCACTTAGGCATTTTAGTAACACTCCTTAAGGCTTCTTTTTAAATAACTTGTTTCCCATTAGAGTATAACTTAGAGACCTATACTTTATTTTTCGTTCCCTTCGAAGCTACTACATTTTGTAAATAATCCACTATAGGCTTTCTCCAATCTTGTTCTGTTAGATTATCTATGAACGGAATTTCGAAGTTTTCGTAATCAGCGTACCCCAACTTTGTTGTTTTCAAATCTTTTAGAGATAACTTAGTTAATGTCACTCTTCGTCTAACTTTGATTACTTGTTGTAATTTCTCTTTCGAAATTTTATACCCAGACGCAATCTGTGCCAAGTCATTAGCCACTTGATTTTCCAGTCTTGGTATATGTCGAATGTTGATCTTTTCGAAGTTCTTCAACAAACGATTGACTATTAAAAAATACATGATAAGATTTTCTCTTATGCATTTGTATTCTTTTGTAACTTGCTTTATAACTAACTCTGAGTCTCCCATTATTTCGACTCGAGTTGCCCTCAATTCCAACAATATTTCAAGGCCTACGATTAAGGCTTCTTATTCAGCCTCATTGTTCGAACAAGAACCTTCGATCTTGTACTTGAATGTTTTTGGAATTTTATTTGGATAAATAATTAGAAATCCTACCCTAGTTCCATCTTTATGACTAGAACCGTCGAAGTATAACTTCTAGGGTTCGATCTCCAGGTAGTTGATTGATTCCTCATTTATTGAGTGGTCAACTATAAAATCTGCTACCACTTAACCTTTTACAGCCTTAAGAGGCATTAAGTTTAATGAATACTCAGTTAATGCAAGTGCCCATTTCCCAATTTGACTGTGCAAGATGGGTTTCGACAACATATATTTGAAAACATCAAAATGAGACGAAACATAAACATCATCTGGTTTAATATATTACTTGAGTTTTATACATGAGAAGTAAAGACATAAACATATGTTTTCAAATTTGCTATATCTAGTTTCTACATCGTTTAAAACTCTACTAAGGTGATAAATGGGTCTTTCGACACCATTCTCGTCCTCTTGAGCTAACATGCTTCCTAAGGTTTTGTCAGATACAGCTATGTACAATCTCATACTCCTATTTCTACAAGGAGGCACCATGATAGGTGGCTTGGCAAGGTATTCTATGATCTTATCGAAAGCCTTGTGTTATTCTTGCCCCCACTCGAAGCCTCCTTGTTGAGTCGAAGTAGTGCTGAGAAGGCTTGCGTTTTTCCACTTAAGTTGGAAATAAATCTCCTCAGGAAATTTATATTACCAAGTAGAGACTGCAACTCCTTCTTGTTAGTTGGCGCTTTCGCTTCCAAAATGGCTCTGGTCTTGTTCTGGTTTACTTTAATGCCCTTCTTGTGGACCATAAAGCCTAATAAGTCCCCCGCTCTTACGCTGAAAGCGCATTTTAAAGGATTCATTTTCAGACCATAGTGTCACATCCTTTCAAAGGATTGTCAAAGATGGTCCATATGATTCTTCCCTGGTTGTTTGGATGAACTTGTATCTCAGCAGTCTTTCGACTTCCGTCTTGATCTTCAATAAGACCTCTGGTGCAAAATGCCTTGGAGTTTGCTTGACAGGCTTTTTTCCAGGCTTTATTGGTAGTTGAAGCTCCACTACTGTCCTGTCGAGACCAGGCATTTCGTCGTAATCCCATGCAAAGAAGTCTTTGAACTCCTTCAACAATTGGATTATTTCGATCCTGAGTTATGGATCTATCTTCGTGCTAATGTATGTTGGTCTTTTCACCAAACCTTCGCCCAGGTCTATTTCATCCAAGGGATCTTGGGCTAGCATTTTAACACTGTTCGCCAACAGATCCTTTTCAAAACCTAAAGGCTCATCATCATAGATGGCATCTAGCCTCTGGTTTTGAACTTCTTCCTCCTTCACGTCAGGTGGTTCTGGTTCGAAGTCTTTCCCAAGACCTTCTGGAAGAAATACTTTTTCATTGGCTTCAAGAGCCATGTACTTGACTTCAGCCTCTAAGGCCACTATTATTCTATTTTCGGCTACATATGCTGAAATCTTTTGTAAAGCTCGTGATTCAGTCATCATCACCAAATTCACTTCCCCAACCCGTTGGACATATGTCATCAACTCCTCCATAGTCAATGTTTGATAAATCTTCTCTATCCCACTGGAAACCATGGTCGGAATACAGGTAGATGGAGCAAAAGGCATTTGGTGCTGGAGCCAAATCGAACTCAGGAGGATTGCATGTCCCTATGTGAGCCAGGTTTCTATCGAACCTATTTTTTTCAACATTGTTAACTTCACCCAAGTAATAACTTGGTTGGCTTCGATGTTCTCTATGATGCCATCAGGGCGCCAAATTGTAACCTGTTGATGCTTCGAATATGGCACTGCACCTATGCCATGCATTCACTCTCTACCTAAGAGGAGATTATAGTTGGGCTTCGCTGAAATGACCATGAACATAGATGGTCGAAGTATTGTTCCCACTTTGAGGTATAATTGTATCACCCCTATAGTAGTTCCAATACCTCCCTCATAGTTCGACAGAACCATGTTGTGGGGTTTGATATCTCCATCTCCTTTTCCCATTTTCCTCAGCATAGAGTGGGGAATTATATTTATTGTAGCCCCACAATCAACTAGAATTTTGTTGATGGTAATTTCCCCTATCTTTGCCCTTATGAACAAGGGTTTTAGGTGATTCTTCATCGCCTCGGTAGGTGGCTCGAAGAAGTCATTTTGATCTTCGACACAACCATTATTCATCACATAATAGCACACTGGCCTATGTTTGGCCATTTCCTGTTCGACCTCCCAGTCAGTCTCTTCGACTATGACTTGGCGGTCGTATTCTCTGGGTAGCACTGATACTACATTCACCATAATATCTAAAGTAGCATCAGATTCAGAATTACCTTCTTTATCTGATTCACCTTGATCTGACCACTCCAATCTTCTAGCAATTGGTTTCCTTTCCAAAGGATTTCTTTGTTTGCCTTTGTCCATTCTTTATGGTACATTAGTGCTTGACTCTGGTTGAGGCTCCTTTGCAGCCTCTCTCTCTTGGATTTTCGCCGTCTTTGATATCTTCGCCACTGGGAGCGAGACATGGGGTTTTTCCCCTTATAGTTGCTCGACAGGTGAGCCACTTTATTTGTTGTTGTAGTTTGGAACTCCTTCCTATATGTCATGGATGACCCTCTTGGTACATCGAATGTTCGCCATTTCTCTTCACTAGGCCTTTTTCTGTTTGTTGTTTTTAGCCAAGTGTCCACGGGGAAATTTGTTGGAGACCTGAAAGTTGATGGCCTCCTCACCTGGTTCATTGGTCCTTTCTGATATCCTCTTTTGGGATCATATCTAACCTCAAAAACCATGTGGGGTTGGGAATTGATGGCCCTTTTCTCCTTCATTGTCCTTATGCTCTGTATGTGTTCTGTAGCCTTTTTTTCAAAGATGGAGCTGCACCTTGGGCACAACATAACCTCAGACTTCTTTTTTTGGCATTATTGTAGAAAATCAGCCAGATTCTCACTCTCTTTAGGAAATGTAGTTTTATTCACTTCCTCTTGTCTAATGGCTTCCTCTGAATCCTTTGCCTCAGATACTTCGACCATGTTGACTTGTACGTTGCTCTTGGCAATGAGATTCATCTTTTGAATTTTTGCTTGAAGGTCCTCTGTCGAACCCTTGATGGCAGCCAAATAAGAACCTGCATTAGTCCTTTTGTTTGAGTCTTCAGTAACTCCTTTGTTTAGGCCTTCAGTAGCCTTTTTATTTAGGCCTTCAGTAGCCTATTTGTTTAGGCCTTCAGTAGCCTTTCTCACTGCTTCAGCAGTTTTTCTAGAGATGTTCCCAGTGAAACTGCCAAAAACTGGCTTGTTGACAAAGTCTTTAGAAGCTTCAACCATGTTGATGCCTGCTGGTTCAACATAGTGGGCATCAGCTCTCAGTGGGTTTGCATCAATTTTCATTTGGGGTTTGTCAGAAAATTTGAGTCTGCCTTCTTTGATTGCTCCTTGAACGAGATCCCTGAAAAGAAAACATTGTGAAGTTTTATGGCCCATAAAATTATGATACTTACAAAAACCTCTTTTCTTTCTTTGTTCTAAAGGAGGCATTTTTGCCCGTGGGGGCACTATCATTTTTCCATCTTTAACTAACAAGTCAAATATCTCATCACATTTTGTGACGTCGAAACTATATGTTTTCTTTGGGAATCTCTCACTGTTCTTTTCAGATTCAGTAGGATTCTTCCCATCTGAGGGCACTAACAATCTACAAGAGTATGGTGGCCCTTGTTTTAACTCTGCTAAATCTATTTCGCTTTCCTCGACAGCTATAGGATCACTAGATGTCTCTGGATCATCATCATCCATTTCGACATAGGCTACCCTTTCTCTTTGATGAGTTTTAGTTGCTTTAGCTTTTTCAATTTTAAGACGTTCTACCTGTCGAACTCTATCGGCCAATTGGGCCATGTCCCTCAGGTATTGGGTATCTAATTTTTTCCTAATGGAATAATCTAGGCCCCCTGCTTCCATTTAGACCAATTCATGCTCAGGCACTTATGTAAAGCTTCTGGCTTTGAGAAGTCGAAATCTATTTAGATATTCGTCTATTGTATCGGTGAATTTCCTTTTCACGCTAGCCAGTTCTTTCAGACTTATTTTAGTTTGCCCCATGTAAAATTGTTCGTGGAACAATCTCTCCAATTGATTCCAGTTGTGGATCGAATTGGCTGGGAGGGTGGTAAACCAGGTAAAAGCGTTTTTAGTTAGAGAACTTGGGAAGTATTTAATCCTAAGGCTCTCATTATTTGATATTTCCCCAGCTTCTATCAAATATCTTGCTATATGTTCGACAGTGGACTCCGTCGTATCCCCTGAAAACTTAGTGAAATTTCCACCTAGGGGGAAATCTGTTTGCAAGATATACTCTGATAATGGGGATTTAAAATTTGGCCTATGAAAGCCAATGTTCATTCTGTTTTGTATCATGATCCTTTCAATCATGGCTGTCAGATTATTTTTTGTGCCATAATTATGGTGCCAAATTTGCTGTATCAGTTTGTCAGCATTTTGGTTTCTATTTACTACCATTACACCTTGATCACTATCTCCAGGGATCTATGGGGGAAATCTGGGTATTTCGACCCTAGGTTGTTCGATTTCCACTATGTGGTTCCTCCTATCTTAGTGTGGATTTTGGTTAATGGTTACGTCTTCTTCTAAGACTATACCTTGATTCTCTCTTATTGGCGCTCGTTGGGGTTGTTGAATAAGTTAGGGAACCCCAAAAATTCCAGCCATGCATGCCATCTGCGTTGTCATTTGTTGGTTCGACTGAGTAGTATTTTGTATTAGAGGGTTCAACACCGTACTCAGAGTTTGGGCCAACATTTGTACCATATCATGGTTACTTTCATCCATCTGTTGCCTTAAAATTTCCGTGGAAGCATTTGTAAGGCTTGGTATAGCATGGGACGCCCCTCCTAAGAGTTGGTTTCTACTCAAATTTCCCATGTCGGTTCCAGATCCTTGTAATGGATAAGACGTGCTTACCAAAGGTTCTGAAAATGTAGACGCAGCATTCATAAGGCTAGCCATTTCAGTAGTTGGCATGCCATAAGGCTGGTCTCGACCCATCCAAGCTGTCGAAAATCCTGGGGGAGCGTATAGTTGAGATCCTGGACTCACCCTTGGTGGGGGTGTTCCTGCTGGACCTCTGGGACCTGCATACGAAAGTATTGGTCCAATTTGAGTTGTTGTTAATGTTGGTATCGAACCAACAGTTAACGAGATAGTTTCACTAACGGTTGGTATAACTGTTGTTCCCGTAGTAATTGGTGAAGGTATTTCTCCATTATTTGGCTGATTAGCCATTTCGCTTTCACTATTTCTCCTTCTAGTTGTACACTCGTTGGTGATTAATTTACCACTTCTTAATAGCATACAAGACTTTGTAAAAGAAAGGAAATCTTGTAAAGCATTTATGTTAATATAAACAAGCAGAACAAGAAATAATAAAAAAAATAAAAATTAACAACGTTCCACCAGGTGTGCCAATTTGTTCACCGTGGTTTTCGGTAAACAACCGCTGATCTTCCAAAAAGGGTACTTTTTTGGTTACTCGCAGAATCGATCAGTTTGATCCTAGGACATATGCTAACTTTTGGTGTTGTTTGGACATAAATGCTAATGTAAGTGAAGAACGCACGTTCGACTGGGAAAGGGATGAGTTTGAGTGTAGAAAGTAAATAGAAAAGGAGTTGAGAAGAGTTTAAGTGCAGGAATCTGGGTAAAAGTGCAGATAAAGTGCAAACAAGATAAAAAGGCGAGAAATGTAAAGAGAGAAATAAAAGACTTTGATTCTAAAATGTGGTGTTTCAAACGTACATTTTCAGTATTCTTTCTCACGCAGCGGGTACTTGAATAATATTGTATAATTTGTACGATCAGTTGAACACATGGAAATCTACATAAACTTCCTATATTTATACTAAAACTAGGTAATAGTCGAGGAGTTGCCTTGCTCTAGGATGAACACAAGTGTCTTCTGCATGCGCTTCGACCCCTCTCTTCATGCCACGTTGCTTTCCTTAACTGCCAAGCAAATTGTTTTTCCCTCCACTATAACATTTATTGTCTCTGGCAACACTTTTTTAGGTTACATGTAAAAATTGTTGCCTCAAATTCGTATAGGCAACAATTTATAGTTGTTTCCAAAAATATATTTGCAACCCTTGATAATCGTTGCCTAAAATACTATTGGGGACGTTTTTGGAGCGTCATTCTTTTATTTTTTTGGCAACGATTGTTAATTGTATCCTTAACTGCTTCTGGGGACGATTTTAGAGCGTTAATATATTACTTCTTTAACAATGTTTGATAATTATCCCCTAAAATACTTTTGAGGACATCTTTAAATTATTACATTAGTTATAATAAAAGGCTACACTTCTTCAATGTTGCATAAAATTTTAGCACCATCAAATTTTTGGTGGGAATCTTCCCTCCAAAACTTATACCCTAAAAAACAAATATTTCCCTCTAAATATTATTAAAATGAATATATATATATATATATATATATATATATATATATATATATATATATATATATATATATATATATATATATATATATATATATATATATATATATATATATATATATATATATATATATATATATATATATTCTAACACATAATATAATAATATATAACTATAAAAAAGGTGCACACTTTTTTTTAGAATAAAAAATCTAAAAAATAATCAGACATGTTCCAAAGAAAAAAAATGTCAAACAAATTGAAAAGGAAAACGAAAGTTCTCCTTCTTCAAACACCCTACCGCCGAATCTCATCCTGAACCGTGTTGTCGTCTCATCTCGCCAGTTGATTCTTTCAGTGTTCACAGTTGTTGATGATGACACCTTCTGCTCCTGCGGCTCTCCCCCTTCCTGCATCGTAACCACCCAGTCTAATCACGTTCGTCGTGCCGCTTTCGATTCCATCGACATCACTGTCTTTCTTCCAACGACGGCATATTCTATTTCATCTCTTTTACTCTTTATTACATTTGCATTTTCATTTTCTCATTTTTTGATTATTTCTCTCTAGGTCGTTTGTGCAACATCGTCGTTTTCTCGGTTAAAGCTCAATTAGGTATTTCATCAGTTTCAAATTGTTTGGGAAAGAAACGTTATTGTTTTATTGACTATATTTGTTGTTGTTGTTGTTACAGTGAAGGAAGTTGTATAGAAATTGAAGTCGCTTTTAGCTAAGGATAAACTTTTAGTTTTTGTTGTTGTTGGAATCAAGTTGAAAGATCTTTAGGTAACAGAATCCTGTCATTTTTCTCCTTCATTTCCTCTTATAGAGTAGAATTCTTTATTATAAATTTACACAAGCTTGAGTTAATCTGTTTTTACAAGTTATATAGTCTATTTGTTGTATATAAGTTGAAATTAACAATGCTCAAACACCCGACACGTACTGAAAATAACACTGACAAATACATTGGTAGTAATAAGAAAATGTCAAATAGAAATAGTTGAATATATCATGTCTCAGGATCAGACAATACTTCAACTTGAAGTACCAATAATATATAGAAACCAAGTAAAAATCAAGCAACGTTGTTGAGCAATAAACATGTAGACCTCCAAAGCTTTCATTTGGACGAGGCCTGTAGGGCCAACATGTGTTAGAAAGCAATAAACATCAATATAAGTGATAGCCCTTTTTAGTTTTTATAATTATATATGGACCAAAATTAAGAGATACTGGAACTTTCAAGAAACAATAATCCTAAAAATTGAATCTAACTCTTTGAAGAAGCACACAAGATATCACAATAATGACAAATCTTATACTCAAAACAAACCAGTGTATTATATGAACATATTCAACCAAGGACTAAGTCATTTTTTATAATATCATAAATACGCAATCACAAGTTTTAGGCTCTTAATGACGTGGACATGTGAAAAATACATAAACCAACTGCAAATAATGTCTACAAGTGGAAAAATAGATAAAGTAATTAATCCTAATTCGTGAAATGCTAAAAAGTAGTCAATCTTAACTGCATTATGTACATTTGCAGCTTAAAACGATACTTCACTTCTTCTCGTTTTTCTCTTAGTGGTTGCATTATGTTTAAGCAAACTACAACATCAACATTAATTTTTCAACAAGCAAACACATCATAGAATTGATATATACAAAGACAACCTTAAACTATCTCTTCCATGAAGTAACATATGTAACATAGTTTAGCTCATTTAGTCTATGTTTGGACTGCATGTTTAGATTAAAAGTTCACCAATTTAAACATGTACTAATATTTAGTGTATATTTAGATTATAAATTAGATTGCCAGAATCACTGTGTTTGTAAAAGCTACTTAATTTATTGAAAAAATTTGTGTATTTTCTCTATATATATTTACTTAATTTTTGATGTAATGTAAGTAAATTATATTAGTAAAAGGTTTCTAATTCCATGGCTCTAGCTATATATTGTTATTTTATTGTTGATATAAACCTTAAGTTTTTTTTTCTTTTATTAGAAAATCAAAAGAGCCTTGTATATGTACATATAATTAATGATGTACATATTTTGATGTATATGCTTTGTGTTTGAGCTTCACCTAGTATGGGCCAAAAAGTTTACATTTTCCCATTTTCATGAATAAAAATATAGAACTTATTATTATAAAGAAAAGTGTGAAAGAAAAGAGAATTATGTGAGAATAACACGAGAAGGGGTCACGTACAGTTATGTAAGGTTATGAATCATAGGTTAAAAAGAGAAAAATAATGGTTGTGATATGATCCATAAACCTATAATATTAGAAACAAAATTAAATGTTGTGTCGGGTTGAAGGAGAATTGAATGTCATTAGTACTTATCACTGCCAATGTAGATGAAAATATTAATTTTTTATTATTATTATTATTATTATTATTATTATTATTATTATTATTATTATTATTATTATTATTATTATTATTGTTGTTGTTGTTGTTGTTGTTGTTTTGTCACTGTTTCTCTGTTTGTATCCCATCAAAAGCTACTTTTTTACATGAATAATGGTATTTTGCCATCCTTTATACTAGAGAAAGAGTAACATTTAATTTATTTTATTTTAGAAAAACAAACATGATAAAAAAGGATTGGGTGGAGTTTCCTCCACACAGTCAAGGTTACAAGGATGGTGTCAATTACTTTTTAGATATTGCATTCACCAAAGGAATGGTTGAAGAAGAAGAAATTTTGTGTCCTTGTGTTGTATGTTGCAATGATAGTTGGAAAGTAAAAGATGTAGCATATGACCATTTGTGTAGCAAAGAATTTGTAAAGGGATACACTAAATGGATTTATCACGGTGAAGATGAAAGCCTTATGTGAAGATGAAAGCCTTATGAATCTTGATGGTGATAGTGATGGTGAAACACCATCTCATGATGATATTGATGACTTGCTATTTGATACATTTAAAGACGTGGATGAATGAGGTGGAGTACATGAAGGGATAAATGAATAACGTGTCATAAATGCCAAAAGGTATACACCTGTCATGATATACTATTTTTGAAGTTGAAAACATGGATAACACATGGGTGTAATTTGATTCTATAGGTATTGCTGTCAATGTTGCAAAAGAAAAACATGCACTTTTTAAGGACAATAATTATGCTCTTTCTTGATATCCTCTCATGTGTCATGTGTTTCGATATCATGTTTTTTTAATTCAACCAGTGCTATTGAGGTATAAATCAACTTATGTACCCAACAGGTATCCCACTTACAACAGTTGTTTCTGGGTATTAATGCATAATGTATTTTGCTCGTTATTTTTGTTGTTTATTTGTGCAAGGTTTAATTCTTATTGATGTCCTAATTCTCCTTTGGACCAAAAATATTTATGGTTGATGTATTTTGTTTTATTTTCTTATGCAACAAGGTATTAATGAAGATTTTGAAAAGGACGATATAAATGATGAAATTCAAGAGGACGGCGTAGATGCTGGATTTCAAGAGGATGTTATAGGTGATGAATTTCAAGAGGACGACATAGATCTATATGATGAATTTGAAGAGGACGGTGTAGATGGTGAATTTCAAAAGGATGACATAGATGAAGAATATCTGGAGGACGACATATGTGATGAATTTCAAGAGGAAGATCTGGATGACGTATTCCAAGAAGACAAACTTGAATGAATTGGATGATGTCTTTTTTTTTTGGCTTGTAGTTGAAAGCATTAAACTTGAACTATGTTTTTTGTTCTTCTACTGAACTTTGTTTTTTGTTATTTTACTAGGGTCATACTTCAAAGTATTAAACTTAGTGTTATAAGTAATGTTATGTTAGACATTTAGTTTAGTGGATAGTATCTTGAATTAATGTTTGAACTCGATTTTATTATAATATAACTTTTGTGGAGGTACGGTTAAATTTGATATGGTTTAAATTACAATCAAAAATTTTTTAAGCCAGTATTCATCGACTAAATTATTTAGAAAATAATTGCAAAATTGTATATTTTATATGCACACTGTAAAACAACAACCTATAAGCTATGGCTACACTTTAAAAACGGTCCTCTTGATTCAGATTTAAGGCAACGGTTATTAATTGTAGCCGTATATGGAAACGCATAAAAAGCGTCACCTCAGAGGCCATAAATAATCGTCCCCTATTCCTTTAATTTAGGCGACGCTTTTAAAAAGTGTGCCCAGAGAACACGAAAAAACATCCCCTTAGGCTATAGGCAACGCTTGCACAGGAGACGCCTGGAAAACGTCTTCTATTCTTTTAGGCAACGATTTTCAGAGTTCTGACAACGTTTTTCAAATGTTGCCAGAGGCAACAAATGTTGTAGTGCTCCTTTCTTCAGATTCAAAATCTTTTGTTACAGATACGAAGTTTCCTTCTAGTCGAAGACCCTGGAACCCTTTTAGTCGAAGGATATGAGAACCTTTTGGTCGAAGATTCATTTTAACTTAGAAATTTCTCTAAGTACTTTTATACTCTGTCGAAGCCTTTCCAACTTAGACTTGTTCAATCTATTTTTGACCCATAAGACTAACTTGTTGTAGGTGTCGAATTTAGTCCATACACACTTTTTTTTAAAAATCCAAAGCATTGCAAAAAGCTTATTCTGAAGCCATCCATGTGGGCCTCACACTGAAGCCCAATCTTTTTTTTGGCACACCAAAGATAAGCAAACAAGAAGCCTTCTTGGACTTTTCACTATGAGCCTAGCGCCTGGGTTGCTGAGCCAAACACCCTGTTCTGGTCCACACACCCCCTGAGCACTTTGTAATTTCTTTTTGTTTGTTTAAATTATTTATTTCTTGCATAATTTTTCTTTACTTAAAAAAATAAAAAAAATATTAGATTAGAATTTGTTTTTTTGTTTTTTGTTTTAAGATAATATTATAATATGATTTCCATTATTACATTTCAAATTTATTTTTAATCATAACTTATTATCTATTAATTAGAAAACATCAAAAGATTAAAAAAAAAAGGTTATAAATAGAACTATTCAAAAGAAAAATTGAAACTAGCACACAAGCTACTTTTGGTCTCCCAATTTAGAAACCACCACACTCTCAAGGTAATCAACAAGCTTAGTAAGACAATTTTGTGACGATCCACCTTCTTGAACAGCTTTCCAAGCTTTCTCTTTCATTTCTCTAGCTCTTTTTCTTATCTCTCCACCACCACCATCACTATCCATCAAACTCTTCACACCCTTCTCTATCCTTTCCCTACTCACCACCGTCTTCTTAGCATCATAAGGTGACATACTCCACTCCGCCGCACCAACCTCCACACCAATACAATGCACCTCCGTCACCAACTTCTCATTGTAATATTGATCTCCGAACCCCGGCATCGTGATCATCGGTACCCCGGAACTTATCGCTTCCACCGTCGCATTCCAACCGCAATGAGTCAAGAATCCACCTATTGATGGATGGTCCAATATCAACGCTTGCGGAACCCAACCCTTGATCAATAGTCCTCTATTTTCACCCTTAGTTCTCTCTTCAAAACCTTTTGGTAACCAATTATCATCTTCTTCTCCTTCTTTTCCATGAACCACCCAAAGAAAACTATGCTTCGAAGCTTCGATTCCGAAACCTATCTCCTTAAGTTGTTCGTTCGATAGTCGACATAAACTCCCGAAGCTAATGTATACAACTGAACCTACTTCCTTCGTGTCGAGCCATGCAAGACTCACATGTTTATCATTAGCATTAGTATTAGTATTACTATTAACTTGTTTCTTCTCTTTGGTGTTTTCCACCATGAGAGAAGTTGGTCCAACGTGCCAAACCCTACGTCCGGTGAGATTCTCGTAGTATTCGGTGTAACCTTCGTCGAGCTCCGCGAAACTATTTACTATAACGCCATGCGAGCCTTTTTCTGCTTCGACCAATGACTCAGTGACCCTAGCGAAACCTGGCGAGGGTTTGATAGGAAGTGTAAGTGGATGAGGAAGGCCGGGGATATGATAAGGTCCTGAATCAGAAAGAAAAGCTTCCGGATGAGATTTTATAGCTTCGATGAGACAAACATCGAATATCGAAATCGGGTTAAAAACAAGCCTTGGAATTCGAAGATCTTTAGACGTTTGTTCACTCCACGTGAACATGATATCAGGAATGAAGACATCAGGGGGGTTTTGTTTCATGAAGCTTTCGATATCTGGTTTAAGGAGATGAGCAGCCATGGCTATTTTGCCGGCGGTTTGGTTATCCGAAGCGGAGAAGAGGTTTTCGACGCCGGGCGGGAGGCCTAGCTGGGTGGAGGGGAATTGGATGATGTGGACGGTGATGTGGTGGCCGGCGGCTTGGTCTTGTTGGATTGTTTTGTCGAAGGTTTGGGCGTTGGAGGGAGTTGTTATGATGGTAACTTGTTGGTTTTTTGAAGCTACTAAACGAGCTAGGTTAACTAGAGGGATTAAGTGTCCTTGTGCGAAGAATGGGAGCATGTAGATTCTCAATGGCTTTGATTCTGAACCCATTTTCAGATTATGTGATTTTCTTGGTGTTGGTTGGTAGTATATGTTCTTAATGTGCGTATTATATAAGTAGTGACACACTTATCTAAGTCATAAACAGTCCATAGACCATAGAAAGAGGACAAGGAAGGATTAAAATATGTTGTAATTGAGAAACTCGAGCTACTCGTTCTATCATTGCTTATTGATTAAAAATTGAACCTCGTGGACTGCGTGGATATTTTTTAATTGAAAAGAACCTTGATATAATTATAAAAAAAAGTTGAATAGACTTATCTATAAATTAAAGTACATTTAAATTACTTCAAATTTGAATTATTTATTAATTTTTTAAAATAATTATACTAGTAAAAGAAAATTGATTGAAGTATTTGTTGCTTGATTTAGTTTGTGAATCTCTCTCTTTTTCTCAAATTTTTCATTTATAGTAGGTAGTACTGAGATTGAAGAGATCCTATTTGTGTGGATTGAGTAAAAGTATTTGTAATACGGTGAGAGAACTAAATTGGTTGTTTTGCGTTTGATCGCAATTGTTGCGGATAGTAGGAGTCGCTACCGACTTTTCTTTTATCCAATAAAGGAAATGGTGAAAAGAATAGGAAAGACCTTTCGAGATATCTTCTTGAGTTCGGAGGGTAGGTTATGAAAAGGGAAGGTGTTAGCATCCTTTTCATCTGTAGTTATCTACGGGCTCTTAGTTGCTTGCTAGATCACTTCGAAAAATGCTTTGTTTGAAATATGTTTGTGTGGGTTTTTTGAAAGTATTTTGAAAACGCCTTTGTTTCGGCAAACTTTATAATGATTCTCGTCTCTATAAGAATGTATACAAAGTGTTGGTTTTGAAAATAGTTCAAAGAGATGTTTGTTTTTGAAGATGTTTTGAAATTGTAAGTGTGAAAATGGTTTTGATTTGTGAGCAAGCAACTACGAGCGTCCTACCTACTCAAAAAGTTTTTGTTCTTTTCCTCCTCCTTTAGATGTTACTATCTTACCATTGATTGGTAGAAAGTCCCATCATTGGATGTGAAGGGACAAGCGTGGGTCAATCGTATAGTCATTGAAGACAACTTATGAGACGCTTTATCAATTTTCATAAGAGACTAGATCATTTACCGAAGGCAACATCGAGGGACTACGATCTTTTTTATCGAGGGTCTTTGCTAAAACGCCCATATTCAAGGGACATGACTATTTTCCGAGGCAACAAGTGAGGTTACCCTAGAGGTATACGTGTGCGAAGTGTGTTTGATTGCATGCATTTTTGTCTTTGAGATTGGGGTTTTCTAGCGGTTGATTTTATCTTGCTATACACACCCTAATTACTAACAATTTATATTAAAGCGGTAAATTGGGGAAATTAAAATCCTAAGCTATTACATCATTAGGGGAGTGGGGTACAATTTACAAATGGGGATGAGGTGGAAACTTAAATATTACAACCATATCGAATAACAATGAAGGAAATGTAAAAATAGTGTAAAAAGAGGGAAAATTTGCATTTTGAACTATTATGTGTCGACACATGTTGTTATGTATCGACACATAAATTTCCTTGTCCCTGCCAAACCAAGTCAACCCAGTATGAGTCGACGCATAATGGAATGTGTCAACTCATTCTGCTTCCTGTTTCTGAAAAATCCCAAATCAACTTAGTATGAGTCGATGCATTATGGGATGTGTCGACTCATGCACCTGTTTGTGTCGACATATACGTGTTTTGTATCGACTCATGCACCTTCCATCCTTCTGTTTTGGAGCCTGCAAAATAGTATGAGTTGATGCATAAGGCCATGTGTCGACTCATATCCTATTTTTTCACTAGAATGAGTCGACTCATGTGGGTATATGTCGACTCATGCTGCAGTTTTTCGCCTCTATCATCATTCTATTGTGTGTACAGGTTAACTCATAGTATATGATTGATAAAAAATTAATAGTAAGCAAATGGCTAGCTCAAATGGACAATGATTACTACATTTTATCTTCAAGAATAAATTATTAGTGATGTATGAAAAATGCAAAGTCAAGAAGATTTACCTTGAGACTGCACTTAATGTTTTAAGGCTGAATACTTTTCAAGAAGTTGTGAGGGTCTTAATGAACCTTCAGGAAGTTGTTCCAAGCTGTTTGAACCTTCCTTTGTATTGAAAGTTGCTGAAATAACTTCAACCCGGTCAAGTTACACAATGCTGTCTTTTGTTTAGAAGGTGAAAATAAGGGCACTACAAAAATTGTTCTCGTGCTTGAACAATCACTATATGGTATGAAGTGTTTGGATGTCTAGTTTATGGGAGAGTTTTTAAGGTGAATAATGGTTTGAGGTTTTTTTTCTTCTGTTTTATGAATGAAAATAGAACTAAAAATGAGCAGAAGTTACAAGAAAAGTTATGTTAGATTTTTGTTCAAAACTTTCTATTCTCTTTCTAAAAGCCCCCTTGTATATTGTGAGAACAGTTTGTTTTATAGATAAAGTTTGATTGAGGTTTGGGGGGGGGGGGGGGGGGGGGGGGGGGATATATAAGCTTTTGAACAATTTGGGTGTGCTGTAACATTCCCTTTTTAGGTGCAACCCTTACATGCTAACTTGATGCAGCCATGAGACTGATATGATGCAGATTTTCAGGGCACCATTGCAGGTTTTGGAGCAGACTTTGACAACATAGTAGGGTTGTTTTTGTGGATTTGAGTCAAAGAGAAAAGTTAAAACAAAACAAGACTTTAGGATTTGTAACTTAACAATTCTAACTTACAAAAATGCAGTCTTGTAATAACTTGAATATCTTGAGTTATTTTGAATTGTAGTGGAGAAAGATGTCATGAGGTAATTAATCATGTATAGAAAATACTTAGAGAAATTTTCCAAGTCTTGACAAGATTAATTTTTTTGACCTTCTTGATTTTTGATGATCAAATTTCATATTTAGAATGCCTTGATAAAATGTGATTTTCGAAACTCAAATTTGACCAAAAAGTCAAAGTTTGACTTTTTCATCAGTTGACCAAATTTCATCTATCAATCCACTGATTTCGAGAGATGAATTGAAATATACAATTAGGTCAAAATGATGTATTTGAACCCTTGAGATCATATTTCGAACAAATAAGTCACGTGCTAGATCAAAAATCAAAGATTTGTCATTCTCGGCCAAAACCCTAATTTGGAGTCCCAGCGCTTCGGAGATGATTTTGTCTGATCAATTCCTTGAGAATTCTTGTAAAAGAGAGGGTAAATTTTGGGGTACAACAATATTGTTTTTCGTTCAATGCTCATGATCGTTCTTTGGACTCTGTATCAATAGTTAATCGTCACAAGTATAAATATTCTATCATTAATCATGTCCATTCATAAGGATCAATTTAAGGAGTTTTTTCCCACTGCATTTTATATCATTATTTCCCTTTCACAAGCTAATACTTCCTTGACAAAAGCTGAAGAAGAGTTGACCGCCTTGATAAGGAGAAATATTGATTTGTTTGCCTGGGCTCCCGCAGACATGTCACATATAGATGTCAGGGTAATATGTCACTATCTTACCATTATTTCCACTGCGAAACCTGTGGCACATAGAAACGGTAAAGATCGCCAAGAGAAGCAGTTGTATTGACAAGCAATTTTCGACTAAGGGAATAAACTTAAAGCTGTGGGGATATATTTGGCTAAAGAGGTTGTAATACGGTGGGAGAACTGACTTTTGGTTTTGTATTTTATCGTAAATGTTGTGGATAGCAAGAGTCGCTACCGACTTTTCTTTTATTTAATAAAGGAAAGGGTGAAAATAATAGGAAAGGCCTTTGAGAATTTTCTGAGTAAGTGGGGTAGGTTATGAAAAGGGAAGGTGTTAGAACCCTCTTTTTCATCCATAGTTATCTACCGGCTCTTAATCGCTAGCTCACTTTTGAAAATGCTTTGTGAATGTGTAAGTTTTAAAAATATTTTGAAAAATGCCTAAGTGGGGAAAACTTTGTAATGATTCCCGTATCATTGAGAATGCATACAATATTTATTTTGAAAATATTTCAGAGGAGAAGTGTATTGTGTGAAAAATGTTTTTGTGAGCAAGCGATTAAAAGCTATCTACCTACTCAAAAGTCTTTTCTTCTTTTCCCCGTCCTTTAGATAATGCTATCCTACCATTAGTTAGTAGGAAACCCTATTGTTGGATATTTGAGGGACATGCGTGGGTCACCGTACAGTCATAAAGGCAACATATAGGGATACCTTTAGCAATTCAAAGGGACTATCATCATGTATTCGTAGGAAACATCGAGGGACAAGATCATTTACCGAAGGCAACATCGAAGGGTCATCGAGGGAATATGATCTTTATGATGATTTTTAACCGAGGATCTTTGCTAATGGTATCCCTACGTTCGAGGGACATGATTGTTTTTATCCGAAGGCAACAAGTGAGGTTACTCTAGAGGTGCGTGTGTGAAAAGTGATTTGTTTTCAGTTAATTTGTCTTGATTAGGTTTTCTAGCATTTTATTTTAGATCTTGTCACACAAACCTAATTACTATACAATTATATATACATACAGGCATAATTATAGGTGCAGAAAGTAAAATGCGGGAAGATAAAACCTAGATTATTACATCTCATAGGCAGTTACATAATAAGAAAAATGCGGGAAAGTAAACTAAGCTATTACATCAATTGTACAAATCCTATATATTTGTCTCTAGGAATTTAAATGCAAAAGGAGATAGAAATAAAAACGTTATGAGAAAAATGTTTTAATAAACCTAGGATTCTAAGTTAGAAAAAATATCTTGATTTTTTTTTAGAAATTATTTTATGTATGAATAATTAACCCTAATTCTAACTAATTATAAAAAATAAAGTTTGATTAAGTACAATGGATTTTTTGTCAAAAAATTAATTTAAGTAATTATAGACCTAAAACTAATTTTTAATGATTTTTTGTGGGTTTTTTTTATGATTTAGTAAAAAGATTAAAGAAAATAAAAAAAAGTTTAAAAGAAAAAAAAGGTTAAAAAGATGCTGCAAGCGCTGGGGCTTGAATCCACGCCCCTGAACTCAGTAACACACTCCCTTTGTCACTGCACCAACTTTCCTTTTGTGTTTGAGAATGGAAGAAATCCAATGCATAGTATCCCTGAGCGTAATCCTGAAAAATAAAAAGACAAAATGGCAAAAGGCTGGTTCAAATCCATGCCCTTAGACAAAAGTGACTTAGCATGTGCGTTTTAACCACTGGGGTGGTGATACATCCATTGTTTAAAACACAAACTAATCAATATAAAATAAACAATATTTTAATTTTAATAATAAAAAAATATTCATCAGAAGTGGGGCCCTTGTATCAAGTATCAGCCAATCAAAAGTGGAGAGAGGGTGAAAGGGTTTTGACTGGCCAATCAGCTTGCAACAAATTGCCACGCCGAGAGAGTCATCGCCACCATCCGTAGAGGAATCCACCATCTTCTCCGATAGTGAGATTTTTGAAACCTACAAAACATACAGAATCAAGGCAAGCAAAACATCTTATCCCCTTTAAAATTTCCTCCTGAGTTCGAATATGAGGTTTATTTTGATAAAAAAACGCTTGTAGCATGAGATACAAAGAAATTGCATTTGACTGCCCTAACCATGGCATCTTTCGATCCTAACATGGAACCTTTGATTCAACCACCCATAACAGATCTATAAATTCATATAAACTCAACCAAATGTTAGTATGCCATGAAACATGATTAAAATCAGAGATTCAAAATTCAAAACCTTACCAAGTCAATGTTGTCAAGTGGGGGAGTTCTAGGCTTGTAATGGATTGATCTTGGACTCTAGAAGACTCCTGGGGACTTCAGGAGGATGGCTTGAGGCTTGGTTTCAATCGAGAGGCTGGAACTTTGAGATATAACTTGCACCTTCCTTTGAAATTTTTGTGAACAAGAACCCTTTCTTGGAGGCAGAAGATGCGTGTCCTCTGTTGGTCTGAGTTATTATGCATATATATGAGATCAAATTAGGGTAACAAATATGGTACCATATCATGTATAATCAAGTGTACCAAATGTGCTTCAAAAATTTCCAAAGATAGAGATTTCTTTCCTTCTTGGTTCACACGGTTTTTTCTAGTTGTTAGTCACGAATTTTAGGCCCTTGAATGATACAAATGAAGACTTGCACGCCTAGCCCATTATTTTTTCGTTCTACTTAATTTATTTTTCATTTAATTGAACAAAAATAAAAAATAAATATAAATAAAATCATGGTAAGGTATGAATGAGTCTAGGGGTCTTTAAACACTTCATGCACACATTTGAATTCCAAAACTTAGGCCCAATAGCCCAAAATCACAAATTTACTCAATTAAGATTTCATGCATTTCTCAAAATTTGCCCAATTTATGAAACTCATAACTCACTCAATATTTATCTTTTGAAGGCGATCTTTGAATTTTTGGAAAGCTAAAGATGTCCTCTACAATCATTCTTTTGATTATTTTTGCATTTGAAGACTTTATCTTGATGTGAGTTGTCTTGACAAAAAGTGTCTTTTTGTTGACTTTTGAAATGATATGTAATGTATTAGCTCATATCTTTCAAATGAAGCACTTTTTGGACTTGAGCATACATATACAAATATGTAGAGAATTGAATTTTATCTCAAAGTGGACTTTGGTTGGGGAAAAGTTAATGAAGCATGTGAAAGTTTTGCTTGGTCAAAGTTCGGTTGACTTCTCCTAAGGAAACCCTAATTTGGCAACTTTGGAATTTTGATGATTTGAGGGCTTCTGTCGAGGAATCATGATCAACCCTTGATCAAATGTTGATGTTGACCAAAAATCTTGAAGTTTGATTGTATGTTGAGCATAATTGACTTTCAATCATCTGAGCCAATGACTGAGCAAACTTGTGATGTAAGACTTGAAACTTGACATGAGCACTGTTGAATAACTATGATGAACCATGAAAACCATTTGAGACCTTTGAAACCCATTCTTCCTTGTGCAAAATGAAACCCTAGTTGTGGACCCATTGCTTAGGAGGAGAATTTGTCCGATTAATTCTTGAGCATCCTTGAGCATGTTAGCATCCTAGAAGAATGTCTTGAAGAAAATAAGAGGGTAAATTTCGGGGTACAACATCTGCCCCTGTTCAATATTCTTAATCCTGAAGAGTTAGATTGGCATGCGCGCCATTCGCGACTTGAAGGTAGAAGATGATTGAACACCTAAGTGCCTAAAAATTTACACTCGTTGGTGCACGAAGTAACACTGTTGGTTGATTTTACCTGGAATGGGCTTAAAGATGCCATTTGGAGATGTCATGGAGAGTCCTCAGAGATGGAATTATGGATGCCATCCAAAGTAATTGTTGATAGAAATTATACTAAGTATACGCCTGACTTTTTCTTAGAAGATTTATTTTGAGTGAGTCTACGCCCAACGGTTGGCTCCTAAATTCGACACTTACTATATTTGGTCTTTTAGACCAAAAAACTGGAATAAACCAAGTCAAGAAGAATATTTGATGTATGAAATAACTTAGGAGAAAAATATAAGTTATTTTTTAATGTTCGACCAGGACTCACCTTCAGGCCTGTTCGAATGAAGAGGACTTATGTCCTTCGACGGAGAGAAAATATCTTCGCTTTGACACATGATACGAGAGATATTTGAATTTTGAATTATTGGAGGGAAAGGAAGTTTCGCCAGGGGCTAAGAAGAAGCAACGTGGCTGAAAGCCATAGGTCGAGGGACATGCAGAAGACATTTGTCTTCATCTTATCACATAATGATCCCTCGACGGTTACTTATCTTTAGTATAAATTAGGAAAGTTGTGTAGTTTTTTGGGGTGTTCAACTTATTGTACTAGTCACTCAAACATTATCCCAGTAACCGCTGCGTGAGAAAGGATAAAACTGAGAAATGTACGTTGGAAACACCTCTTTTTATTAATGAAATTCTTTTACATTACTTTAATATTATCTTGCAAAGTTATCTTTCTTACTTCTTTACCTGTATATTTCCTGTCTATTCTTCCAAAATCTCAAACATCTTTTCTCTGGGTCGAACGTGCGTTCTTCCTGCTTATCTGTATTACATAAAAATTAGCATATGTTCTGGGATTAATCTGATCGATCCCGTAAGTAAACCAAAAAGAACTTTCCTTTTTGGAGATCAGCGGTTGTTTACCAAAAACCAAGGTAAACAAATTGGCACACCTAATGGGACGTTGCTAATTTTTGTTGCAAAATCATGTTTATGTTATTGAGTTTTTCCTGTACAGTTATAACGTTGCATGTTATTGAGAAGTGGTAAAGTAACCAACAACCATACTATTAGGAAGAAAAATAGCGAGAGTAGTATGGCTAACGAGCCAAATCATGAAGAAATACCTCCACCAATTACTGGAACAGTGGTTAATACCGTTGTCGAAGGGAATATCCCAACTTCCGTTGGATCAATATCAACGTTAACTACAAATCAAACTGGACCCTTAATTTCGTATGTAGGTCCAAGAGGTCCATTAGGAACGCCTCCACCAAGGGTAAACCTAGGATCCCGATCATTTGTGCCCCCAGGCTTTTCGACAACCTGGATGGGTCGAGAGCAGCCATATGGCATGCCAAATACTGAAATGGCTAGCCTTATGAATGCTGCTTCCACTTTTTCAGAACCTTTGGTGAATGCAACATCGCTATTACAGGGGTCTGGAGCCAGTAGAAACCAATTTTTGGGTGGGCCATCTCACGTAATACCAAGCCTCACGAATGTTTCGATAATACTTTTGAGGCAACATATGGACGAAAGTAATCATGATATGGTACAAATGTTAGCATAAACTCTAAGTACAGTGCTAAACCCCCTCATCCAGACTGCTACATAGTCGAATCAGTAGATGACAATGCAAATGACGCGCATGGATGAATTCTTTGGGGTACCCCAAGTTGTTCGACAACCCCAGAGAATGCCAATAAGAGCAAATCAAGGGGTAATTGTGGAAGAGGATTTGACCGTTAATCCAAACCCCCCAATTCCTAGAGTAGAAATAGAACAACCAAGGGTCGAAGTACCACAACACCCTAGAGAAATCGATCAAGGAGTTATTATGGCTAATAGAAACCAAAATGCTGACGAATTAATACAGCAAGTTCGACACCAAAACTATGGGACGGACAATGTTGTACCCCAAAATTTGCCCTCCCATATTCTTCAAGATTTGACAAGCATCACCTCAAAGAGTTCAAAGTCTACTCAAGGGTTGCACAGTCAACCACTCTCCTAAAGCCAGTCAAAATTAGGGTTTTGGTTCTTGCAAGGAATTTGAAGTTTTCAAGGGCTCAATCAAGTCCCATATGCTCATACACATTGTCAAGCACCTACATGTCAAGTTTCAAGGCTCACAAGGTCAAGTTGCACAGTCAACTGCAGGGGCAAAATGGTCATTTGGCAGTCAAAAGTCAAAAAATTTGGTCAACATCTTATTTTGAATCCACAATCATCATTTGATCAAGTCTTGATCATGATTCCACAAGAATGGCTCAAAAATCATCAAGGTGTCAAAAGTTTCTATTTTTGGACAACTGAAAGGTCAACTGCAACTTGACCAAGGCATAACTTTTTCATGGTTCATCAGAAAAATCCCATCCAATGCTCATCTTGAAGGGGAGGACATTTCCTACAATTCATATTCACATTCCAAGTCCAAGAAATGCTCTCACAAAAAGTTATCAATTTCAACATTATAGGTCATTTTCAAAAGTCAATAAAAAGGGACTTTAAGTCAAAGACCATAACTTGAGATTGGTAAATCAAAATGACATGGGACCAAAGTCATTGGTTAGAGGACTTCAAGACCTTTCCAAAATGTCCAAGAACATGTTCATAGCTTCAAAATTGAGCAAGATATGCATTGGAGAAGTTGGGAAATTTTTGTGAAATGGCCAAAGTCAATTATCCTTGAAACTTCATTTTTGACAAAAGGGGCCCACTTTTTCCACTTGATTCAGCTTGGCCATGCTTCCCACGTGTCCCACAATTTATTTCAAGATTTAAACTTAATTTTTCCATTTTTATTTAATTTTATTTGATTTAATTCATTTTAAATCTTTAAAATTCAAATAAAAATCAAAGAAATTAATGGAGGGATATATTTTGTAATGATTAGCTTTGATACACCTTAAAACACATTCCAAATTCGTGCATGGCCTATTATGGGCATAAAAATTCAAAATTTCACAAATATGGCAAATGGTTCAATGTTGGTTATGGAGGAAATCAAGAACATAATTGCATAAGCTTAATGACCATTATTCTTATTGATACACTTTACATTACTATATATACAAGCCTTCCCAACCTCATTCAAAAAAGAGTGTGTGCAGAAACGGCCAAGAGCAAAACAAAAAATTATTCAAAAAGTGAGAGTTCTAAAACATAGTTGCGAGCATCTTCAGATCAAAACAAGCACGTGGTTCTATTCCTTGCCATACCCTGAAGCTAAAGCAACCTTTGCCAAGTCCTGAGGCTCATACCGCGCTGTAAGTTCTTCCCAGGTCCCCTATAATCTCCATATTATTTTCTTCAACGTTTTCCTGTGCAGATTCCAATATGAGGTGCATCATAAGTCTCACATCCCAGCGCGGCCAAGTATCATTGGAGGCAGATCCAAGGGCCAAAAGCGTAGAACACCATATTCTGGAGTCAGCGTGGGCATAGGTGATCAAAAAAGTCAAACGAGTTTGCTTTCAATGGGCCACAATTCTCAATTCAACATCTCCAAATTTCATCCCACCCTCCCCCCCCCCCCCTTGGTTTTACTTCTTTTTTTTCATTTTGTTTTGTTTTTCTATTATTTTAATTTCTAACCTTTTTTATTTTTATTATTATTAACAAATTAACTTAATTAACATATTTTCATAAAAAACCAAAAAAATAGAATTACATCATTATTATTATTATTATTTTATTTTGTAAATAAATATTAACCAAAATAGTTTAATTAGGCAAGTTTAATTCCTTTTCTTAAATAATTAAAATAAATCTAGAATTAGGTAAAAGTTAACTTTTAATTTTATTTCTCTTTATTTTATTTCCTAAAAACATAAAAAACACAAAAATATATTTTCTTTTTAATTAAATTAATTAATTATTTTAACAATTAATTTTAATTTCATTTTAATTCCAAAAGACAAAAAAATCAATTTCTTTTTCTAAAAAGGGTCAACACCCTTAAGACATTCCCGATTCTTTCTTTCACGCCCATTTTAGTTTTAATTCCTTATTTTTGATTATTATGTAATTGCCTTCAAGAATGTAATAGTTAAATAGGTTTATCGCTTTATTTAATTTCCGTACTTATTTACTAAAAAACGGGTCTTTGTAATTTTTTGGCGATGTATAGACCCGCGCCTTGTAATAGCGTAGGATTTATTTTTCCGCAATTTACTTTCTGCACCCCTTAATTGCTAAACTTGCATGAAAGAATGTATGTAAATAAAAACAACTCGTAGCTCACTAATTACAAAGACAAACATAACATGAATACAACACACAATGCACACACCACTTCTAGGGTACGCCTCACTCGTTGCCTTCGAAACGTGGTCGTCAAGTATAGGACATCTTAGCGGTCCTTATGTCCATGATCCAGTTGCCTCGAAACAGTTGCCTCGAAATAGTTGCCTCGGAACAGTTGCCTCGAAAACGGTTGCCTCGGATTAAAAAAGGATCAAGGACATAAGGGTAGCTTCTAAGGTGTCCTACTGTTGCTTCGGTGACCACACTGTCCCTACACTCGAATTGACCCGAACACCTCCAACGGTGGTGCTACCTACCTCTCAATGGTGGGATGACACTACCTTAAGGACTTCTACACAGCTTAATTCCTTAGGGTAGGTAGATGACTCATGGATACTTGCTCTCTAAAAAACCAAATCAAAAATCTTTTCACACTGACACTTTAAAAATCTTTCAAAACAATTTTTCAAACACTCTTGATGACTGATACAAGAGTTATTCAGAAATCTTTCAAAAAAACTTTAGCAAAACCCACTCACATTTTGAAAAGCAAATATTTTGAAAACATAAGAGCAAGTATCTAAGAGCCCATGGATAACCATGGATAGAAAGGGTGTTAACACCTTCCCTTTCTATAAATCTACCTCCCGAACCGAGAAACTATCTCATAAGGAATTTTGCTGTGCTTTTGTCCTGTCCATGTTGGAGAAAATAAAAGACCGTGGCGACTCTTGCTTCCGCGACATTTCGCGAACCAGCGTTAAACAGTCAGTTCTAAATCCACCGATCACAGAACTGGCGACTCTGCTAGGGATACTTTAAAGTGAGATGTACCTTAGGATAGATCATACTTATGTTTTCAATTGCCTGATTTGTGTGCTTTAATATTATTGGGCCTGTCTCGGGAGTTCTATAGATCCTAACCCGAATCTGGGGGATACCTTCTTAGAAAGTAGCAACAAGGCTGTGAGGGAACTGTGCGGGGTATACCGACACGGTTGAAGAAATCTGCTACGTTGATGTGACACTTTGGTAAGTACCGGTAACCCTTGAGTCAAGTCAAGGAGAGTACGGGGCCGCCGCGTGGTGTCGTGAAGCATCAACTGACCTTAGGAACCTTAATTGAACCATCCTGGCCTCTTTAGGGGTAGTGAGATAACTGACTTTGGTGCAGTCCGAAGTTGGTTGATACTCGATACTACACTCATTGAGGGTTGTTTTCTTGGAATATTTTGATCACCAGTTCAGTGGCTAAATCGAAACAATGAACATAGAAAATAATCCAATAATATTGAGCTCCTTAGAACCCGGTTACTTTTGATAGGACAGGTTTGAGCCCACCAACTTCAAGAGGGTAGTACCCCAAACTTCATGCTGGCCTAAACTCTAAGGGCTCTCTTGTGTGACTTGTGTGCCTTCAAACTTGACTACTTGCATACTTGTTATCTGACACACAAGTTTCTTGCAGGTTTTGTTTACAGTCCTTAATCTGGGCTCATAACAGGGTCTACTTATATCACTCCATGCATAGCATAACATCATACCATTGCATGCATCCTGCATAAAGACTAACCCATTTCAAAGATCTCAAGGGTTTTGTGATGCAGGTCATGATGAATCAAATGTCAAGCAAGGGGAAAAGGGGATTTATTTTCCTCTAGCCAAGGTTGATAACTTGAGTCAGGGGCTATGACCCACTCGATATGGCGAGCCTTGACTCTTGAAGAAGGACTCTCAACAACATGAAGTTCCCTCATCAAGCTGCCAGATTCTAACAATTTTCTTGTTTACCCCGCAAGGTCCTTGAAAACATTGCTTGCATATCATACATATCATTGCATTACAGGTACCCCTTGTTACAGGTCACTTACCTTCTTCGCTGTTTATTTCAGCAATGGCTTCCCAACAAGATAACCAGGGTCTTCATGCTCAAGAGGCTCAGTTCAGGGAGATCTTCCTAAGCCTATCCAAGGGGCAGGAAGAGGTGAGGACACTCCTCATGGGGAACTTGGCCAAGAAAAGTCCCGAAGATGATAAGGACGAACGGCTGAAACGTCTGCAAGCTGAGGTAGATACACTGAGAACCCATATGCTGGGGCAAATGGCTCTCATCCAAGGCTTAGCTCGGGAGCAAGAAGAGTTGAGGACCATGATCAGTCAGCTTCATCAAGACAGACACAACATGAAGCAAACAGTCCAAGTCAGGGACCAGGTCATTGATCAGCTTCCAAGAGGACAAGAGTCTGGCATGGTGAAGATTAGACCTCTCCAAACTGCTACCACTTCACAGGTCCAACCACAACCTCTCCCAGAGCAACGGGTTGATCAGAGCATGCCAGACAAGCCTAGGAGGCAATTCACCAAGCTCAACACGTCACTGTCTCAAGCTTTACAACATCTGTTGAGGTTGAATTTGGTAACTCTAAGGGACCCTCCTAAGAACCCCAACAAGACACCTTCAAGGTATAACCCCAACGCCCACTGCGCTTATCATTCGGACAGCCCGGGGCATGCCACAAACGACTGCTGGTCTCTGAAGAACAAGATCCAGGATCTGATTGATGAAGGAGCAGTGGAATTCAACCAAGATGGTCAGGCTGAGTTCTTCTACTATCCCTGCAAGATTCATCACTTGAAGTGACTAGTTCAAATTAGAAGACTTTTGTTCATTAGATTTTTCAAGTTGTAATTTTCTTTTGATTGTTCAAACAATTATTGTCATAGCAAACTTTATTACTTTATCAATGCATCGCATATGTCTGTTTTGAATCAATATATTCGCATTCGCTATATTCAAACTACTTTCATTTTTTGTGATGTTCAAACTCTCGATTAACAAATTCTAAGCCTCTTGAGGGAGGATGACGAAAACGATACCACGACATTTACAGTATGCTTTTGAACGAACCCAGCTGATAAGGTACATGCATTGTTTCAATTCCTAAACATTGGAGTTATAAGGAAGATAATCCCTCGTCAACCCCTTTGAGCCAAAGAAGTAGGAGTTTTTCTTTTCGAAAATTAAAACCCTTAATCATAACCTGGGGCAGGGTAGTTCTCTCAGTTGATCCAAGTGCACAACGAATAACACCAAAGAGGTCCTCACAAAACAAAAGACAATGATGGTTCGGAATAATCATAAAGACAGGCAGTCATTATCCCTCAAAATAAACGCCCATTAAGTCAAAACCTATGAAGGAGACTTACAAAACTGGGGCATCCCGCTGACTGTAATCACAAAAGAAGCAGTTCAGGCAAAAATAGGGATAACGAAATCAAAAAAGAAAGAGGTCCTACAAACCCTCAACAAAAATGACTGTCTGTTTCAAAATAAACTGTCAATGTCCAAACCATCACTGGAACATCAGAGAAAAGACTCAAACAAGGTCTAATGCACGATTAGCTACGTTTAGGATCGAAGAACATCACGAAGAGCGGGTGGGTACAAATAAACTTGAGCCTTTATCCTTTGTTTCTTAAACCGTGAACCAGGCTACGTTACAACCCTTAAAAGTCCTAGCTGAAGCATGGGTTAGTTCGAAAGCATATTGTTACGAAAGGTATCCTGACTCCTTAAGGCTCACTGTAAACTCTTGAGTTAACATTACATTTTACAAAAATTCACCTGTTTTTATGAAAATACATTTTCAAAAACTTCAAGACAGACATAAGCTTTGCATTTTTGAAATAATATTTGTTTGCATATGACTTTTTGTTCGAACAACAGAGAAATTCACACGAAGAATATCTAGTGAACAAAAGCACTTCCAATCAAGGGGCAGACATGATCATTGTCCATAATCTGGGGAAGTGAAGTCAAGATTCAGAGAATCTCTCAAAATGTCAAATGCCAGGGGCAGATCTCCATCTAAGTCACTTGGGGCAATGGACCTGAGTTCCAGCAACGAATCTTGTCTGATTAAACAAAGATCTTCTGGTCACATGGCAAACACAACAACAGGGGCACCTCCCTACATCCTGAGGGCGTGGACATAGTCAAAAAATACTACGCATAATCAAAGACCCGCTAGGTTGACACACCTAGGCAAAAATAAGGGCTTCCCGGCGAACCAAAAAGGTTCGGGCAAGAATAAGGGATGAAAATGAAAAAATCTGTACACCCGGCAAGTCGAAAACCTGAAAAGGCAGCTTGGGCAAAAATGGGTATCCTAGTGGACTGAAAACCCGAAAAGGCGGTCCAGGCAAAAGTTAGGGATCAAAGCGTACGACTATGTCCCGGTATCTCGTCACTTGCCTACTAGAAGAAGGTTCATCAATCGGCAGTCATCAAGCGCCTCCACAGGTATCTTCTCCCACAGAAACAGAGGCAATAACGAGTTGTCTAAAATGATCTAGTTGCTCTGTCCACCAAGGTACCAAGGTAAGTTCGGCTGAAGAATATAACCAAGATACCTCCACTCCTCGCCGAGTAAGTCAGGACTCAACATTACTCCCTGAGCAGAGTTGGTCTCCCAATTAGCCCTACAAGGCACCGTATCTCCAGCAAGTCAGTGATACTCTCCCCAAGCAGAGTTAGCCCACTGTCAGCCTTATGGAAGTTGGGTATCCCCAACAAATCTCAACATTCCCCAGCGGAATACAGATGTTCCTAAGCAAGCATCCCCGACAGTCTTGATCTAAGATTGTTCCCCGGCGGAATACCAGACACCCCAGTGGAGCCACCTCCCCAGTACAGTCCAAAAAGTCTCCCCAGGAGAGTTGAATCCATCTCCCCAGTAGGAAGCTTATCCCCAGTAGATTCTGGAAGCTATCCCCTGCAGAGCACGAACGCGTCTCCCGGACTTTTTATTCAAAGGTTATGCTCCACCAGAGCTTATAACTGGGTTATCCTCAGCTAATAACCACAAAAAGATCGTCCTCGGCGAAGCTCTTCCTATTCCCCAGCGGAGTTCATAAAACCTCCAACAAAGCTTATCAACGGTATCCCCAGCGGAGTTACCATCAGACCTCAGCAAAGTATCTCTTCCCACAGAGTATTCCCCGCAGAGTAATCTCTCCAACAAGTCTATTCCCCAACGGAGTCATCTTCTCCTACCGGTTTGTTCTTATAATCATCATCCCCAGCGGAAATGAAGAACTTCACTCTTCAACATCAGCCCAGGATTTAACTTCCCAGCATTCGTCAAGGATTTATTTTCCTAGACAAAAATACAGTCATACACATCACATTTTCATACATCCTACTTACATACCCAATGCATGCACATACACATCATATCACACAATCTCATTTCTCCTTGAGAACATCATGACATTGCATACAACTGATGTTTTTACCTTTTCAGGAAAAAGTCAATACAAAGATGATTACTATCAACTGTCGCAATTCCAGATTCGATACCTGTATCTAGCCAGGGCATGTCTGTGAGTGACCTATTTCCGGACTCGATTCCTGTATCCTGCCAGGGCACGTCTGAAGAGTTTGAAGATTCGATTCCCGTATCCTGCCAGGGTGTATCTGTTGACGACAATTTTCCGGACTCGATTCCTGTATCTTGCCAGGGCACGTCTGAAGAGTTTGAAGATCCGATTCCTGTATCCTGCCAGGGTGTATCTGTTGACGACTATTTTCCGGACTCGATTTCTGTATCTTGCCAGGGCACGTCTGAAGAGTTTGAAGATCAGATACCTGTATCCTGCCAGGGTGTATCTGTTGCCGACTATTTTCCGGACTCGATTCCTGTATCTTGCCAGGGCACGTCTGAAGAGTTTGAAGATCCGATTCCTGTATCCTGCCAGGGCATATCTGTTGACGACTATTTTTTGGACTCGATTCCTGTATCTTGCCAGGGCACGTCTGAAGAGTTTGAAGATCCGATTCCTGTATCCTGCCAGGGTGTATCTGTTGACGACTATTTTCCGGACTCGATTCCTGTATCTTGCCAGGGCACGTCTGAAGAGTTTGAAGATCCGATTCCTGTATCCTGCCAGGGTGTATCAGTTGACGACTATTTTCTGGACTCGATTCCTGTATCCTGCCAGGGCACGTCTGAAGAGTTTGAAGATCCGATTCCTGTATCCTTCCAGGGTGTATCTGTTGACGACTATTTTCCAGATTCGATTCCTGTATCCTGCCAGGGCACGTCTGAAGAGTTCGAAGATCCAATTCCTGTATCCTGCCAGGGTGTATCTATTGACGACTATTTTCTGGACTCAATTCCTGTATCCTGCCAGGGCACGTCTGAAGAGTTTGAAGATCCGATTCCTGTATCCTGCCAGGGTGTATCTGTTGATGACTATTTTCCGGACTCGATTCCTGTATCCTGCCAGGGCACGTCTGAAGAGTTTGAAGATCCGATTCTTGTATCCTGCCAGGGTGTATCTGTTGATGACTATTTTCCGGACTCGATTCCTGTATCCTGCCAGGGCACGTCTGAAGAGTTTGAAGATTCGATTCTTGTATCCTGCCAGGGTGTATCTATTGACTACTATTTTCTGGACTCGATTCCTGTATCCTGCCAGGGCACGTCTGAAGAGTTTGAAGATCCGATTCCTGTATCCTGCCAGGGTGTATCTGTTGACGACTATTTCCAGACTCGATTCCTGTATCCTGCCAGGGCACGTCTGAAGAGTTTGAAGATCCGATTCCTGTATCCTGCCAGGGTGTATCTGTTGACGACTATTTTCGGGACTCGATTCCTGTATCTTGCCAGCGCACGTCTGAAGAGTTTGAAGATCAGATACCTGTATCCTGCCAGGGTGTATCTGTTGTCGACTATTTTCCGGACTCGATTCCTGTATCTTGCCAGGGCACGTCTGAAGAGTTTGAAGATCCGATTCCTGTATCCTGCCAGGCCGTGTCTGTTGACGACTATTTTTCGGACTCGATTCCTGTATCTTGCCAGGGCACGTCTGAAGAGTTTGAAGATCTGATTCCTGTATCCTGCCAGGGTGTATCTGTTGACGACAATTTTCCGGACTCGATTCCTGTATCTTGCCAGGGCACGTCTGAAGAGTTTGAAGATCCGATTCCTGTATCCTGCCAGGGTGTATCTGTTGACGACTATTTTCCGGACTCGATTCCTGTATCTTGCCAGGGCACGTCTGAAGAGTTTGAAGATCAGATACCTGTATCCTGCCAGGGTGTATCTGTTGCCGACTATTTTCCGGACTCGATTCCTGTATCTTGCCAGGGCACGTCTGAAGAGTTTGAAGATCCGATTCCTGTATCCTGCCAGGGCGTATCTGTTGACGACTATTTTTTGGACTCAATTCCTGTATCTTGCCAGGGCACGTCTGAAGAGTTTGAAGATCAGATTCCTGTATCCTGCCAGGGTGTATCTGTTGACGACTATTTTTCGGACTCGATTCCTGTATCTTGCCAGGGCACGTCTGAAGAGTTTGAAGATCCGATTCCTGTATCCTGCCAGGGTGTATCTGTTGACGACTATTTTCTGGACTCGATTCCTGTATCCTGCCAGGGCACGTCTGAAGAGTTTGAAGATCCGATTCCTGTATCCTTCCAGGGTGTATCTGTTGACGACTATTTTCCGGACTCGATTCCTGTATCCTGCCAGGGCACGTCTGAAGAGTTCGAAGATCCGATTCCTGAATCCTGCCAGGGTGTATCTATTGACGACTATTTTCTGGACTAGATTCCTGTATCCTGCCAGGGCACGTCTGAAGAGTTTGAAGATCCGATTCCTATATCCTGCCAGGGTGTATCTGTTGATGACTATTTTCCGGACTCGATTCCTGTATCCTGCCAGGGCACGTCTGAAGAGTTTGAAGATCCGATTCCTGTATCCTGCCAGGGTGTATCTGTTGATGACTATTTTCCGGACTCGATTCCTGTATCCTGCCAGGGCACGTCTGAAGAGTTTGAAGATCCGATTCTTGTATCCTGCCAGGGTGTATCTATTGACTACTATTTTCTGGACTCGATTCCTGTATCCTGCCAGGGCACGTCTGAAGAGTTTGAAGATCCGATTCCTGTATCCTGCCAGGGTGTATCTGTTGACGACTATTTTCCGGACTCGATTCCTGTATCTTGCCAGGGCACGTCTGAAGAGTTTGAAGATCCGATTCCTGTATCCTGCCAGGGCGTATCTGTTGACGACTATTTTTCGGACTCGATTCCTGTATCTTGCCAGGGCACGTCTGAAGAGTTTGAAGATCCGATTCCTGTATCCTACTAGGGTGTATCTGTTGACGACTATTTTCCGGACTCGATTCCTGTATCTTGCCAGGGCACGTCTGAAGAGTTTGAAGATCCGATTCCTGTATCCTGCCAGGGTGTATCTGTTGACGACTATTTTCTGGACTCGATTCCTGTATCCTGCCAGGGCACGTCTGAAGAGTTTGAAGATCTGATTCCTGTATCCTTCCAGGGTGTATCTGTTGACGACTATTTTCCGGACTCGATTCCTGTATCCTGCCTGGGCACGTCTGAAGAGTTCGAAGATCCGATTCCTGTATCCTGCCAGGGTGTATCTATTGACGACTATTTTCTGGACTCGATTCCTGTATCCTGCCAGGGCACGTCTGAAGAGTTTGAAAATCCGATTCCTGTATCCTGATAGGGTGTATCTGTTGATGACTATTTTCCGGACTCGATTCCTGTATCCTGCCAGGGCACGTCCGAAGAGTTTGAGGATCCGATTCCTGTATCCTGCCAGGGTGTATCTGTTGATGACTATTTTCCGGACTCGATTCCTGTATCCTACCAGGGCACGTCTGAAGAGTTTGAAGATCCGATTCTTGTATCCTGCCAGGTGTATCTATTGACTACTATTTTCCGGACTCGATTCCTGTATCCTGCCAGGGCACGTCTGAAGAGTTTGAAGATCCGATTCCTGTATCCTGCCAGGGTGTATCTGTTGACGACTATTTCCAGACTCGATTCCTGTATCCTGCCAGGGCACGTCTGAAGAGTTTGAAGATCCGATTCCTGTATCCTGCCAGGGTGTATCTGTTGACGACTATTTTCCGGACTCGATTCCTGTATCCTGCCAGGGAACGTCTGAAGAGTTTGAAGATCCGATTCCTGTATCTTGCCAGGGTGTATTTGTTGACGACTATTTCCAGACTCGATTCCTGTATCCTGCCAGGGCACGTCTGAAGAGTTTGAAGATCCGATTCCTGTATCCTGCCAGGGTGTATCTGTTGACGACTATTTTCCGGACTCGATTCCTGTATCTTGCCAGGGCACGTCTGAAGAGTTTGAAGATCAGATACCTGTATCCTGCCAGGGTGTATCTATTGCCGACTATTTTCCGGACTCGATTCCTGTATCTTGCCAGGGCACGTCTGAAGAGTTTGAAGATCCGATTCCTGTATCCTGCCAGGGCGTATCTGTTGACGACTATTTTTCGGACTCGATTCCTGTATCTTGCCAGGGCACGTCTGAAGAGTTTGAAGATCCGATTCCTGTATCCTGCTAGGGTGTATCTGTTGACGACTATTTTCCGGACTCGATTCCTGTATCTTGCCAGGGCACGTCTGAAGAGTTTGAAGATCCGATTCCTGTATCCTGCCAGGGTGTATCTGTTGATGACTATTTTCTGGACTCGATTCCTGTATCCTGCCAGGGCACGTCTGAAGAGTTTGAAGATCTGATTCCTGTATCCTTCCAGGGTGTATCTGTTGACGACTATTTTCCGGACTCGATTCCTGTATCCTGCCAGGGCACGTCTGAAGAGTTCGAAGATCCGATTCCTGTATCCTGCCAGGGTGTATCTATTGACGACTATTTTCTGGACTCGATTCCTGTATCCTGCCAGGGCACGTCTGAAGAGTTTGAAAATCCGATTCCTGCATCCTTCCAGGGTGTATCTGTTGATGACTATTTTCCGGACTCGATTCCTGTATCCTGCCAGGGCACGTCTGAAGAGTTTGAAGATCCGATTCCTGTATCCTGCTAGGGTGTATCTGTTGATGACTATTTTCCGGACTCGATTCCTGTATCCTGCCAGGGCACGTCTGAAGAGTTTGAAGATCCGATTCTTGTATCTTGCCAGGTGTATCTATTGACTACTATTTTCCGGACTCGATTCCTGTATCCTGCCAGGGCACGTCTGAAGAGTTTGAAGATCCGATTCCTGTATCCTGCCAGGGTGTATCTGTTGACGACTATTTCCAGACTCGATTCCTGTATCCTGCCAGGGCACGTCTGAAGAGTTTGAAAATCCGATTCCTGTATCCTGCCAGGGTGTATCTGTTGACGACTATTTTCCGGAATCGATTCCTGTATCCTGCCAGGGCACGTCTGAAGAGTTTGAAGATCCGATTCCTGTATCCTGCCAGGGTGTATCTGTTGACGACTATTTTCCAGACTCGATTCCTGTATCTTGCCATGGCACGTCTGAAGAGTTTGAAGATCCGATTCCTGTATCCTGCCAGGGTGTATTTGTTGACGACTAATTCCGGACTCGATTCCTGTATCCTGCCAGGGCACGTCTGAAGAGTTTGAAGATCCGATTCCTGTATCCTGCCAGGGTGTATCTGTTACCGACTATTTTCCGGACTCGATTCCTGTATCCTGCCAGGGCACGTCAGAAGAGTTTGAAGATCCGATTCCTGTATTCTGCCAGGGTGTATCTGTTGACGACTATTTTCCGGACTCGATTCCTGTATCCTGCCAGGGCACGTTTGAAGAGTTTGAAGATCCGATTCCTGTATCCTGCCAGGGTGTATCTGTTGACGACTATTTTCCGGACTCGATTCCTGTATCCTGCCAGGGCACGTCTGAAGAGTTTGAAGATCCGATTCCTGTATCCTGCCAGGGTGTATCTGTTGACGACTATTTTCCAGACTCGATTCCTGTATCTTGCCAGGGCATGTCTGAAGAGTTTGAAGATCCGATTCCTGTATCCAGCCAGGGCGTATCTGTTGACGACTATTATCCGGACTCGATTCCTGAATCTTGCCAGGGCACGTCTGAAGAGTTTGAAGATCCGATTCCTGTATCCTGCCAGGGTGTATCTGTTGACGACTATTTTCCGGACTCGATTCCTGTATCTTGCCAGGGCACGTCTGAAGAGTTTGAAGATCCGATTCCTGTATCTTGCCAGGGTGTATCTGTTGACGAATAATTCCAGACTCGATTCCTGTATCCTTCCAGGGCACGTCTGAAGAGTTTGAAGATCCGATTCCTGTATCCTGCCAGGGTGTATCTGTTGACGACTATTTTCCAGACTCGATTCCTGTATCTTGCCAGGGCACGTCTGAAGTGTTTGAAGATCCGATTCCTGTATCCTGCCAGGGCGTATCTGTTGACGACTATTTTCTGGACTCGATTCCTGTATCCTGCCAGGGCACGTCTGAAGAGTTTGAAGATCCGATTCCTGTATCCTGCCAGGGTGTATCTGTTGACGACTATTTTCCGGACTCGATTCCTGTATCTTGCCAGGGCACGTTTGAAGAGTTTGAAGATCCGATTCCTGTATCCTTCTAGGCTGTATCTGTTGACGACTATTTTTCCGGACTCGATTCCTGTATCCTGCCAGGGCACGTCTGAAGAGTTTGAAGATCCGATTCCTGTATCCTGCCAGGGTGTATCTGTTGACGACTATTTTCTGGACTCGATTCCTGTATCCTGCCAGGGCACGTCTGAAGAGTTTGAAGATCCGATTCCTGTATCCTGCCAGGGTGTATCTGTTGACGACTATTTTCCGGACTCTATTCATGTATCCTGCCAGGGCACGTCTGAAGAGTTCGAAGATCCGATTCCTGTATCCTGCCAGGGTGTATCTATTGACGACTATTTTCTGGACTCGATTCCTGTATCCTGCCAGGGCACGTCTGAAGAGTTTGAAGATCCGATTCCTGTATCCTGCCAGGGTGTATCTGTTGATGACTATTTTCCGGACTCGATTCCTGTATCCTGCCAGGGCACGTCTGAAGAGTTTGAAGATCCGATTCCTGTATCCTGCCAGGGTGTATCTGTTGACGACTATTTTCCGGACTCGATTCCTGTATCCTGCCAGGGCACGTCTGAAGAGTTTGAAGATCCCATTCTTGTATCCTGCCAGGGTGTATCTATTGACTACTATTTTCCGGACTCGATTCCTGTATCCTGCCAGGGCATGTCTGAAGAGTTTGAAGATCCGATTCCTGTATCCTGCCAGGGTGTATCTGTTGACGACTATTTCCAGACTCAATTCCTGTATCCTGCAAGGGCACGTCTGAAGAGTTTGAAGATCCGATTCCTGTATCCTGCCAGGGTGTATCTGTTGACGACTATTTTCCGGACTCGATTCCTGTATCCTGCCAGGGCACGTCTGAAGAGTTTGAAGATCCGATTCCTGTATCCTGCCAGGGTGTATCTGTTGACGACTATTTTCCAGACTCGATTCCTGTATCTTGCCAGGGCACGTCTGAAGAGTTTGAAGATCCGATTCCTGTATCCTGCCAGGGTGTATCTGTTGACGACTAATTCCGGACTCGATTCCTGTATCCTGCCAGGGCACGTCTGAAGAGTTTGAAGATCCGATTCCTGTATCCTGCCAGGGTGTATCTGTTGACGACTATTTTCCGGACTCGATTCCTGTATCCTGCCAGGGCACGTCAGAAGAGTTTGAAGATCCGATTCCTGTATTCTGCCAGGGTGTATCTGTTGACGACTATTTTCCGGACTCGATTCCTGTATCCTGCCAGGGCACGTCTGAAGAGTTTGAAGATCCGATTCCTGTATCCTGCCAGGGTGTATCTGTTGACGACTATTTTCCGGACTCGATTCCTGTATCCTTCCAGGGCACGTCTGAAGAGTTTGAAGATCCAATTCCTGTATCCTGCTAGGGTGTATCTGTTGACGACTATTTTCCAGACTCGATTCCTGTATCTTGCCAGGGCACGTCTGAAGAGTTTGAAGATCCGATTCCTGTATCCAGCCAGGGCGTATCTGTTGACGACTATTATCCGGACTCGATTCCTGAATCTTGCCAGGGCACGTCTGAAGAGTTTGAAGATCCGATTCCTGTATCCTGCCAGGGTGTATCTGTTGACGACTATTTTCCGGACTCGATTCCTGTATCTTGCCAGGGCACGTCTGAAGAGTTTGAAGATCCGATTCCTGTATCTTGCCAGGGTGTATCTGTTGACGATTAATTCCAGACTCGATTCCTGTATCCTGCCAGGGCACGTCTGAAGAGTTTGAAGATCCGATTCCTGTATCCTGCCAGGGTGTATCTGTTGACGACTATTTTCCAGACTCGATTCCTGTATCTTGCCAGGGCACGTCTGAAGTGTTTGAAGATCCGATTCTTGTATCCAGCCAGGGCGTATCTGTTGACGACTATTTTCCGGACTCGATTCCTGTATCCTGCCAGGGCACGTCTGAAGAGTTTGAAGATCCGATTCCTGTATCCTGCCAGGGTGTATCTGTTGACGACTATTTTCTGGACTCGATTCCTGTATCTTGCCAGGGCACGTTTGAAGAGTTTGAAGATCCGATTCCTGTATCCTTCTAGGGTGTATCTGTTGACGACTATTTTTCCGGACTCGATTCCTGTATCCTGCCAGGGCACGTCTGAAGAGTTTGAAGATCCGATTCCTGTATCCTGCCAGGGTGTATCTGTTGACGACTATTTTCTGGACTCGATTCCTGTATCCTGCCAGGGCACGTCTGAAGAGTTTGAAGATCCGATTCCTGTATCCTTCCAGGGTGTATCTGTTGACGACTATTTTCCGGACTCGATTCCTGTATCCTGCCAGGGCACGTCTGAAGAGTTCGAAGATCCGATTCCTGTATCCTGCCAGGGTGTATCTATTGACGACTATTTTCTGGACTCGATTCCTGTATCCTGCCAGGGCACGTCTGAAGAGTTTGAAGATCCGATTCCTGTATCCTGCCAGGGTGTATCTGTTGATGACTATTTTCCGGACTCGATTCCTGTATCCTGCCAGGGCACGTCTGAAGAGTTTGAAGATCCGATTCCTGTATCCTGCCAGGGTGTATCTGTTGATGACTATTTTCCGGACTCGATTCCTGTATCCTGCCAGGGCACGTCTGAAGAGTTTGAAGATCCGATTCTTGTATCCTGCCAGGGTGTATCTATTGACTACTATTTTCCGGACTCGATTCCTGTATCCTGCCAGGGAACGTCTGAAGAGTTTGAAGATCCGATTCCTGTATCCTGCCAGGGTGTATCTGTTGACGACTATTTTCCGGACTCGATTCCTGTATCTTGCCAGGGCACGTCTGAAGAGTTTGAAGATCCGATTCCTGTATCCTGCCAGGGCGTATCTGTTGATGACTATTTTTCGGACTCGATTCCTGTATCTTGCCAGGGCACGTCTGAAGAGTTTGAAGATCCGATTCCTGTATCCTGCTAGGGTGTATCTGTTGACGACTATTTTCCGGACTCGATTCCTGTATCTTGCCAGGGCACGTCTGAAGAGTTTGAAGATCCGATTCCTGTATCCTGCCAGGGTGTATCTGTTGACGACTATTTTCTGGACTCGATTCCTGTATCCTGCCAGGGCACGTCTGAAGAGTTTGAAGATCTGATTCCTGTATCCTTCCAGGGTGTATCTGTTGACGACTATTTTCCGGACTCGATTCCTGTATCCTGCCTGGGCACGTCTGAAGAGTTCGAAGATCCGATTCCTGTATCCTGCCAGGGTGTATCTATTGACGACTATTTTCTGGACTCGATTCCTGTATCCTGCCAGGGCACGTCTGAAGAGTTTGAAAATCCGATTCCTGTATCCTGATAGGGTGTATCTGTTGATGACTATTTTCCGGACTCGATTCCTGTATCCTGCCAGGGCACGTCCGAAGAGTTTTAGGATCCGATTCCTGTATCCTGCCAGGGTGTATCTGTTGATGACTATTTTCCGGACTCGATTCCTGTATCCTGCCAGGGCACGTCTGAAGAGTTTGAAGATCCGATTCTTGTATCCTGCCAGGTGTATCTATTGACTACTATTTTCCGGACTCGATTCCTGTATCCTGCCAGGGCACGTCTGAAGAGTTTGAAGATCCGATTCCTGTATCCTGCCAGGGTGTATCTGTTGACGACTATTTCCAGACTCGATTCCTGTATCCTGCCAGGGCACGTCTGAAGAGTTTGAAGATCCGATTCCTGTATCCTGCCAGGGTGTATCTGTTGACGACTATTTTCCGGACTCGATTCCTGTATCCTGCCAGGGCACGTCTGAAGAGTTTGAAGATCCGATTCCTGTATCTTGCCAGGGTGTATTTGTTGACGACTATTTCCAGACTCGATTCCTGTATCCTGCCAGGGCACGTCTGAAGAGTTTGAAGATCCGATTCCTGTATCCTGCCAGGGTGTATCTGTTGACGACTATTTTCCGGACTCGATTCCTGTATCTTGCCAGGGCACGTCTGAAGAGTTTGAAGATCAGATACCTGTATCCTGCCAGGGTGTATCTATTGCCGACTATTTTCCGGACTCGATTCCTGTATCTTGCCAGGGCACGTCTGAAGAGTTTGAAGATCCGATTCCTGTATCCTGCCAGGGCGTATCTGTTGACGACTATTTTTCGGACTCGATTCCTGTATCTTGCCAGGGCACGTCTGAAGAGTTTGAAGATCCGATTCCTGTATCCTGCTAGGGTGTATCTATTGACGACTATTTTCCGGACTCGATTCCTGTATCTTGCCAGGGCACGTCTGAAGAGTTTGAAGATCCGATTCCTGTATCCTGCCAGGGTGTATCTGTTGATGACTATTTTCTGGACTCGATTCCTGTATCCTGCCAGGGCACGTCTGAAGAGTTTGAAGATCTGATTCCTGTATCCTTCCAGGGTGTATCTGTTGACGACTATTTTCCGGACTCGATTCCTGTATCCTGCCAGGGCACGTCTGAAGAGTTCGAAGATCCGATTCCTGTATCCTGCCAGGGTGTATCTATTGACGACTATTTTCTGGACTCGATTCCTGTATCCTGCCAGGGCACGTCTGAAGAGTTTGAAAATCCGATTCCTGCATCCTTCCAGGGTGTATCTGTTGATGACTATTTTCCGGACTCGATTCCTGTATCCTGCCAGGGCACGTCTGAAGAGTTTGAAGATCCGATTCCTGTATCCTGCCAGGGTGTATCTGTTGATGACTATTTTCCGGACTCGATTCCTGTATCCTGCCAGGGCACGTCTGAAGAGTTTGAAGATCCGATTCTTGTATCTTGCCAGGTGTATCTATTGACTACTATTTTCCGGACTCGATTCCTGTATCCTGCCAGGGCACGTCTGAAGAGTTTGAAGATCCGATTCCTGTATCCTGCCAGGGTGTATCTGTTGACGACTATTTCCAGACTCGATTCCTGTATCCTGCCAGGGCACGTCTGAAGAGTTTGAAAATCCGATTCCTGTATCCTGCCAGGGTGTATCTGTTGACGACTATTTTCCGGAATCGATTCCTGTATCCTGCCAGGGCACGTCTGAAGAGTTTGAAGATCCGATTCCTGTATCCTGCCAGGGTGTATCTGTTGACGACTATTTTCCAGACTCGATTCCTGTATCTTGCCATGGCACGTCTGAAGAGTTTGAAGATCCGATTCCTGTATCCTGCCAGGGTGTATTTGTTGACGACTAATTCCGGACTCGATTCCTGTATCCTGCCAGGGCACGTCTGAAGAGTTTGAAGATCCGATTCCTGTATCCTGCCAGGGTGTATCTGTTACCGACTATTTTCCGGACTCGATTCCTGTATCCTGCCAGGGCACGTCAGAAGAGTTTGAAGATCCGATTCCTGTATTCTGCCAGGGTGTATCTGTTGACGACTATTTTCCGGACTCGATTCCTGTATCCTGCCAGGGCACGTTTGAAGAGTTTGAAGATCCGATTCCTGTATCCTGCCAGGGTGTATCTGTTGACGACTATTTTCCGGACTCGATTCCTGTATCCTGCCAGGGCACGTCTGAAGAGTTTGAAGATCCGATTCATGTATCCTGCCAGGGTGTATCTGTTGACGACTATTTTCCAGACTCGATTCCTGTATCTTGCCAGGGCATGTCTGAAGAGTTTGAAGATCCGATTCCTGTATCCAGCCAGGGCGTATCTGTTGACGACTATTATCCGGACTCGATTCCTGAATCTTGCCAGGGCACGTCTGAAGAGTTTGAAGATCCGATTCCTGTATCCTGCCAGGGTGTATCTGTTGACGACTATTTTCCGGACTCGATTCCTGTATCTTGCCAGGGCACGTCTGAAGAGTTTGAAGATCCGATTCCTGTATCTTGCCAGGGTGTATCTGTTGACGAATAATTCCAGACTCGATTCCTGTATCCTTCCAGGGCACGTCTGAAGAGTTTGAAGATCCGATTCCTGTATCCTGCCAGGGTGTATCTGTTGACGACTATTTTCCAGACTCGATTCCTGTATCTTGCCAGGGCACGTCTGAAGTGTTTGAAGATCCGATTCCTGTATCCTGCCAGGGCGTATCTGTTGACGACTATTTTCTGGACTCGATTCCTGTATCCTGCCAGGGCACGTCTGAAGAGTTTGAAGATCCGATTCCTGTATCCTGCCAGGGTGTATCTGTTGACGACTATTTTCCGGACTCGATTCCTGTATCTTGCCAGGGCACGTTTGAAGAGTTTGAAGATCCGATTCCTGTATCCTTCTAGGCTGTATCTGTTGACGACTATTTTTCCGGACTCGATTCCTGTATCCTACCAGGGCACGTCTGAAGAGTTTGAAGATCCGATTCCTGTATCCTGCCAGGGTGTATCTGTTGACGACTATTTTCTGGACTCGATTCCTGTATCCTGCCAGGGCACGTCTGAAGAGTTTGAAGATCCGATTCCTGTATCCTGCCAGGGTGTATCTGTTGACGACTATTTTCCGGACTCTATTCATGTATCCTGCCAGGGCACGTCTGAAGAGTTCGAAGATCCGATTCCTGTATCCTGCCAGGGTGTATCTATTGACGACTATTTTCTGGACTCGATTCCTGTATCCTGCCAGGGCACGTCTGAAGAGTTTGAAGATCCGATTCCTGTATCCTGCCAGGGTGTATCTGTTGATGACTATTTTCCGGACTCGATTCCTGTATCCTGCCAGGGCACGTCTGAAGAGTTTGAAGATCCGATTCCTGTATCCTGCCAGGGTGTATCTGTTGACGACTATTTTCCGGACTCGATTCCTGTATCCTGCCAGGGCACGTCTGAAGAGTTTGAAGATCCGATTCCTGTATCCTGCCAGGGTGTATCTGTTGACGACTATTTTCCGGACTCTATTCATGTATCCTGCCAGGGCACGTCTGAAGAGTTCGAAGATCCGATTCCTGTATCCTGCCAGGGTGTATCTATTGACGACTATTTTCTGGACTCGATTCCTGTATCCTGCCAGGGCACGTCTGAAGAGTTTGAAGATCCGATTCCTGTATCCTGCCAGGGTGTATCTGTTGATGACTATTTTCCGGACTCGATTCCTGTATCCTGCCAGGGCACGTCTGAAGAGTTTGAAGATCCGATTCCTGTATCCTGCCAGGGTGTATCTGTTGACGACTATTTTCCGGACTCGATTCCTGTATCCTGCCAGGGCACGTCTGAAGAGTTTGAAGATCCCATTCTTGTATCCTGCCAGGGTGTATCTATTGACTACTATTTTCCGGACTCGATTCCTGTATCCTGCCAGGGCACGTCTGAAGAGTTTGAAGATCCGATTCCTGTATCCTGCCAGGGTGTGTCTGTTGACGACTATTTCCAGACTCGATTCCTGTATCCTGCAAGGGCACGTCTGAAGAGTTTGAAGATCCGATTCCTGTATCCTGCCAGGGTGTATCTGTTGACGACTATTTTCCGGACTCGATCCCTGTATCCTGCCAGGGCACGTCTGAAGAGTTTGAAGATCCGATTCCTGTATCCTGCCAGGGTGTATCTGTTGACGACTATTTTCCAGACTCGATTCCTGTATCTTGCCAGGGCACGTCTGAAGAGTTTGAAGATCCGATTCCTGTATCCTGCCAGGGTGTATCTGTTGACGACTAATTCCGGACTCGATTCCTGTATCCTGCCAGGGCACGTCTGAAGAGTTTGAAGATCCGATTCCTGTATCCTGCCAGGGTGTATCTGTTGACGACTATTTTCCGGACTCGATTCCTGTATCCTGCCAGGGCACGTCAGAAGAGTTTGAAGATCCGATTCCTGTATTCTGCCAGGGTGTATCTGTTGACGACTATTTTCCGGACTCGATTCCTGTATCCTGCCAGGGCACGTCTGAAGAGTTTGAAGATCCGATTCCTGTATCCTGCCAGGGTGTATCTGTTGACGACTATTTTCCGGACTCGATTCCTGTATCCTTCCAGGGCACGTCTGAAGAGTTTGAAGATCCGATTCCTGTATCCTGCTAGGGTGTATCTGTTGACGACTATTTTCCAGACTCGATTCCTGTATCTTGCCAGGGCACGTCTGAAGAGTTTGAAGATCCGATTCCTGTATCCAGCCAGGGCGTATCTGTTGACGACTATTATCCGGACTCGATTCCTGAATCTTGCCAGGGCACGTCTGAAGAGTTTGAAGATCCGATTCCTGTATCCTGCCAGGGTGTATCTGTTGACGACTATTTTCCGGACTCGATTCCTGTATCTTGCCAGGGCACGTCTGAAGAGTTTGAAGATCCGATTCCTGTATCTTGCCAGGGTGTATCTGTTGACGACTAATTCCAGACTCGATTCCTGTATCCTGCCAGGGCACGTCTGAAGAGTTTGAAGATCCGATTCCTGTATCCTGCCAGGGTGTATCTGTTGACGACTATTTTCCAGACTCGATTCCTGTATCTTGCCAGGGCACGTCTGAAGTGTTTGAAGATCCGATTCCTGTATCCAGCCAGGGCGTATCTGTTGACGACTATTTTCCGGACTCGATTCCTGTATCCTGCCAGGGCACGTCTGAAGAGTTTGAAGATCCGATTCCTGTATCCTGCCAGGGTGTATCTGTTGACGACTATTTTCTGGACTCGATTCCTGTATCTTGCCAGGGCACGTTTGAAGAGTTTGAAGATCCGATTCCTGTATCCTTCTAGGGTGTATCTGTTGACGACTATTTTTCCGGACTCGATTCCTGTATCCTGCCAGGGCACGTCTGAAGAGTTTGAAGATCCGATTCTTGTATCTAGCCAGGGCACATCTACATAAAGAGTTTGAAGATCAACCCCTGTAACAGGCCAGGTAATTATCTTTCTTTCTCAGGTACACAAGTTCTCGCTAAGGAATCTCTTACGCGATCGACACCTAGATGGCATCTATAAGCCCATCCACTTACCAACAATTCCAAATGGCATCTATAAGCCCATTCCCGACAAGGTTCTGTCACACTTCAAGATGGCATCTATAAGCCCATCCTCCTATCCACCATCCCTCCAAATGGCATCTGCAAGCCCATTCCCGCTATCACACTGCTGATACTCAACTATGTGAGTGCAAATTTCTGGGCAATCTAGTGTTCAATCATCTTCCACCCTCGGATCACGAAAGGCACACAAGCCAATCTACATCCTCAGGTCTAAGAAGATTGAACAGGGGCAACTGTTGTACCCCAAAATTTTCCCTCCCATATTCTTCAAGATTTGGCAAGCATCACCTCAAAGAGTTCAAAGTCTACTCAAGGGTTGCACAGTCAACCACTCTCCTAAAGCCAGTCAAAATTAGGGTTTTGGTTCTTGCAAGGAAGTTGAAGTTTTCAAGGGCTCAATCAAGTCCCATATGCTCATACACATTATCAAGCACCTACATGTCAAGTTTCAAGGCTCACAAGGTCAAGTTGCACAGTCAATTGCAGGGGCAAAATGGTCATTTGGCAGTCAAAAGTCAAAAATTTTGGTCAACATCTTATTTTGAAGCCACAATCATCATTTGATCAAGTCTTGATCATGATTCCACAAGAATGGCTCAAAAATCATCAAGGTGTCAAAAGTTTCTATTTTTGGACAGTTGAAAGGTCAACTGCAACTTGACCAAGGCATAACTTTTTCATGGTTCATCAGAAAAATCCCATCCAATTCTCATCTTGAAGGGGAGGACATTTCCTACAATTCATCTTCACATTCCAAGTCCAAGAAATGCTCTCACAAAAAGTTATCAATTTCAACATTATAGGTCATTTTCAAAAGTCAACAAAAGGGACTTAAAATCAAAGACCATAACTTGAGATTGGTAAATCAAAATGACATGGGACCAAAGTCATTGGTTAGAGGACTTCAAGACCTTTCCAAAATGTCCAAGAACATGTTCATAGCTTCAAAATTGAGCAAGATATGCATTGGAGAAGTTGGGAAATTTTTGTGAAATGGCCAAAGTCAATTATCCTTGAAACTTCATTTTTGACAAAAGGGGCCCACTTTTTCCACTTGATTCAGCTTGGCCATGCTTCCCACGTGTCCCACAATTTATTTCAAGATTTAAAATTAATTTTTCCATTTTTATTTAATTTTATTTGATTTAATTCATTTTAAATCTTTAAAATTCAAATAAAAATCAAAGAAATTAATGGAGGGATATATTTTGTGATGATTAGCTTTGATACACCTTAAAACACATTCCAAATTCGTGCATGGCCTATTATGGGCATAAAAATTCAAAATTTCACAAATATGGCAAATGGTTCAATGTTGGTTATGGAGGAAATCAAGAACATAATTGCATAAGCTTAATGACCATTATTCTTATTGATACACTTTACATTACTATATATACAAGCCTTCCCAACCTCATTCAAAAAAGAGTGTGTGCAGAAACGGCCAAGAGCAAAACCAAAAATTATTCAAAAAGTGAGAGTTCTAAAACATAGTTGCGAGCATCTTCAGATAAAAACAAGCACGTGGTTCTATTCCTTGCCACACCCTGAAGCTAAAGCAACCTTTGCCAAGTCCTGAGGCTCATACCGCGCTGTAAGTTCTTCCCAGGTCCCCTATAATCTCCATATTATTTTCTTCAACGTTTTCCTGTGCAGATTCTAATATGAGGTGCATCATAAGTCTCACATCCCAGCGCAGCCAAGTGTCATTGGAGGCAGATCCAAGGGCCAAAAGCATAGAACACCATATTCTGGAGTCAGCGTGGGAATAGGTGATCAAAAAAGTCAAACGAGTTTGCTTTCAATGGGCCACAATTCTCAATTCAACATCTCCAAATTTCAGCCCACACCCCCCCTTGGTTTTACTTCTTTTTTTTCATTTTGTTTTGTTTTTCTATTATTTTAATTTCTAACCTTTTTTATTTTTATTATTATTAACAAATTAACTTAATTAACATATTTTCATAAAAAACCAAAAAAATAGAATTACATCATTATTATTATTATTATTATTATTATTATTTTATTTTGTAAATAAATATTAACCAAAATAGTTTAATTAGGCAAGTTTAATTCCTTTTCTTAAATAATTAAAATAAATCTAGAATTAGGTAAAAGTTAACTTTTAATTTTATTTCTCTTTATTTTATTTCCTAAAAACATAAAAAACACAAAAATATATTTTCTTTTTAATTAAATTAATTAATTAGTTTAACAATTAATTTTAATTTCATTTTAATTCCAAAAGACAAAAAAATCAATTTCTTTTTCTAAAAAGGGTCAACACCCTTAAGACATTCCCGATTCTTTCTTTCGCGCCCATTTTAGTTTTAATTCCTTATTTTTGATTATTATGTAATTGCCTTCAAGAATATAATAGTTAAATAGGTTTATCGCTTTATTTAATTTCCGTACTTATTTACTAAAAAACGGGTCTTTGTAATTTTTTGGCGATGTATAGACCCGCGCCTTGTAATAGCGTAGGATTTATTTTTCCGCAATTTACTTTATGCACCCCTTAATTGCTAAACTTGCATGAAAGAATGTATGTAAATAAAAACAACTCGTAGCTCACTAATTACAAAGACAAACATAACATGAATACAACACACAATGCACACACCACTTCTAGGGTACGCCTCACTTGTTGCCTTTGAAACGTGGTCGTCAAGTATAGGACGTCTTAGCGGTCCTTATGTCCATGATCCAGTTGCCTCGAAACAGTTGCCTCGAAATAGTTGCCTCGGAACAGTTGCCTCGAAAACGGTTGCCTCGGATTAAAAAAGGATCAAGGACATAAAGGTAGCTTCTAAGGTGTCCTACTGTTGCTTCGGTGACCACACTGTCCCTACACACGAATTGACCCGAACACCTCCAACGGTGGTGCTACCTACCTCTCAATGGTGGGATGGCACTACCTTAAGGACTTCTACACAGCTTAATTCCTTAGGGTAGGTAGATGACTCATGGATACTTGCTCTCTAAAAAACCAAATCAAAAATCTTTTCACACTGACACTTTAAAAATCTTTCAAAATAATTTTTCAAACACTCTTGAGGACTGATACAAGAGTTATTCAGAAATCTTTCAAAAAAACTTTTGCAAAACCCACTCACATTTTGAAAAGCAAATATTTTGAAAACATAAGAGCAAGTATCTAAGAGCCCATGGATAACCATGGATAGAAAGGGTGCTAACACCTTCCCTTTTTATAAATCTACCTCTCGAACCGAGAAACTATCTCATAAGGAATTTTGCTGTGCTTTTGTCCTGTCCATGTTGGAGAAAATAAAAGACGGTGGCGACTCTTGCTTCCGCGACATTTCGCGTACCAGCGTTAAACAGTCAGTTCTAAATCCACCGATCACAGACAATAATCTAACTGCCATGATCGAAAGGATTATAATGCAAAACAGGATGAATGTTGGTTTTCACAGACCAAACTTTACATCCCCATTGTCAGAATATATTCTGCAAACAGACTTACCACCTAGGGGAAAGGTTCCAAAGTTTACTAAATTTTCAGGGGATACGACAGAGTCCACTGTCGAACATGTGGCTAGATATTTGATCGAGGCCGGGGAAATAGCAAACAACGAGAGTCTTAGAATCAAATATTTCCCAAGTTCCCTAACAAAGAATGCTTTCACTTGGTTCACCACTCTCCCAGCCAATTCGATCCACAACTGGAACCAATTGGAAAGATTGTTCCATGAACAATTCTACATGGGTCAAACCAAGATAAGTCTAAAAGAATTGGCTAGCATAAAGAGAAGGTTTACATATCCAATTGATGCGTATTTAAATAGGTCTCGATTACTCAAAGCCAGATGCCTTACCCAAGTGCCTGAGCATGAATTGGTCGAAATAGCAGCAGGGGGCCTAGACTATTCGATTAGGAAAAAGTTAGATACACAATACCTAAGAGATATGGCCCAATTGGCTGATAGAGTTCGACAAGTAGAACGCCTTAAAGCTGAGAAAGCTAAAGCTGCCAAAACTCATCGACGAGAGAGGGTAGCCTATGTCGAAATGGATGATAATGATCCAGAGACATCTAGTGATCCGATAGATGTCGAAGAAGGCGAAATAGATTTAGCAGAATTAAAACAAGGACCACCATATTCTTGTAAATTGTTAGTGCCATCAAATGGGAAGAATCCTGTAGAGCCTGAGAAAAACAGTGACAAATTTCCTAAGAAAACTTATAGTTTCGACATATCCAAATGTGACGAAATATTTGATCTATTAGTTAAAGATGGCCAGATGATAGTGCCCCCAGGGGCAAAATTTCCTCCTTTAGAACAGAGAAAGAAAAGAGGTTTTTGTAAATACCATAATTTTTTGGGACATAAAACCTCACAATGTTTCCTTTTCAGGGATCTCGTCCAACAAGCGCTAAAGGAAGGAAGGCTGAAATTTGCTGATAAACCAACAATGAAAATCGAAACAACCCACTGCAGATGGAGGCACATTATACCGAACTAGTTGGCATTCACATGGTGGAAGTTTATGAAGATTTCATCATAAAACCCATCTTTGGAAGTTTTACTGGGAACATCTCCAGAAAAACTATTGAAGGGGTGAGAAAGGCCACTGAAGGCCTAGATTTGAAGAAGGAAGTTACCCAAGGGTCAAATTAGAAGGCTGCTGAAAGCCTGAAACTGATTAAATGGGTTACTGAAGACCCAAACAAAGGCAAAGGAGTTGCTGAGAGCTCCAGCAAAAGAACCACCACAGGTTCTTATTTGGTTGCTGTAAAAGGTTCGACATAGAATCTAGAGGCCAAAATGTAGAAGATGAACTTGCTGCCAAAAGCAACATGCAGGTTAACATGGTTGAAGTCTCTGGCGCCAAAGCCTCAGAGGAAGCCATTCGACAAGAAGAAGTAAACAAAACGGCATTCCCAAAGGAGAATGAAGATATGGCAGATTTTCTGCATAGGTTCCTGTTGTACCCCAAAATTTGCCCCCCCATATTCTTCAAGGAATTGCCAAGTCAAGCTGCAAAGTTCCCCAAGGGTTGCACAGTGCAAAGATCTCCTATACAGTCAAAACTAGGGTTTGTGTTCTGGTCAAGGAAATGAAGTTTTCAAAGGTCCAATCAAGTCTCACATGCCTACAAATATGGTCAAGCATCCTCATATCAAGTTTCAAGACATTCAGCTCAAAATTGCACAGTCAAAACCCTAGATTGCACTACAGTCAACTGTAGGGGCAAAATGGTCATTTGACAGTCAAAAGTTCAAATTTTTGGTCAACATATCATTTTGAAGCCACAAACATCATTTGATCAATGCTTGATCATGATTCTCAAAGTTTGGCTCAGAAATCATCAAAAATGCAAAAGTTTCCTTATTTGGACAGCTGAAAAAGTCAACTGAAATTGACCAGGGCATAACTTTCACATGGATTATCAGAAAAATTCCATCCAAAGCTCATTTTGAAGAGAACGACATTTCCTACAACTCATCTTCATACTTCAAGTCCAAGAAATGCTCTCACAAAAAGTTATCAATTTCAACATTATAGGTCATTTTCAAAGGTCAACAAAAAGGGACTTTAAGTCAAAGGACATAACTTGATATTGGTAAATCAAAATGACATGGGACCAAAGGCATTGGTTAGAGGACTCAAAGACCTTTCCAAAATGTCCAAGAACATGAGAAAAGCTTAAAAATTGAGCAAGTTATGCCTTGTGGAAGTTGGGAAATTTTTGGATATTTTGAAAAGTCAACATTGATTCAAATGACCTAAAATTGCTAATGGGCCCATTTTTCCTCCATAATTCATCATCCATGACATATGCACGACCACTTGGCCCAAAGGGAAGTATTTTCTCATTTTTTTTATTTATTTATTTGAATTTTTATTTATATTAATTCATTTAAATCAATTAAATATGTGAAAAATACTTAACTTAACCTAAATAAATCTTTTTGCACATGTTTTAGACTCAATAATTCGTGCACATTCAAATATGGGAAGATTTGGTTTGATTGGATCCTAATTGACACAAAATTGCATGGAAAAAGATATGAAAAAGATCCTTAAAATCAAATTTTCAAAAATCATGAATGCATTGGATTTGTGCTACTTTTCTTAACCTAATTCACTCAGTATATGAGCCTGATCACAAACCTAGTCCTAATAGACACGAAGCTGCGCTAAAGAACACCAAGCAAACTTGAAATTTTTCTCCAAAAAGTCAAAACTGTAAACACCTTTGCAAGGCGATTCAGGTCTCAAGACTTGTTTCAATAGCTTCCTCAAGGTCCCCTGAACACATTCCAATCAAGAACAGCCATCCAAACGCAAGGAATTGGTATACAGAACCTGGAATACCTTGTGAAAAATTTGTGATCGTGTTTTAAAATTTATGCATCTTCATGACATATTATTCATTGATTCATATTCCTGATGAAGTTCTGAAGCTAACCAATATGATTAATTGCATTTTTATGTGTTGTACGCAAATCTGCCATTGTTGATATTTAGGGTTCAAGAAGCTTGGAATTAGGGCTTTTGTAATGGAGAAAAATTAGCCCTCAAAACCACCACCATTCGATTCAGCGCATGTAGACGAAGAAGAAGCACCCATCGCGCTTAATTTATTGACCCTCTAAGACCTATTCGCTATTTTCTCAAAACCGGCCTAAAAGAACATTCAGAAAACCGTTGCTTTTGTTTTTGTATTTCAGGCACGTGAAGAAGACGAAGTCGTGGCAAAACGTGATACGCTGGTTTGAATTTTCGCGCGTGGATCCACTAACATTGATTGTTTTCTTTATAATATTTGTGGTTTGTGTATTAATCAGAACGCGCAATTGACTCAGCTGGCATGCATAAAGGTTGGTAATACACATGACCTGGGTTCGAGTCCCAGGTCTTCACACTTTCCATATTATTTTCCAATTCACGTTCACATGCGTTTCAAGGCTGCAGACGCACCATACTCCTCTTAATCAAGCCAACCACGCGTTTGGCTTCAGCAATCCAAGGGCTCAGAATTGATGAACACCCTAAGCTCAAGTCAACGCATGTGCACGTGTCTAGCAAAAGTCCAACAAGGCCATGCTCAATGGGCCTGAATTGCTAGAGACTCACCTCCTATTTGGGGACTACCACCCCCCAAGGTTTGCATAATTTTTTGTTTTCTTTATTTTTAATTCTATGTTTATTATAATTATTACTTGTTTAAATTAATTAATTATTTTTCTTACAAAATACAAAAACATCATAAAAAACAGAAAAGACAAAAAATATAATAAATGTTTTATTTTAATTTTTCTTGTAAATAAATTTGCATATAATTAAGTTTAGTTTTTTAATTAGGTTAATTTTAATACTTTTAACAAAAAATATAAAAAATGTAGAAATAGGTTAATTAATAATTTTTCACCCTTTTTATTTTATTTTTCTGTCATAAATAATTAAATAACTAAATATTTGTTTTCATGAATAAACTTGTAAATTAATTAGGGTTTCATCTAGGTTAAAAACTTCAATATTTTTCTTAATAACTTAAAAATAATTAGAATTAGGTTTAGCATGTTATTTTAATTTTAATTAATTCTTTCTTTTTCTATTAAATCTTAAAATATATACAAATACCAAAAAAAAAAAAAACAAAAACAATTTCTTTTCTTAATTAATTAATTTATGTAATTTTAATTTTTGCAAAAGGATCCAACGCCCTCGTTTCTTATTAATTCGCGTATTTATTTTATTTTCGCTTAAATAATTATGTACCTCTCCCGAAGCCATGTAAATTACTTCTCGCACTTTTAATTTCTTTATTTTCCGTCAAATCGGGTCCTGGATAATTTTGGCGATGTGGACCCACGCCATTTGTAATAGCTTAGAATTTACTTTTCTCGCAAATACTTTAACTGTTAAACAAAGCATGCAAGAATGAATGGCCCTAAAATAAAATCAAGCGTAGAACACCAATAACATGACAAGATAAATGCAAATGAAAACGACACACAAATCACACACCACCCCTAGGGTACGCTTCAATGTTGCCTTGCCTCTCGAAAGGTGATCGTCGAGTAGAGGATGTCTTAGTAAGTCCTCATGATCCGGGAACCTGGCATGAGGGTAGCTTCTAAGGTGTCTTCCCATTGCTCTGGTGATCACCATGTCCCGAACCTCGAATTGACCCGAACACCTCCAACGGTGGTGCTACCTACCTCTCAATGGTGGGATGACACTACTTTAAAGGACATTTACACAGACGAATTCCTTAGGGTAGGTAGGTTCTCGTAGATACTTGCTCTAAATTTCAAAACAAATTCAAAAATACTTTTCACACCGACACCTTTTCAAAAAGCTTTCGAAAGCAATTTTTCAAACACTCTTGAGGACTGATACAAGAGTCGAACTGGAATTTTCAAAGAAACTTTTTAAAACCCACAGTTGAAAAGCAAACAAACCATTTTTGAAAACACAAATGAGCAAGTATCTAAGAGCCCATGGATAACCATGGATAGAAAGGGTGCTAACACCTTCCCTTTCTATAACCTACCTCCCGAACCGAGAGCAATCTCTTTAAGGAATTTTTCTGTGCTTTTGTCCTTTCCATTTGGAGAAAATAAAAGACGGTGGCGACTCTTGCTTCCGCGACATTTCGTGATCCAGCGTTAAACAGTCAGTTCCAGATCCACCGATCACAGAACTGGCGACTCTACTGGGGACATCTTTATAAAGTGAGGTGTACCTTAGGGTAGTTCATAACTGTGTTTTCAATTGTATTGATTTGTGTGCTTTAAATTGTGGGACTGTCTTGGGAGTTCTATAGATCCTAACCCGGATCTGGGGGATACCTTCTTAGAAAGTAGCAACAAGACTGTGAGGGAACTGTGCGGGGTATACCGACATGGTTGAAACAATCTGCTACGTTGATGTGGCACTTTGGTGTGTACCGGTAACCCTTGAGTTCAGTCAAGGAGAGTACGGGGCCTCCGCGTGGTGTCATGAAGCATCAACAGACCTTAGGAACCTTAATTGAACAATCTTGGCCTCTTTAGGGTAGTGAGATAACTGACTTTGGTGCAGTCCGAGGTTGGTTGATACTCGATACTACACTCAATTGAGGGTTGCTTTCCTGGAATATTTCGGTCGCCAGTTCAGTGGCTAAATCGAAACGATGAACAATGAAAGCAATCTCGTGATATTGGGATCCTTAGAACCCGATTACTTTGATTAGGACAGGTTGAACCCACCAACTTCAAGAGGGTACTACCCAGACCCCATGCTGGCCTTAAACCTTAAGGGCTTCTCTTGTGTGACTTGTGTGCCTTCGTACTTGACTACTTGCATGCTTTATCTGACACATGAACTACTTGCAGGTTTTGTTTATGGTCCTTAATTGGGACTTATAATAGGGTTTGCTAAGTTTCTTGCAGGTTTTGGTTTACAGTCCCTAATGGGGACTCATCACAGGGTTACTCCCATGCATATCATGACATCATACCATTGCATACATTCTAACCCATTTCAAGGATCTCAAGGGCTTGTGATGCAGGTCATGATGAATCAAACATCTAGCAAGGGGCAAAGAGGATTTATTTTCCTCTAGCCAAAGTTGTCAGGGGCTATGACCCACTGGATATGGTGAGCCTTTGACCCTTGACGAAGGACTCTCAACAACATGAAGTACCTTCAATCAAGTTACCAGTTCTCAACTCTAACAAGTTTCTCTGTTTACCCCGCGAGGTCCTTGAAATCATTGCATGCATATCATACATATCATTGCATAACAGGTACCCTTTCTCTGCAGGTTACTTACCTTCTTCGCTGTTTATTTCAGCAGTCTCGTCATGAATCCTAAATCCTCAACCGAGCACACTATCAAGGCCCTCCAGGCTCAGAACGCCCAGTTCCAAGGGCTGATCATGAATTTGACCCAGGGGAAACAAGATCTGAAGGCTTTGCTCTTGAAGAAGGACAAGAAGAAGAAGAGGATTGTTTTGTTCAGCCCTAGACGCAGATCTAGGAATACACCGCAGGATGAAACTGAGAGGACAACTCCATCTGTGTGGAAAGGAAGTCGCCAAGAGGAAAGGGTTCCCAGTCCAGTGGTCTCCGACCGCGAGACAGATTTCAACGACGAACAGTACCCTCCGGCTGAGGATAGGTACAAACAGTTGGAAGACCGGCTCAGTGCTATGGAGATACAAAAAGTGCCTGGCCTGGACTTCGAGGATCTAGGTCTGTCTTCTGGGGTAGTGATCCCGCACAAGTTTAAGGCACCTGCCTTTGCTAAATACGACGGGGCATCCTGTCCTAAATTGCATCTCAGGGTTTACACAAGGAGGATCCAGCCCTATACAGCTGACAAAAACTTATGGATCCATTTCTTCCAAGAGAGTCTTTCAGGGACTCAGCTCGAGTGGTTCTACCAATTGAATGGAGCCAACATCCATACCTGGGAAGACCTAGCCACTGCTTTCTACAAGCATTACCAGTACAATGCCGACCTTGCTCCTACACGTACCCAACTCCAGGGTATGTCACTAGGGACAAGTGAAGGTTTCAAGGAATACGCGCAGAGATAGAGAGACCTTGCTGGAAGGGTGCAGCCTCCATTAACTGACCGGGAACTCGTTGATATGTTCTTGGGGACCCTATCCGGGCCATTCTTCAATCATCTCATTGGTAATTCATCTGCGGGATTCACCGACCTCATCCTAACTGGCGAAAGAATTGAAGCTGGTATCAAGAGTGGGAAAATTCAAGAGGCCACACCTTCTGACACTCACAAAAAGCCTTACACGGGAAAGAAAGAATCTAATGCTGCATACGGCCAGAAGAGTCGTCGTGACCAACATGCAGGGGCAGTCATGATCTCTGGTTCTGCACCACGCCGCCAACCACAAAAGGGAAATCAGCGAAGGCCGGACGAGCCCAAGAGATAATTCTCCAACATTAACATGCCATGGTCACAAGCTCTGCAACACATGTTGAAGATGAATCTGATTGCGGTGATCAACCCTCCTGCAAACCCCAAGACCTCCTCTCCAAGCTACAACCCAGAAGCGAGGTGTGCTTATCATTCTGATAGCCCGGGGCATGACACTGAGGACTGTTGGGCACTGAAGTATAAGATTCAGAACATGATCGATGCCAAAGAGATCGAGTTCGAGCCTGCCGAGACCCCCAACGTGATCACTGCTCCATTGCCAAAACATGGCTAGGATCGAGAGATTTTTGTTCATTTGAATTCAAGTTGTATTTTTCTTTTCTTGTTCAGATAAACAATTATCATGTTAAACTCTTTTATTTCATGAATGCCTTACACATGTCTGTCTTGATTTAATTATGTTTACTATGCTTAAAACTGCTTTCATATTTCTGTGATGGTCAACTCTTAATTGAAAATTCTAAGCCTCTTGAGGGAGGATGACGAAAATGATACCACGATCTTTACAGTATGCTTTTGAACAGACCCCGCTGATGAGGTACAGGCATTGTTTCAATTCCTAAACACTGGAGTTATAAGGAAGATAATCCCTCGTCAACCCCTCTGAGCCAAAGAAGTAGGAGTTTTTCTTTTCGAAATTTAAAACCCTTAATCATAACCTGGGGCAGGGTAGTCTCTCAGCTGATCCAAGTTCATAACGAATGGCACCAAAGAGGTCCTTAAAAACAAAAGACAGTGATGGTTCCGAACAATCATACACACAGGCAGTCATTACTTCTCAAAATAAAAACCCATTAAGTCAAAACCTATGAAGGAGACTTACAAAACTGGGGCATCCCGCTGACTGTAATTCCAAAAAGAAACAGTTCAGGCAAAATACAGGGATAATGAAATCAAAAAGAAAAGAGGTCCAACAAATCCTCAACAAAAGGAAATGACTGCCTATTCACAACAAATTGTCAATATCCGAACCGTCACCGGAATGTCAGAGCAAAGACTCAAACAAGGTCTAACGTATGATCAACTGAGTTTAGGTTTGGAGAACATCACGAAGAGCGGGTGGGTACAAATAATTTGAGCCTTGATCCTTTGTTTCTTAAACTGTGAACCAGGCCACGATATAACCCTTAAAAGTCCTAGCTGAAGCATGGGTTAGTTCGAAAGCGTACTGTTACAAAGGTATCCTGACTCCTTAAGGCTCGCTGTAAAAATTTTGAGTTGACATCACGTTTTACAAAATCCACTTGCCTTTATTAAAAAAATGCATTTTCAAAATATTTAAGACAGACATAGGCTTCTGCATTCTTAAAATAACCTTGTTTGCATATGACTATTTGTTTGAACAGCAGGGAAATTCGCACGATGAACACCTTGTGAACAGAAGTACCTCCAATCAAGGGGCACAGTAGGAGCATTGCCCATTATCTGGGGCATGGCAAAATACTTCCAACAGGGGCAACTCCCTACATTCTGAGAGCGTGGACATAGTCGAAAAGATACTACGCAAAATCAAAGACCCGCTAGGTTGACACACCTAGGCAAAAATAAGGGCTTCCCGGCGAACCAAAAGGGTTCGGGCAAAATGAGGGATGAAATGAAAAAAATCTGTACACCCAGCAAGTCGAAAACCTGAAAAGGCGGCTTGGGCAAAAAAGGGTATCCCGGTGGACTGAAAACCCGAAAGGGCGGTCCAGGCAAAAGTTAGGGATCAAAGCGTACGACTATGTCCCGGCATCTCGTCACTTGTCTACCCGAAGATTTGTCAATTACCCCCACAGGTATTCTCTTCCCTCACCTCCGAAACAGGGGTAATAATGAGTTATCCAGGCGATCCAATTGCTCTGTTAACCAAAGTACAAAGGAAAGATCAACATAAAGATGATTACCATTTACCTTTGCAAATCCCAGATCAACATTAAAAATCAGGCAACCCTACCCCGGTTCCTCCAGAAGTCTTACACGGATTTATCTCAAGTTTTACACGAACTTACCTCCAGGTAGCCTTACCCCGGTTCCTCCTAGAAATCTTACATGGATTTATCCTGCCGTAACCTAACCCCGGTTCCTCCAGAAGTCTTACATGGACCTATCTTAAGATGACCTAACCCCGGTTCATCAAGAAGTTTTTACACAAACTTACCCAAGTAACCTAACCCCGGTTCCTCCAGAAGTCTTACACGGACCTATCTCAAGATGACCTAACCCCGGTTCATCAAAAAGTTTTTACACAAACTTATCCAAGTAACCTAACCCCGGTTTCCTCCAGAAGTCTCACATGGACCCATCTCAAGATGACCTAACCTCGGTTCATCAAGAAGTTTTTACACAAACTTATCCTGCGGCAACCTAACCCCGGTTCCTCCAGAAGTCTTACATGGACCTATCTCAAGATGACCTTACCTCGGTTCGTCAAGAAGTTTTACACGAACTTATCCTGCGGCAACCTAACCCCGGTTCCCCCCAGAAGTCTTACATGGATTTAGCTCAAGATAACCTCACCCCGGTTCATCAAGAAGTTTTACATGAACTTACCTCACCAGGCAACCCTACACAAGTTCTCCTTCTCCGGACATAGTTTTACACGAACTCGACATCAAGCAACCCTACACCGGTTCCCTCTCTTCAAGATGCAGTTTTACATGGACTCGTCACCCAGAAACCCTACACAGGTTCTCCCTTTCCAAGAACGAAGTTTTACACGAACTCATCATCAAAGTAACCCTACCCAGGTTCCTTCTCCATTTCAGATACGGTTTTACACGAGCTCATCAGCAGGAAACCCTACATAGGTTCCCTCTTTCAACTTACAAAATTACAGTCCAAAATCTCCCCAGGAGAGTCCAAACTAATCCCCCAGGAAAATTGGAGTCCATCTCCCCAAACAGTAAGCTTATCCCCAGTAGATTCTGGAAGCTTATCCCCCTCAGAGCACGAACGCGTCTCCCGGCTTTATTCAAAGAGTTATTTCCTTAACAGGATATAACTGGGTTATCCTCAGCCAAAAGCCACGGAAAGAGCGTCCTCGACGAAGTCTTCTTACCCCAGCGAAGTCCATCAACACTTCCAACAACAAGGGTATCATCAGCAAATTATTATCAACATTCAGCAAGGCATCCCTCTTCCCACAGAGTATTGCCTCCCAGCATGGTCGCTAGAGTACTTTTCTCCCCGCAGAATCTTCCATTTGCCAAGTTTTATTCCGCAACGGAGTCATCTTCTCCTACCGGTGTTCTTGCAGTTATCATCCCCAGCGGAAGCGAAATCTTATCCTTCAATATCAGCCCAGGATATGACTTCCCGACACCCGTCAAGGATTTACTTTCCTAGACGAAAACATACATACATAAACATCACATACATCATTATAGCATGCATAGACGCATCATATCATACAAATCTCATTTATGTTGAGAACATCATTGCTTGATCCATATCATGCATCGCATACGACTGACCTTTACCTTTCAGGAAAGAGGCAGTTAAATCCTCAACCACATTTCAAGACCTAGACCGGTTCAGTTAATCAATGCCAAAGATTTCTTATCCATTTCCAGGCCTTCTCTAGTCCAGCTAAATCGACTCCCAACAGATTTTCTGATGAAGACTCAGTAGAAGTTATCCCTATGGTTCCCTCTCCGACGGTGAGTGAGGTGGTAAGTCCTTTTCAGATGTTTCCCTCTCCGACGGTGAGTGAGGTGATAGTCTCCTATGGTTCCCTCTCCGACGGTGAGTGAGGTGGTAAGTCCTTTTCAGATGTTTCCCTCTCCGACGGTGAGTGAGGTGATAGTCTCCTATGGTCCCCTCTCCGACGGTGAGTGAGGTGATAATTCCTTTTCCTATGGTTCCCTCTCCGACGGTGAGTGAGGTGATAATTCCTTTTCAGATGGTTCCCTCTCCGACGGTGAGTGAGGTGATAATTCCTTTTCCTATGGTTCCCTCTCCGACGGTGAGTGAGGTGATAATTCCTTTCAGATTATAATTTTCAGATGGTTCCCTCTCCGACAGTGAGTGAGGTGATAATTCCTTTTCAGATGGTTCCCTCTCCGACGGTGAGTGAGGCGATAATTCCTTTTTCAGATGGTTCCCTCTCCGACGGTGAGTGAGGTGATAATTCCTTTTCAGATGTTTCCCTCTCCGACGGTGAGTGAGGTGATAATTCCTTTTTCAGATGGTTCCCTCTCCGACGGTGAGTGAGGTGACTCCCTTCCAGATTATAATGACCTATAGCTCTCTTCCCGATACTACGAAGATGGTAATTCTCACCAAGATTTTCTCAACGAGCGTTGTTGAAGTTAAAGTCACCCAAGGTTCTCTTATCATTCATGCTAAGGTAGTAACCATCCCTGGTTCAGTCATCATCTTTTGAAGCTCCAGACTCAGTTCCTGTAACCAGTCGGGACATATCTACGTCAAGCATCTGAAATCAGCTCCGGCAGCGTGTCAGGTACTCATTTTTCTTTTGCAGGTATGCAGGTTCTCGCTAAGGAATCTCTTACGCAATCAACATCCAGATGGCATCTATAAGCCCATCACCCTATTCATCAATCCTCTAAATGGCATCTATAAGCCCATTCCACCATCACTGCTACTATGTGAGCGCAAATTTCTGGGCACTCTAGTGTTCAATCATCTTCCACCTTCGGATTACGAAAGGCACGTTAGCCAATCTGCATCCTCAGGTCTAAGAAGATTGAACAGGGGCAACTGTTGTACCCCAAAATTTGCCCTCCCATATTCTTCAAGGAATTGCCAAGTCAAGCTGCAAAGTTCCCCAAGGGTTGCACAGTGCAAAGATCTCCTATACAGTCAAAACTAGGGTTTGTGTTCTGGTCAAGGAAATGAAGTTTTCAAAGGTCCAATCAAGTCTCACATGCCTACAAATATGGTCAAGCATCCTCATATCAAGTTTCAAGACATTCAGCTCAAAATTGCACAGTCAAAACCCTAGATTGCACTACAGTCAACTGTAGGGGCAAAATGGTCATTTGACAGTCAAAAGTTCAAATTTTTGGTCAACATATCATTTTTAAGCCACAAACATCATTTGATCAATGCTTGATCATGATTCTCAAAGTTTGGCTCAGAAATCATCAAAAATGCAAAAGTTTCCTTATTTGGACAGCTGAAAAAGTCAACTGAAATTGACCAGGGCATAACTTTCACATGGATTATCAGAAAAATTCCATCCAAAGCTCATTTTGAAGAGAACGACATTTCCTACAACTCATCTTCATACTTCAAGTCCAAGAAATGCTCTCACAAAAAGTTATCAATTTCAACATTATAGGTCATTTTCAAAGGTCAACAAAAAGGGACTTTAAGTCAAAGGCCATAACTTGATATTGGTAAATCAAAATGACATGGGACCAAAGGCATTGGTTAGAGGACTCAAAGACCTTTCCAAAATGTCCAAGAACATGAGAAAAGCTTAAAAATTGAGCAAGTTATGCCTTGTGGAAGTTGGGAAATTTTTGGATATTTTGAAAAGTCAACATTGATTCAAATGACCTAAAATTGCTAATGGGCCCATTTTTCCTCCATAATTCATCATCCATGACATATGCACGACCACTTGGCCCAAAGGGAAGTATTTTCTCATTTTTTTATTTATTTATTTGAATTTTTATTTATATTAATTCATTTAAATCAATTAAATATGTGAAAAATACTTAACTTAACCTAAATAAATCTTTTTGCACATGTTTTAGACTCAATAATTCGTGCACATTCAAATATGGGAAGATTTGGTTTGATTGGATCCTAATTGACACAAAATTGCATGGAAAAAGATATGAAAAAGATCCTTAAAATCAAATTTTCAAAAATCATGAATGCATTGGATTTGTGCTACTTTTCTTAACCTAATTCACTCAGTATATGAGCCTGATCACAAACCTAGTCCTAATAGACACGAAGCTGCGCTAAAGAACACCAAGCAAACTTGAAATTTTTCTCCAAAAAGTCAAAACTGTAAACACCTTTGCAAGGCGATTCAGGTCTCAAGACTTGTTTCAATAGCTTCCTCAAGGTCCCCTGAACACATTCCAATCAAGAACAGCCATCCAAACGCAAGGAATTGGTATACAGAACCTGGAATACCTTGTGAAAAATTTGTGATCGTGTTTTAAAATTTATGCATCTTCATGACATATTATTCATTGATTCATATTCCTGATGAAGTTCTGAAGCTAACCAATATGATTAATTGCATTTTTATGTGTTGTACGCAAATCTGCCATTGTTGATATTTAGGGTTCAAGAAGCTTGGAATTAGGGCTTTTGTAATGGAGAAAAATTAGCCCTCAAAACCACCACCATTCGATTCAGCGCATGTAGACGAAGAAGAAGCACCCATCGCGCCTAATTTATTGACCCTCTAAGACCTATTCGCTATTTTCTCAAAACCGGCCTAAAAGAACATTCAGAAAACCGTTGCTTTTGTTTTTGTATTTCAGGCACGCGAAGAAGACGAAGTCGTGGCAAAACGTGATACGCTGGTTTGAATTTTCGCGCGTGGATCCACTAACATTGATTGTTTTCTTTATAATATTTGTGGTTTGTGTATTAATCAGAACGCGCAATTGGCTCAGCTGGCATGCATAAAGGTTGGTAATACACATGACCTGGGTTCGAGTCCCAGGTCTTCACACTTTCCATATTATTTTCCAATTCACGTTCACATGCGTTTCAAGGCTGCAGACGCACCATACTCCTCTTAATCAAGCCAGCCACGCGTTTGGCTTCAGCAATCCAAGGGCTCAGAATTGATGAACACCCTAAGCTCAAGTCAACGCATGTGCACGTGTCTAGCAAAAGTCCAACAAGGCCATGCTCAATGGGCCTGAATTGCTAGAGACTCACCTCCTATTTGGGGACTACCACCCCCCAAGGTTTGCATAATTTTTTGTTTTCTTTATTTTTAATTCTATGTTTATTTTAATTATTACTTGTTTAAATTAATTAATTATTTTTCTTACAAAATACAAAAACATCATAAAAAACAGAAAAGACAAAAAATATAATAAATGTTTTATTTTAATTTTTCTTGTAAATAAATTTGCATATAATTAAGTTTAGTTTTTTAATTAGGTTAATTTTAATACTTTTAACAAAAAATCAAAAAAATGTAGAAATAGGTTAATTAATAATTTTTCACCCTTTTTATTTTATTTTTCTGTCATAAATAATTAAATAACTAAATATTTGTTTTCATGAATAAACTTGTAAATTAATTAGGGTTTCATCTAGGTTAAAAACTTCAATATTTTTCTTAATAACTTAAAAATAATTAGAATTAGGTTTAGCATGTTATTTTAATTTTAATTAATTCTTTCTTTTTCTATTAAATCTTAAAATATATACAAATACCAAAAAAAAAAAAAAACAAAAACAATTTCTTTTCTTAATTAATTAATTTATGTAATTTTAATTTTTGCAAAAGGGTCCAACGCCCTCGTTTCTTATTAATTCGCGTATTTATTTTATTTTCGCTTAAATAATTATGTACCTCTCCCGAAGCCATGTAAATTACTTCTCGCACTTTTAATTTCTTTATTTTCCGTCAAATCGGGTCCTGGATAATTTTGGCGATGTGGACCCGCGCCATTTGTAATAGCTTAGAATTTACTTTTCTCGCAAATACTTTAACTGTTAAACAAAGCATGCAAGAATGAATGGCCCTAAAATAAAATCAAGCGTAGAACACTAATAACATGACAAGATAAATGCAAATGAAAACGACACACAAATCACACACCACCCCTAGGGTACGCTTCACTGTTGCCTTGCCTCTCGAAAGGTGATCGTCGAGTAGAGGATGTCTTAGTAAGTCCTCATGATCCGGGAACCTGGCATGAGGGTAGCTTCTAAGGTGTCTTCCCATTGCTCTGGTGATCACCATGTCCCGAACCTCGAATTGACCCGAACACCTCCAACGGTGGTGCTACCTACCTCTCAATGGTGGGATGACACTACTTTAAAGGACATTTACACAGACGAATTCCTTAGGGTAGGTAGGTTCTCGTAGATACTTGCTCTAAATTTCAAAACAAATTCAAAAATACTTTTCACACCGACACCTTTTCAAAAAGCTTTCGAAAGCAATTTTTCAAACACTCTTGAGGACTGATACAAGAGTCGAACTGGAATTTTCAAAGAAACTTTTTAAAACCCACAGTTGAAAAGCAAACAAACCATTTTTGAAAACACAAATGAGCAAGTATCTAAGAGCCCATGGATAACCATGGATAGAAAGGGTGCTAACACCTTCCCTTTCTATAACCTACCTCCCGAACCGAGAGCAATCTCTTTAAGGAATTTTTCTGTGCTTTTGTCCTTTCCATTTGGAGAAAATAAAAGGCGGTGGCGACTCTTGCTTCCGCGACATTTCGCGATCCAGCGTTAAACAGTCAGTTCCAGATCCACCGATCACAGTTCCAAAAGAAGAAATCGGAAGTAATGTTATGTCCTAGATGTAGCTCTATTTTCGACAAGAAAGCCGCATAACACATACAAGCTATGCGGATTGTAAAAGAAAAACAGGGCATCAATGCCCAACAAAGAATGGGTTCAGAAGTCAGATTTGACCCCAGAAGAGGGCGTCAACAAGGACCCATGAGTCAGGAAAGGAGGCCACCAAATTTTAGGCCTCCAACTAATGTGCCTACAGATACTTGGCTAAACAGCATGGGAAGAAAGAGGTCAAAATAAGAGAGATGGCAGGCGTTCGATGTGCCAAGAGGGTCTTATTTAGATTATAGAAAGGAGTACCATGCTTCTGCGTCGAATAAAATGACCCATGTGTCGAGCAATTATAAAGGAAAAAATCCTATGTCTCGTTCGTAGTGGAGAAGATTCCAAAGACGGTGAAAGGCCGAAAAAGAGGCAGCTGGACCTCATCCAGAGGTTAGCACTAATGTGCAGAGGAAACAAAGGAAGCCCCTAGAGAGAAATCATATGCCTTGGACGGAGGAATGTGGGCCGAATGATGAAGACGACTCTGATTCCAGTGACAGTTTGGACATCATGGTGAATGTCATATCTGTGTTACCTAAAGAATACAACCGTGAGGTCAAAGTCGAAGAAACTGACCTAATGGTTGAACAAGAAATGGCTAGACACAAGCCAGTATGTTACCATGTAATGAACAATGACTGCGTAGAAGAACATAACGCATTTTTCGAGCCACCAACAGAGGCTATGAAAAGCCATCTAAATCCCCTGTTCATTAGAGCAAAGATAGGGGAGATAACTATAAATAAGATTCTGGTCGATTGTGGGGCAACCATCAATATCATACTACAATTCATGCTGGAAAAGTTAGGCAAGGGAGATGCCGACATAAAGCCATATAACATGGTCTTGTCCAACTATGAAGGGGGCATTCGCACCACATTGGGTGTCATACAGCTAGACCTCAAAATAGGATCAATCCTCCGACCCACCATGTTCATGGTGATTTCAGCAAAACCCAACTACAATCTACTCCTAGGTCGAGAGTGGATACATGGCATTGGAGCAGTGCCATCTTCGATGCACCAAAGGGTCACAATATGGCGCCCCGACGACATTGTGGAAAACATCGAAGCAGATCAGAGTTATTACTTAGGTGAAATCAATAATGTCGGAAAGAATAGTTTCGACAGAAATTTGGCTCATATAGGGCCATGCAATCCACCTGAGTTTAATTTAACCCTAACTCCTAATTCCTTCTGCTCCCTATACCTACACTCCTACCAAGGCTTTCAGTGGGATTGGGAAGACTTATCCAACATCGACTTTGGAGTAGTTAATGACATACGGCCAACAGGCTGGGGAAGCGAGTTTGATGATGATGACTGAGTGACAAACTCTGCAAAAGATTTCGGCGTATGTGGCCGAAAGTAGAATGATAGCGGCCTTGGAGGCTGAAGTTAAGTATATGGATTTCGAAGCCAATGAACAAGTCCTTTCTAAGACAGGCCCTGAAAAATATTTCGATCTAGAGCCTCCCGACTTAGGGACGAAAGACCTTCGAGATCAGAGGTTGGACGCCGTCTATGATGAGGAACCTCTAGGTTTCGAAAAGGACCTGTTGGTGAACAATGTTACAATGTTGGCTCAAGATCCTCTAGAAGAGGTAAATCTGGGCGAAGGTCCTGTAAAAAAGCCAACGTACATAAGCACAAAAATGGATCCAGGGCTCAGGGTCGAAATGATTCAATTACTAAAAGAGTTCAAGGATTATTTTGCGTGGGACTACGACGAGATGCCTGGTCTCGACAGAAGTTTGGTAGAATTGCAGTTGCCAATAAAGCCTGGAAAGAAGCCCGTTAAGAAGACTCCAAGACGGTTTGCGCCAGAGATTTTATCAAAAATAAAAACGGAAGTCGAAAGGCTGCTGAGGTGCAAGTTCATACGAACGACCAGGTACGCCGAATAGATTGCAAATATTGTGCATGTTATAAAGAAAAATGGTACTTTAAGGGTGTGCATCGATTTCAGAGATCTGAATGCTACAACACCCAAAGATGAATATCCAATGCCAGTGGCGAAAATGCTAGTAGATTCTGCCGCTGGTTTCGATTATATGAGTATGCTTGATGGCTACTCTGGATATAATTAAATCTTTATTGCTGAGGAAGATGTGTCGAAAACTGCATTCCGTTTCCCTGGGGCCTTAGGTACTTATAAATGGGTAGTTATGCCTTTTGGCCTAAAGAATGCAGGGGCAACTTACCAGAGAGCCATGAATTCGATCTTCCATGATTTTATTGACACTTTCATGCATATTTATATTGATGATATTGTTGTAAAATTTGTTTCAGTGAAGACTCACATGGATCATCTTCGACAATCCTTCGAGAGGATGAGACGCTACGGCTTGAAGATGAATCCTCTAAAATGTGCTTTTGGTGTCAAAGTAGGGGATTTCTTAGGTTTTGTGGTCCATAAAAAGGGAATTGAGATAAACCAAAACAAGACCAACGCTATCTTGCAAGCCAAAGCGCCAACTAACAAAAAGGAATTGCAATCCTTACTTGGGAAGATAAATTTCCTAAGGAGATTTATATCTAACCTCGGTGGGAAAACACAAGCCTTTTCGCCACTACTTTGACTCAACAAAGGAGGATTTTAATGGAGGCAAGAACATCAAGAAGCCTTCGACAAAATCAAAGAGTACCTTACCAAACCACCCATTTTGGTACCTCCGTGTCGAAGTAGAAATATGAGACTGTACATAGCTGCGTCTGATAAAACTTTAGGGAGCATGCTGGCTCAAGAGGATGAACATGGTGTCAAAAGGCCCATATACTATCTCAGTAGAGTTTTAAACGATGCAGAAACTAGATATAACGAGGTTGAAAAACTATGTTTATATCTATATTTTTCATGTACAAAACTTAAGCAATATATAAAGCCAGTTAATGTTTATGTTTCGTCTCATTTTGATGTTTTCAAATATATGTTGTCGAAACCCATCTTGCACAGAAGAATTGGCAAATGGGAACTTTCATTAACTGAGTACTCATTAACCTTTATGCCTCTAAAGGCTATGAAAGGCCAAGTGGTAGCAGAATTTATAGTCGACCATTCAATACAAGAAGGATCACTGAACTATTTGGAGATTGAACCTTGGAAATTGTACTTTGATGGCTCTAGTTATAAAGATGGAGCTGGAGTCGGGGTCCTTATTATTTCTCCAAACAAAATTCCAACAACATTTAAGTACAAAATAGACAGGGATTGCTCTAATAATGAGGCTGAATACGAAGTGTTAATCGTAGGCCTTGAAATCCTATTGGAATTGGGGGCAACTCAGGTCGAAATAATGAGACACTCAGAGTTAGTCCTAAAAAAAATTACAAAATAATACAAATGCATAAAAGAAAATCTTATCATGTATTTCGTAATAGCCAGACGGTTGTTGAAGAACTTCGAAGTAGTTAACATTCGACACATACCCAGATTGGAAAACCAAGTAGCTAACGACTTAGCACAGATTGCATCCGGGTATAAGGTGCCGAAAGATAGGCTACAACAAGCAATCGAAGTTAGAGGGAGAGTAACTTCCACTAAGTTATCTCCATTAGATTTAAGGACCACAATGTTGGGATACACTGATCATGAAAATTTTGAAATTTCGTTCATAGACAATCTAACAGAACGAGATTGGAGAAAGCCTGTAGTGGATTATTTACAAAATCCAACGACTTCGACAGGACGGAAGATAAAGTATAGAGCACCTAGTTATGTGTTAATGGGAAATGAGTTATTCAAGAAAACACCTGAAGGTGTGCTTCTGAAATGCCTAAGTGAAACAGAAGCATATATAGCTCTTTCCACCACACACGCTGGGGCATATGGAGCACACCAAGTAGGCCAAAAGATGAAATGGTTATTGTTTCGACAAGGATTATATTGGCCCACTATGTTAAAGGATTGTGTTGAGTTTGCAAAAGGATGCCAAGAATGTCAAAAACATACAGGTATTCAACATGTTCCAGCAAGCGAACTTCACTCGATTGTGAAACCTTGGCCTTTTAGAGGATGGGCTTTGGATCTCATTGGAGAAATTCGACCAGCATCTTCTAAAATCCAGAAGTATATATTGGTGGGCATTGATTATTTTACTAAGTGGATTGAAGCGGTCCCTTTAGTCAATGTAGACCAGGAGAATGTCATTGAATTCATTCAAAAGTACATCATATATAGATTTGGAATTCCTGAAACAATTACCACAGACCAAGTGTCAGTCTTTACTGGTCAAAAGATGCAAGACTTTGCTGCGGAAATGGGGTTTAAACTGTTAACGTCTACACCTTATTATGCACAAGCTAATGGCCAGGTCGAAGCAGCAAATAAAGTAGTGATCAGTTTAATAAAGAAACACGTGGGAAAGAAACCTAGAAACTGGCACAAGACGCTAGATCAAGTTCTGTGGGAGTGTCGAACTTGTCCAAAAGAAGCCACATGAACAACACCATTTCTCCTAACCTATGGTCATGATGCAGTATTACTAGTGGAAATCCACTTGTAGACGACAAGGATTCAGATACATCATGAGATCCCTTCTGAAGTCTATTGGAGTATAATGTTGGACGAACTAGTTGACCTAGACGAAGAAAGGTTGAATGCTCTGGATCTTTTGAGACTGCAGAAGAAGCGAGTTGAGAAATCCTATAATCGTAGAGTGAATTCTAAGACGTTTCAGCCTGAAGATCTAGTTTGGAAAGTAATACTCCCAATGGATCGAAAAGACAGAAATTAGGGAAAATGGTCCCCTAAGTGGGAAGGACCTTTTAGGATTATCCAAGCCTTCTCTGGTGGAGCCTATGAGATTGAAGAGTTAAGCGAAGATCAAAGACTTTTGAAGGTGAATGGTAAATACCTGAAAGCGTATAGACCTATGCATCAAGAGGTAAAAATAAGTAATATATAGTCACTGTGTAATAGAGAATGCCAAAATGGAAACTTAAAATTTCATTAAAAGTGCCAAAATGGCTCTGAAATCGTTACAAACAAGTGATTACATAAATGAGAGAAACAAGATTCAAAAGGGAAGATTAGCTTTAATCTGAAGATACTTGATTCTTTGCAATTCTAGCCGTTGATCACATAGAGCTTTCGATTGGTGAAGGGTCTCGAGCTTGGCATCAAGAGATTGGGCTCGATCAGCATGTCTTAACCCTTCAACCAATTCCTCTTGGATCTCTGATTCAGTGTTCACAGCGAGAAGTTCATCCTTCTTTTTGTCGTTGGCGGCAATTTTAGCTTCCAACTCTGTAATCTGCACCCTCAGTTGAGCATTGTCTCGATCTATCTCCTCGACCGCTTTTTGTCTAGCCTCCTGGGCCTTCGATAAATCCTTTACCTTAGAAGCTGATTCAGTAGCAGCATGCCAGGCAGCAGCCACTTGACCATTGGCTTCTTCAATCTCACGATTGAGAGTCCTTTGACGGTCATAATCCGCTGATACCTGGTCAACAATGGAGAGTAAGTCCAAGATTACACTGGCCACATCCGGAGGAGCAACAAGGAGATCGACAGCCTTCAGGATAGTCTTCAGAAAGGAAGGAGCCGCTGGTTCCCCTTCTAAAGTTAACATCAAATCTCTTTTAAAGATTTGTGCTTTAACTTTCTGAAGAGCCTCGTCGAGAGGAGAAGTCGAAGTAGATCTTCCAGATGCAGTTGAGGCACTATGATCAGAGGAACTTTCTCGTCCTTCTAAGATTGCAGTCAGATAACCTAAAGGATTTTGCTGTTTCAGCAAGGCCAAATCCTCCTTGGTTCTGGATCCCGTCAAAGGGACACTTTCGTTGGCAGTAACAACCACGTTGGCCACTTGCTCTGGAATCGTTTCAGTGCCTGGAGGATTCTGGTTTCCTTCAGCAGAACCTTCTCCGCCATCAGCTCCTGGGATCCCTTCATGCTCCCTTGCTGTCACAGTCTCAGCAATAGGAATCCTTTCCTCTTCATTCTCTTGCACATCAACCAATGGAGTCCTAGTCTCTTCGTGACTCCCTACAACTTCTTCTTCTTCATTAACTTTTGCTATGGTTTCGTGCTGAGGTTCGGAAGCTTGATTCACTTTGTCAGCTGAGCTCATGAAAGAGCCTTTCGCTGAAGAAGGCCTATAAGTAGGCTTTCCTTTACTATTAAATAGGGTAGCAGAGCCGTCGACGGGAATAGGAACTCGATTGGAAGTGCCAGCAGTGTCCTGAAAAATAAAAGAAGCTCGTTTCTTTCAGAATCCTCATAAAGAAAAAGGAGGAGTCGAGAAATAAATGATGGTCTGTCGAAGCAAATACCTGGACTGGGATTTCAGCACCAGGACTGGAGTTATCACTCTCGCTAGGATTGTTCAGCCTGGCAGCCACTTCCTGTTCAGTAGGCTCTTTGATAATTACAGGAGGAGGCCTCGCAGCTGTAGTCTTAATCCTGATTTTGGGACGAGTTTCGATGGCAGGAACTGGTTTCTTCAATCTTCGTTTCTGCAAAGGAACAGGAGGAGACTCCTCTTATTCATCGCTAGAGATTTGGATCTCCTAAACCTTCCGTTTTTTTGGGGTAGGTTTCTGAGTACTCAGAAAACCAAGTCGAAGAGATCAGTACCCATGTCAAACAATCATAGAAAATAAGGGTATGGAAGAAAGTGAATACCTTGGGAGAGGGGTTGAGAGTGGAATCTCCCCTTTTTGTACTCTCAGCAGTCTTCTTCGAGGTGGTCTCTTGACAGCTAAACAGAAGACAAGAAAACTAAAGTTAACCGAGTGTCGAAAGAAAAATCTGAAGCAAGGAAAAAGAAAAGAAGTAATACCTTTCTTGACCCTGTCGAGAACCAGCTTAAACGCCTCACGTAGGTGGTGGGAGAAGTCCTTCTCATCGAAGAACTCTTCATCATAATACTGTTTCCACCACTCCTCAAAATTAATAGAACTCAAAAAATTAAGGTTAAAGTCGAACAGGGTCAGTATAGTTCGACCGGAGTACCTACCAATATGCTTGGTAGCAGCATCTTCTGAGTAGTCTGCATTATAAAAAAGTAGCAGCTTCTCTCGAGGATAAATGGGTGAGGGAAGTGACTGAGCAATACCAAATTGTCGAGAGACAAGATTTGGTTGATAAGCGATCAAGCTCAATTGATTTTTAGAGCTCTTGAATCTCAATGGCATGATCCTGGGGCGAAGAAACGATTCCCACATGCTCATGTACTCATCAGTCACGTCTTCCTCCTCATTCGAAGGATATGGTCTGGTGAACCATTCTGGACCAAATTTTCGACTGGAAAAGGGAGCCATGGTCGAAAAAAAGCGCTTTCGCTCCGCAAACATCATTACGAAGCTTGTGAAAGCCTTCTGAAATTGTTGGCCTTCATCAGTAGGAGTTAGCAGTGCAAGCCTGGTGCCTTTGACCCTCGTGTTCAGGATTTCAGGGGACTCTTAGTTAATCTTATTCTTCTGAGGAAGGAAAGATTCAAAGGTGGCATTGAGCCAAAGTTGGAGAAGCCAAAAAGGACCAGATATCAGCAGGCTCCCCCTGTCCCCTATAACCTTGAGTTGAGTCACACCATTACTGATGAACTCATATAGGTTGGCCAAAATCAATTCGGCCAGGCAAATGGGATATTTATGGTGAAGCTGCGTCGCGAGCGTAAGCATCTTTTTCGTCACCTGAAGTGACTTAGTGCAAAAAAACGAAACGAGACAACCACATAGCCAAGAAGGCTATATGCTCCACCTTTGACACGGTACTAGAGGTTTTTTCGTGGAAGTGGTTGATAAAGGTGGTGTAGGTGGGTTTTGTAGCAGCAAACCCAATAGCATCCTCAGACAAGTCTTCAGGGTCGGAATAGTCACCAGTCGATCAAAGACCAGTGATTGCAGCTATGTCGAATAGAGTGGGGGTCATCATCCCACAGGGAAGATGAAAGGTAAAATGTGCATTATCCCAGAAATACAGTGAAGATACCGGCATGAGGGGACAGTAAGGCAATCCTGTCTTCGACAGCATCACCAAGTCATAAATGCCCATTTCCTTCCATACGGAAGCTTGCGCCTTCTCCATTTTATTTAACCAGTCTAAATACTCAGAGGAGAGGTTAGGGCTTGATCGAAAGATTCAGTTCCCTTTGTTCATGAACTGGAGGTTGATATCCTCTGTAGTCTGAGCGTGTTGTTGGTTGGCCGAAGTAGCGTCTTCAGGGTCATCCCTAGGCTTCTTCGCGCAACCTATGGGTCTGAGCCTTGGGTGAGTAGGGAAGAAGGCACGATTCTTCAAGGGATTTTCGATGCATGAAGACAACGGACCAGACATAACATACATGTCTCCACTGTATCTAATGGGAATGAGGATCTGAGAATCATATGCTTCTCGCCATTCCTTCGTCATGGGTTCAGCAACGTACCGATCAATCGAGGAAGGAGAAGGGTTAGTGGAAAAGACCTCTGGTGGGTTCTGGACATCATCGGAGTTTTTAGGTTGAGGATTGTTTGGTGCATTGGAGAGGAAAGCCATTGTTGAATATTTGGGAGTAAACGAAGTTAACAGTACAAAGTTGTTTGAAAGCAAGAGATTTGGAAATGCTGGAAATGGTAAAAGTTCCAAATAGAAAGGCTCAGAAGTATTTATAGCCTTCAGAGAGGGATATGTCTCGTCAAGGCCATTTAATGTTTTGCAGATAGTGGCGAAGTGTGAAGCGCTTACCGTGTAGACATTGGGAAACGTTTTGACATGCTTGCCTAGGTTATAGGAATATGGTCATCATGGCAAGCGTGGTAACGGCAATTAGAAAAGACATCTTGGAGAAAGAGTAATGATGGTTTTCTCAAGAGCATGCAGCTATTGGAAGATGAAAAGCACACGTAAAAAACTTGTGAACAACTAGAAAGACAGGTGTCGAATGGAAAGATCAAATAATGGCTATTTCTTTAAGCGTCGAAATAGACATTCTTGGGGGGCAATTTGTTGGCTCTCAAATTCGAAACTTACTATATTTGGTCTTTTAGACCAAAAAACTGGAATAAACCAAGTTAAGAAGAATATTCAACGTATGAAATAACTTAGGAGAAAAATCTAAGTTATTTTTTAACGCTCGACCAGGACTCACCTTCAGGCCTGTTCGATTGAAGAGGACTTATGTCCTTCGACGGAGAGAAAATATCTTCGCTTTGACACATGATACGAGAGATATTTGAATTTTGAATTATTGGAGGGAAAGGCAGTTTCGCCAGCGGCTAAGAAGAAGCAACGTGGCTGAAAGCCATAGGTCGAGGGACATGCAGAAGAAACTTGTCTTCATCTTAGCATAGAATGATCCCTCGACGGTTACTTATCTTTAGTATAAATTAGGAAACTTGTGTAGCTTTTTGGGGTTTTCAAGTTATTGTACTAGTTACTCAAACATTATCCAAGTAACCGTTGCGTGAGAAAGGATAAAACTGAGAAATGTACGTTGGAAACACCTCGTTTTATTAATGAAAGTGTTTTACATTACTTTAATATTATCTTGCAAAGTTATCTTTCTTACTTCTTTACCTGCATACTTTCCTGTCTATTCTTCCAAAATCTCAAACATCTTTTCTCTGGGTCGAACGTGCGTTCTTCCTGCTTATCTGTCTTACATAAAAATTAGCATATGTTCTGGGATTAATCTGATCGATCCCATAAGTAAACCAAAAAGAACTTTCCTTTTTGGAGATCAACGGTTGTTTACCAAAAACCAAGGTAAACACCAACTTGGTCCAAAAGGATAATCAGAATAAATTTATGCTCGATTTAATCTAAACCAGAAGATGTCTACTCCCGACTTCAACTGGAAGAAGTATTGGAAGAAGTCTACGCCCGACTTTCCAAAGGAGCTTTAGAAGGAATCTACACTTGATTTTTTCTGAATGATGTACTAGAAGATGTATACGCACGACTTCAACTAAAAAAGGTGTTGAAAAGAGTCTACGCCCTACTTTTCTGAAGGAGTATCAGAATAAATCTACGCTCAATTTAATCTAATCCAGAAGATTTCTACGCCTGACTTCAACTGGAAGAATATGTTGGAAGGAGTCTATGCCCGACTTTTCCAAAAGAGTATAAGAAGGAATCTATGCTCGATTTCATCTGAATGATGTACTAGAAGATGTCTACGCCTGACTTTAACTAGAAAAGGTGTTGGAAAAAGTTTATGCCCGACTTTTTTGAAGGGTATCAGAATAAATCTATGCTCGATTTAATCTGAGCCAAAAGATGTTTATGCCCGACTTCAACTGGAAGAAGATATTGAAGGAGTCTACGCCTGACTTTTCCAAAAGAGTATCAAAAGGAATATACGCTCAATTTCATCTGAATGATGTACTAGAAGATGCCTACGCTTGAATTCAACTAGAAAAGGCTTTGGAAATAGTCTACGCCCGAATTTTCTGTAGGAGTAACAGAATAAATATATGATTGATTTAACCCAAGCCAAAAGATGTCTACGCCCGACTTCAACTGGAAGAAGATGTTGGAAGGAGTCTATGCCCGACTTTTACAAAAGAGTATCAAAATGAATCTACGCTCGATTTCAATTGAATAATATGCTAGAGTGAGCCCGTGTCAAGTCACGTCCGGAAATGTATTAGAAGGCAACCGTGTAAGGTTGCTTCAAGATGAACCCGCGTTAAACTACATTTGGAAATATATGAGAAGGAGTCTGGGTGGGAATGCTTCAGGATGAGCCTGTGTGAAGCTGCTTCTAGAAGTTTTTAGAAGTAACCCGTGTAAAACTGCTTCAGGATGAGCCCGTGTGAAGCTGCATCTAGAAATATATGAGAAGGAGCCTGAGTAGGGCTGCTTCAGGATGAGCCTGTGTGAAGTTGTATCTGGAAATATATGAGAAGGAGCCTGGGTAGGGCTGATTCAGGATGAGCCCGTGTGAAGCTGCATTTGGAAATATATGAGAAGGAGCCTGGGTAGGGCTACTTCAGGATGATCCCGTGTGAAGCTGCATCTGGAAGTTTATGAGAAGGAGCCTGGGTAGGGCTGCTTTAGGATGAGCCTGTGTGAAGCTGCATCTGGAAATTTTTAGAAGTAACCCATGTAAAGATGCTTCAGGATGAGCCAGTGTTAAACTTCATCTGGAAATATATTAGAAGGAGCCTGGATAAGGCTACTTCAGGATGAGCCCGTGTGAAGCTGCATCTAAAAATATATTAGAAGGAACCCGTGTCAGATTGCTTCATCCTGTTTCGAGAATTCACGTCCTCTGGTCATATAGATAGTTTCCCCATCCTGTTTCGTGAATTAATCTGTGACCTATTTGAAAGTTGTTGATGATATTCATCTATTTGAAGACTTTACCTGAAAATACAAAATTAGCTTTATGCAATGTCATGATGTATGTAATGCATTGCATGATGATGCTCTCAAAATAAATGAGAATGTTATATGCGTTCCATATGCATATGCTACGATAAGTGATGTATGTGAGATGTCGTTGAAGTGTATTGGTAGATTCGTATAACATTTTTGATCGGGAAAATAAATATGTGATTGTTATTATGGATGTCGAATATAAATCTTTGATCTGTTGGGGATTCCTACTTGCTATTTGAGGAAACTCCACTGGAGAATGTTAATTTCTTCTTGGGGAGAAGAGCTCAGGAACATTGGTCGTTCGTCGCTCTACTGGGGAATTTAATTCTTATATACCCTGACTAGGGATAAAAGAGATGGATAACCTTCCGAGGTGCTGCCTGACCGGGTTTCTGATATGGATGCCGACTCGTCTAGAGAGGATAAGGTTGAATGTTACTTGGTCCGGTTTCAGATTTGGTAGCAACTCTCTAGGGATAGTAGCCTGGACTTTCATTGTTGGAGAAAGGAGTTTTGCTGGTGATTTACATAAGCTAAAGGAATACACTCGGGCTGGGGAAGTTGAATTCTGTTGGGGAAATAAACCATGTTGGGTAAATAAACCTTGTTAAGGGAAATAAACCCTATTGTAGAAACACTTTGATGAGGAATACTTTTGCTTAGAAGATGAGTCCTGCTGGAGGTGAGAATTATGTGGGGGAATTTTATAGTGCTGGAGAAATAAACTCAGATGGTGATAAGAATTTCTATGAATTATGATGATGACCTAATCTCTAATGAGGTTTAGGACTCCGTAAGTTGGCGACATTGTCGGGGAGATGATCACACTCATTTATCTGTTAGGGGGATCTGCTGGTGAGTACGATTATGTTAACAGCTAGAAAATGCCCTACTTTCTGTCGTGAAGGCATATTAGACTTGGCGGGAATGTATCTCTTATTGAAGATGAACTTGTGCAGATAGCTCTGTAGGGATAATTCCGTGGAAACTGCTCTATGGGGATTTATGGATGACTTGAACATTATCTCAGCTTCTAGAGCCCTCGGTAAATGATGATCAGGGTGATGTGTCTTCTCTTGATAGATAAGAGATAACGGGACATAGTCGTACACTTTAATCCCTAAATTTTGCCTGGACCGTCTTTTCAGATTTTCAGTCCACCGGGATACCCTTTTTTGCCCAAGCCACCTTTTAAGGTTTTCGACTTTCCGGATGTACAATTTTATTTATATATCCCTAATTTTTGCCCGAACTCTTTGGTTCACCGGGATGCCCTTATTTTTGCCTAGGCCAGTCAACCTAGCGGGTCTTTTTTTCATGCGTAGCATTTTCTAACTATGTTCATGTTCACAGGGTGCAAAGAATTGTCATTGTCCATAGTAGCAAGTGATATAGCACTTCTAGAAAATGTTTGCTTGATCGTACGTGGCCCTTTGCTTGAATTCATGTTTAATGTCCCAAGTGATTCAGATGGAGATCTGCCCCTGGCTATTCAGCACTTTTGAGAGATTTTTTGAATCTTGACTCAACTGCCACAAATGAGTTGGATAATAACATGCCATGCCCCTTGATTATTGAACGCTTTTTATTGGAAGTGTCTTTCCATTTGAAGTGATTTTGTTCATTGAGAGGATATTTGTTCATTGAATATTCGTCGTGTGAATTTCTCTATTGTCGAATAATTAGTTATATACAAATAGTGGTATTAAAAATGCAAAGCTTATGTCTGTCTTGAAATTTTGAAAATACATTTTTAGTAAACAAACAGAATTTTGTAAGAATATGAATTCGACTTTGGATTTATAGTAACCCTTACAGGAGTCAGGATACTTTTTGTAACAATATGCTTTCGAACTAACCTATGCTTCAGTTAGGACTTCTAAGGGTTGTAATGTATCCTAGTTCACGGTTTAAGAAACAAAGGATAAAGGCTCAAACTTTATTTGTGCCCAACCCATTCTTCGTGATGTTCTTCAGCCCTATACTTAGTTAATTGTGTGTTTAGATTCTAATTGAGTCTGGAATGACATCTTAGTGATGGTTCGGATACTGGAAGTTTATTTGAGAAGGAAATCATTTTTGTAACATCTTTCTTTTATCGAGTATTTGTAGCGACCTCTTTTTAATTTTATCATTCCTACCTTTTTCCTGAACTATTTCTTCTGTGATTATAGTCAACGAGATGCCCCAGTTTTTTTCTTAAGTCTCCTTCATAGGTTTTGACTTAGCGGGCTTTTCTTTTGAGAGATAATGACTGTCTGTTTTATGGGGAACCATCATCGTATTTTGATTTGGAAGGATGTCTTCGATACTATTCGATGTGTACACAGTAAAAGCTTGCAACTGCATGTGTATTTGGATTAACTGAGAAACTACCCTGCCCCAAGTTATGATTAAAGGTTTCAATTTGCGTGAAAAATAAAATTCCTACTTCTTAGGCTCAAAGGGGTTGACTAGGGATTATCTTCCTTATAACTCCACTGTTTAGGATTTGAAACAACGCCTGTACATCCTCAGTAAGGTCTGTTCAAAAGCATAATGTAGAGATTGTGGTATCATTTTCGTCATCCTCCCTCTAAAGGCTTATAGCTTTTAATCGAGAGTTGAATATCACAAAAAGGAAGTAAAATCATAGTTTAAGTATAGTGAAAATGAATAGATTAATTAAAGATAAAAATTTGCAATGAATTAATAGGGACAACCAAAGTCTGACATAAAGATAAGTGTTTGAACAAACAAAGAAATTACAAATGAAAATTCGAATGAACAAAAAGCTTCTCCGCCTTAATTTGTCACTTCATATGGTGTGCCTTTGAGAGGTGACAAAAAAGCTCAATCTCACCATCTTGTGTGAATTCCAACACTCCTTTGTCAATCAAATCTTGAATCTTATATTTCAACATCTAACAGCTATCAGTATCATGCCCCGGACTGTTGGAGTGATATGCACATCTTGCATCAGGATTGTAGCTAGGAGCAGAAGTATTGGGATTCCGAGGAGGATCCTTTAACGTGACCAACTTCATCTTTAACATGTGTTGCAAGGCTTGCGACATCAGCATGTTGAGTTTGGTATATTGCCTTTTGGATGTATCCTGCTTACGATGACTACCCAATTGTTGTTGGCGGGGTCGTTGTTGGGCTTGCGATGTAGTAGCAATCCAGAAAGGCCTACTTTCAACCAAACCAACACCCTGTCTCATTGGAGGTTGATTAATGATTTGGTCCCCAATTCTAACCGTTCGTCCCATACGGTTGTATTCGTCCTGATGAAGTTTTCAGATGATAATTTTCAACTCTTCTTGTCCCCGAGTTAAGTTTTGGATAAGAGCCATACGAATCATCATTTGGATTCTCATATTTTCCATCTCAGCTAACAATTATTCCAATTGATCCTCCTTGTTGTCTTCAGGATTCTTCTTGGTCATGTTCTAAGTGAGGAATGCTTTCAATTCCTCTTGCCCCTTGTCTAAGCTTAGGAACATCTCCTGAAATTGTGCATTTTGATTTTAGAGATCTCTGACGGTCTGTTTGAGAGCCATTTTTCTGCTGAAATAAATAGCAAGAAAATGAGAATCCTGTCTTGTGAACTACCTGTTATGTAATGACATGCATGATATGCAAATGCAATTTTTTCAAGGATCTCGCAGGATAAATAGAAGAAAATGTTAGAATTCGACTGCAACTTTGATTTAAGAAATTCGTATAGTTGAATGTCCTTATACAAGAATCAAGCTCACCATGCCGAGTGGGTCCTAGTCTTTGACTCAAGATAACGTGCTTCGGTCTTTGACGACATCTGGAGAGAGGAAAATAAATCCCCTTTCCCCTTGATAGACATTTGGTTCATCATATCCCTACATCATAGTGCCCTTGAGATCCTTGAAATGGCCAGTGAAAATGATATGGCATGATGTCATGATGTCACACTATGCACCAAACAAAAGTGTAAGGCGGTGAAAACAAGTAAGTCTTGCAAGAAGTCCAAATTATTGGATAACAAATACAAACAAGTCCTTCAAGGAATTCACGTTATTAGATGATGAATACAAACAAGCCCTGCAAGGAATTCAAGTTGTTAGATAATGAATGAAAACAAATCACACAAGTAGCCTTAGGTTCAAGCTTGCATGGAGTTTGTAGGTAAGTACCCTCTTGAGTTTTAGTTGGCTCAATCTGTCCTAAGAAAAGTAACCAAGTTCTAGGAGCCTCAATATCACTGATCTTTCTCCCAAGCATTGTTTCAGCACAAGCATCTGATTTGCGACCGAAATATCCTGAGAGTCCGACCTCAATGAGTGTAGTATCGAGTATCAACCGACTTCAGTCTGCACCAAAGCCGGCCATCTCACTACTTTCTAATGGATAAGTTGTGTCAACTAAGATTCTACAGTCAGTTAGTGCTTTATGACACCATGCGGCATCCCAATATTCTCCTTGACTTAACTCAAGGGACACTGTCACCAACCAATGTGTCACATTAACGTAGCCATCGCTTCAACCGTATCGGTACACGCCGTACATTTTTCATGATCTATTGCTACTTACCTAAAATGCCCCAGATCCGGGTATAGGATCTTTACAAAAAAAACCTGAGCAAATCCCCGAAATGTAAAGCATATAAATCAAGTGAGTAAAGCATTTTAGATGTGATCTAAGTCTAAGGTAACCCCACTTTTATTTTCCCTAGCAGAGTCGCCATCTCTGTAATACGGTAGGAGAACTGACTTTTGGTTTTGCATTTTATTGTAAAGGTTACGGATAGTAAGAGTCGCCACCGACTTTTCTTTTACCCAATAAAGGAAAGGGTGAAAAGAACAGGAAAGACCTTTGAGAATTTTCTGAGTAAGGGGGGTAGGTTATGAAAAGGGAAGGTGTTAGCACCCTTTTCATCCGTAGTTATCTACGGGCTCTTAATTGCTATCTCACTTTTGAAAATGCTTTGTGAATGTGTAAGTTTTGAAAATATTTTGAAAAATGCCTATGTGCAGCAAACTTTGTAATGATTCCCGTATCCCTGAGAACGCATACAAAGTGTTTATTTTGAAAACATTTCAGAAGAGAAGTGTATTGTGTGAAAAAAAATTTGTGAGCAACAATTAAAAGCTATCTACCTACTCAAAAGTCTTTTGTTCTTTTTATCTTCCTTTAGATAGTGCTATCCTACCATTAGTTAGTAGGAAGCCCTATCGTTGGATGTTTGAGGGACAAACGTGGGTCATCGTACAATCATAAAGCCAACATATAGGGATACCTTTAGAAATTCGAATGGACTATCATCATGTATTCATAGGTAACATCGAGGGACAAAATCATTTACCGAAGGCAGCATCGAAGGGTCATTGAGGGACTATGATCTTTATGATGATTTTTAACCGAGGATATTTGCTAATGGTATCCCTACGTTTGAGGGACATGACTGTTTTTATCTGAAGGAAATAAGTGAGGTTACCCTAGAGGTGCGTGTGTGAAAAGTGATTTGTTTTTAGTTAATTTGTCTTGATTAGGTTTTCCAGTGTTTTGTTTTAGATCTTGTCATAGAAACCTAATTACTATACAATTATATATACATACAGGCATAATTATTGGTGAAAAAGTAAAACGCGGGAAGATAAAACCTAAACTATTACATCCCATAGGCAGTTACATAATAGGAAAAATATGGGAAAATAAACTAAGCTATTACATCAACTGTACAAGTCCTATATATTTGTCTCTAGGAATTTAAATGCAAAAGGAGATAGAAATAAAACGTTAGGAGAAAAATGTTTTAATAAACTAGGATTCTAAGTTAGAAAAAATATCTTGATTTTTTGTTTAGAAAATATTTTAAATATGAATAATTAACCCTAATTCTAACTAATTATAAAAAAGAAAGTTTGATTAAATACAATGGATTTTTTGTCAAAAAATTAATTTAAGTAATTATAGACCTAAAACTAATTTTTAATGATTTTTTAATATTTTTTTAAGATTTAATAAAAATATTAAAGAAAATAAAAAAAGTGTAAAAGAAAAAAAAGGTTAAAAAAATGCTGCAGGCGCTGGGGCTTGAACCCACGCCCCTGAACTCAGTAACACACTCCCTTTGCCACTGTGCCAACTTGCCTTTTGTGTTTGAGAATAGAAGAAATCCAATGCATTGTATCCATGCACGTTATTCTGAAAAATAAAAAGACAAAATGGTAAAAGGTTGGTTCGAACCCACGCCCTTAGACATAAGTGACTTAGCGTGCATGTTTTAACCACTTGGGTGGTGATACATCCATTGTTTAAAACAAAAACTAATCAATATAAAATAAACAACATTTTAATTTTAATAAAAAAAAATATTCAGCACAAGTGGGGCCCTTGTATCAAGTATCAGCCAATCAAAAGTGGATAGAGGGTGCCAGGGTTTTGACTGGCCAATAAGCTTGCAGCAAATTGCCACGCCAACCTGGAGGGAGTCAGCGCCACCGCCCGCGGAGGAATCCACCATCTTCTCCGATGGTGAGATTTTTGAAACCTGCAAAACACGCATAATCAAGGAAAACAAAACATCCTATCCTCCTTAAAATTTCCTCCTGAGTTCGAATATGGGGTTTTTTTATACGAAAAATGCATGTAGCATGAGATACAAATAAATTGAATTTGACTACCCTAACCATGGCATCTTTCGATCCTAGCGTGGAACCTTTGATTCAACCACCCATATCTGATCTATAAATTCATATAAACTCAACCAAATGTTAGTATGCCATGAAACATGATTAAAATCAGAGATTCGAAATTCAAAACCTTACCAAGCCGGTGTTGTCAAGTGTACCAAATGTGCTTCAAAACTTTCCAAAGATATAGATTTCTTTCCTTCTTGGTTCACACGATTTTTGCTAGCTGTTTGTCACGAATTTTGGGCCCTTGAATGATCCAAATGAAGACTTGCATGCCTAGCCCATTATTTTGTCATTCTACTTAATTTATTTTGCATTTAATTGAACAAAAATAAAAAATAAATATAAATAAAATCATGGTAAGGTATGAATGATTCTAGGGGTCTTTAAACATGTCATGCACACATTTGAATTCCAAAGCTTATGCCCAATAGCCCAAAATCATAAATTTACTCAATTGAGATTTCATGCATTTCCTAAAAATTGCCCAATTTGTGCAACTCATAACACACTCAAATTCTATCTTTTGAAGGTGATCTTTGTCTTTTTGGAAATCTCAATATGTCCTTTACAATATCTCTTTTGATCATTTTTGCATTTGAATAATTTATCTTGATGTGAGTTGCCTTGACAAAAAGTGTCTTTTTGTTGACTTTTGAAATTACTTGTAATGTATTAGCTCATATCTTTCAAACGAATGACTTTTTGGACTTGAGCATACATATCAAAGTTGAAGAGAATTGAAATTACTTAAAAATGGGCTTTTCTTGGGGAAAAGTTGATGAAACATGTGAAAGTTATGCTTGGTCAAAGTTTAGTTGACTTCTCCTAAGGAAACCCTAATTTGGCAACTTTGGACTTTTGATGATTTGAGGGCTTCTCTCGAGGAATCATGATCAGCCCTTGATTAAATAATGATTATCATTTCAAAATGTTAATGTTCACCAAAAATCTTGAAGTTTGAATGTATGTTGACCACAATTCACTTTCAATCATCTGAGCCATTGACTGAGCAAACTTGTGATGTAAGACTTGAAACTTGACATGAGCACTATTAAAGACCTATGATGAACCATGAAAACCCTTTGATACCTTTTAAACCCATTCTTCCTTGTGCAAGATGAAACCCTAGTTGTGGACCCATTGCTTAGGAGGAGAATTTGTTCGATCAATTCTTGAGCATCCTTGAGCATGTGAGCACCCTGGAAGAATGTCTTGAAGAAAATAAGAGGGCAAATTTTGGGGTACAACAGAGGCATAAAGTAGTGGAGAACAATAAGATGCGTCAATCAGGGAGAGGACATCGACCAAATGAGCAATTCGATGAAGGTAAGTATATCATGGGCAGTTGTCGATAGAAACAAAATTCGAAGAAGCTAAAGAAAGAATTCATATTGGTGGGAACAATTATCAACACACAGAGCCTGCAAGAAAGCGAGAATGCTCAAAAGGTCCCCACAAAGTCCAAACACGGGCTAGTAACTGTTGACATTTACTTGTTTAGGATGCCTATTTAAGCAAATTTTTGTATCTGTGTTAGAGGTCACATTTCTTCACATTTAATATCAATACACTCAAAGTACTCGCATCTAAGAGAGAAACGAGTTCAAGATTAATAATGTATGAATACTTCCACATTTAAATTCTTAGCAATTTACAATATTTGATTTATTTTCATCGCAATTGCCTTTATCTTTTGCCCCTTTACCACTTTTTTCAATCCAAAAAACACTTTAAACACTAAGTCTGAGATTATTATAGCCGATTCCGCAAGTAACCTTTAATAAGAGGCCAACGATTGTTTCATGGAGAAACAAATTGGCACACTCGGTGGGACATGTTTATGTTTAAGTCTTCTTGTTTCATGCATGAAATTAAGAAGTGGTAGAAAAATGGTATATCCTAGAACTCTTGAAAGGAATCAGAATCTGAGAGGAAATATCGATGCAGCGACGAGTGTAGGTTCCAGTTTGGGTTGTATCTTCGACAACGCCAAATATAGTTACCATAACACAACCAGTAACTGCAAGACCAATGATGGTCACAACTGTTAGGCCTTATGCGCCTAGTTTCACAAGAGAAACACATGATAGTGTGGTTCCAACTTCTAGGCGGTATGTGCCTAGGTTTTCCAGAAATATACATGAGTATAGAATGCCTACAACAATCATGGCAGGATTGCATACTAGCAGTCCAACATTTAGAAAAAATTCTACATTTTCACAATATCGCCCTCCAGGTCTGTCGAAAAGCCAAATTGGGCATTCGACTGGGTTGGGTTTTGCCAACCAAATTATGCCTACTTTTATTCCAAGTGTTGTTGCTGTCATGAGGTAACAGATGAATGAAAGTAACCATGAAATGGTCAATATGCTCACTTAATAGATGAGTCTAATATTAAGACCGTTAATTAAAAATTCGATGCAGAGTTATCAGACATTAGCAGCTCAGATGACTTGCATGGGAGACTTTCTTGGTGCTCTTAGAGCGCTAGTTCGATAAGCTGCACGCCAACCATGTGAGGTACTAGTGCAGTATAAGGAAGTGTTTGATGAAGAGGTCAAACAAGAACCACTGACTCCTCCATGTGTCGACCCCATACTTAAGGTAGTACAACAACCCCTAATAATAGTAGCAAACCGAAACCAGAATGCCGACCAATTGGTCAGGCAGGTTCGACGTGAAACAGTGGCTGGGGAACAAAACCTAGAGACCATTGTCGAACAATAATGGTTAGGAATGAGATAAATACTGGATGTCATATAACTACTTATGTTTCTCCTTTTCCAGATTTGGTGTTACAAACGGAGTTACCAATGGGTTGGAAACTCCCAAAATTCACTAAGTTTGCAGGGGCTGTTGAAGAGTCAACTATCGAACATGTTGCCAGATATCAAACTGAACTTGGAGATTTAGTAGTAAATGGGGATTTAAGGATGAAATACTTTCCCAATTCTCTTACAAAGAATGTGTTCACTTGGATTACAATGCTTCCCCCATAGTCAGTATGAACATGGACCCAGTTAGAGAAGTTGTTCCCTGAGGAATTTCACATGGGGTAGTCCAAGATAAGCGTAATATAATTGTCCAGTGTCAAGTGAAAGAGAACTGAGTCAATAGACCAATACCTTAATAGGTTTAGACTTATGAAAGTGTGATGCTTTAAACTAATCCATGAACATGAGTTGGTCGAAATGGCTGCAAATGGGTTAGAGTATTCCATTAGGAAGAAATTGTTGGACACCCGATTCTTGAAATATATGGCTCAATTGGCTATCAAAGTTTGACTGATCGAACGTTTGAAAGCTGAAAAAACCAAGCCAAACAAATATCACAAAAAATGGAAAGTTGCTTATGTGGCAACAGACGAATGTTCTTTTGATGAAAACGAGCCAGCAGAGGAAATAGAGGTTAGCATGACTGAACTTAGTCTGGACCTCCTTATGCGTGTAAATTGTTGAAATCGTCGAACAAGAAGAACCCCGTCGAAACTGAAAAGAATGGAAAAGCCATTACTAAGACCTATACTTTAGACATAACAAAATGTGATGAAATATTTTATTTGTTAGTAGATGATGGTCAAATTATGGTCCCTCGGGGCCTAAAAAATTCCCCACTTGAACAAAATAAAAAGAGGGGATTATGTAAATTTCATAATTTTCTTGGTCATAAAACTTCTCAATATGTTCTTTTCAGAGATTTGGTGCAAAAAATGTTGAAAGATAGCAGGCTCCAGTTTGGAGAGAATCCAAAGATATAAGTGACACTAACCCTTTGAAAGTTGAAGAGGCTTTATACTCAGAGCCTCTAGATTGCATGATGGTCGAAGGTACTAAGGGCCACGACAGAGGGGTGATAATGATTGGTGAGCAAGAAGTTATAAAGTCGGAACCAATGAAAGTTATGACCTAAATAAGGAGGGGGATTACAGGTAGTGTACCCTCAGCCTGAAGAAAGCTTGGCTAATTTCCAAGAGAAATGCAGAGTGAAGGGGTCAAAGACAAAATTATGCCCAAGGTGCAACACTGTGTTTGATGAAGAAGCAGTCGAAAAGTATGAAGCTGTAAAAACAGAGGCTCTTAAGAAAGAGAAGCCTCCAGTACCAAGGTTTGTTTTCAATAAACAAGGAAATCCTCGACACAACGAGGATTACAGAAAATTGTTCCAACAGTCTCTTCCAAAAACCTTTCGCCCTCCATCAAATATTCCACAAGAAAAATGGGTGGAATCAGTGAGCCAAAAGGGGGGTAGAGGCCAAAGTGGAAAGTGATTGTACATGAAGCTGAGGCCCATGAAAGGAAAGTTGATTCGAAGGGTTATCAAGTTTCCCCCAACTATAAGGGAAATCTCAAAGACAAGGGCTCGGTGGAGGCGTTGTCAGAAGAATAAAAAGGTGACAAGGGAAGCTTCGACATCTCAGGTGAAGCCAGTCGAAGACAACAGCCATGTCGTAGACATACTACCAGTTGAAGCCACGAAGCCAATAGAGTTTCCAATTCCAAAGGTGTATTATCCCAAGTAGAAGTTGACTGAAAAAGAAAAAGCCATAGCAAATCAAAGAATGGCTATTAGGGTGGCTCCTTTGGGAAACACATAATTAGTGGCAACACAAAACATGGAATATACTCCTGCGCCTGAGTATAATCCCACTTTTGTACCCCAAAATTTTCCCTCTCATTTACCAATAATTTCCTCACAAGATCTCTTTGACTAAAGACTGGATTAGGGTTTGATCAGCTCAAGACACCTCCTCATGCACTGATGACCAAATTTAGGGTTTGAGTTTGCACAAGGATTTTTGGACTATCAATGCTTCATATGGCTTTCAAGGATCATTATGAACCCCCAAGATTACTCATGTCAAGTTTCAAGCCTTGAATCACATTTTTTATCAGTCAATTGGACAATTGACCTAAATATCAGCTGTATTGGGGAAAAAGTCAACCATGGCCAATTTACAGTCAAACTTCATAATTTTTTATCCACATCAACATATTTGGCTCATATGTATCATTTGATCAAGTTTGTACCATAATTCCTCAAAAAATTTGATCAAATCATCAAAAGGGAAAATGGTCAAAATTAGGGTTTTGACTGAGAAAGGGAAATTTCTAATTTTTGACCTAGAAAATGATCAATTGGTTTGAAGCATGATTTCAAGAGTTCAATTGAATCATTTTAACCTAATAACATGATTCAAAACATCACAAATCCATTGGATTGACAGATGAATTTTTCAGTCAACTGTATACTGAAAAGTCTAACTTTGACTTTTTGGTCAAATTCAAGTGCCAAGGATCACAATTCATCAAAACATGTCAAAATGTGAAACTTTTTCATCAAGAAAGCAAGAATTTAGGTTTTGGTTTTGAAAAGTTGAAATTTTTAACTTAGAAAATTTTCTAAGTATAGAAAATTTCTTATTTTTTCTCAACTTTAAGCCAAAATTTCACCATGATACAAGATGATTCAAAGGAAGTTCCCAACATGCAAGTTGTAGATCTCCGTGAAATATAAAACTTTGATTCACACAATTTCTCCTAAAGATGCTTGGATCTCAAGATATAATTTTGTGAATACATGCTCATGACCTAAAATAACTTAGTGAAATTTTGCCCTAGTTAGGCAGGTTTTTGACCTAACTTCATGCTAATTTTTCACATAGTTACAAGGGGAATATTTGAAAGCAATTCGAAGATGAGTTGTAGAGAACATTGCAAGCTTTACAAAATATCCAATAACTCCTTGAGATCATTCTTGAGTAGGGAGAATCGAAGAGATGAAGTTGGCAATTTCTCACTTTGATTTCAACCCATTTCATGAAAAACAAAAATTCAAATCCAAGACTAGAATGTATAATCTTTGCTTTGCAGGCCTCAAACTTGTTTCTCACTCCATAATTAAATGTTTACACAGCTGATAGAGCTTTAATCCAAGCATTAGAGCCTTTGTCCAAGCTACAATTCCATTTATGGCACAAAGTTGCCATTTCCATTTTGATAAAGCATAACTTTTGCAATTGTCAACTCCTTGAGCTTTGCACTTGTTCTTTCTGCACACGCAAACCCTATAAACCAAAAGCAATGTGTCTAAAACCTCTACCAACTCAGATCAGGCTTTTACAAACACTTAGGGACTTGTCTCCTCACTTTGCTTCAAAAGCAAGTTATAGAGCCAAAAGGCTATAACTCAGAAACCTGGTGTGGAATTGATCAAAAAACCTTTTCTATACTTATACACAAATGTATTGCAACCTAGAACACGAATTCTAAGACCCAGAAACTCTCCCAAACACTCTACCACTGAAAATCTACCATAACTTGCAGTTTTACACCTTACATAGCAATCTCAAAAATCACTCGTGCGTTTTGAGTTTTAACCACCCAAACACTTAATATACCTCATATCTAAGTGATCCAGACCCTTGTTCCCTCACTGTAACTCCTCCTCCTCCATCCACCATTTTCAAATTTCAAGCTTGCAGGTTGACTTGAGTAGGGAGATTCAGAGACTTTCAAGACCACGTAAGGATTCGAATACATTCAGGGAGGTCCAGGTAAGCTAAACAAATCCTCAGGCCTTCTCAAAACGTGCTCAAACTCCATTCACGATATCAACTGAAAGAGGTAAAAACTCAAACTTCTATCTCTTTATACAAGCATCATTTGTTCTTGATTTGTGAAAACAAAATGTAGATATCCTTGCACTAAAGCCAACCCTGTTCATAGTTTTCATTTATATTCATTGTGTATAGAGAATTTTGGATTTGAAATTTCTATAAAAATTAGGTTTAAAATTAGGGCCAGTAAAATTAAATTTGATCTTTGACTTTTTAGTTTATATAAATTACATGGTTGAACTCGTGGGAAGAAATACTATAACTTTCATGTTTGGACTTTCCATTTTTGAGGAGAAATGAGAGAGATACAGGTGGTTCGGCCATGGCTCAAGGTTGCAGATGAAGTTGCCTTCAGGAGGCGTTTTCTAATATATAATTGTGCTTTTGTTTATATTAACGGATGTACAACCACCCCAGTGGTAAGGCAGCACGCAAAAAGGCCAGAGGTCATGGGTTTGACCCTCAGCATGCTGCCTTTTGAAAATTTTCTCATTTTTTCCATTTTCTGCTACCTTGCAGCGCATTGGGCTTCAGTGCATTAGGCCTTTTGTTTTTTTCTAACATTTCACCACCTTGTCTACTTGGATACCCCCTGGCATTATCATTCATTTATTTATTTTATTTTATTAATAATATTTCCTTAATATTAAAATCACAAAAAATATATAAAAAAATGATATATTTTATTTTGACTTAGTTTATTTCATTTTTCTCAATAAAAATATATTTTCTTTAGTTATATATATTATCTATTTTTATAAAATAAATTTGTAAATTAATTTAGAATTAGTTTAATATTTATTTATTTTTCTTCACACCCATCAAGCATATTATTTTAATATAAAAAGACCAAAAATATCTCATAATGCCATATTTATTTTCAAGATAAAAATATAAAAATACTTACCTTTTCTTAAAGAAATTTATTTCCTTTTAATCAAATAGAATTAGGGTTTATTCAAAATATTTTCTAAAATAATTTCCTTTCTTAATTAATTTGAGTTTAATCTTGATTTATTTATTAGGTTTAGGTTAAAACTTTTTTTCACATAAAAACCAAACAAAATCTTCTTTTGCATTTATATATCTTTGCATATTTAATTTATCTTGTATATTATTTATTCTAATATTTGTACATATTCAATTTGGTTGTAATAGCTTAATTAGGTTTATATTATTGCAATCCCCATTCGTAAATTGTATACCCCTCCCACAAAGTGTTGTAATAGCGTAGTAATCTTTAAATTTCGCAATTTATCGCTTTTATATAACATGCTAGTAATTAGGGTTTGTATGGCAAGATAAAACCAATCAAATAGAAAACCCTAATTCAAGACAAAGTCAAACATGAAAATGACACACTTGCACACAAGCACCCCTAAGGTTATTCCACTTGGTTGCCTTATACAAAAATGGCCATATTATGCATGTAAGGTATCTTAGCAAAACAAACAAATACAAGATCATAGTCTCTCGATTACGCTATTCAAAGTTGACTTACATAAATGATCTTAGTCCCTCAAAAAATGCTAAGATACTTTGCAACATTGCTAATCATGGTTATACGATGACCCACGCCTGTCCCGTTTACATCCAAAGATAGGGTTGCTTACCAAATCAATGGTAAGACGACAATGTCAAAGGAAAAGAAAATGAAAAAGAAAGACATTTGAGTAGGTAGATTACTTTTAGTTACTTGCTCCATTTCAAAACCAATATCCTTTCTATTTTCAAAACAAACACACATTTCCAAACCTCTTACAAACATTGAAAACATTTTCAAAAAGATCAACATCTTTGTATACATTCTTACGAACGAGAATCATTATAAAGATTGCCTAAACAATGGTCTCTTTCAAAAAATACTTTCGAAAACCACACAAAGCACAATTTCAAACAAAAGCAAGTGATCTAGCAAGTAACTAAGAGCCCATGGAAAACCATGGATGAAAAGGGTGCTAATACCTTCCCTTTTCATAATCTACCCCCCAAACTCAAGAAACAATCTCAATGGTATTTCCTGTGCTTTTTCACCTTTCCTTTTGGATAAAAGAAAAGTCGGTGGAGACTCTTGCTAAACTATAACATTTGCGATCAAACGCAAAACCTCAAGTCAGTTCTTCCACCGTATCACAGAACTGGCGACTCTGCTGGGGATTATTCTAAAAGTGGGGTTAATTAGGGATAGATCACATTTACTTGCTTATATTGTTTGACTTGTATGCTTTACATTATGGTTCTTTGTTTGGGTTTGAATCCTCTACCATATTTGGGATACATTATAGGTAAGTAGCAATACATTATGGAAAATGTGCGGGGTATACCAACATGGTTTAAGCAATAGCTACGTTAGTGCGACATATTTGTGGGTACCGGTAACCTTTGAGTTAATCAAAGAGAATACGGGGCCGCTGATTGATGTCATGAAGCACTAATGAACTTCTAGAACCTTTACTTGACCAACTTGGCCTTTAGGATGTAGTGAGATGACCAGATTTGGTGCAGTCCGAAGTTGGTAGATACTCGATACTACACTTATTGAGGTTTGGTTTCTTGGGATATTTCAGTCGCCATTAAAGAGTTGAGCTGAAACAATGACCAAGGAAACAATCCAGTGATATTGAGCTCCTTAGAACCCAGTTACTATTACTAGGACAGGTTTAAGCCAACTAAACTTCAAGAGGGTACTTACCTATAAAACTCCATGCAAGCCTAAACTAAGGACTTATTTGCTTTGCTTGTATATGCATACTTGTACATAACATCATGGACATCATGAACATCATATACATCCACTAACCATTTCAAGGATTTTGGGATTCATCTTTGTTCTTGTTTGGTAGGAAATGAATTCACTTCGCAGGAAAACTATTCAAGTCAACCTTGTAAGAATTCCTCCACAACTTAAGGAACTAGCTTCAAAGATTCCTGAGAACTCTCCATTCACCGAGAGACATGGTCATTTACTCAACTTGGTCACCTCCAACACAGATGAGGATATGATGAAGGTGCTCTTTAAGTTCTTTGATCCTTTGCACCATTGCAACACATTTCCCGACTATCAACTTGTGCCTACTTTGGAAGAATTCTCCCAACTCTTGAGGATTCCCATTCTCAATCAACTACCTTTCAATGGTACAGAAAGAGACCCAAACCAGAAGAGATTTCTCAAGCTCTACACTTGCACTCATCTGATGTCACGACCCATTGGGAAACTAGGAGTGGTGTCAAAGGTTTCTTAGCAAAGTTCCTGTTTGAGAAAGCCCAAAGTTGTTGGAATTCCTTAGACTTGCAAGCCTTTGAGGAAATTGTGGCTCTTCTCATCTATGGGATGGTTTTGTTTCCAAATCCTGACCAACTCATAGATGTGAACACCGTCAAAATCTTCATGTCACGTAACCCAGTGCCTACATTGCTAGGGGATATCCTACACTCTTTTCACACTCGCACAATAAGGAAAAGAGGTGTCCTTATGTGTGGCACTCCTCTCCTGGAAAGGTGGTTTATTTCTCATCTTCCTCAATCTGTATTAAAGAATGAACAAGGTTCCAGGTGGTCACAAAGGTTGATGACGCTCAAACATTCAGACATTCATTGGTGCTCTCGATCCAAAGAGAATGTTATTATCGTCGACCATTATGGATAATTCCATAATGTCCCTCTACTTGGCATTAGGGGAGGTATCACCTACAACCCATGTTTATCCTTAAGACAATTTGGTTACGCCCGAAGGGATGGCCCGCACGAGATACTGATTCAAGATTTGGTATTCGACTACGACAAAGACGATCAAGGTCTTCGCCAGAGATTTATCTGTGCTTGGAGAATGATAAACAAGGTGGATAGCAAGACTTTGGGGTACAAGAATTCCATTCCTATTGAGCCTTACCTCAAATGGGTACGAACTCGTGCTCAGAGTCTTATGATTCCTTACCCCTCCATTCTTCCGCTAATCATTGAGCCTGTTAAGGAAGGAGATGTTCCATACACTGTCCTACATCCTGACATGCCCACATCTCTTGAAGACCTACAAAGGGGTTAGATACAAATCAAAGGAGATCGAGATACTTTCGAAGCCCAATTCTACTCAAGCGATAAGAAGGTTTTAGAAGTCACTAGGCTACTTCATGAGGAGCGGACCCTGAATGCCTACATTGCACCAAAGAGGATGCGTACTACTTTTTTATCTTAGAGTTTTTGTATTATTTTATCCAAGGGGCATTGATGTACTCAAACTTTATCTTATTAATATAACGTGTGTTTCCTTTTTGTCTAAAACAAATTTGAATCTTTGAAATCCTTGAAATCATTGCATATGCATATATCATTCATCATAACATAAACATGTCTTTTGCAACAAGTCTCCTCATCTCTCTACAGTTTATTTCAATAAGATGGATCTCGAGCAAACAATGAAAGATCTCCAAGCTCAGAATACGCAATTTCAATAGTTGCTCATGACCCTAGCCAAGGGGCAAGAAGAGTTAAAAACTCTGCTGGCTGAAGAGAGGAAAAAGAAAACAAAGAAGGTAACTGGAGTCTTAAACATGGGGAGAAGATTTCATGGGCAGACAAGAAGGACTTTGAATTTTGCAACAACATCCGGTGAAGGAGAAGGGAAAGGCAAGGAAACAGATGTTCCGTCAGAATCGGAAGAAGAGGAAGAGGAAGAAGAAGACTACTCTGAGGAACAATATCCTCCAGCTGATGACAAGTACAAACATCTTGAAGAGCGCTTGAGCACGATGGAAATACAAAAGGTGCCAGGCTTAGACTTTGAGGAATTGGGACTAGTGTCGGAGATTGTGATTCCTACGAAATTCAAAGTGCCTATGTTTGCCAAATATGATGGAGTGTCATGCCCTAAAATGCATCTCCGGTCATATGTGAGAAAAATCCAACCCTATACCGCTGATAAAGACTTATGGGTGCACTTTTTCCAAGACAGTCTGTCTAGAACACAACTTGACTGGTTTTACCAACTAGAAAGAGCCAACGTCCACAATTGGGAAGATCTTTCCGCATCTTTCTACAAGAAATATCAATACAATGCTGATTTGGCGCCTACCCGTACTCAACTCCAGAGTATGGCCATGGCTTCCAATGAAGGTTTCAAGGATTACGCATAAAAATGGAGAGATTTGGCTGGAAGAGTTCAACCCCCTCTGTCTGAAAGGGAATTGGTAGACATGTTCTTAGGCACCTTATCTGGTCCCTTTTTCAACCATTTAATCGGAAGTTCATCTGCAGGTTTTACTAAACTAATATTGACCGGAGAGAGGGTGGAAGCTGGCATAAAAAGTGGAAAGATTCAGAAGGATTCATCTTCTTCTACAACTATAAGGAAACCTTTCATCGGGAAGAAAGAGATAGCTGCTGTATATCTGCAAAGAAACCAAGAGAGGGCCGAACGCCGACCAATGGTGGGGGCTGTTATGATTCCAAAGCCTATGTCTGATCAACAAAGAAGTAATCAACCAAGGGTGGAAAGGCCAGTCAGGCAATTCACCAGAATTAACATGTCTTTGTCTCAAGTCTTACCGCATCTTCTGAGATCCAACTTGGAAACCTTGAAAGAAGCCTCGAAAACCCCAATACAACATCTCCTCATTATCACCCCAATGCCTGTTGCGCATATCACTCTGAAAGTCTTGGTCACGATACTAATAATTGTTGGGCCTTGAAGAACAAAATACAAGACCTCATTGAAGCAAAAGAAATTGAGTTTGATGCACCCGAAAAGCCAAATGTCATTTCTGCTCCTATGCCTAGACATGGTCACAATACCAATGCCATTGAAGAAGATTTGTTTGTTATCTCAGTTGATGAACTCATGACCCCACTTCCGACTATTAAGATAAACTTGTTAAAAGCTGGTGTGTTCCCGGGCTGTAATGAAGTTTGCCATCTCTACTTATCATCACCAACTAGCTGTCCTTTGTTGAAGGCATACATTCAGTTTCTGATAGATAACAAAGAGATTTTATTTGAAAAAATCCTGTTTCACTTATTCCTGTTGAAGATGTTTCTATCATTACCATTTCCGCCAATTCTTCCAAGGTCTCCATCAAAAGATCCGTCAGAATTACATCAATTCCGAAAGCAGCTCCTTTAATAATCACAATGCCTGGGCCAGTCCCATATGTATCAGACAAAACTGTGCCGTGGAATTATGGAGGGGACATTTACTACCATGTCATCAAACAAGATTGGCCGGCCGACAAAGAGATAAACTCCGAAGAAGAAGATTCCGACATCAGTAATATTACCGGAACTAGCAAAATTACCCAAAATGGTAGGATCTTTTCTACAAAAATTGCTCCCCCAAAAGCATTTTCTAGACCCGTGATCATCCTTGTGGCTTCTCCAAAGGTTACTTCCGTACCCATAATCATCTCTGCAAGTATTCCTATTGACGAAGATGTTACAACCCCTGTTATCATTCCTACCAACACTCCTGCTGCTGAAACTCGAGGAAAAAGTATTTTGGTTGAGCCTGTCTGGACGAAGGCCCAGTCATTGACTATCCCTGAGACCTCCAAGAAAGAAATGGAGGAGATCCTAACAATTATAAAGAGGAGCGACTAAGATGTAGTTGAATAATTGGGGTAAACTCCCTCCAAAATCTCCATGCTGGCATTACTACTGTATTCCGAGGCACATGCGAAAGCCTTGGTGAAGTTTTTAAAAACAGTCCATGTACCTCAAGAGACGTATGCTAATCAATTCCAAGACTGTGTGGCCAGCTTGATAGCGGATAACGGCCTAGGCTTCTCGGATGCTGATCTGACACCAAGGGGAAGAAAGCATAATGAGGCATTGCATGTCTCGGTAGAGTGTATGGGCACAACTATGGCCCATGTTTTGGTGGACACTGGCTCATCTTTGAATGTATTACCGAAAAAAGCTCTTGACAGACTTGACTGCGAGGGACTGACATTAAAGCCAAGTAACATAGTAGTAAGAGCTTTTGACGACTCGAAGAGGATGGTGCACGGGGAAGTGGATATCCCCATAAAGGTTGGAACTCAAACTTTCAATTCAACCTTTTATGTAATGGATATCCTCCGTTCTTACTCCTGTCTGCTAGGCCGGCCATGGATCCACAATGCTGGCGTTGTTACCTCTACATTGCACCAGATGCTGAAGTATCCAGTTCAAGGGAAGATAATCACCATCCATGGAGAGGAATAATACATGATCAACCATCTCAATTCCTTCAGATATGTGGAATTGGACAGCAAATTCATTGAAACTCCATTTCAACACTTCGAAGAGGTCCCGCAAGAGGTAGCAGTGACCAAGGTTGTGTCCCAAATTCCCAAGATTACAAGACCTCCACTTCGGATGTCATCACTAAAGGACACCAAAGCAGTGGTAGAGGAAGGTGGATGCACCATTTGGGGGAAACTTCCAGATATCCCGTATAAGTCTGACAAGTTTGGCCTAGGTTTCAGTTCAAGTGCTCAAAAGGTTGTACGCCGTGCCCGTGCTGGAGGGCCACCCTTGAAGATTAGCAACCGTGAGGTCAACACGGTGGAAGATGGTGAAGATGATTGCGACCTAGAGGATTGGATCTTTCCGACTGTCACTGGAGGGCTCAGCAATTGGGAGGCTAGAGACTTTGTCCCGATCACTTTTATCCCACAATAATTTATCTTTACATTTTGTTAGATCTATAATATTCAAAACAATTCTGACTCTTAAAACCTTGTGTCTTACCCAAGGCACAATGGCCCATTTGTAAGGGTTATTATTTCATCTTCATATGACATCAATGAATCATGGGCATTTTTGCATACAGACTTTTGTGCTCATTATTTTTCTTTTACATTTTTTTTCTTTCAAAGATAGCTATACCCTTACACACACCCACACTCACAATGCAGGTATCCATCCATTCTGGATCCCATGGGTAACGGTACTGCTATGGCCTTTTGTGACTTTGAGAATCTAATCTACCAAGCCGAAGACAAAGGTGAGGAAGATTGTGAAGTACCAGGGGAACTTGCCAGACTGCTACAACAAGAGGAGAGAACCATTCAACCTCACGAGGAACCCATGGATACAATCAACCTGGGTACCTAAGAAGACAAAAAAGAGGTCAAGGTGGGTGCCAATCTGGAACCCAGTGTCAAGGAGCGTCTGATTCAGTTGTTACACGATTATGTTGAAGTTTTTTCCTGGTCATATGAAGATATGTCGGTACTTGATACGGATATCGTCATACATCGTCTGCCTACAAGAGAAGATTGTCCGCTAGTAAAGCAAAAGGTTCGCCGCATGAGGCCTGATATGTCAGAAAAGATTAAGGCAGAGGTCATGAAGCAATTCAACGCTGGATTCTTGGTTGTCACCTCTTACCCTCAATGGGTTGCCAACATTGTTCCCGTACCCAAAAAAGACGGCAAAGTACGAATGTGTGTGGACTACAGAGATTTGAATAGGGCAAGCCCTAAAGATGATTTTCCACTTCCCCACATTGATATCCTAGTTGACAATACAAACACAACATAAAGTGTTTTCCTTCATGGACGAATTCTCAGGTTACAACCAAATCAAAATGGCACCTGAGGACATGGAGAAAACAACATTTGTCACATAGTGGGGCACATTCTGCTACAAGGTAATGCCATTCAGATTGAAGAATGATGGGGCAACCTATCAACACACCATGGTGGCTTTATTTCATGACATGATACATCATGAAATAGAGGTCTACATAAAAGATATGATAGCTAGATCGCAAACAGAAGAAGAGCATCTTGATCACTTACAAAAGTTGTTTGAGAGACTAAAGAAGTATAAGCTGAGGTTGAATCCAAACAAGTGTACGTTTGGGGTACGGTCTGGTAAACTCCTAGGTTTTATCGTCAGCAACAAAGGTATCGAGGTCGATCCTGCCAAGGTTAAAGAAATACAAGAGATGCCTTCTCCTCGTACTGAGAAGGAAGTCAGAGGATTCTTGGGACGTTTGAACTATATTGCCAGATTCATTTCTCACCTGACAGCTACTTGCGATCCAATCTTCAAGCTCTTGAAGAAAGATCAAGTAGTCAAATGGAATGATGAATGCCAAGTTGCTTTTGAAAAAATCAAAGAATACTTACAAGAGCCTCATGTATTGATGTCACCAGTCGAGGGAATACCGTTGATCATGTATCTGACTGTTTAAGAAAACTCAATGGGGTGTGTATTGGGGCAGCATGACGAGTCTGGCCAAAAAGAGCACGTTATTTACTACCTGAGCAAAAAATTTACCGACTGTGAAACCTGATATTCACTAGTCGAGAAAACTTGTTGTGCTCTGGCATGGGCTCCTCGTCGGCTAAGACAGTATATGCTGACTCATACTACCTTATTGATATCTAAAATGGATCCGATAAAATACATCTTCGAGAAGCTTGCTCTTTCTGGGAGAATAGCGAGATGGAAGATGATCCTGGTAGAGTACGACATACAGTATACTACCCAGAAAGCTATAAAGGGCAGTGTACTAGCTGATCACCTTGCTCACCAAGCTGTAGAAGACTATCAATCCATGAAGTTTGAATTCCCGGACGGAGATATCATGACATTAGACAACTGTGAAGAAATCAGACCATATGAAGGACCTGAACAAGGATCCCGATGGACCCTATTCTTTTATGGAGCATCCAATGCACTTGGTAATGGTATCGGTGTTGTACTCATATCTCCGGAAGGGTGTCATACTCCCTTTAACACAAGACTCTGCTTCAATTGTACAAACAACATGGCCGAATACGAAGCATGCATCTTCGATCTCAAAGCTGCCATAGACTTAGGGATCAAATCCTTAGATGTATTTGGAGATTCAGCTTTGGTCACCAGTCAGATCAAAGGGGAATGGGACACCAAGCACCCTAACCTTATCCCTTATAAAGAACATGTTTTGACATTGCTACCGCATTTTGAGAAGATTACCTTCGAGCATTTCCCGCGAGAAGAAAATCAGCTAGCAGACGCTCTAGCCACAATGTCATCTATGTTTAAACTTAATTGGGATAACGAGGCTCCCCATATCACCATCGAACGAATGGATGAACCAGCACACTGTCACGAGATTAATACTGAAGAAGTAGTGGACCAGCCTTGGTTTCACGAAGTCAAGAGGTATCTCGAGGCTCAAGAATATCTAAAAGGAGCTTCAATCAATGATAAGAAGTTCTTAAGGAGATTCTCTGCTAAATTCTTCCTTAGTAATGGCATCCTGTACAAACGCAATCATGACTCTGTGTTGCTTCGGTGTGTAGATAAAGTTGAGGCTGAAAGGATCATGGTTGAATTGCATAAAGGCACCTTTGGTACTTATTCCAGTGGGCATACGATGGAAAAGAAAATCCTACGGGCAGGCTATTATTAGTCTACCATGGAAGCAAATTGCTATCAACACTCTCAAACTTGTCATAAATTCCAGATTTATGCTGACAAGGTGTGTTGTACCCCAAAATTTGCCCTCCCATATTCATCAAGAATTGTCAAAGTCAAGGTCACAAAATTCCCCAAGGACTATGCAGTTCAACTGTCTCCTATACAGTCAAAACTAGGGTTTGAGTTCTGGTCAAGCAAATGAACTTTTCAAAGGCCCAATCAAGTCTCATATGCCTACAAAGATGGTCAAGTATCCTCATATCAAGTTTCAAGGCATTCAGTTCAAAATTGCACAGTCAAAACCCTAGATTGCACTACAGTCAACTGTAGGGGCAAAATGGTCATTTGACAGTCAAAAGTTCAAATTTTTGGTCAACATATCATTTTGAAGCCATAAACATCATTTGATCAATGCTTGATCATGATTCTCAAAATTTGGCTCAGAAATCATCAAAGATGCAAAAGTTACTATATTTGGACAGCTGAAAAAGTCAACTGAAATTGACCAGGGCATAACTTCCACATGGATTATCAGAAAAATTCCATCCAAAGCTCATTTTGAAGAGAAAGACATTTCCTACAACTCATCTTCATATTCCAAGTCCAAGAAATGCTATCACAAAAAGTTATCAATTTCAACATTATAGGTCATTTTCAAAAGTCAACAAAAAGTGACTTTAAGTCAAAGGCCATAACTTGAGATTGGTAAATCAAAATGACATGGGACCAAAGGCATTGGTTAAAGGACTCAAAGACCTTTCCAAAATGTCCAAGAACATGTGAAAATCTTAAAAATTGAGCAAGTTATGCCTTGTGGAAGTTGGGAAATTTTTGGGAATTTTGAAAAGTCAACATTGATGCAAAAGGCCTAAAAATGCAAATGGGCCCATTTTTCTTCCAAGTTTCTTCATGCCAAGCCTATGCACGACCATTAGGCCCAAAGGGAAGTATTTTCATATTTTTTAATTATTTATTTGAATTTATATTAATTTATATTCATTTAAATCATTTTAATACATGAAAAATATAAACCTAACCTAAAAAAATCTTTTTATGCACATTCCAAGGTCAATATTTCGTGCACTTCTTAATTAAGCAAGTTTTGATGAGAATAGATCAGATTTGAACCAAAATGCACATGGAAAAGATTGGAAAAGATATTAAGCAAATCAAATCTTCAAACAATGAATTCATGAGATTTTGTTGGTTTTTGTTGACCTAGAAGCCTCACTATATGATCAGGAACATAACCCTAAGCCAAGGAGACTGCAAGCTGCGCATAAACAAGCCATGGCAAATTGAAAATTTCTCATAAAACTCAAAAACTGAAATCAAGGTTTTAGGTCGATTCAAGCTGCAATTTTTGTTCCATCAGCATCCTTAAGCATCCTTGGAGGTGTTCCAATCAATCTCAACCACAAAAGCTCCAAGAATAGGCGCCTGTGACTCAGACTGCGTTGCAAAAAAATTCATAATCGTATAGCATTTTTTAAGCACTTTTACAACATTCTATTCATTGCATCATGTTTGTTTTGAGCTTCTGAAACTAACCCTTATTCTTGATTGAAGTTTTACACGTTGTACACGATTTTGCCATACGAGAATATTAGGGTTGCAGGTTTTCTAATTTGGGGATTTTGCGTAGAGGAAAAATTAGAGCTCCAAACGACCATGGTTGGATTCAGTATCTCAAGACGAAAATATCTGGGCCATCGCGCCTAATTTATATTTGGAATGGAGCTATTCGCTATTTTCTTAAATCACCCCTTCAGCCACGCCCAGAAAACCGTGGCCATACGTTTGTGTTTCAGGCAAAGTGGGGAAGATGACTCCGTGTCACCACGCGATAGGCGCATTTGAATTCTCGCGCCAGAAAGCCACTAACGCACTTGTTTCTTTTTTTATTATTTGTTTCTTATAATCTAATAACATGCGCTTCATGGCTCAGTTGGCAAATCACTAAGGCATTAACGTCCCAAGACCTGGGTTCGAATCCCAGGTCTATGCAAGTTCCATATTATTTTTCATGAATAATTCTTATGCAGCGCGCTTGATGAGACGTACCATGCACACTCCAAGTTCACCATACACGCGTCCATCAGTAGCAATCCAAGGGCCATGATCAAAGGAGTATAATAAACTCCAGTCAACGCGTCATACAGGATTCAAAAAGTCAACGAAGACTGAAGCTCAATGGGCCAAAAGTCCAGGCCTATACCTCCAATTTTGGGACTACACCCCACCTTGGTTTGCATTTTTTTATATTTTTCTTCTCACCTTTATTTTCGTTATTTTATTTATTTTTATTGTTTTAACATAATTAATTTATTTTTCCACAAAATATAAAAACACTCAAAAATCAGAAAAGGCCAAAAAAATTAATAAATATTTATGTATTAATTATTTTCATAATAAATGCTTATAATTATTTAGTTTAATTAGGTTTTCAACTTTAATTCCTTTTTAATAAAAATCCAAAAAATGTAGAATTAGGTTAATTGATAGTTTTTATATCTTTTTAATTTTTCCTTTTTCACAATAATAATTATTATTTATTTATTTATTTTCCTATTTAAATTGTACATAAATAAATTAGGGTTTAATATAGATTATATTGTAATTCTTTCATAATAAATAAAAATATTAGAATTAGGATTTGCCTCTTAATTTAATTTCAATTAACTCCTTTTTCTCATTAAATCTAAAAAACACAAAATACCAAAAAAAAAACATTTAATCATTTAATTTTTAATTCTCACTAACTTTTAATATTTTGCAAAAGGGTCCAACGCCCGTCGTTTCAATTATTTAATTTGTGCATTTATCTTATGTCGTTTAATTATAATTATGTAAATCTCCCAAAGCCGTGTAAATAATTTCTCGTACTTTTATTTATCGCTTTATTTATTTTCCGCTAAATCGGGTCCGGTTTAATTTTGGCGATGTGGACCCGCGCCATTTGTAATAGTTTAGATTTATTTTCCCGCAAATAACTTATAACTGTTAAAAAGCATGCAAGAATGAATGGCCTTAACTAAAATCAAGCGTAGAACACAACAAACATGACAAGACAAATAACTGAAACATGACACACAATTCGCACACACCACCCCTAGGGTACGCCTCACTGTTGCCTTGCCTCGAAAGGTGATCGTCGAGTAGAGGATGTCTTAGTAAGTCCTCATGATCCGGGAACCTGGCATGAGGGTAGCTTCTAAGGTGTCTTCCCATTGCTCTGGTGATCACCATGTCCCTTAAACTCGAATTGACCCGAACACCTCCAACGGTGGTGCTACCTACCTCTCAATGGTGGGATGGCATTACTTTTAAGGACATTTACACAGACGAATTCCTTAGGGTAGGTAGGTTCTCGTAGATACTTGCTCTCCTTAAAAACAAAACAAATCAAAATCTTTTCACACCGACACTTTTCAAAAGCTTTCAAAGCAAATTTTTCAAACACTCTGACGTACGAGTCGAACTGAAATTTTTCAAAGAAACTTTTTAAAACCCACATTGAAAAGCAAACAAACCATTTTGAAAACATAGTGAGCAAGTATCTAAGAGCCCATGGATAACCATGGATAGAAAGGGTGCTAACACCTTCCCTTTCTATAACCTACCTCCCGAACCGAGAGCAATCTCTATAAGGAATTTTTCTGTGCTTTTGTCCTTTCCATTTGGAGAAAATAAAAGACGGTGGCGACTCTTGCTTCCGCGACATTTCGCGAACCAGTGTTAAACAGTCAGTTCCAGATCCACCGATCACAGAACTGGCGACTCTGCTGGGGAATTCTTATAAAAGTGAGGTGTACCTTAGGGCTAGGTCATAACTATGTTTTCAATTGTCTTCTTTGCTTGCTTTATTATTGTGGGTTGCTCGGGAGTTCTATAGATCCTAACCCGGATCTGGGGGATACCTTCTTAGAAAGTAGCAACAAGGCTGTGAGGGAACTGTGCGGGGTATACCGACATGGTTGAAACAGTCTGCTACGTTGATGTGGCACTTTGGTGTGTACCGGTAACCCTTGAGTTCAGTCAAGGAGAGTACGGGGCCTCCGCGTGGTGTCGTGAAGCATCAACAGACCTTAGGAACCTTAATTGAACTATCTTGGCCTCTTTAGGGTAGTGAGATAACTGACTTTGGTGCAGTCCGAGGTTGGTTGATACTCGATACTACGCTCAATTGAGGGTTACTTTCCTGGAATATTTCGGTCGCCAGTTCAGTGGCTAAATCGAAACGATGAACAATGAAAGCAATCCCGTGATATTGGGAACCTTAGAACCCGGTTATTTCTAATAGGACAGGTTGAGCCCACCAACTTCAAGAGGGTAACACCCAGACCACATGCTGGCCTAAACCTAAGGGCTCTCTCTTGTGTGACTTGTGTGCCTTCGTACTTGACTATCTGCATGCTTGTGATCTAACACTTGTTTCTTGCAGGTTTTGTTTCAGTCCTTAATTAGGACTCATAACAGGGTTCACTCACATTACCCCATGCATAGCATAACATCATACCATTGCATACATCTTAACCCATTTCAAGGATCTCAAGGGCTTGTGATGCAGGTCATGATGAATCAAACATCTAGCAAGGGGCAAAGAGGATTTATTTTCCTCTAGCCAAGGTTGTCAGGGGCTATGACCCACTGGATATGGTGAGCCTTTGACCCTTGAAGAAGGACTCTCAACAACATGAAGTACCTTCAATCAAGTTACCGGCTTTCAACTCTAACAAATTTCTCTGTTTACCCCGCGAGGTCCTTGAAATCATTGCATGCATGTCATACATATCATCGCATAACAGGTACCCTTCCTCTGCAGGTTACTTACCTTCTTCGCTGTTTATTTCAGCCGATCGTCATGAATCCTGAATCATCAGCCGAGCAGACTATCAAGGCCCTCCAGGCTCAGAATGCCCAATTCCAAGGGCTAATCATGAACTTGACCCAGGGGCAGCAAGATCTGAAGGCTCTGCTCTTGAAGAAGGACAAGAAAAAGAAGAGGACTGTTTTGTTCAGCCCTAGGCGCAGATCTGGGAATACACCGCAGATTGAAACCGAGAGGACAACCCCATCTGTGAGGGAAAGCAGTCACCATGAGAGAGGGGTTCCCAGTCCAGTGGTCTCCGACAACGAGACAGATTTTGATGAAGAACAGTACCCTCCTGCTAATGACAGATATAAGCAACTGGAGGACAGAATGAAAGCTATGGAGGTTCAACAGGTACCTGGGCTGGATTTCGGAGATCTGGGTTTGTCAACTGGTGTGGTTATTCCTCGGAAGTTCAAAGCACCGTCCTTCTCCAAATATGACGGGGCGTCTTGTCCCAAGCTGCACTTAAGGTCCTATGTTCGGAAGATTCAACCATATACGGTGGACAAAAACTTGTGGATCCACTTCTTCCAGGAGAGTCTTTCAGGGACTCATCTCGAATGGTTCTATCAGCTAGATGGGACCCAGGTTCGTAACTGGGAGGAGTTGGCTACTGCTTTCTACAAGCAGTATCAGTATAATGCCGACCTTGCTCCTACGCGTACCCAACTCCAGGGTATGTCGTTAGGATCAAATGAAGGTTTTAAAGAATATGCGCAGAAATGGAGGGATCTTGCTGGAAGGGTACAACCACCTCTGACTGACCGTGAACTTGTGGACATGTTCTTGGGGACCCTGTCTGGTCCATTCTTCAACCACCTCATTGGTAACTCATCTGCTGGATTTACCGACCTCATCCTGACCGGCGAAAGAATTGAAGCTGGTATCAAGAGCGGGAAAATTCAAGAGGCCACACCTTCTGATATTCATAAAAAGCCTTACACGGGAAAGAAGGAATCTAATGCTGCATACGGTCAAAAGGGTCGCCGTGATCAACATGCAGGGGCAGTCATGATCTCTGGTTCTGCACCACGCCGCCAACCACAGAGGGGAAACCAGCAAAGGCCGGACGGGCCTAAAAGGCAGTTCACCAACATTAACATGCCATGGTCGCAAGCACTGCAACATATGTTGAAGATGAACCTGATTGCAGTGATCAACCCTCCTGCCAATCCTAAGACCTCCTCTCCCAGCTACAATCCAGAAGCCAGATGCGCTTATCACTCCGATAGCCCGGGGCACGATACTGAAGACTGTTGGGCACTAAAGTACAAAATTTAGAACATGATCGATGCCAAAGAGATCGAGTTCGAGCCTGCTGAGACTCCCAACGTGATCAATGCTCCATTGCCAAAACATGGCTAGGATTGAGAAATTTTTTGTTCATTTGAATTCAAGTTGTATTTTTCCTTTCTTGTTCAGATAAACAATTATTATGTTAAACTCTTTTATTTCATGAATGCATTACACATGTCTGTCTTGATTAATTATGTTTACTATGCTTAAAACTGCTTTCATATTTTTGCAATGGTCAACTCTTAATTGAAAATTCTAAACCTCTTGAGGGAGGATGACAAAAACGATACCACAATTTACAGTATGCTTTTGAACAGACCCCGCTGATGAGGTACAGGCATTGTTTCAATTCCTAAACACTGGAGTTATAAGGATGATAATCCCTCGTCAACCCATCAGAGCCAAAGAAGTAGGAGTTTTTATTTTCGAAAATCAAAACCCTTAATCATAACCTGGGGCAGGGTAGTTCTCTCAGTTGAGCCAAGCGCATCTTTACAAAACGAGCAAAGACAATAATGGTTCAGAACAATCAAAAGGACAGGCAGTCATCATCAAAATTCATAAATGAAAAGCCCAAAAAGTCTAAACCTACAAAGGGGACTTATGAAACTGGGGCATCCCGCTGACTGTAATTCCAAAAAAGGAAACAGTTCAGGCAAAAAAAGAAAGGGATAACAAAAATCGAGAAAGAGGTCTCACAAACCCTCAACCAAAAATGACTGCCTAGTCAGAACAAATCATCAATGTTTGAACCATCACCGGAAAATCAAAGCAAAGACTCAAACAAGGTCTAACGTATGATCAACTGAGTTTAGGTTTGGAGAACATCACGAAGAGCGGGTGGGTACAAATAATTTGAGCCTTTATCCTTTGTTTCTTAAACCGTGAACCAAGCCACGTTACAACCCTTAAAAGTCCTAGCTGAAGCATGGGTTGGTTCGAAAGCATACTGTTACGAAGGTATCCCGACTCCTGAAGGTTTGCTGTAAAATATTGAGTTGACATCGCACTGTATTACAAAAAAAATGCATTTTCAAAATTCAAGACAGACATAGACTTTTGCATTCTTAAAATAACCTTGTTTGCATATGACTATTTGTTTGAACAGCAAGGAAATTCGCACGATGAACACCTTGTGAACAGAAGAACCTCCAATCAAGGGGCACAGTAGAAGCATTGCCCATTATCTGGGGCATGGCAAAATACTTCCAACAGGGGCAACTCCCTACGTTCTGAGAACGCAGACATAGTCGAAAAGATACTACGCAAAATCGAATACCCGCTAGGCTGACATGCCTAGGAAAAAATAAGGGCTTCCCGGCGAACCAAAAGGGTTCGGGCAAAATGAAGGGATGAAATGAAAAAAATATGTACACCCGGCAAGTCGAAAACCTGAAAAGGCGGCTTGGGCAAAAATGGGTATCCCGGTGGACTGAAAACCCGAAAGGGCGGTTCAGGCAAAAGTTAGGGATCAAAGCGTACGACTATGTTCCCGCATCTCGTCACTTGCCTACCCGAAGATTTGTCAATCACCCACACAGGTATCCTCTTCCCTCACCTCCGAAGCAGGGGCAATAATGAGTTATCCAGGCGATCCAATTGCGCTGTCAACCAAAGTACGAAGGACAGATCAACATAAGAATGATTACCATCTACCTTTACAAAATTCCAGATCGTGGGCTAATGTCCGAGACCAAACAGGACAATCATCCACTTAATCAAAATCATGCAACCCAACACCGGTTTCTGCTCAACCTTCAGACAAAGTCATACACAGACTCCTCCTCCATAAGATGACCTAACCCCGGTTCATCAAGAAGTTTTACACGAACTTATCCAAGTAACCTAACCCCGGTTCCTCCTGAAGTCTTACATGGACCTATCTCAAGATGACCTAACCCCGGTTCATCAAAGTTTTTACACAAACTTATCCAAGTAACCTAACCCCGGTTCCTCCTGAAGTCTTACATGGACCTATCTCAAGATGACCTAACCCCGGTTCATCAAAGTTTTTACACAAACTTATCCTGCCATAACCTAACCCCGGTTCCTCCAGAAATCTTACATGGATTTATCACAAGTAACCTTACCCCGGTTCATCAAGAAGTTTTTACACAAACTTATCCGAGTAACCTAACCCCGGTTCCTCCTGAAGTCTTACATGGACCTATCTCAAGATGACCTAACCCCGGTTCATCAAAGTTTTTACACAAACTTATCCAAGTAACCTAACCCCGGTTCCACCTGAAGTCTTACATGGACCTATCTCAAGAGGACCTAACCCCGGTTCATCAAAGTTCTACACAAACTTATCCCGAAGCAACCTTACCCCGGTTCGTCAAAAAATCTCACACAGATCTATCTCAAGGTAACCTAACCCCGGTTCCCCCAGAAGTCTCACATGGACTCGCTTCCAGTAACCTTACCCCGGTTCGTCAAGAAATCTCACATGGATTTACCCCAAGGTAACCTAACCCCGGTTCCTCCAGAAGTCTTACATGGATTTAGTTCAAGATAACCTCACCCCGGTTCATCAGGAAGTTTTACATGAACTTACCTCACCAAGCAACCCTACACCGGTTCCCCCCTCTTCAAAATGCAGTTTTACATGGACTCGTCACCCAGAAACCCTACACAGGTTCTCCCTTTCCAAAAACGAAGTTTTACACGAACTCATCATCAAAGTAATCCTACCCAGGTTCCTTCTCCATTTCAGATGCGGTTTTTACACGAGCTCATCAGTAGGCAACCCTACATAGGTTCCCTCCTTCAACTTATAACATTACAGTTCAAAATCTCCCCCAGGAGAGTCCAATCCAGTTTCCCCAGGAAAGTTGGAATTCATATCTCCCCAAGCAGCAAGCTTATCCCCAGTAGATTCTGGAAGCTTATCCCTCGCAGAGCACGAACGCGTCGTCCCGGCTTGATTTAAAGAGTTATTTCCTTAACCGGATATAACTGGGTTATCCTCAGCCAGAAGCCACGGAAAGAGCGTCGTCGACAAAGTCTTCCTATCCCCAGCGGAGTCCATCAACACTTCCAACAGTAAGGACATCCTCAGCAAATTATTATCAATTCAGCAAGGCATCCCTCTTCCCACAGAGTATTGCTTCCCAGCATGGTCGCTAGAGTATCTTTTCTCCCCGCAGAATCTTCCATTGGCCAAGTTTATTCCACAACGGAGTCATCTTCTCCTACCGGTATTCTTGCAGTTATCATCCCCAGCGGAAGTAAAATCTATTCTTCAACATCAGCCCAGGATACGACTTCCCGGCACCCGTCAAGGATTTACTTTCCTAGACGAAAAACACATTCATAAAACGTCACATACATCATTATAGCATGCATAGACGCATCATATCACCCCAATCTCATTTATTTTTGAGAACGTCTTAAAATCATGCAATTCATGCATTATGACATTGCATACAACTAATTCGTTATTTTTTTAGGAAAGAACGATCAACAGATAAAAGTCTTTTCCCGTTGAGGTAGTAATCGTCCCAGATTCCTTCATCATCCCGCTGAGGTAGTAATCGTCCCAGATTCCTTCATCATAGATTTGGAGTAGCAATCGTCTCAGATTCCTTCATCACATCTTTATCAAAAAAAAACCTTCTCTAGTCCAGCTAAATCGACTCCCAACAGATTTTCCTGATGAAGACTCCGTAGAAGTTTTTCAGATGTTTCCCTCTCCGGCATGAGCGTGAGGTGATATTCTCTTATGGTCCCCTCTCCAACGGCGAGTGAGGTGGTAATTCCTTCTTATGTTCCCCTCTCCGGCATGAGCGTGAGGTGATATTCTCTTATGGTCCCCTCTCCAACGGCGTGTGAGGTGGTAATTCCTTCTTCAGATGTTCCCCTCTCCGGCATGAGCGTGAGGTGATATTCTCTTATGGTCCCCTCTCCAACGGCGAGTGAGGTGGTAATTCCTTCTTCAGATGTTTCCCTCTCCGGCATGAGCGTGAGGTGATATTCTCTTATGGTCCCCTCTCCAACGGCGAGTGAGGTGGTAATTCCCTTTCAAGATGTTTCCCTCTCCAACGGCGAGTGAGGTGATATTTCCTTTCAGATGATAATTTCCTATAGTTCCCTCTCCAACGGTGAGTGAGGTGACTCCCTTTGAGATTATAATGTCCTTTGGTTCTCTTCCTGACACTACGAAGATGGTAATTCTCACCAAGATTTTCTCAACGAGCGTTGTTGAGGTTGAAATCATTCAGGATTCTCTTACCATTCATGCTAAGGCAGTAACCATCCCTGGTTCATTCATCAGCGTTTGAAGCTCCAGACCCAGCTCCTGTAACCAGTCAGGACATATCTATATCAAGCATCTAAAATCAGCTCCTGCGACGTGTCAGGTACTCATTTTTCTGTTTTGCAGGTATGCAGGTTCTCGCTAAGGAATCTCCTACGCGATCAACGTCCAGATGGCATCTATAAGCCCATCATCCTATCCAAGCAACATCCAAATGGCATCTATAAGCCCATTCCCTCATCATCATTGCTACTATGTGAGCGCAAATTTCTGGGCACTCTAGTGTCCAATCATCTTCTACCCTCGGATTACGAAAGGCACGTCAACCAATCTGCATCCTCAGGTCTAAGAAGATTGAACAGGGGCAACTGTTGTACCCCAAAATTTGCCCTCCCATATTCATCAAGAATTGTCAAAGTCAAGGTCACAAAATTCCCCAAGGACTATGCAGTTCAACTGTCTCCTATACAGTCAAAACTAGGGTTTGAGTTCTGGTCAAGCAAATGAACTTTTCAAAGGCCCAATCAAGTCTCATATGCCTACAAAGATGGTCAAGTATCCTCATATCAAGTTTCAAGGCATTCAGTTCAAAATTGCACAGTCAAAACCCTAGATTGCACTACAGTCAACTGTAGGGGCAAAATGGTCATTTGACAGTCAAAAGTTCAAATTTTTGGTCAACATATCATTTTGAAGCCATAAACATCATTTGATCAATGCTTGATCATGATTCTCAAAATTTGGCTCAGAAATCATCAAAGATGCAAAAGTTACTATATTTGGACAGCTGAAAAAGTCAACTGAAATTGACCAGGGCATAACTTCCACATGGATTATCAGAAAAATTCCATCCAAAGCTCATTTTGAAGAGAAAGACATTTCCTACAACTCATCTTCATATTCCAAGTCCAAGAAATGCTATCACAAAAAGTTATCAATTTCAACATTATAGGTCATTTTCAAAAGTCAACAAAAAGTGACTTTAAGTCAAAGGCCATAACTTGAGATTGGTAAATCAAAATGACATGGGACCAAAGGCATTGGTTAAAGGACTCAAAGACCTTTCCAAAATGTCCAAGAACATGTGAAAATCTTAAAAATTGAGCAAGTTATGCCTTGTGGAAGTTGGGAAATTTTTGGGAATTTTGAAAAGTCAACATTGATGCAAAAGGCCTAAAAATGCAAATGGGCCCATTTTTCTTCCAAGTTTCTTCATGCCAAGCCTATGCACGACCATTAGGCCCAAAGGGAAGTATTTTCATATTTTTTAATTATTTATTTGAATTTATATTAATTTATATTCATTTAAATCATTTTAATACATGAAAAATATAAACCTAACCTAAAAAAATCTTTTTATGCACATTCCAAGGTCAATATTTCGTGCACTTCTTAATTAAGCAAGTTTTGATGAGAATAGATCAGATTTGAACCAAAATGCACATGGAAAAGATTGGAAAAGATATTAAGCAAATCAAATCTTCAAACAATGAATTCATGAGATTTTGTTGGTTTTTGTTGACCTAGAAGCCTCACTATATGATCAGGAACATAACCCTAAGCCAAGGAGACTGCAAGCTGCGCATAAACAAGCCATGGCAAATTGAAAATTTCTCATAAAACTCAAAAACTGAAATCAAGGTTTTAGGTCGATTCAAGCTGCAATTTTTGTTCCATCAGCATCCTTAAGCATCCTTGGAGGTGTTCCAATCAATCTCAACCACAAAAGCTCCAAGAATAGGCGCCTGTGACTCAGACTGCGTTGCAAAAAAATTCATAATCGTATAGCATTTTTTAAGCACTTTTACAACATTCTATTCATTGCATCATGTTTGTTTTGAGCTTCTGAAACTAACCCTTATTCTTGATTGAAGTTTTACACGTTGTACACGATTTTGCCATACGAGAATATTAGGGTTGCAGGTTTTCTAATTTGGGGATTTTGCGTAGAGGCAAAATTAGAGCTCCAAACGACCATGGTTGAATTCAGTATCTCAAGACGAAAATATCTGGGCCATCGCGCCTAATTTATATTTGGAATGGAGCTATTCGCTATTTTCTTAAATCACCCCTTCAGCCACGCCCAGAAAACCGTGGCCATACGTTTGTGTTTCAGGCAAAGTGGGGAAGATGACTCCGTGTCACCACGCGATAGGCGCATTTGAATTCTCGCGCCAGAAAGCCACTAACGCACTTGTTTCTTTTTTTATTATTTGTTTCTTATAATCTAATAACATGCGCTTCATGGCTCAGTTGGCAAATCACTAAGGCATTAACGTCCCAAGACCTGGGTTCGAATCCCAGGTCTATGCAAGTTCCATATTATTTTTCATGAATAATTCTTATGCAGCGCGCTTGATGAGACGTACCATGCACACTCCAAGTTCACCATACACGCGTCCATCAGTAGCAATCCAAGGGCCATGATCAAAGGAGTATAATAAACTCCAGTCAACGCGTCATACAGGATTCAAAAAGTCAACGAAGACTGAAGCTCAATGGGCCAAAAGTCCAGGCCTATACCTCCAATTTTGGGACTACACCCCACCTTGGTTTGCATTTTTTTATATTTTTCTTCTCACCTTTATTTTCGTTATTTTATTTATTTTTATTGTTTTAACATAATTAATTTATTTTTCCACAAAATATAAAAACACTCAAAAATCAGAAAAGGCCAAAAAAATTAATAAATATTTATGTATTAATTATTTTCATAATAAATGCTTATAATTATTTAGTTTAATTAGGTTTTCAACTTTAATTCCTTTTTAATAAAAATCCAAAAAATGTAGAATTAGGTTAATTGATAGTTTTTATATCTTTTTAATTTTTCCTTTTTCACAATAATAATTATTATTTATTTATTTATTTTCCTATTTAAATTGTACATAAATAAATTAGGGTTTAATATAGATTATATTGTAATTCTTTCATAATAAATAAAAATATTAGAATTAGGGTTTGCCTCTTAATTTAATTTCAATTAACTCCTTTTTCTCATTAAATCTAAAAAACACAAAATACCAAAAAAAAAACATTTAATCATTTAATTTTTAATTCTCACTAACTTTTAATATTTTGCAAAAGGGTCCAACGCCCGTCGTTTCAATTATTTAATTTGTGCATTTATCTTATGTCGTTTAATTATAATTATGTAAATCTCCCAAAGCCGTGTAAATAATTTCTCGTACTTTTATTTATCGCTTTATTTATTTTCCGCTAAATCGGGTCCGGTTTAATTTTGGCGATGTGGACCCGCGCCATTTGTAATAGTTTAGATTTATTTTCCCGCAAATAACTTATAACTGTTAAAAAGCATGCAAGAATGAATGGCCTTAACTAAAATCAAGCGTAGAACACAACAAACATGACAAGACAAATAACTGAAACATGACACACAATTCGCACACACCACCCCTAGGGTACGCCTCACTGTTGCCTTGCCTCGAAAGGTGATCGTCGAGTAGAGGATGTCTTAGTAAGTCCTCATGATCCGGGAACCTGGCATGAGGGTAGCTTCTAAGGTGTCTTCCCATTGCTCTGGTGATCACCATGTCCCTTAAACTCGAATTGACCCGAACACCTCCAACGGTGGTGCTACCTACCTCTCAATGGTGGGATGGCATTACTTTTAAGGACATTTACACAGACGAATTCCTTAGGGTAGGTAGGTTCTCGTAGATACTTGCTCTCCTTAAAAACAAAACAAATCAAAATCTTTTCACACCGACACTTTTCAAAAGCTTTCAAAGCAAATTTTTCAAACACTCTGACGTACGAGTCGAACTGAAATTTTTCAAAGAAACTTTTTAAAACCCACATTGAAAAGCAAACAAACCATTTTGAAAACATAGTGAGCAAGTATCTAAGAGCCCATGGATAACCATGGATAGAAAGGGTGCTAACACCTTCCCTTTCTATAACCTACCTCCCGAACCGAGAGCAATCTCTATAAGGAATTTTTCTGTGCTTTTGTCCTTTCCATTTGGAGAAAATAAAAGACGGTGGCGACTCTTGCTTCCGCGACATTTCGCGAACCAGTGTTAAACAGTCAGTTCCAGATCCACCGATCACAAGGTGCATGTACCTCCGGTTCCTCTGAATGTATTTACAACTCCTTGGCCCTTTGCTATGTGGGGGATTGATATGATCGGGGAAATCAATCCGACAACTTCTAATGGACACCGCTTCATCCTAGTGCCCATTGACTATTTTACAAAATGGGTGGAGGAATCTTCTTTTTCTTCCGTTACCAAGAATGTTGTTACCTGTTTCATCAAGCAAAACCTTATTTGCTGGTACAGTATCCCAGAAAGGATCATCACTGACAATGGTACAAATCTCAACAACACTATGATCATCGCACTGTGCAAGCAATCCAAGATTCAACATCACAATTCTTCTCCTTATCGGCTGAAGATGAATGGTGTTGTAGAAGCTGCAAATAAAAACATTAAAAAGATCATACAAAAAATGACAGTCACATACAAAGACTGGCATGAGATGCTACCATTCGCTCTCCACAGGTATCGCACATCAACCGGGGCAACACCCTACTCTCTTGTTTACGGCATGGAGGTTGTCTTGCCTGTTGAGGTTCTGATCCCCTCTCTGAGGATTATGAAGGATACAGGATTGAACAAAGATGACTGGATCTAGACTCGACTTGATCAACTGAACTTGATTGATGAAAAGAGACTTGTTGCTGTTTGCCATGGTCAAATGTATCAGAAACGGATGATCAAGGCTTTCAACAAGAAAGTCAGGCGCCAAGTATATCAAGTTGGAGATCTATTGATCAAACGTATCATATTGCCACAAGGTGATCCCAGGGGAAAATGGACTCCTACCTATGAAGGATCACTTGTAATCAAAAACATGTTCTCTGATGGGGCAATGATCTAGACCACCATGGATGGCGACGACCTGCTGCACCCTGCAAACACCGACATAGTCAAAATATACTACGCATAAGAGACCCGCTAGGTTGACATACCTAGGCAAAACAAGGGCATCCCAACAAATCAAAGATTCGGGCAAAAGTTAGGGATAAAACAAAAATTTGTACACCCTGCAAGTTGAAAACCCGAAAGGGCGACTTGGGCAAAAAAGGGTTTCCCGGTGGACTGAAAACCTAAAAGGGCGGTCCAGGCAAAAGTTAGGGAATTAAGGCGTACGACTATGTCCCGTCGGATCACTCTACAAACAATCACTGGCTTCACTGACGAACTCAGATTTTCTGATCAATTCAATCATCTTTTGACAAGGCAACAAATAGACAAGAAGCTCAGAAATACGAAGGCTATAGAAGAATGGAAACCTCATGGGATTATTACACATAACTATATTTCTTTGTATCAAATTTTTCTCTTTTACGAAAACATTCTCTTACTAGAATGTTTGTCTCCTTGTACAAAAATACTTATTCAAAGTCAATACAAAATATCCCTTTGAAAGTGCAAAAACCATTTGTCTTTTCGTTACCCTTGTGATTTGTTTACAAAAACGTCCAACGATTCATTGATTGAGCATATGCATTTGAACATAATTACTGTTTACAAATAAACAAAATGGGAAGAACGATTACTGGTAGGTTGAAGAGATACGAAAATATCTCTAGGTCATTCCATAAGAAATCCCCTGATGTACGTCGTTTAAATCCCCAGTGGAACAAAGTTTCAATTTGTTGATCCTCAGTAGAAGTTGTCAAATTTCTCAGGACTCTGCAACAGATTTTAAAAGCAGTACATGGCATTTCCCTTACAACAGAGTTTATTTCTCTCGACAGAAATTCACCAATACTTCAAGACATGAAGACTTACATCTCCTCAACAACATTCAGGGATTTATCTTCCTCAATCCAACAGCAATACAGCAGATTAGCTCACATACACATACATTACATCCATATATCATAAACATTGATTACACAAATATATTACATCATACATTTCATGCAACAATACTTTGCATTTTAGCTAACATTTTACCCTTTTCAGGATAAGATTAACAGCTACCATTAACAAAATTCGAAGATTTCAAATATAGTTCAGATACGCTCCAAATACGGAGGCCACCCTGATACTCATTCAGATTTCAAAATCAGATACAGTTCGAATACGCTCCAGATACGGATACCATCCTCATACTCATTCAGATTCAACCTCTTGATACAGTTCAGATACGCTCTAGATACGGATGCCATCCTGATACTCATTCAGATTCAACCTCTTGATACAGTTCAGATACGCTCCAAACACGGATGCCATCCTGATACTCATTCAGATTCAACCTCTTGATATAGTTCAGATACGCTCTAGACACGGATGCCATTCTGATGCCCATTCAGATTCAACTTCCAGATACAGTACAGATACGCTCCAGACATGGACGCCATTCTGATACTCATTCAGATTCAACTTTCAAATATAATACAGATACGCTCTAGACACGGACGCCATTCTGATACTCATTAAGATTCAACTTCCAAATACAGTTCAGATACGCTCCAGACACGGATGCCATTCTGATACTCAATCAAGATCAACTTTCAGATACAGTTCAGATACGCTCCAGACGTGGATGCCATTCTGATACTTATCCTTCCAGCTTACAAATTACAATTCAACAATCACTTTTGGATGGCATCTTTAAGCCCATCTCCAACATCTTTATATCACCTCTCCAAATGGCATCTTTAAGCCCATTCCCTCAACCTTCACATCGTCGAGTGCAAATTTCTGGGCACTCTAGTGTCCAATCATCTTCCACCTTTGAGTCACGAATAGCAAAACTCGCTAATCTAAATCTTCAGGTTTAAGAAGATTGAACAGGGGAAGCTGTTGTACCCCAAAATTTGCCCTCTCATTTACCAAGAATTTCCTCACAAGATCTCTTTGACTCAAGACTGGATTAGGGTTTGATCAGCTCAAGACACCTCCTCATGCACTGATGATCAAAATTAGGGTTTGAGTTTGCACAAGGATTTTTGGACTATCAATGCTTCATATGGCTTTCAAGGATCAATATGAACCCCCAAGATTACTCATGTCAAGTTTCAAGCCTTGAATCACATTTTTGATCAGCCAATTGGACAGTTGACCTAAAAATCAACTGTATTGGGGAAAAGTCAACCATGGCCAATTTACAGTCAAAATTAATAATTTTGATCCACACCAACATCTTAGGCTCATATGTATCATTTGATCAAGTTTGGGCCATAATTCCTCAAGAAATTTGATCAAATCATCAAAAAGGCAAAATGGTCAAAATTAGGGTTTTGATTGAGAAAGAGCAATTTCTGATTTTTGACCTAGCAAATGATCAATTGGTTTGAAGCATAATTTCAAGAGTTCAATTGCATCATTTTGACCTAATAACATGATTCAAAACATCACAAATCCATTGGATTGACAAATGAATTTTTCAGTCAACTGATCAAAAGTCAACTGTATACTGAAAAGTCAAACTTTGACTTTTTGGTCAAATTCAAGTGCCAAGGATCACAATTCATCAAAACATGTCAAAATGTGAAACTTTTTCATCAAGAAAGCAAGAATTTAGGTTTTGGTTTTGAAATGTTGAAATTTTTAACTTCGAAAATTTTCTAAGTATAGAAAATTTCTTATTTTTTCTCAACTTTAAGCCAAATTTTCACCATGATACAAGATGATTCAAAGGAAGTTCCCAACATGAAAGTTGTAGATATCCATGAAATATACAACTTTTCTTCACACAATTTCTCCTAAAGATGCTTGGATATCAAGATATAACTTTGTGAATACATGCTCATGAACTAAAATAACTTAGCGAAATTTTGCCCTAGTTAGGCAGGTTTTTGACCTAACTTCATGCCAATTTTTCACATAGTTCCAAGGGGAATATTTGAAAGCAATTCGAAGATGAGTTGCAGAGCACATTGCAAGATTTCCAAAATGTCAAATAACTCCTTGAGATCATTCTTGAGTAGGGAGAATCGAAGAGATGAAGTTGGCAATTTCTCACTTTGATTTCAAGCCATTTCATGAAAAAAAATTCAAATCCAAGCCTATACTGTATAATATTTGCTTTGCAGGCCTCAAACTTGTTTCTCACTCCATAATTAAATGTTTACACAGCTGATAAAGCTTTAATACAAGCATTAGAGCCTTTGTCCAAGCTACAATTCCATTTATGGCACAAAGTTGCCATTTCCATTTTGATAAAGCACAACTTTTACAATTGTCAACTCCTTGAGCTTTGCACTTGTTCTTTCTGCATAAACAAACCCTATAAACCAAAAGCAATGTGTCTAAAACCTCTACCAACTCAGATGAGGCTTGTACAAACACTTAGGGACTTGTCTCCTCACTTTGCTTCAAAAGCAAGTTATAGAGCCAAAAGGCTATAACTCAGAAACCTGGTGTGTAATTGATCAAAAAACCTTTTCTATACTTATACACAAATGTATTGCAACCTAGAACACAAAGTTTAAGACTCAGAAACTCTCCCAAACACTCTACCACTAAAAATCTGCCATAACTTGCAGTTTTGCACCTTACATAGCAATCTCAAAAACCACTCGTGCGTTTTGAGTTTTAACCACCCAAACAATTAATATACCTCATATCTAAGTGATCCAGACCCCTGTTCCCTCACTGTAACTCCTCCTCCTCCATCCTCCATTTTCAAATTTCAAGCTTGCAGATTGACTTGAGTTGGGAGATTCAGAGACTTTCAAGACCAAGTAAGGATTGGAATACATTCAGGGAGGTCAAGGCAAGCTAAACAGATCCTCAGGCCTTCTCAAAACGTGCTCAAACTCCATTCACGATCTCAACTGAAAGAGGTAAAAACTCAAACTTCTATATCCTCATACAATCATCATTTGGTCTTGATTTGTGAAAACAAAATGTAGATATCCTTGCACTAAAACCAACCATGTTCATAGTTTTCATTTATATTCATTGTGTATAGAGAATTTTGGATTTGAAATTTCTGTAAAAATTAGGTTTAAAATTAGGGGCAGTAAAATTAGCTTTGATCTTTGACTTCTAGTTTACATAAATTACATGGTTGAACTCGTGGGAAGAAATACTATAACTTTCATGTTTGGACTTTCCATTTTTATGGAGAAATGAGAGAGATACAGGTGGTCCGGCCATGACTCAAGGTTGAATATGGAGTTGCCTTCAGGAGGAGTTTTCTAATATATATTTGTGTTTTTGTTTATATTAGCGGATGTAAAGCCACCTCAGTTGTAAGGCAGTGTGCAAAAAGGCCAGAGGTCATAGGTTCGAGCCTCAGCGCGCTTCCTTTTGAAATTTTTCTCATTTTTCCATTTTCTGCTACCTTGCAGCGCATTGGGCTTCAGTGCATTAGGCCTTTTTGTTTTTTTCTAACATTTCACCACCTTGTCTACTTGGGTACCCCCTGGCTCATTATCATTCATTTATATATTTTATTTTCATTTTATTTTCTTAATAATATTTCCTTAGTATTAAAAATCACAAAAAATATTAAAAAAATGATAGATTTTATTTTGACTTAGTTTATTTCATTTTTCTTCACCACCTAGTTTAATATTTATTTATTTTTCTTCACACCCATCAAGCATATTATTTTAATATAAAAAGACCAAAAATATCTCATAATGCCATACTTTATTTTCAAGATAAAAATATAAAAATACTAACCTTTTCTTAAATAAATTTATTTCCTTTTAATCAAATAGAATTAGGGTTTATTCAAAATCTTTTCTAAAATAATTTTCTTTCTTAATTAATTTGAGTTTAATCTTGATTTATTTATTAGGTTTAGGTTAAAACTTTTTTTCACATAAAAAACCAAACAAAATCTTCTTTTGCATTTACATATCTTTGCATATTTAATTTATCTTCTATATTATTTATTCCAATATTTGTACATATTCAATTTGGTTGTAATAGCTTAATTAGGTTTATGTAATTGCAATCCCCATTCAAAAATTGTATACCCCCCTCCCACAAAGTGTTGTAATAGCGTAGTAATCTTTAAATTTCGCAATTTATCGCTTTTATATAACATGCTAGTAATTAGGGTTTGTATGGCAAGATAAAACCAATCAAATAGAAAACCCTAATTCAAGACAAAATCAAACATGAAAATGACACACTTGCACACAATCACCCCTAGGGTTACTCCACTTGGTTTCCTTATACAAAAATGACCATATTACGCATGTAAGGTATCTTAGCAAAACAAACAAATACAAGATCATAGTCCCTCGATGGTGCTATTCAAAGTTGCCTTACAAAAATGATCTTAGTCCCTCAAAAAATGCTAAGATACTTTGCAACATTGCTAATCATGGTTATACGATGACCCACGCCCGTCTCGTTTACATCCAAAGATAGGGTTGCTTACCAAATCAATGGTAAGACGACAATGTCAAAGGAAAAGAAAATGAACAAGAAAGACATTTGAGTAGGTATATTACTTTTAGTTACTTGCTCCATTTCAAAACCAATATCCTTGCTATTTTTAAAACAAACACACACATTTCCAAACCCCTTATAACCATTGAAAACATTTTCAAAAAGATCAACATCTTTGTATACATTCTTACGAACGAGAATCATTAAAAAAATTGCCTAAACAATGGCCTCTTTTACAAAATACTTTCAAAAACCACACAAATCACAATTTCAAACAAAAGCAAGTGATCTAGCAAGTAACTAAGAGCCCATGGAAAACCATGGATGAAAAGGGTGCTAATACCTTCCCTTTTCATAATCTACCCCCGAACTCAAGAAACAATCTCAAAGGTCTTTCCTGTGTTTTTTCACATTTCCTTTTGGATAAAAGAAAAGTCGGTGGCGACTCTTGCTAAACCGCAACATTTGCGATCAAACGCAAAACCTCAAGTCAGTTCTCCCACCGTATCACACCCATATTTGAAGGCGAAGAGGAGGCAGAACCTCACTATGAGCCTTCGCCATGGATAATGGTGGATGAAGACTATGATTATGGTGAAGACTTCATCATTAATTATGGAATTGTGTCGATTCTACCCGCTGAATATGATAATGTGTCAAAAGGATTATAAAATGGAGAAGATTTTACCTCCTGCGAAGCGGATGATGAAAAGCTTCTATGCTACTATGTGATGAATAGTGGTGTGGTCGAAGAACAGAAGGCTATGTTTGAAAAACTAACCCCATGGATGCTATATCATCTCAAGCCTCTATTCATAAGGGTGGATGTGGATGGCATGCCAGTGAACAAGGTATTTGTCGATGGTTTGGAAACTGTAAATTTAATTCCACATGATCTGTTTAAGAAAATGGGGAAGTGTGGGTTAGAGCTTCGACATAACATGGTGTTATCAAACTATGAATGAAAGACCAATAGCATACTGGGTGTTATCCAAGTGGAATTGGTTGTTGGAACAATAACCAGATTAACATTATTCATGGTTATAAATCCCAAAGCCAACTTTAATTTATTACTTGGTCGTGAATGAATTTATGAAATAGGTGCATTCCTGTCGACTTTGCACCAAAGAATTTCCATTTGGAGAAAAGATGGAGTAGTAGATAACATAGAAGCTGATCAGAGCTACTACAAAGTCAATGACATGAAAGGTGGAAAGAAGTCTTTTGACCAACATTTGGCAAATATAATGCTTTGTGATGATGAGAATCACGATCCTAGTGAAAACATAAATTGTTTTCTAAGTTTGAATCATAACCATGGCTTCACATGGGATTTTAAAGAGGCAACATGATCTACGGATTCGATTCCACCTACGGGTTGGTCGATAGCTGAAGGGGATGACCAGTGAACAAGAAGTTTGATTCAAAATTCAGCCTATGGTTGAACACATCATAGGCATTCGGCTTTGGGAGCCAAAAGATGGTTTTCGAAGCCAAGATAAAACATTAAGGAAGAGGCCAACAAGGCCTAGAACAATAACTTCAGAAAGTCGGAGGTAAGACACAAGCTTTTGGGGTTTAAAAGCCACTTACCTAGATGTGTAATTCTTATGTATTAAGCAAAATGGATGTATTTTTGAACTGTTTAATGTTTGTAGTCCATCTTCATATTGGTGTTTTCACCAACAACTGATGTTTTACAACCAATTAATCTAAATTTTGAATTTTTCAAGTCTTTCTAAAATTTTTGCCATTAATCATCTTTGGAAGACAAGGAGTTATAAAAAATTGGCGAAAGCATTATGGAAAATTAGTTGATCATACAACCAAAAGATGAAAAAATTCCAAACAGCTAACCACAAGTTGTCCCAAAAAAAAGAGTTACATACTCAAGAGTAAATAAATCTCAACAAAATATAAGGCACAAATTAAGCAGGAAAGCGAGACTTGAAGTCTTCGAAGCGGACCCTTTCAAAAACAATCTTGTTGTCGAGGTGGGTTTTCTTCATCGTCAACTCACGAATCATGTCTTTAATCTTCAAAGATTTTTCTCCATGTTCGATGCCTTTCTGAATCTCTTCGTTAATCTCATTTTGGCTTGAGAGTGTTTCATCCGAATCCAGTGAGGCCTTTTTTCTTTCAGCGTCAGACAGTTTCTTCTGGAGATCAAATATTTGAGTCTTGTAGGAAGAAATTTGTTAATCTAAAGTGGAGCATTGATCGACACGAGCTTGACTTTCATATTCGAAAGCACTCAACTTATCTTCATAAGTTTTACTGATATTCCACTCAGCTTCCATGTCGACATTGTTAGCTTGAAGTTGTTTCTTGAGTTGTTTACTCAAGGACAGGTCAACAATATCCTGGCGATAGAATGCCTCAAAGTCGATAAGGTATTGAACCCAAGCCTCATGGATAGAATATTGGGAAATCTCGTCAAAGAGTTTGAAAACATGATCCACCAAATCACTCTCATCGAAAGAAACATAGAAGAAATCACCATTGAGCAGATACCCTTTTAACTGTTCCAATTTAAGAGTCGCATCAGGATTGACATAAGCATCAGAAGAAGTTACAGATACAGGAACGACTGGCTCTTGTCAAAGTTTCTGGAGCCTCCACAGAGTTTCAGCCAGATGCTTCTTCTTCATTGCTAGAATTTCAGCCTGGCTCAAAGAATTGTTAAAGCGTGTGTCTTGCTAGAAGGGAGTTTAGAGATTGGTAGAAGAAGAATGTACCAAGTTATCGCCGACAGGAGTTTGCTGGGTAGGATTTTCCTGAGGAGGAGCATTAGCAGCAGCATATTCCTGATTGGCTTTAGTGTTTTCCTCACTGGTGTGTGCAGTTGAGTGATGAGGTAGAGTTGAATGAGATACTATGTCAATTGAGGGGTCTTTTCCAATGTCCAGAATGTACACATCTCTGTTTGAAGTTGTGTCAATGGATGGAGTAGTTCCAACCATTTCTTTATGTTCTTGTGCCTAAAAATAGAACAGGAATTACAGAAGCGTATAGTTGCGGGAAAAGAAATGGTATAAGGAAAATAAGTACCTCTTCATTGGTTTGGATGTTGTGTTCTGTTTGAAGTGGAATTGTCAAAGTTGGTTGTGGAGGCGTTGAAGTTTCCTCTTGATCATGAATAGAAGAAGGCGAAACCTTAGCACCAACAATGTTAGCCTTAGAGCTTTGTGTTTTTAAGATGATTCTTTTGACTCTCCTGGGCCTCTTTGTAATTGCAAGCTTCTCAAGTCATGTTTAAAGCATTGGTTTTGATGAAGACAACATGGATATCAATATTCAAAGGATGTGCAAAAAGTTTATCAATATCATATAAAACCTTGTTACAAGTCTTGAAGATTAGAAGAAGAATTATTAAAGAAACAACAAATGTCAAAAGGTATAAATAATTCTTAAACTTGAATATAGATGTTCACAAATATGCATTCATAATCATATACATATCCCATATTTTTAACAATAAGAAAAACTATGTTTGAAATCTTTTTCAAAAGGATTTTTTGAAAATAAACTTTCAGGAATGGGTTCCTACCTAACAGGGAACCGGGTTCCAAACTTGTTCAAAAATCACTTCCCTGGAATTTGTACCAGGAACCGGGTTGTACCTATAGGGGAACCGGTTCCTGCGTGTTATTTTTGAATTCTGGGTTATAACGTTCACTAAGAACCGGGTTCTGCCTGGGTCGGAACCGGTTCCCAGCGAACCAGTACAGATTTTCTTTTATTTTTTGAACATAATTCAAATGGTATTCTTTCATGATTGCATTGCATCTTTTCATATCAAATGGCATGAATGAAGAGGTATTTGTGACATTATAAATTGTGCAGATTTTCAAATTCAAATAACCTTCTTCAATTAACAATTTTCATCATTCAAATTTGCATATTCTTACAAACTTTCAAGTGTTCTTACAAATCATAAATTTTGTGAAACTTGCCATATACATTTTCATTAAGAAATCATTACAAGTTTCATACATTCATTGTGAACATTTATAATCATTGCTTGAGAATTATTTCTTTCTTGAAGAAGATCAATCAAAGATTGATAGTGCTCTCCATCTCTTTCAAATAAATCATTGTATTACCAAAAGAAAGTATTCCCTTACTATCCAGGATTGTTGGAAGTAAGTGTTGTGATTTGAAGAGGATTGTTCTTCATTCACATTAGTGTTTGTTTGACCTTAAAGGTGTTCCCTTACTATCCAGGATTGTTGGAAGTAAGTGTTGTGATTTGAAGAGGATTGTTCTTCATTCACATTAGTGTTTGTTTGACCTTAAAGGTGTTAAGAACCTTTGGTCACCCTATAGGTTAGATAGTAAGCATAGGCTGTACAATCATTCTAAACTATAGTGAAATCTCTTTCGTGTTGGAAAGGGGACTGGAGTACTCTCGGATTGTGAGGGGAACCAGGATATATCGCCATGTTCTTTACTTTTCCGCTTTTATCGTTTTCATCACCTTAATCAAGAAAAGATAAGATATAGTCAAAAACATTCAAACACTTAACCACAAATTACTACAAGTATTCTCATAAAACCGAATAAATTTTTATATACCTAATTCACCCCCATCTTAGGCACTCTTAGACTTACAATTGGCATCAGAGCAAGTTATAGGTAACTTGTTCCTAAAGATCCAGAATGACTTCCGCAAATCAAAATCCGGTTTTCAAAGATGGTGGTAGTAACAACAAGCCTCCATTGTTTTGTGGTGAATACTTTGACTTTTGTAAAATTCGCATGAAGGCTCATCTTGAAGCGCAAGGAGAAGAAATATGGAATGTTGTTGAGAATGGTCCATTTACTCCGGTGTGTGTTGTCAATGGTGTTGGGTCATCAAAGCCTAAAGCATCATGGGATGACGATGACAAGAAAAAAGTTCTCTTTGACAAAAAGGCAATCAATATTCTCCAAAGTGCTCTTAGTATGGATGAATTTTTCCGAGTATCGGCATGTACAACGGCAAAGGAAATTTGGGATACTCTTGTAGAAACTCATGAAGGAACCGCCGAAGTCAAAAGGTCTAGATTGAACACTTTGAGTCAAGAATATGAATTATTCAGAATGCTTCCCGGAGAATCCATCCTTGACTTGCAAAAAATATTTGTACACTTGACAAATCATTTGAAAGCACTAGGTAAGACTTTAACTAATGATGAACTTAATCTTAAAGTGCTTAGATCTTTATCCATGGAATGGCAACCAAAAGTGACAGCAATATCTGAGAAGAAGAATCTATCCACAATGACTTCTGCCACTTTGTTCGGAAAACTTCAAGAATATGAGACAGAACTTGCAAGACTCGAAAAACATGAAATCCAAGTAAAAGACTCAAAAGACATGGCTTTGAATACAAGGATAAAAAATCATGATAGCAATCAAGAGGATGAATCCACTAGTAGTGAAGATGATGATCTTATCAAGAAGATTGAAAAGGTTCTACGAAAAGAAAGAAAAAGAGAAGCACCAACAAGGAAGGTTATATGCTTTGAATGTGGAGAAAAGGGACATGTTAAAAGTGAATGTCCTACACTTGAAAAGAAGAATAAATATTTCAAGAGAAATAAAGATAAAAAGTCAAAGAAAGCATATATAGCATGGGAAAGTTCATCTTCCGATTCCAAAAACAATCAACATGCAAATCTAGCATTGATGGTCTCACACCATTCCGATGATGAAGACAATGAGGTTAGTAATGAATTTTCTCTTTCTGATAGTGATGCACAAGGTGCTATAGATGAACTATTGAATGAATGCAAAATTCTGTATAAAACCATTTCATCACAAAAGAAACAAATTTCATCCTTAGAAGAAAAATATGTTTCAATGGAAAAAGATTTCAAAGAAGAAAAACAAAAGTCAAGTGATGAACAAAAACAGAATTTTGTATGCAAAAATTGTGATTCACTCTCTTTCCAAATTGTCCAATTAAAAAGAGTCATTGAAAGATATGAAAAAGGGCAAATTGGATTGGAAGGTGTTCTTAGCCAACAAAGATACTCCAATGATAAAAGTGGACTTGGATATTCAAAGTTCTCAAAACCAAGTTATAACAAAACTATCTTTGTTAAGGCAAGTGATCAATCTTCCAAAGAGAAAGTGAACAAACCTAAAATAGTTCGTCACTATCCGAAAAAGAAAACATTTCCTAAGAAGAAATCTTATCCTTCTAGATATAGAAGTAACTTTGAACCTACTTGTTTTTATTGTGGTATTAAAGGCCATACACCTAATGCTTGCTATGTTAGAAACTTTAGTATGGAAAGTGGGCATTATGTGTGGGTTAAGAAAGGAACTAACTATGATGGACCCAAAGCACATTGGGTACCAAATCAAACTTAATTTGTTTTGTAGTAATGCTTGAAGACCACATACAATATTTTTTATCTTGATAGTGGTTGTTCAAAGCATATGATGGGAGACATACACTAACTTTCAAATCTAGTTCAAGTCCAAGGATTATTTCACATATGGGAAATACCTTAAAGGAAGAATTCTTGGCATTGGAAAAGTTAATACACTAACTTTCATATCCATTGAAGATGTTCTTTATGTTGAAGGACTAAAGCACAATCTTCTTAGCATTAGCCAACTTTGTGACAAAGGCTTCAAGATCAAATTTACAAAAGAAGAATGCTTTATTATTGATGAAGTCACCAATGAGGTAAAACTCAAAGGTAAAAGAATTTGTTTCACTCTTTTTCCCCATCCTTTTTTATGTTAACAAAGGGGGAGAAGAATATGCATATGTGTTGTTTTGTTTCAAAGAAATTGCAGGCCAAAATAACTATCATAAAACTCACTCCAAAATTCAAAGAATCATGGACTTAGGGGGAGCATACAATTTAGGGGGAGCCTTGCATTTGCTTAACATTTTTGCTACACAAAACAACATAAACATTTCAAGAATTGTTTTCAAGACTTGGTTGTCATCATCAAAAAGGGGGAGAATGTAATTGCAAGCTTCTCAAGTCATGTTTAAAGCATTGGTTTTGATGAAGACAACATGGATATCAACATTCAAAGGATGTGCAAAAAGTTTATCAATATCATATAAAACCTTGTTACAAGTCTTAAAGATTAGAAGAAGAATTATTAAAGAAACAATAAATGTCAAAAGGTATAAATAATTCTTAAACTTGAATATAGATGTTCACAAATATGCATTCATAATCATATACATATCCCACCTTTTTAACAATAAGAAAAACTATGTTTGAAATCTTTTTCAAAAGGATTTTTTGAAAATAAACTTTCAGGAACGGGTTCCTACCTAACAGGGAACCGGGTTCCAAACTTGTTCAAAAATCACTTCCCTGGAATTTGTACCAGGAACCGGGTTGTACCTATAGGGGAACCGGTTCCTGCGTGTTATTTTTGAATTCTGGGTTATAACGTTCACTAAGAACCGGGTTCTTCCTGGGTCGGAACCGGTTCCCAGCGAACCAGTACAGATTTTCTTTTGTTTTTTGAACATAATTCAAATGGTATTCTTTACAAGATTGATAGTGCTCTCCATCTCTTTCAAATAAATCATTGTGTTACAAAAAGAAAGTATTCCCTTACTATCCAGGATTGTTGGAAGTAAGTGTTGTGATTTGAAGAGGATTGTTCTTCATTCACATTAGTGTTTGTTTGACCTTAAAGGTGTTCCCTTACTATCCAGGATTGTTGGAAGTAAGTGTTGTGATTTGAAGAGGATTGTTCTTCATTCACATTATTGTTTGTTTGACCTTAAAGGTGTTAAGAACCTGTGGTCACCCTATAGGTTAGATAGTAAGCATAGGTTGTACAATCATTCTAAACTATAGTGAAATCTCTTTTGTGTTGGAAAAGGGACTGGAGTACTCTCGGATTGTGAGGGGAACCAGGATATATCACCGTGTTCTTTACTTTTCCGCTTTTATCGTTTTCATCACCTTAATCAAGAAAAGATAAGATATAGTCAAAAACCTTCAAACACTTAACCACAAATTACTACAAGTATTCTCATAAAACCGAATAAATTTTTATATACCTAATTCACCCCCCTCTTAGGCACTCTTAGACTTACACTCTTAGGCTTGGAAGGAGTCGAAGCTTTGTAGGAGGAAAAGATGTGAGAACCATCATTATGGTCAGAAGTTTCTAAAGCAGCAGAAGTTTGTGGTTTCTTTTCAGGAACCTAGTAGAACAAACAGATTCCAATTATTGACCTACAGCGGCATGAAAGAACATGGGAAAAGGCATTCCATGCCTGGGTAGTCAAAATCTTGAATTTCTTTGAGGGAGCGGCAACAACAGTCTTAGTAGTCGAAGTTCACTTTCTCCCCTAAAAAAATGGTGGAATAAGACCATAAAAGCCTACGAAGATAACCAAACTCAGACAAAAAGGAAACAAAGGTACCTTAGAGGGTTGAACCTCGACGACCTCAAGACTTTTTGGCTGATCAGCAGTCAGAGCCTCTGCTTCCCGAGCCTCAATAACATCTATCAATGCTCACAAAAAGACAGTGGCGGAAAAATATTGCCTTTGGTATTGAGACCACCAATGGTCGAATTCTTTGGTATGAAAGAAAGAAGTCTTGTACGGGAACACAGGGAGCTCAAGAGGCAGAGAGTTTATCAAATAGAAGAGACATTAAGTGTATTCCCCTACACCCAATTGTCGTACAAACCAAACAATATCTTGGGTTTGGGAAACTAGAGACGATGGTAACATTTGGCTAAAACCAAACTGTCGAGCAACCAAGTTTGGTTGGTACGTCATAAAACCCTAACCCTTGGAACCAGTATTAATACGAGAGGAAAAAAGTAGGTGTCAGAAATGCTCTCCACACAAATTTTGATTTGGCAGCTGCTTTGGGGCTAACGCCAGGAAAAGGATCCTTAAACCAAGAAGGGCCAATGTTCCTCTTTACAAAGGGATCCATAGCTTCGAAAAAAGGTATTAGTTTCTATGAACAAATTAACATATTTCATAAAAGTGCACCTGGTCGAGGCTTCCCGAGGAGTAAGCAGGGATAACCTTAACCCTTCTATGGATCTGGTCGACAAAGAAAGTTCAACAACCTCTGATAAGGGAGAGGCTAGGCGATGCTCGAAAGTAGCATTCAACGAATGTTGCCAGAGCCAGAATGGTCTAGAGAGAATTGGTCCCTTGGCATTTTCAGAGAGACTTTTGAGCCTGGAAGAAGCATTGCCAAGGGTATGGTAAAGATAGGCCAGCAGGAGGTTGCCTAAAGAAATCTGTCGACCCTAATGAATTTGAATGGCCAGAGGGACGAAACCTTTCGCAACTTGCAGAGACCCAGGGAAAAAAATAGTAGAAAAGATAGAGAGTGAAGAAAGAAATATGTTCTTCGTCTGAAACATCTTTGCTTGTTGTATCGTGATGATTTTCAATAAACTGTGTGAGGCCAGCTTTGTCGAAGCAAAATTCATGCTCCGTCACAAAGTGGGATAAAAAACTTCTCCCCAAGGAGACAAGCCAGTGATGGATGCCACGTCAAAAAGGGTAGTCGTTAGCATCCCACAAGGAAATTGAAAAGTATTGGTTAAACCTTCCCAAAAGAAGATCGACATTGTGATCATACAAGGGTTGATTTTATGAGCATTTATCGACAGCTGGATTGCATTGAAGATGCCATATGCTTCCCAAATAGACTTCTTTTTGGATTGAACCTTGTCGAGCCAAGAAAATATGCCGGATTTCCAAGAGTATGGATGGAATGAAAAGGCCTGGTAGAGGGATCTACAAACTTGATATCAAGCGTGAAATCCCAAGAGAATGCGAGGGGTTTCGCAGGAGTGTAGCAAGGAAATAATCCCTCAACCCTTTTGGGAGAATTATTTGAGCCTGGATATGGCCCATGGAAAGAATGGAGCTTTTCGGAAACTGCAAACGAAATGAGCATTTGCTTTTTCCAGGTAGTGATGGTGCTAGCGTAAATGGATGTAGTGGAAACAGAAGCGGAATCAAAAGCTGCCATTGTTGATATTCAGTAGAAAATGCGGGAAGCAAAAGAGTTTTTTTTAACAAAAAGAAGATATGAAATCAAAAAGAAGAAAAGAGTGTAACCCAAAAAGGGTATTTAAAGAAAAGTCACACCCGTCGATCATTGACAAGTGGCACTAATCTAACGGCGATGAAGCAGAGAAGTGGAAAAGTTGGTGGGGGTTTTTCAAAATCACATGCCATAAAACCTAGTGTTAGACGATGAAACGAATCTAGAAGGGGGGGGGGGGTTAAATATCCTTTATTTAAAATTGTTCTTTTAAATATTTTTTTTGAAATGATGCGAAAGCTTCTCGAATCAAAATCGTCTAAACGATCAATTATTAAAAAGATCAGATATGCGAAACTGTATGGAGATCTTATGATGATAAATGAATCAATACTATTACTTAATAATCAATCACTTAAACAATATCAATAAGTACATACTAATTCCAATGAATTGTTTAAGATAAAACATGACAAAATCACTAATTTGTGTGTTAGTCAATTTATCAAACACTTGGTGTGCAAAAACACAACAAGTTCAATTTTAATTAATTATAGTGATGAATTTTCCTTAATAAGAATCAAAGTGATTTCTATGATTATTGTAACTAAGTTTGAATCAATGCAATCACAGTAAAATGAATTGAACAATCAATATCATATAAATTATAACAAACAAAAATAAAAGGACAGGGAAAGAGAAACAACACACAATTTTTTAAGGAAGTTCCCCTTATTATCCTCGCGTAGGGTACGTCTACCCCCAATTCTAAAATCTAGAATTGAGATATATGATATTAAGTTGCAAAGTGTTACAAGAGAAGAAATAGTCTTCACTGCATACAAATCAATTATTGATGATGAAACTATTCCCTTCTCTCCCCTTGGTTGAAGCCAAACCAAGTATGCCAAACTCTTAGAACAAATCTCTGATTACCTCTACTTGATTTCACGAACTCCTCGTTCTACAAATATTTTACTCGAATGATTTTAATCGTAAGGCGTTTGACCCTAAATCTTTCTTCACAATCCTCCAGTTACCGTTACTTGATTGAGAAAACCCACTGTTTCTCAACCCTTTCACTATGCTGAATTTAATGAAGCAAAGACTTATGCAAAAAAACCCCGCACCAACATGGATCTTGGAGGACAAAACCAAAATGGTTTTATTCAAGAAAAAACCCACTCAATTCTCAACCCAAATATGAAATCAATCTTCAATTTGAACGTTATCACCATAACTCTTCACTTTAATCAAAAAAAAATGTTTATGTGTAATTGTTGAAGAATGTTAGGAGAGGATGGAGATGATAAGAATTTGGTGTATATCTTTAACTTTTTCTTGTTATCCTTAATGATGAACACAACTCAATATATAAATGTTTCACTTTCAGCAAGACCAATAATAGAGCACTAAAACATAAAAATTTAGCAATGTGTTGACTCATATAGCTTGGGGGTCAACCTGAGCAAACCCAAGCTTGATGAGATGATTCAAAAATAAGAGATATGTTAACCGCACCAGGGCATGCATCGATGTAACCTTAAATAAATTCACTACCAGTATGAGTCGACGCGAGCATTTTCGAGCCAGGTGCACAGTCCTTGATCAATCTATGCGTCGACCCACCAATTGTGTGAGTCAACCTCAGGCACGCTTCCGCTTTCATTATCTGATTGAATTCTACTATGAGTTTAAGGGATGTGAGTTGATGACATATTTAACTCATAAGAATTAGTCTAGATTTTTGTTCTTTATATATATATATATATATATATATATATATATATATATATATATATATATATATATATATATATATATATATATATATATATATATATATATATATATATATATATATATATATATATATATATATATATATATATATATATATATATATATCGATATATCAATAAAATCACAAGGTTATGAACATATCTATCAAATTGTATCAGAGTCATCCATATCTGATCCAGTTTAAATGGGAGTTTTATTTTAGGGTTTCAAAATTGAGACTCCTTTTGACCTTCCTGTTTTGTGTAAGGTTTATGTCTTTTATCCTAATTCATAATTTTGGTCTTCATTGATTAAAATGAATTTATAATTTTTAATCATGTTGTCGTTAGTATATTTTGTCAAGCAATATCATAATTGTACATGAATCCATATTAAGGTCGGCCTTGGACAAGACAACTAGACTTACAGTCTAGGACCTCAAAAAATCGGAAGCCTCAAAATCGAAAAAAGAGTTTAAAAAATTATAATAAATAATATATACCATGTTTGCTAACATAATCGTTATGTAGTGGTAGCCTAACGGGTAAGAGGTGTGTTTTAGAATATGATGGTTATGGGTTTGAGTAGCCTTCAAATGAAAGTAGTAATATTAGATAATCTATTTCGGTTGTGTAATTCCTCATGAGTCAACTCAATATCTCTTTATGCAATGTAAATTTGCAAAACATATATTCTTCTCCCCTCCCCTAGGAATTTATAACCCAATAGAGCTAACTCTAAATGACTGGTTGACGTATGTGTTAAATAAGAAGGATCCTTTTGAAGTCCACTTTTTTGCACCAACCTCTGAAAACTTTGGAGTGCTAGGAATCAATGTATACTCAACAACAAATAATTTGATGCTCAAGTTGTGGTAGGCGAAACCCTTGACTATGTCTTGGAATTCAACAAGAACCAATTGGAGATGAGGCATAGGTAGCGGATGGTGCATGTGGGTGATATGGAGCCTAGCGACCACATATTGAATGTAATGCAGGTGTATGTTGGATGTTTCTAAGAGGGATACATGTCCATGGGGTATGTTATCAGGAAACAAAATAATGAAGTTCTTCTTGTAACCTGTAACAAGAGCTTCATCTCTGTCGAACCTAGTACTGCTGAACTTCTTGCCATAAGATGAGGATTGCAGGTATCTAAGGATCTCACTCAAGCTTGAGAAAGTACTTGTCCAATCTAATGTGATGCTTGTGGTGGGTTGTGTTAATGAGACTAAATTCTCAATTGGTTTGAAATATATTGTGGCCGTCTGCAAATGTTTATTGAGTAGTTTTAAGGAAGGCTCTATCATGTTTTTTAGTAGGAATTTTAATGAAGATGCTCAAAACATGGTTGGTATGAGGAAAATTGTAAGTTCTAGAACTTGGGTGGGTTGTATCCTATCTATTTTCCCTTATATTTCTTGTAATGCTACTTCTGTTTTTTCTTCTTAATGAAATGTCATTTTCCTCAACAAAAAAAATTACAAATGATTTTTTGTTATAATTTTTTGAAATTTATAATGAGCCCTCAAATTCATAATGTGCTCTCAAGTCAAGTTTTATTCTTAACTGGTTATATTTTTCATTTTATAATTTTATAAAATTTAATGCATTAATTTTATTTTATATCTCCAATTACAAATGATTTTTTTGATATAGTCTTTTAAAATTGATAATGGACCAATAAGTCAAGCTTTGTTCTTGATGATTATTTATTATAATTTTTACATTGTATTTCAATTTTTTGTATAAATTTTAATACTATTTATAATTAAATATTTAAAAATTCATCATACGACCATATCATTTATTATCAAATTTGTATGATTAAATATAATTCATTATCATTTGTGAAAGTGGATCTTCAACAACTGTTTTTGTGTAACACTCTCTAACTCAATAGATTGATTTAATTTGATTGTGTTGTACCCCAAAATTTTCCCTCTCATTTCTTAAGTAATCTCTCACAAGATCTCCTGTGGTTCAAGACTGCAAAAGAGTTGATCAGCTCAAGACACCTCCTCAAGCATTGATGACTGAAAATTAGGGTTTGAGTTTGCACAAGAATAAATGGACTTTTAATGTCCCATATGGCTTTCATGGATCATTTTGGACTCTCAAGATTGCTCATGTCAAGTTTCAAGTCTTGTATCACATTTTTGCTCAGTCAATTGATCAGTTGACCTAAAATCAATTGTATTGGGGAAAAAGTCAATTGTGGCCAATTTTCAGTCAAAATTCATAATTTTTGGTCCATATCAACATTATGAACTCATATATGTCATTTGATCAAGTTTGGATCACAATTCCACAAGAAATTTGTTCAGATCATCAAAAGGACAAAATGGTCAAAATTTGGGTTTTGACTGAGAAGGTGCAATTTCTTATTTTTGACCTAGCAAATGATTGATTGGTTTAAGTTATGATCTCAAGGATTAAAATAATTCATTTTGACCTATTGGCATGGCTCAAGACATTCCTCAAGATCAATTGGTTGACAGATGAATTTCAGTCAACTGATGAAAAGTCAATTGTACACTAAAAAGTCAAACTTTGACTTTTTGGTCAAAATCAAGTATCAAAGATCAGAATTCATCAAGATGTGTCAAAATATGAAACTTGTTCATCAAGAAATCAAAAAGTCAATATTTCATTTTGAAAAGTCAAAATTTCCAAACTTAGAAAATTTTCTAAGTGTTGGAAAATTCATATTTTTTTCATAACTTTGAGCCAAATATTCACCATGATGCAAGATGATTCAAAGGAAACTTCCAACATGAAAGTTGTAGATCTCAATGAGATATAAAACATTGTAGAACACAACTTTTCCTAGAAATTCATGGATTTCAAGTTATGATTTTAAGAAGACATGTTCATGAAACTTGGAAACTTAGTGAAATTTTGCCCTAGTTTAGGCAGGATTTTGACCTAACTTCATGGAAATTTTTCACATAGTTCCAAGATGAATCTTAAAAAATGTCCAACATAGAGGTTGTATAGGATGTTAAAAGCTTTCCAAAATTTCAAAGAACTCATTGAGATCATACTTGAGCAAGGAGAATCGAAGGCAAAAAGTTAGGGTTTCATTCTTGTTTTGCAAGGCAAATTTGTGAAGAACACTTGATCCAATCTTTAAGCATGATGTACAAATCTTGCTTTGCAGGCTTCAAACTTGCTAATCATTCAATAATTAAATGCTTGCACAACTGATAGAGCCATTTTCCAAGTATTTGAGCCATTATCCAAGTTGCATTTCCATTTATGGCACAAAGTTACCATTCCATTCTTGAAAAGTTGCTTTAATCACAAAGTCAACTTGTCTTGAGCTTCTAACTTGTTTGTTCAGCACACACTCAACATACAAATTTAGATAAACATGTGTAAAGCTTGTAACCACTCTAGATAGCCTTGTACTATGCATTGGGACAATGTGTATCAAGCTTGCTTCAAAAACAAGCCAAAGAGCCATAACATGTGAACTTATACTTCTGATCACCCCAAGCTCTCAAAACCTTTTCCTATAAATTGAGACACTATTATGCAACTTAGGACACGATTTTGCAAGCCTGAAAATTCTCCCAAAATCCCTCTAGCCAGAAATTACCCAAAAACTCCATTGTTGCACAGTTTTTGACCTTGAACTTGTAACTCATATTTCTCTCGGGCGTTTCTTGGCTTTTCACTTTCTAAAGCTCCTATACATCAAATATAACCCATCTCTGACCCTGTTTCATAACTGTAACACCATTTACATCAAACTCCATAACCAAAAACAGAGCATTGCAGGTTGACTTCTCCAAGTCATTCCAGCCATCCATTGCTCAAGCTAATCATTGCATTAGCTTCCTGGGAACTTGAGGAAGCTAATCTGATCATCACAACAACTTAAATCAAGCTCTAACTCAAAACACGATCTCCAACTGCAAGGTGAGTTTTATGACTTTTCATCTTATTATTTAGGCATTGTTAGGCTTGCATTTTCAAAGACAAAATGTAGATATCATTGCTCTGAAACTGTACATATCTATAGATTTCATTTATATGGCTTGAGCTTAGAGAATTTTAAGATTGAAATTTTTGAAAAATTTAGGGTTCAAATTAGGGCCAACAAAATTCTCATTCATCTTTGATTTATAGCTTTAGTTATTTACACGGTTGGATTCGTGAGAAAAAATAGAATAATTTTCATGTTTGCAATTTTCATTTTCATTGAAAAATGAGAAAGATACAGGTTGTCTATGAGCGTGAGGTTGAAGATGAAGTTCAGGCCATGGACTTGATTTGTAATATATATTTATGGTTCGATACAAGTTAACGAATGTATAGTCACCCCAGTGATAAGGCAACATACGTTTCATGCTCAGAGCGTGGGTTCAAGCTCCAGTGCCGTCACCTTTCTTATTTTTTCACATTTTTCTCTCTTTTTGTCACAAGTTGCAGGCGTTGGGCCTCCAATAATGGGCCTTCCACTTTTTTTTTTTCTAACCCCCCCTGTTTACTTTTGCATGCTAGCCCAATTTCTTTTTATTATTTTCATTTATTTTCTTTTTCTTATTTTATTTTTATTTTCAGTTTTTTATTTATTATTACTATTATTATTATTTTATTTTATTTTTATTAATAAAAAATCCAAAAATATTTTATTTATTATTTTTACACTTATTTGTTTTATTTGCTTTATAAAACAAAAAAAGACCAAAAACATTTTTCTTAACAAATTAATTTCTTTATTTCTTAAATAATTAATATTTAGACTTAGGTTTAATTATTGTTTTATTTTATTTTAAATTAAAATTAACTTAGAATTTAGGTTTCTTTTAATTAATTAATTTTCATATTATTTTTATCAAGTTAAAACCTTTTTCACAAAAAAAAAAACCCTAAGAAATACTTTTTAACTTAATTTCTTTCTTTAATTAGTTTAAATTTAATTTTGTTCTTTTTTAACCAATCATTTTCTTAATTAGGTCAAGACTAAACCCTTTCACAAAAACCAAACAAAAATCATTTCTTTTCCATTTATCTTTTTGTACATTTATTCAATTCTTGAATATTATTCAATATGGTTGTAATAGATAACTAGGTTTAATTTTCTTGCAAAATCCCAATATGTAAATTTGTATACCCCCTTCCCTAATGATGTAATAACGTAGTAATTTTACTTTCTGCAATTTATCGCTTTATATAAATGCTAGTAATTAGGGTTTGTATAGAAAGATAAAATCAACAAGTAGCAAACCCTAATTCAAGATAAAATAATGCATGTAAATCAAACACACTTGCACCCTTAGGGTAATTCCACTTTGTTGCCTTACCAAAATAGGTCATGTTATGCATGTGGGATACCTTAGCAAAAACTAATCAAAAATACAAGATCATAGTCCCTCGATGACGCTATCAATGTTGCCTTTCAAAATGATCTTAGTCCCTCAAAGAGAAATGCTAAGATATCTCACAATATTGCTATCATGACTATAAGATGACCCACGCCTGTCCCTTTACATCCAAAGATAAGGCTTCTTACCAAATCAATGGTAAGACAGCAATATCAAAGGAAAGGAAGAAATGAACAAAGACTTTTGAGTAGGTAGATTTTTCCTAGTTGCTTGCTCATTTTCAAATCAAACATCCTTGCTTATTTTCAAAACAAACACCAACACTTTCAAAAAAACTTTCAAAACCTTTTCCAAACATGAAATATTTTCAAAAGCTCAACACTTTGTATACGTTCTTACGAACAAGAACTATTACAAAGTTTGCCTAAACGAATGCGCCTTTTCAAAATACTTTCAAAAACCACACAAAGCACATTTTCAAACAAAAGCAAGTGATCTAGCAAGCAACTAAGAGCCAGTAGATAAATATGGATGAAAAGAGTGTTAACACCTTCCCTTTTCATAATCTACCCCCTGAACTCAAGAAATAATCTCAAAGGTCTTTCCTGTTCTTTTCAGCCTTTCCTTTTGGATAAAAGAAAAGTCGGTGGCGACTCTTGCTAACCGTAACATTTGCGATAAAACGCAAAACACCCAAGTCAGTTCTCCCACCGTATCACAGATTGCATCGATGCCAATATAAAATTCACATCTCCTTTCTCGAATTATTTTCACATTTTCATGTATCTATCTCCCGTTTAGAACTTAAATTCTGGCACTTGCAATACAGAATTCAAGGCTGATGTCCCAACACCAACACAATGTCAAGACAGATGTTATGACATCATCTGCTGATAGAAAACACTTGCTAAAATAGGAGATTATGCAGAAAGTAAATTGCAGAAAAGTAAACAACACAATCAATTATTAACTCAGTTCAGTACGAGTCACCTACTCTGGGGGTTACCAATCCAGGAAGGAAATCCACTATGATGGTATTAGTTCAAAATTATACCAACCCTTATTTACAACTTATCACCTAATCCTTGACTTGTGAGACTTCTACCTAGAACCCTCTAGATATGAGATCCTCCTCTCCCTTCCTACCAATCACCTCAGTGATAAACCCCGTCACAAACCCGTGACAAAAACCAAAGAACCAAATAGAAGATTAAAATTCAAATACAATACTCAACTCTTTGCTTAAAATTTCATGAGTGAGAATAATACTTAGTTTTGCTTAAAAGCTTCAACTAAGAATAATCAGTCAACCTCAATGTATTAAAAGATACATGAGTGACATACAAAGAACAAAAATACAAAAAGATGTTGGTCTGACATGCCAAACCCTATGTCCGATGAGATTCTCGTAGTATTCAGTGTAACCTTCGCCGAGTTCCGTGAAACTATTTACTATTGAAATTCTGGTAGGTCAAAACTCAGATGTCCTATAAGATGTCGAGATATATGATCTGACAGAAACAAAATGGCAAGGCATAAACATATTAAAATAGTAATGAAAAGAAATAAACAACACACATTAATTGTTAACCCAGTTCGGAGCAACTCTCTTATTCTGGGGGCATACCAAGCCAAAGACAAGTCCACAATAAAAGTATCAATTCATAGACCCTACAACAAACATATCGATTTACGATCTACTCACTTAATCACTACCCGAGCTATACTTATATCTAATAATCACCTAGATATGAGGTCCTCCTAAATCCCTCATCAACCATAGACAACGTTGGACAAACAGGAAGACACACTTCCATGACATCAAAATAGAAGACACACTTCCATGAAAATACACATCAAGACACTTGACAAGAACACAAGTTAGAGTTACTTACAAGCTTCCTCCAAGAATAATACTCAACTAATTACTTCACAGCTTCTGAGTGAGAACACAGTGATCATCTCACAACCCGAGAGGTTCACTTACACCAACTCTCCTAGAGATTGGCTACAGACTCAACCCTAATGACTACATCTTTATAATTAATGGCTAGTATAAATCCTAGGTTACAAAACTTCTATTTATAACCTACTCCCAACTGGATTTGGGCTTCTAATCACAGCTCTTTGGCTGTTACAAATCAGCAGAAACTTCTGCTACAAACAAGGTCTTCAATCATTAGTTTCCTAAAATATCTCCATATTTAGAAACTGCATATTCTTCAATATTCTGACTTGATTCTTCTTGACCTTTAAATTAGAGCCACATAATATTGAATAATATTCCTAAAATATTTTTGCATCAGTTAAATCATAACAGAATCTAACAGTCTAGCTTAGCTCAGGCGTAATATCGCATGCTCCTTCATAGGACATCTGATTCGACATGTTGCTCCAGATGTTGAAACACTTCAACTCAACATTTCCCAACATAAGATATGACTTCTTGCTCAACCTCTTCCTGTTTAGAAAGTTAACACATCATGTCTAACATATTACTTTCTTATTTGTTTTACAAAAATTAATGCCAATCCTAAAACTAGAGAACTTAACGCCATACAAGCCTTTTTCTGCTTCGACCAGTGACTCGATGACCCTAGCGAAACCTGGTGAAGGTTTGATAGGAAGTGTAAGTGGATAAGGCAGATATGGGACATGATAAGGTCCCGAGTCATATACAAAAGCTTCAGAATGAGATTTTATAGCTTCGATGAGACAAACATCGATTATCAAAATCGGGTTAAAAACAAGTCTTGGAATTCAAATATCTTTTGATGTTTGTTCACTCCACGTGAACATGATGTCTGGAATGAAGACATCAGGGGGATTTTGTTTCATGAAGCTTTCAATATCTAGTTTAAGGAGATGAGCAGCCATGCTGATTTTGCGGGAGCGGCGAAGAGGTTTTCGACACCGGGTAGGAGGTCGAGTTGGGTGGAGGGGAAGTTAATGATGTGGATGTTGATGTGGTGGCCGACGGATTTGTCTTGTTGGATTTTTTTGTCGAAGAGTTGAGCATTGGAGGGAGTTGTTATGATGGTAACTTGTTGGTTTTTTTGAAGATATTAAACGAGCTAGGTTAACTAGAGGGATCAAGTGTCCTATTACGAAGAATGGGAGCATGTAGATTTTCAATGACTTGGATTCTGATCCCATTTTCAGATTATGTGATTCTTTGATCTTAGATTATTCTTTTTCTGTGTGTTGGTTGGTAGTATATGTTCTTGATGTGTGTATTATATAACTATAAGTAGTGACTTACACTTATCGCAAATGTTGCGGTTAGCAAGAGTCGCCACCGACTTTTCTTTTATCCAAAAGGAAAGGTGAAAAAGCACATGAAAGACCTTTGAGATTATTTCTTGAGTTCGGGGGGTAGATTATGAAAAGGGAAGGTATTAGAACCCTTTTCATCCATGGTTTTCCATGGGCTCTTAGTTACTTGCTAAATCACTTGCTTTTATTTGAAAATATGCTTTGTGTGGTCTTTGAAAGTATTTTGAAAAGACGCCATCGTTTAGGAAAACTTTGTAATGATTCTCGTTCGTAAGAATGTATACAAAGTGTTGATCTTTTGAAAATGTTTTCAAGTTTGAAAGATGTTTTTGAAAGTGTTGGTGTTTGTTTTGAAAATAGCAAGGATGTTTTGGTTTTGAAATTGAGCAAGTAACTAGGAACATTCTACCTACTCAAAAGTCTTTCATGTTCATTTCTTTTTTCCTTTGACATTGTTATCTTACCATTGATTTGGTAGATAACCCTGTCTTTGGATGTAAAAGGGACGGGCGTGGGTCATCGTAGAACTATGATTAGCAATGTTGCAAGGCATCTTAGCATCTTTCTCTAGGGACTAAGATAAATTTGAAAGGCAACTTTGATAGCGTCATCGAGAGACTATGATCTTGTGTTCGTTTGTTTTTACTAAGATACCTCACATGCGTAACATGGCCATTTTGTAAGGTAACCAAGTGGATTTTACCCTAGGGGTGCTTGTGTGTAAGTGTGTTGATTTTCTTGCTTTGTTTAGTCTTTGGTTAGGGCTTACTACTTGATTGATTTTAGTCTTTTCATACAAACCCTAATTACTAACATTTGTATAAAGCGATAAATTACGGAATTTAAAATTACTACGCTATTACAATACTTGTGGGAGGGGGTGTACAAATTACAAATGGGGATTGCTAGAAAATAAACCTAATTATCTCTTACAATCATATTGAATTTGGATAAATAATGTACAAAAATGAATAAATATACAAGAATATAAAATGGAAAGAAAGTGGACTTTTGTTTGGATTTTTTAAGGAAAAGGGTTTTGTTATAACCTAATTAACTAAAAAAAATTAATTAAATTAGTAAAAAGTAAAATATAAATTTACTAGGGAAAGAATTTAAATAAAACCTTAATCTATTAATTGATAAAAAAAAGAAATTAAGTTTGTAAGAAGAATATTTTTGGTATTTTTGTCTTAAAAATAATTTATAGTATTATAAAATATTTTTTGGTCTTTTTATATATTAAAATAATGTATTTTAATTGTGTAAAAGAAAATAACTAAAAAAACCTAGTTTCTAATTAAATTTACAAATCAATTAGTAAAATAAATAAAGCATGATTAAATAAAATAATTTTTTTGTAAAAAAATAAATAAACTATATCAAAATATAAATCTAATATTTTTATATTTTTATTGATTTTTTTAGTATTAGATAAAATATTTAAGAAAACAAATAAATAAAAATGAGAAAAAATAAAATAAAATGGGCCAGGGGTGTGAATAGCTAGCAAGGGGGTCAGAAGTAAAAAAAAATATGAGGCCCAACGCTGCAAACAAATGTCAAAAATGAGAAAATGTGAGAAAATAAGAAAAAGGGTACCACTGGGGCTTGAACCCAGGTGTCATAGGTTAACAAGCACGCGCTTTACCACTAGGGTGGCTATACATCCGTTCATATAAACAAAACAATAAATATATAATAGAAATCAAGTCCATGGCATGAATTTCATCTTCAACCTCACGCCCAACCAGAGCACCTACATCTTGTTCATCTCTCATCCATTTGCAAAAATGTAAACATGAAACTTGTGGCAAATTTCCTCATTTCTGAAATGTAAAGCAATAAAATTATAGATCAAAGACAGGCATGAATTTTAATGGCCCTAATCTGAACCCTAAAAACTTCAGAAACTTCAATCTTAAAATTCTCTAAGCTCAAGCAATATAAATGAAAACTATGGACATGGTTAGCTTTAGAGCAATGATATCTATATTTTTCATTCACAAATAAACCATTAATGATGCTTGTATGAAGAGTTCAAAGTTGAGATAACTTACCTCAAAACTGGAAATCATGTTCTTCAAATGAGAAACCCTCAAGGTGTTGTGATGATCAGTATAGCTCCACTGAAGTCCCAGGAAGCTAATGCAATGATTAGCTAGATTAGAGAGTGGCTGAAATGGACTGGAGAAGTCCACCTGCGGTGCTCTGTTTTTGAACTTGGAAATGGAGGAAGATGGTGTTACAGAACTGTGACAGGGTAAGGGATGACTTCTAAATAATGTTTAGAAGCTTTAGGAACAAAGAGGCTTGAAAACGCACGAGGGAGTTATGAGTTTCAAACTTTTGGTCAGGTTATGTGAAAATGGAGGTATGAGATGTAAGCCTGAGTTCTTGGTGTTTTCAGGGCTCAAGCATGCGTGGGATTTTTGACAAATTACTTGTGTATGTATAAGCAAAAGGCTTGAGTGCTTTGGAGAGTCATAAGTACAAGTTACAAGATGATTGCTATGTTACTTGATTTTCAAGAAAAGTGGGAAAAAAAGTTTCAATGTGTAGTACAAGCATGGGCTGGGTGATTGTAAGTGTTGAGATCAACTTCTCTTAAGTTATAGGACATGTATGATCAGAAAACAACAATTTCAAGGCTCAAGAACAAGTTTTGTGCAAAAAACTACTTTATCAAAATGGCATTGTGCATTTTCTTCCCAAAATGGATATAAAGCATGGCCTTGCATTGAATGCTTTAATTGAGACCTCTAACAGTTGTGCAAGCAATTAATTATGGCATGCCTAACAAGTTTGAGGCCTGTAAAGTAGAGATTATTCAACAGAGGTTTGAAATTTGAATCTTGTTCATCACAAAATGACTTGTAATTTAAGTGTGAAAACCCTAACTTCATCTCTTCGATTCTCCCTACTCAAGAATGATCTCAAGGATTTCTTTGACATTTTGGAAAGCTTGTAATATGCTCTACAACCCCTATTTGAATCACTTTTTAAAATTCCCCTTGGAACTATATGAAAAGTGCCATGAAGTTAGGTCAAAATCCTGACCAAAACTAGGGCAAAATTTCACTAAGTGTCTAATTTCAAGACCATGACTTTAGGAATTAATAACTTGAGATCCAAGAACTTTTAGGAGAATTTGTGTAAAGCAATGTTGTAGATATCATGTAGATCTACAACTTTCATGTTGAAAGTTTCTTCTGAATCCTCTTGCATCATGGTGAAAAATTGGCCCAAAGTTATGAAAAAAAACATGAAGTTTAAACACTTAGAAAAAATTCTAAGTTAGAAAACTTTGACTTTTCCAAATGAAATCTTGACTTTTTGATTTATTGATGAAATCTTTAATTTTTTGATTTCTTAATGAACAAGTTTCATATTTTTTCATGCTTTGATGAATTGTGATCTTTGACATTGAATTTTGACCAAAAAGTCAAAGTTTGACTTTTCAGTATACAGTTGACTTTTTGATAAGTTGACTGAAAATTCACTATCCATCCAATTGATCTTGAGCAATGCTTTAGGTAATTCCATTAGGTCAAAATGATGCAATTGAATTCTTGAAATCATGCTTCAAACCAATTGACCATTTTCTAGGTCAAAAATCAGAAATTGCCCTTTTTCAATTAAAACCCAAATTTTGACTATTTTGCCCTTTTGATGATTTGATCAAATTTCTTGAGGAATTATGGTCCAAACTTGATCAAATGATACATATGAGTTTATAATGTTGATGTGGATCAAAAATCATGAGGTTTTATTATAAATTGGCCATAGTTGACTGTTTCCCCAATACAGCTAATTTTTAGGTCAACTGTTCAATTGACTGAGCCAAAAATGTGATCTAGGGCTTGAAACTTGACATGAGTAATATTGAGGGTCCATGGTGATCCATGAAAATCATATGAAGCATTGAAAGTTAAAATATCCTTGTGCAATCTCAAACCCTAATTTTGGTCATCAGTGCTTAAGGAGGTGTCTTGAGCTGATCAACCCTAGTGCAGTCTTGAACCAAGAGAGGTCTTTGTGGAGAAGTATTTGATAAATGAGAGGGAAAATTTTGGGGTATAACAGCTGTCCCTGTTCAATCTTCTTAAACCTGAAGAGTTAGATTGGCGGATCCGCCATTCGCGACTTGAAGGTAAAAGACGATTGAACACTAAAGTGCCCAGATATTTGCACTCGAAGATGGATGGTGAATGGGATTATAGTTGCCATTTGGAGGAATGTTGATAAATACCAGAAGAGGCATCAGTATAAATCTCTTGTTGACTTATACCTAAAACTTGATATTTTTCCTGTGAGAAAAAGAGTTAATAAAATGTAGATGCCTGCATGATGTTCACCAGATGCGGTATTATGCTAAATGGATATGGTATGTACATGCTATGATGTATGAATGTGAGATGTATGTTTTTGTCCGAGAAAATAAATTCCTGACTGCTGCTAAGGAAATTCTGGGAGGTTGAATCCCTGATTACCATTGGAGATGAAGAATATGCATATCTTCAAATTTTGTTAAAAGGATGCTTTCGCTGGGTGAGTATCGCTTGAATGTGAGATGTTATCTGGTCAAATTCGGGCTTCACGATTACTCAGGATGAAGTAGTCGAATGCTATCTGGTCGGATCCAGGCTTCACAGTAACTTACTGGAGGAAGAGACGAATTAACTATTATCTGGTCAGATTCTAGGCTTTGTAGAAAATTTCTTGAAATTTAATTGTTATCTGGTTGGATCCAGGATTCACAACAACTTGCTGGGGATATGGAAGTTAACTGTTATCTAGTCGGATCCAGGCTTCGTAGTAACTTGAAGTGATAACTACTATCCGGTCGGGTCCAGGTTTCATGGTTTTTTTTTGGAAAGTTGTACTATTATTTGGTCGAGTCCAGGCTTCATAGTGTATCTCTGGGGATCATAGTTTAATTGTTATCTGGCCGGGCTCTAGGTTTCATAATAAACTATTTGAAAAACTATTATCTGGTCGGGTCCAGGCTTTGCAAATTTCTGAGGTTGATCAGGTTAATTGCTATCTGGTTGGGTCCAGGTTTTGCAATGAACTGTATGGGGATTTAATTGTTATTTGGTCGGTTTCCAGGTTTCACAACGAATCTCTGAGGGTAATTTCTATCTGGTCAGATCCAGGCTTCACAATAACTTGCTTGAAAAGATGAAATTGAAAACTGATATCTGGTCGGATCCAGGTTTCACAGTAATTTGTTAGGGCAGAGGCAAACTCTACTGGGGGAAAAGAAGTTAAACCTTGGTCAGGTTGAGTCTAGGTTCTTCTATATCTTTAAAGAGTTAGACTATTATCTGGTCGGGTCCAGGTTTCATAGTATCTTAAAATTAAGATCAACTGTTATCTGGTCGGGTCCAAGTTTCAGATACTCAAACTGTTATCTGGTCGGGTCCAGGTTTCAGTAATTCACCAGAGATAGTGGCAAACTCTACTGGAGAAGAGGAGTTTTGCTAATGATTTTGTAGGAATTAAACTGCTATCTCGTCGGGCCCAGGCTTTGGCAATTGTAGAAGTCAAACTATTATCTGGTCGAGTCCAGGCTTCAGTAATAACTTGAAAATTATGCTAATATCTGGTCGGGTCCAGGCTTCATAGTATCTTTTGGAAATAGTAAAGGCTCTACTGACGGCTTTACTAGGGATCAGGGGTTGTGGCCCTGTGATTTGCAATAATCTGAGAGGAAAATTCAAACTGGAGAGTGTGGACTCAATTAGGTAGGACAAATTCAGCTTGGGAGGGATACATCCAACTGGGGAGGATAGATTCTGTTTGGGGATAATAGCCTTGGTTGGGGAAGATATACTCAGCTGGGGAAGACAGACTCAGCCGGGGAACTTCGTGGTGTCTTGATTGTTGTATGTTGAGGAAATTTGAACTCGGCTGGGGAGTTTTGTGGTTCCTCGTTTATTGTTTGGGAAGTAAAACCTGTTGGGGAAAGGTTTATTGCAGCCGTCCTCGTGGGGATAATGATAATGAGATAATTCTGTAGGGATATTTCATATACATTAAAGAGATGCTTACCGCTGCTTAGCAAGACACATGTGCCAAATAGTTTTAATTATGTCCATATGCATATGTTCATTCGATTTTTAGTCATTGGAAAAATTTGCATTCAAAATAAAGACAAAATTTTTGCACTTCAAAGTATATTTATATTGATATTTTGCCCATGAATATGCGTTTTTGTACAGAGAGATGGAGATCCTAGTAAGAGGAAATCGTCGAAAGGAAAACAAAAATTATGAATGAAAACAAATAGCCATGTGAAATGATTTCATTGCCTTCCAACTCTACTATTGCCCCAATGTCTTCGAATGTCCCTTGTTGTTGATAGAAGTTGATTGGATTGATCTTGGACCGTTTGAACTTGGACCTTGGTGATAAACATGACTGTGTTGATTCCACGGGACATAGTCATACGCTTTTAATCCTTAACTTTTTCCTGGACTGCTCTTTCGGGTTTTCAGCCCACCAGGATACCCTTTTTATCTAAGTTTCACTTTCGGGTTTTCGACTTGCCGGGTGTACTATCTTTTGCATATATCCCTAATTTTTGCCCAAACCTTTTGGTTTACTGGGATGCCCTTATTTTTCTTAGGTATGTCAACCTAATGGGTCTCTTATGCGTAGTATTTTTTAACTATGTCCGCATTTATAGGATGTGGGAAATCTTCACCATCCATGGTGGTCAGCATCATGGCACCGCCAGAGAAAACTCTCTTGAAAACAAATGGCCCTTCATAGGTGGGAGTCCATTTGCCTCTGGGTTCGCCTTGTGGTAAAATGATGCGCTTTATCACCAAATCACCAACTTGATATACTCGAGGCTTGACCTTTTTGTTGAAAGCCTTGATCATTCGTTTTTGATACGTCTCACCATTGCAAACAGCAGCTAATCGTTTTTCATCAATCAAGTTTAGTTGATCCAGTCTCGTTTAAATCCACTCGTCTTTGCCTAGGCCTGCCTCAATCATAATCCTTAACAAGGGAATTTGAACTTCCACTAAAAAAAACTTCCATGCCATAGACTAGAGAAAAGAGAGTTGCCCTAGTTGATGTTCTAGCTGAAGTGCGGTAGCCATGTAGAGCAAACGGCAACATCTAATGCCAATCCTTATAGGTTACTACCATTTTCTGCACAATCTTCTTGATATTTTTGTTAGCCGCTTCAACTGCGCCATTCATTTTCGGTTTATAAGGATAAGAATTGTGATGCTTGTTCTTAAACTGAGTGCAAAGCTCAGTGATCATAGCATTGTTGAGGTTAGTGCCATTATCGGTGATAATCCTTTCGAGGATACCATAACAGAAAATGAGATTGTGTCTGATGAATTTGGCTACCATATTCTTGGTGACTGAAGCAAACGAGGCGACTTCAACCCATTTGGTAAAATAGTCGATAGCAACAAGAATGAAGTGATGTCCGTTGGAAGCGGTGGGCTTGATTTCTCCAATCATGACGATGCCCCACATTGCAAATGGCCACGTAGCAGTCATGATAGTCAGAGGAATAGAAGGCACATGGACCTTGTCAGCGTAGATTTGGAATTTGTGATAAGTTCCTGAATGTTGATGGAAATCAGTCTCCATTGTTGACCAATAGTAACCGGCTCTCAAGATTTTCTTAGCCATCGTATGTCCACTTGAGTGAGTACCGAAGAGACCATCATGCATGTCTTCCGTAATTTCCTCTGCCTCCTTTTTGTCCATGCATCGGAGTATAGTTGAATCATGGTTGCGCTTGTATAATATCCCATTACTTAGGAAGAATTTGGCTGCAAATCTTTGCAAGAACTTTCTATCATTGATAGATGCCCCCTCTGGATACTCTTGTGCTTCTAGGTATCTCATCACCTCATGGTACCATGGCTTTTCCGCATCGGTGTCAAGCTCATAGCAATGTGCAGGTTCATCGAATCTTTCAATTGTTATCATAGGGGCCTCATTGTCCCATCCGACCTTGAACATTGAATACATGGTTGCCAGAGCGTCAGCCAACTGGTTTTCTTCCCTGCTGAAGTGCTCAAAGGTGATCTCTTTGAAGTAAGGAATTAGGGATATCACAAGTTCTTTATAAGGGATAAGATTAGGTTGTTTAGTGTCCCAATCTCCTTTTACTTGGCTGATCACTAGGGCAGAATCCCCGAACACATCCAAATGCTTGATCCTTAAGTCAATAGCAGCTTTCAGACCTAAGATGCATGCTTCATACTCGGCCATATTGTTTGTGCAATCTAAGCATAGTCTAGCAGTGAAAGGAGTGTGGCAACCTTCAGGAGAGATGATCACGTCACCAATTCTATTACCTAAGGCGTTGGCAGCCCCATCGAATACCATAGTCCATCGGGATCCTGGTTTAGGTCCGTCAGACGGTCTAGGTTTCGCGCAGTCGTTTACCAGCATGATATTCTCATCAGGGAAGTCGAAGTTCATTGACTGATAATCATCCACAACTTTATGGGCCAAATGATCTGCTAGTACACTCCCTTTGATGACTTTTTGAGTCGTATACTGAATGTTGTACTCAGTCAAGATCATTTTCCATCTGGCTATCCGTATGGAAAGGGAAGGTTTCTCGAAGATGTACTTGATTGGGTCCATCTTAGAAATCAACAAAGTGGTATGAGTCAACATATATTGTCTTAGCCGGTGAGAAGCCCATGCCAGAGCGCAGCAAGTTTTCTCGAGCAGTGAATATCTGGTTTCACAGTCGGTAAACTTTTTGCTCAGGTAATAAATAGCATGCTCTTTTCGGCCAGACTCGTCATGTTGGCCCAAAACACACCCCATAGAGTTCTCTAATACTGTCAAGTACATGATCAAGGGTATTCCTTCAACTGGAGTCATGAGAATAGGAGGTTCTTGTAGGTATTCTTTGATTTTGTTAAAGGAAATCTGGCACTCATCGTTCCATCTGACTACCTGATCTTTCTTCAAGAGTTTGAAGAGTGGCTCACAAGTAGCAGTCAAGTGTGATATGAAACGGGCAATGTAATTGAGACGACCCAAGAATCCTCTAACTTCCTTTTCAAAATGAGGGATTGGCATTTCTTGGATAGCCTTTACCTTGGCAAGATCAACTTCAATGCCTTTATTGCTGACAACAAAACCTAGAAGCTTTCCAGATCGTACTCCAAACGTGCACTTGTTAGGGTTTAACCTCAACTTGTACTTCTTCAGCCTCTCGAATAATTTGTGCAGATGATCGAGATGTTCTTCTTTGGTTTGTGATCTGGCAATCATATCATCCACAAATACCTCTATCTCATGATGAATCATGTCATGAAATAAAGCTACCACAACCCTTTGATATGTTGCCCCTGCATTCTTTAATTCAAACGGCATGACCTTGTAGCAGAAGGTACCCTATTGCGTAATAAACATAGTGTTCTCCATGTCTTTGGGAGCCATCCTTATTTGATTATAGCCTGAGAAGCCATCCATGAAAGAGAATACTTTATGCTGAGCATTATTATCAACTAAGACATCAATGTGTGGTAGAGGGAAGTCGTCCTTGGGGCTTTCCCTATTCAGATCCCTATAGTCTACGCACATGCGAACTTTCCCGTCTTTTTTCGGCACTGGTACCACATTGGAAACCCATTGAGGATAGGATGTCATATCTAGGAACCATGCATCAAACTATTTCATTACTTCAGCTTTGATCTTTTCAGACATATCAGGTTTCATGCGACGAACCTTTTGTTTAACAGGAGGACAGTCCTTTCTTGTCGGTAGACGATGAACTACGATATCGGTATCCAACCCAGGCATATCTTCATAATACCAAGAAAATACTTCCACATAATCATGCAACATCTGAACCAACCTGCTCTTAACACTACTTTTCAAATTAGCGACGATCCTGATTTCCTTCTTATCTGACTCAGTACCCAAGTTGATAACTTCAACAGACTCTTCATGCGGTTGAATAGCTTTTTCCTCTTGTAATAGAAGTCTAGCTAGTTATCTTGGTATGTCACAATCTTCCTCGCCTTCGTATTCGGCTTGGTTGATAGGATATTCAAAGTCATAGTCGACAATAGTATAGTCATTGGCAATAGGATCCAGAGTGGATGTGGACCTGCAAAAGTGTGTGTGTGTGTGTGTGTGTGTGTGTGTGTGTGTATGAATGTAAGATACATGGCTATTTTTGAAAATGTATTTGAAAGAAAGGAAAGACAATGAACACAAATATTTGAATGCAAAAGAGTCCAATGTACTGAATGATCATATGATTAGATGAATATAAATAAAACCCTTGACAAATGGACCAAAATGCCCCGGGCCAGGCACATGGCTTAAAAGTCATTGTTTGAATATAACAGACAAAAAGTTCTTGAATTGAAAGAAAAGCAATGACAAGTAGATTACTCCTCAATGAAGGAGATGGGAACAAAGTCCTTTGTATGCCAATTCTTCAGCTCCATTATAGTTGGGTACACCCACTCTTCAAATGCAGCTTCTTCTTCAGAATCATCCATGGCATTGACTTCATTGCTTCCAATGCGGAGAGGCGGCTTTCCAACACGAGCACGCCTTACTTACTTCTGAGCTTTAACGGTGAAGCCTAGACCAAACTTTTCTGTTTTAAATGGGATATCGAGGAGTTGCCCCCAAGTATCGCAGTTTCCTTCTTCAATTACCGCACAGGCATCCTTGTTTGAAACCATCTTTGGCATGGCCTTAACAGCTTTATACTCATCGGAAGAACATTTAGTAGCAATAATCATCGGTGATACGACCTCAAAGGCTTGACATTGGGTTTCAATGAATTCCACATCCATCTCTATATACTTGAAAGAGTTAAGGTGGCTGACCATAAACTCTTCTTCTCTGCAGACGGTGACTATTCTACCCTTGACCGGATATTTGAGTTTTTGGTGGAGGGTTGAGGTTACTGCCCCAGCTTTATGGATCCACGGGAAGCCTAACAGACAAGAATAGGCCGGACGAATATCCATAATATAGAAGGTGGAGTTGAAGATTTGGGAGCCCACTTTGATTGGAAGATCTACCTCCCCATGAACAATCCTCTTTGATCCGTCAAACGCTATTACAATGATGTCGCTTGGCTTCCATACTAAATCCTTACAGTCGAGACGGTCTAACACCCCCTTGGGTAATACATTCAGAGAAGAACCAGTGTCGACTAGCACATGTGCTAAGGTGGTCCCTTTGCACTCGATTGACACGTGTAATGCTTTATTATGATTTTTCCCGAGAGGTGTTAAGTCAGCATCTGAAAATCCTAAGCCATTATCAACTGCCAGGCTAGCCACGCAATTCTAAAATTGATCTGTTGTTGTCTCATAGGGGATGTTGTACCCCAAAATTTGCCCTCCCATATTCTTCAAGAATTGCCAAGTCAAAGCTTCAAAATCTCCCCAAAGGTTGCACAGTTCAAAGGCCTCCTAACAGTCAAAGATTAGGGTTTTGGTTCTGACAAAGAAAATGAAGTTTCCAAGGGTCCAATCAAGTCCCACATGCCTATAAACATGGTCAAGCATCCTCATACCAAGTTTCAAGACTTACATCACAAAATTGCACAGTCAAAAACCCTAATTGCACTACAGTCAACTGTAGGGGCAAAATGGTCATTTGACAGTCAAAAGTTCAAATTTTTGGTCAACATCTCATTTTGAAGCCACAAACATCATTTGATCAATGCTTGATCATGATTCTCAAATCTTGGCTCAAAAATCATCAAAATGCAAAAGTTTCCATATTTGGACAGTTGAAAAAGTCAATTGTAAATTGACCAGGGCATAACTTTCACATGGATCATCAGAAAAATTCCATCCAAAGCTCATTTTGAAGAGAAAGACATTTCCTACAACTCCTCTTCATACTTCAAGTCCAAGAAATGCTCTCACAAAAAGTTATCAATTTCAACATTATAGGTCATTTTCAAAAGTCAACAAAAAGGGACTTTAAGTCAAAGGCCATAACTTTAGATTGGTAAATCAAAATGACATGGGACCAAAGGAATTCGTTAGAGGACTCAAAGACCTTTCCAAAATGTCCAAGAACATGAGCAAAGCTTAAAAATTGAGCAAGTTAGGCCTTGTGGAAGTTGGGAAATGTTTGGATATTTTGAAAAGTCAACATTGCTTCAAATGACCTAAAATTGCTAATGGGCCTCTTTTTCTTCCACAATTCATCATCCAAGACATGTGCACGACCATTTGGCCCAAAGGGAAGTTTTTTATCATTTTTATTTATTTATTTGGATTTTTTATTATTAATAATTCATTTAATTAAATAAAATACATGAAAAATACCAAACCTAATGTTTTGAATCTTTTTGTGCATAGAATAGGATCAATATTTCGTGTACAATCAAATAAGGAAAGAATCAAAGGTGATTGGATGTGATTGAAGCCAAAAAGCATGAAAAAGATTTGGAAAATTATGGCTTGAAAATCAAATATCCTTTTCATTAATTCATGGATTTTTGATCAATTTCTTTGACCTAAATAATTGATACATATATATGCAAGCTAACCCTATTCAGAAAAGGCTCCCAGCTGCGCCATATACCAAGAGCCAAACTTGAATTTTTTGCAAGAATATTGAAAACTGAAAACAAGGTTCCAAGAGGTTTCAAGCCAAAATACTTGTCTCATCACCTTCCTGAGGCATCAAGCATCGTAACTGAATAACTTTCCACGTCCCTAACGCCCAGAATTGGTGAATAGGATTCAAACTTTTTCATATTTTTGTCATATTCGTGTTTTAATATTCCAGCATGTTCATTGCATTTTTCTTATGGATTCTTACTAATTGATGGATTCTGAAGCTAACTATATAAGTTAATTGTGTTTTTGTGCACTATACGCGATTCCACCATTGTTATCTTTTAGGGTTTTTCAAGCTTTGAATTAGGGGTTTTTAAATGCTGTAAAATTGGAACCTCTCAACACCATGAACGAACTCAGCATGCTTGGACGGTTCAAAATCACCCCTCGCGCCTAATTTATGTGGCCGGACGGCCTAATCGCTATTTTTCATAATGTTGCTTTTGGGGATGGTTCAAAACCGTTGCCCATTCCTTTTTATTTTCAGAAAAAAAACAAGCCAAGGAAGGAGATGATTATGTGGCCAGCGTGGATTGGTCTGTTCAAATTTGCGCGCTAAAAAGTCCACTAACATTTGTTTTGTTTTATCATATTTATTTGTTATCTAATATACAGAAAGCGCGTGTGGAGCAGTTGGTAGAGTGTACCGCTGGTAACCCCTGGGACCTGGGTTCGAATCCCAGGTCCCCCATCCCTTCAATGCTATTTTTCTATTAATGATTCTATGCAGATTATGCCCTGAGGAACACCATGCATCCACAATTTCCAGTCTGCCACGCACATGCTAAGATCAATCCAAGGGCCATAGTTAGAAGAGCATCATGGACATGAGTCAAAGAGGCTACGCGCTGGCAAGGAAAGTCAACTGAGGCCTTAAACAAGTGGGCCTAATCACTACAACAAACCCTCCACTTGGGGACAACACCCCCTAGAGTTTGTTTCTTTTACTCTTTTTATATGTTTTCTTTTCTTTATTTTAATTAATTTCTTTTAATTCTTTATAATAATTATTTTCACAATAATATAAAAAACACAAAAAAATCAGAAAGGACAAAATTAAAATATATTTATTTAATTAATATTTTTTGTAAATAAAACTTTTATTAATTAATTAGTTTTAATCTAGGGTTAATCTTAATATTTTTTTTAATAAACTTAAAACTTGGTAGAATTAGGGTTGGTAATAATTTTTATCCTTTCTTCTTTTCTTTCATAATAATTAAATATTTCCTATTATTTTTATAAATTAAAATTGCACGTAAATAATTAGGTTAATTTAGGTTTAACTTTAATATTTTTTAATAAACTAAAAAACAATTAGAATTAGGGTAATCTCTCAGTTTAATTCAATTTCATTAAAATCATAAATATCAAAATCTCAAAAAAACAGTTTCCTTTTCTTTTAATTTAATTAATTTAACAATTTAATTTAATTTCGTTAAAAGGGTCCAACGCCCTCGTTTCTAATTTTGATTCAATTCGCGTATTTATTCCTTTTTCTTTTAATTATCTATGTACTTCTCCCAAAGCCGTGTAAATACTTATCTCTCGCACTTTTACTTTAATTCTTTATTTTTCTGTCAAATCGGGTCCTGGAAATTTTGGCGATGTGGACCCGCGCCTTTTGTAATAGTTTAGAACTTTACTTTTCTCGCACTTTTTAACTGTTAAATAACGGCATGCAAGAATGAATGACAAAAATAAAAACAAACGCATAGATCACCCTTGACATGACAAAAGACAAAAATATCTGACACACGAATCACACACCACCCCTAGGGTACGCCTCACTGTTGCCTTGCCTCGAAAGGTGATCGTCGAGTAGAGGATGTCTTAGTGAGTCCTCATGATCCGGGAACCTGGCATGAGGGTAGCTTCTAAGGTGTCTTCCCATTGCTCTGGTGATCACCATGTCCCTACAAACGAATTGACCCGAACAACTCCAACGGTGGTGCTACCTACCTCTCAATGGTGGGATGGCACTACTTTAAAGGACATTTACACAGACGAATTCCTTAGGGTAGGTAGGTTCTCGTAGGTACTTGCTCTAATTTCAAAACAAAGTCAAAAATACTTTTCACACCAACACATTTTCAAAAAGCTTTCGAAAGCAATTTTTCAAACACTCTTGAGGACCGATACAAGAGTCGAACTGAGATTTTCAAAGAAACTTTTTTAAAACCCACATTGAAAAGCAAACAAACCATTTTTGAAAACACAAATGAGCAAGTATCTAAGAGCCCATGGATAACCATGGATAGAAAGGGTGCTAACACCTTCCCTTTCTATAATCAACCTCCCGAACCGAGAGCAATCTCTATAAGGAATTTTTCTGTGCTTTTGTCCTTTCCATTTGGAGAAAATAAAAGACGGTGGCGACTCTTGCTTCCGCGACATTTCGCGAACCAACGTTAAACAGTCAGTTCCAGATCCACCGATCACAGAACTGGCGACTCTGCTGGGGACTAAACTTATAAAGTGAGGTGTACCTTAGGGTTAGTTCATAACTGTGTTTTCAATTGTATTGACTTGCCTGCTTTAAATTTGTGGGTTGCATGGGAGTTACATAGATCCTAACCCGGATCTAGGGATACCCTGTTAGGTAGCATAAGCTGTGAGGGACCTGTCCGGCGTAGACCGACATGGGTGAAGCAGTGGCTACGTTGGTGCGGCACCTTGGTATGTACCGATATCCCTCGTGTTGAAACGGGGAGAATATGGGTCTTCCAAGGAGTCATCAAGCACCAACAGACCTTAGAACCTTAAATGACTCAACTTGGCCATTAGAACAGTAGCAGTATGCTACGCCCATTGAGGCTAAACTCTCGTGATGGTTCTGGCCGCAAGAAAAGATTGCGATGCTGGAGTTATGACCGATTGAGGGTAGTCAATGATATTGGGATCCTCTAAGAACCCGGTTACTTCTAATAGGACAGGTTGAGCCCACCAACTTCAAGAGGGTAATACCCAGACCCCATGCTGGCCTGAACTCTAAGGGTTTCTCTTGTGTGACTTGTGTGCCTTCCAACTTGACTACTTGCGTGCTTGTTATCTGACACTTGAGTTTCTTGCAGGTTTTGTTTATAGTCCTTAACTGGGACTCATAACAGGGTTTACTGAGTGTTTTGTAGGTTTTATTTGGTCCTTAATTGGGACTCATGACAGGTTTTACTTGAGCTTCTTGCAGATTTTGGTTTGCAGTCCTTAATTGGGACTCGTAATAGGGTTTACCTACATTACCCCATGCATAGCATGACATCATACCATTGCATACATCCTGCATAAAAAACTAATCCATTTCAAGGATCTCAAGGGCTTGTGATGCAGGTCATGGTGAATCAACTATCCCAGCAAGGGGCAAAGAGGATTTATTTTCCTCTAGCCAAAGTTGTCAGGGGCTATGACCCACTTGATATGGTGAGCTCTGACTCTTGAAGAAGGTTCCCCTAACCAAGGTTGTTTGGAAATCAAAACCAGACATGATGATTAAAGTCAGGGGCTATGACCCACTGGATATGATGAGCCTTTGACCCTTGAAGAAGGAATCTCAGCAAACATGAAGTTCCCTCAATCAAGCTACCTAGTTCTAACAATTTTTGTTTACCCCGCGAGGTCCTGGAAAACATTGCATGCATACATACACATCATAACAGGTATCCTTATTGCAGGTCACTTACCTCTCTCGCTGTTTATTTCAGCAATGGCTTCCCAACAAGATAACCAGGACCTTCACACTCAAGAGACTCAGTTCAAGGAGATCTTCCTAAGCCTATCCAAGGGGCAGGAAGAGTTGAGGACACTCCTCATGGGGAATCTGATCAGAAAGAGTCCTGAAGATGACAAGGACGAACAGCTGAAACGTCTACAAGCTGAGGTGGACACATTGAAAACCCAGATGCTGGGGCAAAGGGCCCTCATTCAAGGCTTAGCTCAGGAGCAAGGAGAGCTGAGGGCCATGATCAGCCAGCTTCCTCAAGGCATGAAGCAACCAGCCCAAATCAGGGACCAGGTCATGGAACAGATTCCAAGAGGGAAAAGGTCGGGTCCAATGAATAGACCTCTCCGAGTTGCTACTACTTCACAAGTCCAACAACGACCTCGCCCAGAACAACGGACTGATCAGAGCAAACCAGACAAGCCTAAAAGGCAATTCACCAAGCTCAACATGTCGCTGGATCAAGCACTACAACAAATGTTGAAGGCATGGCTGATCACCTTAAGGGCTCCTCTTCGGAATCCGAACACTTCTGCTCCGAACTACCATCCTAACGATAGGTGCGCATACCATTCTGATAGCCCGGGGCATACTAAGGACAACTGCTGGCCTCTCAAGAACAAGATTCAAGACATGATCGACGCCGGAGAGATTCAATTTGAAGTACCTGAGACTCCCAACATAATCATTTCTCCCTTGCCAAATCATGGCTAGGATTGAGAAATTTTTGTTCATTCGAATGTTCAAGTTGCAATTTTCTTTTGTTCAAACATTTACTCATGTTAAACATTGTTATTTCATTAATGCATCTCATATGTCTATTCTGAAACAATATATTCGTATTCATTAAATGCAAATTATTTTCATATTTTTTCTGATGTCAACTCTTGATCTAAAAATTCTAAGCCTCTTGAGGGAGGATGACGAAAACGATACCACGACATTTACAGTATGTTTTTGAACAGACCCCGCTGATGAGGTACAGGCATTGTTTCAATTCCTAAACACTGGAGTTATAAGGAAGATAATCCCTCGTCAACCCCTCTGAGCCAAAGAAGTAGGAGTTTTTCTTTTCAAAATTAAAAACCCTTAATCATAACCTGGGGCAGGGTAGTTCTCTCAGTTGATCCAAGTGCATAACGAATGGCACCAAAGAGGTCCTTACAAAACAAAAGACAGTGATGGTTCCGAACAATCAACAAAGAAAGGCAGTCATTATCTTTCAAAATAAGAACCCATTAAGTCAAAACCTATGAAGGAGACTTACAAAACTGGGGCATCCCGCTGACTGTAATTCCCAAAAAAGGAAACAATTCAGGCAAAAAAGAAAGGGATAACAAAAATCAGACAAGAAAGAGGTCCTACAAACCCTCAACCTAAAAAGAAAATGACTGCCTATTCAAAATAAATTATCAACATCCGAATCATCACCGGAAAATCAAAGCAAAGACTCAAACAAGGTCTAACGTATGATCAACTGAGTTTAGGTTTGGAGAACATCACGAAGAGCGGGTGGGTACAAATAATTTGAGCCTTTATCCTTTGTTTCTTGAACCATGAACCAGGCCACGTTATAACCCTTAAAAGTCCTAGCTGAAGCATGGGTTAGTTCGAAAGCATACTGTTACAAAAGGTATCCTGACTCCTTAAGGCCTACGGTAAATACAGAGTTGACATCACGTTTTACAAACATTCACTTGTTTTATGAAAAAGAATGCATTTTCAAAATCTTCAAGACAGACATAAGCTTTGCATTTTTGATATAACATTGTTTACATATGACTATTTGTTTGAACAGCAGGGAAATTCGCACGATGAAAGCCTAGTGAACATAAGCACTTCCAATCAAGGGGCATGACATGATCATTGTCCATCATCTGGGGCAGTTAAGTCAATTCAGAGAATCTCTCAAAACGCCTAATAGCCTGGGGCAAATCTCCGCCTGAGTCACTTGGGACATTGGACGATCAAACGAAGATCTTCGGGTGGTATGACAACAAAACACTTCTAACAGGGGCAACTCCCTGCATTCTAAGAGCATGGACATAGTCGAAAAATACTGCGCATAATCAAAGACCCGCTAGGTTGACACACCTAGGCAAAAATAAGGGCTTCCCGGCGAACCAAAAGGGTTCGGGCAAAAATAAGGGACGAAAATAAAAAAATCTGTACACCCGGCAAGTCGAAAACCTGAAGAGGCGGCTTGGGCAAAAATGGGTATCCCGGTGGACTGAAAACCCGAAAGGGCGGTCCAGGCAAAAGTTAGGGATCAAAGTGTACGACTATGTCCTGTCACCTGCCTACCAGAAGAAGGTTGGTCCACCAACAACTATCAGCACCTCACAGGTCTTCCTCTCCCACCTCAGAAACAAGGGCAATAAAGAGTTGTCTAAAAGCAATCTAATTGTTCTGTCCTCCAGGGTACAAAGGTAGGTTCAGTTAAAGAATACAACCAGATATCCCAATCCCCCAGAGAGTAAGCCAGCAAGTCAGTGCACTCTCCCCAAGCAAAGCTATATTATCAACCTTAAGGAAGTTGGGTATCCTCCCGCAGATCTCAACCTTCCCCAGCAATGTACGGACATTCTTAACAAGCATCCCCGGCAATCTTGGTCTAAAGATTGTTCCCCGGAGGTATACCAAACGTTCAAATGGAGCTACTTCCCGATACATCTCAAAACTTCCCCGGGAGAGTCCAATCCAGTTTCCCCGGGAAAAGTTGGAATCCATCTCCCCAAGCAGAAAGCTTATCCCCAGTAGATTCTGGAAGCTCATCCCTCGCAGAGCACGAACGCGTTCCCCGGCTTTATTCAAAGAGTTATTTCCCTAACAGGATATAACTGGGTTATCCTCAGCCAAAAGCCACGAAAAGATCGTCCCCGACAAAGTCTCTTTATCCCCAGCGAAGTCTATTAACACTTCCAAAAGAACAGTGGTATCCCCAGCGAAGTTACCATCAACATTTCAGCAGAGTATCTCTCTCCCCACAGAGTATTGCTTCCCAGCAAGATCGTTAGAATTTTTTCTCCCCGCAGAGTTATCCATTCGCCAAGTTTATTCCCCAACGGGGTTATCTTCTCCTACCGGTATTCTTGCAACTCTCATCTCTAGAGGAAGCAAAATCTATGCTCCAACATCAGCCCAGGAGTGACTTCCTGGCACCCGTCAAGGATTTATTTTCCTAAAACGAAAAAAATACATACATAAACATCGCACTTCCATGCATCATAGCATGCATATACGCATCATATCTTACAAATCTCATTTATGTTGAGAACATCATTGCTTGATCCATATCATGCATTGCATATGACTGACCTTTACCTTTCAGGAAATATTCAGTTAAGTTCTCAATCATATTTCAAGACCTAAACCGGTTCAGCTAAATCGACTCCAAAGATTTCTCTGTTTCTTATCCAGTCCAAGGCCTTCTCTAGTCCAGCTAAATCGACCCCTAACAGATTTTTCTGATAAAGACTCAGTAGAAGACATCCAAGATTCTCTCAATGATTGTTGTTGAGGTTGTAATCGCCTATGGTTCTCTCCCCGATACTGCGGAGGTGGTAATCCCAGATTTCGCTCAATGATTGCTGTTTAAGTGAAGTTATCCAAGATTCTCTCAATGATTGCTATTGAGGTTGTAGTCGCCTATGGTTCTCTCCCTGATACTGCGGAGGTGGTAATCCCAGATTTCGCTCAATGATTGCTGTTGAAGTGAAGTTATCCAAGATTCTCTCAATGATTGCTATTGAGGTTGTAGTCGCCTATGGTTCTCTCCCCGATACTGCGGAGGTGGTAATCCCAGATTTCGCTCAATGATTGCTGTTGAAGTGAAGTTATCCAAGATTCTCTCAATGATTGCTATTGAGGTTGTAGTCGCCTATGGTTCTCTCCCCGATACTACGGAGGTGGTAATCCCAGATTTCGCTCAATGATTGCTGTTGAAGTGAAGTTATCCAAGATTCTCTCAATGATTGCTATTGAGGTTGTAGTCGCCTATGGTTCTCTCCCCGATACTGCGGAGGTGGTAATCCCAAGATTCGCTCAACGATTGCTGTTGAAGTTGAAGTTATCCAAGATTCTCTCAATGATTGCTGTTGAGGTTGTAGTCGCCCATGGTTCTCTCCCCGATACTGCGGAGGTGGTAATCCCAAGATTCGCTCAATGATTGCTATTGAGGTTGTAGTCGCCTGTGGTTCTCTCACCGTTCCTGCTGAGGTAGTAACCATCCCTGGTTCATTCATCACCGTTTGAAGCTCCAGATTTAGCTCCTGTAACCAGTCAGGACACACATTTACAAAGAGTTTGAAGACCAGCTCCTGTAACGGGTCAGGTACTCATTTTTCTTTTTTGCAGGTACGCAAGTTCTCGCTAAGGAATCTCTTACGCGATTGACATCCAGATGGCATCTATAAGCCCATCCACTCTCCATCATCTCTTAGCATGGCATCTATAAGCCCATCATCCTATCCATCAATCTCCAAATGGCATCTGTAAGCCCATTCCCCATCACACTGCTACTATGTGAGCGCAAATTTCTGGGCACTCTAGTGTTCAATCATCTTCCACCTTCGGATTACGAAAGGCACGTCAGCCAATCTGCATCCTCAGGTCTAAGAAGATTGAACAGGGGCAACTGTTGTACCCCAAAATTTTCCCTCCCATATTCTTCAAGAATTGCCAAGTCAAAGCTTCAAAATCTCCCCAAAGGTTGCACAGTTCAAAGGCCTCCTAACAGTCAAAGATTAGGGTTTTGGTTCTGACAAAGAAAATGAAGTTTCCAAGGGTCCAATCAAGTCCCACATGCCTATAAACATGGTCAAGCATCCTCATACCAAGTTTCAAGACTTACAGCACAAAATTGCACAGTCAAAAACCCTAATTGCACTACAGTCAACTGTAGGGGCAAAATGGTCATTTGACAGTCAAAAGTTCAAATTTTTGGTCAACATCTCATTTTGAAGCCACAAACATCATTTGATCAATGCTTGATCATGATTCTCAAAGCTTGGCTCAAAAATCATCAAAATGCAAAAGTTTCCATATTTGGATAGTTGAAAAAGTCAACTGTAAATTGACCAGGGCATAACTTTCACATGAATCATCAGAAAAATTCCATCCAAAGCTCATTTTGAAGAGAAATACATTTCCTACAACTCCTCTTCATACTTCAAGTCCAAGAAATGCTCTCACACAAAGTTATCAATTTCAACATTATAGGTCATTTTCAAAAGTCAACAAAAAGGGACTTTAAGTCAAAGGCCATAACTTGAGATTGGTAAATAAAAATGACATGGGACCAAAGGCATTGGTTAGAGGACTCAAAGACATTTCCAAAATGTCCAAGAACATGAGCAAAGCTTAAAATTTGAGCAAGTTAGGCCTTGTGGAAGTTGGGAAATTTTTGGATATTTTGAAAAGTCAACATTGCTTCAAATGACCTAAAATTGCTAATGGGCCTCTTTTTCTTCCACAATTCATCATCCAAGACATGTGCACGACCATTTGGCCCAAAGGGAAGTTTTTTATCATTTTTATTTATTTATTTGGATTTTTTATTATTAATAATTCATTTAATTAAATAAAATACATGAAAAATACCAAACCTAATGTTTTGAATCTTTTTGTGCATAGAATAGGATCAATATTTCGTGCACAATCAAATAAGGAAAGAATCAAAGGTGATTGGATGTGATTGAAGCCAAAAAGCATGAAAAAGATTTGGAAAATTATGGCTTGAAAATCAAATATCCTTTTCATTAATTCATGGATTTTTGATCAATTTCTTTGACCTAAATCATTGATACATATATATGCAAGCTAACCCTATTCAGAAAAGGCTCCCAGCTGCGCCATATACCAAGAGCCAAACTTGAATTTTTTGCAAGAATATTGAAAACTGAAAACAAGGTTCCAAGAGGTTTCAAGCCAAAATACTTGTCTCATCACCTTCCTGAGGTATCAAGCATCGTAACTGAATAACTTTCCACGTCCCTAACGCCCAGAATTGGTGAATAGGATTCAAACTTTTTCATATTTTTGTCATATTCGTGTTTTAATATTCCAGCACGTTCATTTCATTTTTCTTATGGATTCTTACTAATTGATGGATTCTGAAGCTAACTATATAAGTTAATTGTGTTTTTGTGCACTATACGCGATTCCACCATTGTTATCTTTTAGGGTTTTTCAAGCTTTGAATTAGGGGTTTTTAAATGCTGTAAAATTGGAACCTCTCAACACCATGAACGAACTTAGCATGCTTGGACGGTTCAAAATCACCTCTCGCGCCTGATTTATGTGGCCGGACGGCCTAATCGCTATTTTTCATAATGTTGCTTTTGGGGATGGTTCAAAACCGTTGCCCATTCCTTTTTATTTTCAGAAAAAAAAACAAGCCAAGGAAGGAGATGATTATGTGGCCAGTGTGGATTGGTCTGTTCAAATTTGCGCGCTAAAAAGTCCACTAACATTTGTTTTGTTTTATCATATTTATTTGTTATCTAATATACAGAAAGCGCGTGTGGAGCAGTTGGTAGAGTGTATCGCTGGTAACCCCTGGGACCTGGGTTCGAATCCCAGGTCCCCCATCCCTTCAATGCTATTTTTCTATTAATGATTCTATGCATATTATGCCTTGAGGAACACCATGCATCCATAATTTCCAGCCTGCCACGCACATGCTAAGATCAATCCAAGGGCCATAGTTAGAAGAGCATCATGGACATGAGTCAAAGAGGCTACGCGCTGGCAAGGAAAGTCAACTGAGGCCTTAAACAAGTGGGCCTAATCACTACAACAAACCCTCCACTTGGGGACAGCACCCCCTAGAGTTTGTTTCTTTTACTCTTTTTATATTTTTTCTTTTCTTTATTTTAATTAATTTCTTTTAATTCTTTATAATAATTATTTTCACAATAATATAAAAAACACAAAAAAATCAGAAAGGACAAAATTAAAATATATTTATTTAATTAATATTTTTTGTAAATAAAACTTTTATTAATTAATTAGTTTTAATCTAGGGTTAATCTTAATATTTTTTTAATAAACTTAAAACTTGGTAGAATTAGGGTTGGTAATAATTTTTATCCTTTCTTCTTTTCTTTCATAATAATTAAATATTTCCTATTATTTTTATAAATTAAAATTGCACGTAAATAATTAGGTTAATTTAGGTTTAACTTTAATATTTTTTAATAAACTAAAAAACAATTAGAATTAGGGTGATCTCTCAGTTTAATTCAATTTCATTAAAATCATAAATATCAAAATCTCAAAAAAACAGTTTCCTTTTCTTTTAATTTAATTAATTTAACAATTTAATTTAATTTCGTTAAAAGGGTCCAACGCCCTCGTTTCTAATTTTGATTCAATTCGTGTATTTATTCCTTTTTCTTTTAATTATCTATGTACTTCTCCCAAAGCCGTGTAAATACTTATCTCTCGCACTTTTACTTTAATTCTTTATTTTTCTGTCAAATCGGGTCCTGGAAATTTTGGCGATGTGGACCCGCGCCTTTTGTAATAGTTTAGAACTTTACTTTTCTCGAACTTTTTAACTGTTAAATAACGGCATGCAAGAATGAATGACAAAAATAAAAACAAACGCATAGATCACCCATGACATGACAAAAGACAAAAATATCTGACACACGAATCACACACCACCCCTAGGGTACGCCTCACTGTTGCCTTGCCTCGAAAGGTGATCGTCGAGTAGAGGATGTCTTAGTGAGTCCTCATGATCCGGGAACCTGGCATGAGGGTAGCTTCTAAGGTGTCTTCCCATTGCTCTGGTGATCACCATGTCCCTACAAACGAATTGACCCGAACAACTCCAACGGTGGTGCTACCTACCTCTCAATGGTGGGATGGCACTACTTTAAAGGACATTTACACAGACGAATTCCTTAGGGTAGGTAGGTTCTCGTAGGTACTTGCTCTAATTTCAAAACAAAGTCAAAAATACTTTTCACACCAACACATTTTCAAAAAGCTTTCGAAAGCAATTTTTCAAACACTCTTGAGGACCGATACAAGAGTCGAACTGAGATTTTCAAAGAAACTTTTTTAAAACCCACATTGAAAAGCAAACAAACCATTTTTGAAAACACAAATGAGCAAGTATCTAAGAGCCCATGGATAACCATGGATAGAAAGGGTGCTAACACCTTCCCTTTCTATAATCAACCTCCCGAACCGAGAGCAATCTCTATAAGGAATTTTTCTGTGCTTTTGTCCTTTCCATTTGGAGAAAATAAAAGACGGTGGCGACTCTTGCTTCCGCGACATTTCGCGAACCAGCGTTAAACAGTCAGTTCCAGATCCACCGATCACAGGGGACATGAGCTTTTTTCAGGAACTTGATTAATGTCCGAGCATGGGCATCAAAGCAAAGCAATAATGACAACATTGAAATATTATAGGGGGTTTGCCCCAATTGTTCTACAATTTTGAAGTCACTTCTTTTTATGATCTTTAAAATCTCATCCATTTCACGGGAGGAGGGTTCTTCATCAGCTACATCTTTGAAGGGTATCTCAATCACATCAGGCTCAACAACCTTCCCCTTCCCTCTGGTATCGGTATTTGGCTTGGTAGCAGTAATGCGGATGGGCGTCTTTGTAACTACTAGGGGTGAGATATTGGGTGAAAATATTGTCCCAGTTCTAGTTACTTTGCTTGATCCAGCTATGTTTTCAATATCGCCATCTTTTCCTTCTTTGATCCAACCATTATGTTTAATCCCATGATAGAACACTTCAGCACCGTAATTCCATGGTACCGCTTTATTTGAAGAGTACGGAATTGGTCAGGGATTGGTAATTATTAAGGGAGAAATAATGGGTTTATTTGAAATCCTAATAGGACCTTTGGAGGTGATCCTAAGAGGCTTGTTGGAGATGGTGATAATGGAGAGGTCTTCACATTTGTTTATCAAACTCTTGGCAAGTGGAGTCTTCTCGAACAGAATTTCGTGGTTATCCATCAGGTGTTGTATAACTTTTTTTAGTCCTTCACATCCATTTCGTTGTCTTGTACAGCACACACAGTCTTCTTCACATCCAAGGTAGATCCCAGCTTTCAATAGATGTTCTTGATTACATTCAGTGGAGTAGTCAGTTCTTCAACAGAGGCAATAAAAATTGTATCTTCAACAACATTAACACCTTTGTCATGCTTCAGCATTGGAGCGGTAATTACATTCGGCGTTGGAGGAGGATCAAACTCAATAGTCTTGTTGTCAATTAAGTCCTGGATCTTGTTCTTCAAAGCCCAGCACTGATCAGTCTCATGCCCGGGGCTATTTGAATGGTAAGCACACTTTGCTTTCAGATTATATTTTGGTGATGAGGTGTTAGGGTTGGCGGGAAGATCGCGCAATGTTACTAAATTAGCCTTAAGAAAATGTTGAAGGGCTTGAGATAGTGACATGCCTAGCCTTGTAAATTTTCTTCTTGGAGTTTCAAAATGTTGATGATTTGCAGATGGTCTTGGAGTAGGAGTTGGATTGGAGATTCTGACAACGTTGATAGATGGACGATCATTCTTCTTGGTATGGGCCCTTGCTCCATACACATCATTAACTTCCTTCTTTGCAGTAAACGGATTCTTGATAGGATTGGCGGTGGAGGTATATGCCACAGATATCTTCCCACTTTTGATGCCACTCTCAATTCTTTCACCGGTTAAGATTAATTCGGTGAAACCAGAAGAAGAGCAGCCTACCAACAGATTAAAGAAAGGACCAGATAATGTGCCCATGAACATGTCGATGTGTTCCCTATCAGTCAAGGGAGGTTGGACCCTACTAGCAAGGTCTCTCCACTTTTGCGCATATTCCTTAAATCCTTCATTCTTTCCCATGGTCATATCTTGCAATTGAACCCTCGTTGGCGCCAAGTCAGCGTTGTATTGATATTTATGGTAGAAGGAAGTAGCTAGATCCTCCCAAGTATTGATACGAGAACCATCTAACTGATAAAACCATTCAAGTTGTGTTCCAGTCAAACTCTCTTGGAAAAAGTGAACCCATAGCTTCTTATCGGCAGTGTGAGGCTGTATCTTGCACACATAAGACTTCAAATAGGGTTTTGGACAAGAAACCCCATCGTACTTGGCAAAGACTGGTACTTTGAATTTGTGGGGGATGACTACCCCAAAGATTAAACCAAAATCATCAAAATCTAAACCGAGGACAACTTGGATTTCAACGGCTTTCAACCTGTCTTCTAACTGCTTGTATTTGATATCAACGGGTGGATATTGCTCATTAAAATAATCATCATCAGATTCTTGATCATTAACACATTCAGCTTGAGTACTCTTGACCTCACCGACCTGGTTCTCGTCCTCTTCAGATGAGTCTCCTCCTACTGGGATTTGACTGATGGTCTCCTTGAACCTTCTACACATGTTGAGTAGAGCTTTCTTCTTTGGCTTCTTCTTAACGGCCAACAAATCCATCATATCTTGCTGCCCCTTGGCTAGGGCTAGTAGAGCTTCCTGAAACTGAGAATTATGGGCTTGGAGATCCATCACAGTTTTCTCTATATCCATCTTGCTGTAATAAACAGCAGAAAGATAAGGAAACCTATTATGCGAAAACCTGTCATGTTATGATGCATGGAATATGTTCATGCAAATGATTTCAAGGATGAATGAAATTTAAAATTTGTGTAGACAACAAGATGAACAAACGTTAATTTTCATTAGACAAAACAAGAAAGGTTACGTCATGCCTATTGGGCTTACAAAATAGCTTTCTAAGATAAAAAGACTAAGCGCATCCTTTTTGGCGCGAGATAAGCATTCACACTTTGCTCTTCTTGTAATTGCTTCGTAAGCTCCAAGACTCTCTTCTCACTAGCATAGAATTGGGCCTCAAAAGTATCACATTCTTCCTTCAGTTGGACCCAACCCTTTTGTAAGTCTTCGAGAGAGGTAGGCATGTTCGAATGGAGGATAGTGTAGGGAACATCCCCTTCGACCATAGGCTCTATAATTACTGGTAAGATGGAGGGATAAGGCATCACAAGTTTCTGAGCACGAGCTCGCACCCATTTAAGGTAAGGCTTGAGGGGAATGCAATTCTTGTGTCCTAGCGTCTTACTATCCACCTTGTTCAACATCCTCCAGGCTCGGATAAACCTATGACGATAACCTTGATTGTCGCTCTCGTAGTCAAACACCAAACCTTTGATAAGCATCTCATGGGGACCATCCCTTCGGGCGTAACCAAATTGTCTTAAGGCTAATCAAGGGTTGTAGGTGATACCCCCTCTAATGCAAAGTAAAGGGACATTAGGGAATTCTCCACAACGGTCGAAGATGGTATCATTATCCAAAGAGCAGGAACACCAATGAATATCTGAATGTCTGAGCGTCATCAACCTATGTGACCACCTTGAACCTTGCTCATTCTTCAATACAGATTGGGGAAGATGCGAAATAAACCATCTTTCCAAAAGAGGAGTACAACACATAAGGATACCTCTTTTCCTCATGGTGCGAGTGTGAAAAGAATGTAGGATGTCCCCTAGAAAAGTAGGCACTGGGTTACGAGACATGAAGAGGGCCACAATTTCCTCAAAGGCTTGCAAATCCGAAGAGTTCCAACAGTTTTGGGCTTTCTCAAACAAGAACTTTGCTAGGAAACCTTTGACACCACTCCTTGTTTCCCAATTAGTTGTGATATCATATGGTTGCAAATATAGAGCTTGAGCAATCTCTTCTGGCTTTGGATCTCTTTCTGTACCGTTGAAAGGTAGTTGATTGAGAATGGGAATCCTCAAGAGTCAGGGAGAATTCTTCTAAAGTTGGCACAAGTTGATAATCGAGAAATGTGAAGCAATCGTGTAGGGGATCAAAGAACTGAAAGAGCACCTTCATCATGTCTTCATCAGTGGTGGAGGTTACCAAGTTTAGTAGGCAACCATGTCTTTCGATAAATGGAGAATTTTTAGGAATCCTTGATGTTAACTCTTTGAGTTGAGGAGGGATCCTTATGAGGTTGACTTGAATGGTTTTCCTGCGAATAGTTTCCATGTCCTACAAAATAGAACAAAGATAAATCCCAAAAATCCTTGAAATGGTTAGTGAGTATGAGTATGATGTCATGATGTTTATGATGTTATGTACAACAAAATACATATAAATAAAGCAAATAAGTCCTTAGTTTTAGGCTTGCATGGAATCTCATAGGTAAGTACCCTCTTGAAGTTTAGTTGGCTCAAACATGTCCTAGTAATAGTAATCGGGTTCTAAGGAGCTCAATATCACTGATTTGTTTTCTCGGACATTGTTTCAGCGCAAGCCTCTTTAATAGCGACCGAAATATCCCAAAAAACCAAACCCCAATGAGTGTAGTATCGAGTATCTACCAACTTCGGACTGTACCAAAGTCGGTCATCTCACTACGTCCTAAAGGCCAAGTTGGTCAAGTAAAGGTTCTAAAAGTTCACTAGTGCTTCATGACATCACTCAGTGGCCCCGTATTCTCCTTGACTACTCAAGGGCTACCGGTACCCACAAATATGTCGCACTAATGTAGCTATTGCTTAAACTATGTTGGTATACCCCGCATAGTTTCCACAACGTATTTCTACTTACCTATAAGGTATCCCAAATCCGGGTAGAGGATTCAAACCCAAACAAAGAACCAAAATGTAAAGCATACAAGTCAAACAATGAAAGCTAGTAAATGTGATCTAGCCCTAAGGTAACCCCACTTTTAAAATTCTCCCCAGTAGAGTCGCCAATTCTGTGATGCGGTGGGAGAACTGACTTGGTTGTTTTACATTTTATCGCAAATGTTGCGGTTAGAAAGAGTCACCACCGACTTTTCTTTTATCCAAAAGGAAAGGTGAAAAAGCACAGGAAAGACCTTTGAGATTATTTCTTGAGTTCGGGGGGTAGATTATGAAAAAGGAACATATTAGCACTCTTTTCATCCATGGTTTTCCATGGGCTCTTAGTTACTTGCTAAATCACTTGCTTTTGTTTGAAAATGTGCTTTGTGTGGTTTTTGAAAGTATTTTGAAAAGGCGTCATCATTTAGGCAAACTTTGTAATGATTCTCGTAAGTAAGAATGTATACAAAGTGTTGATCTTTTGAAAATGTTTTCAAGTTTGAAAGATGTTTTTGAAAGTGTTGATGTTTGTTTTGAAAATAGCAAGGATGTTTTGGTTTTGAAATTGAGCAAGTAACTAGGAACATTCTACCTACTCAAAACTCTTTCATGTTCATTTCTTTTTTACTTTGACATTGTTATCTTACCATTGATTTGGTAGATAACCCTGTCTTTGGATTTAAAAGGGACGGGCGTGGGTCATTGTAGAACTATGATTAGAAATGTTGCAAGGCATATTAGTATCTTTCTATAGGGACTAAGATCAATTTGAAAGGCAACTTTGATAGCGTCATCGAAGGACTATGATCTTGTGCTCGTTTGTTTTTGCTAAGATACCTCACATGCGTAACATGGCCATTTTGTAAGGTAACCAAGTGGATTTTACCCTAGGGGTGCTTGTGTGCAAGTGTGTTGATTTTCATGCTTTGTTTAGTCTTTGTTTAGGTCTTTCTACTTGATTGATTTTAGTCTTTCCATACAAACCCTAATTACTAACATTTGTATAAAGCGATAAATTGCAGAATTTAAAATTACTATGCTATTACAATACTTGTGGGAGGGGGTGTACAAATTACAAATGGGGATTGCTAGAAAATAAACCTAATTATCTATTACAACCATATTAAATTGAGATATATAATGTACAAAAAAAATGAATAAATATACAAGAATATAAAATGGAAAGAAAATGGACTTTTGTTTGGATTTCTTAGGGAAAAGGGTTTTGTTTTAACCTAATTAACTAAAAGAAAAATAATTAATTAAATTAGTAAAAAGTAAAATCTAAATTTACTAGGGAAAGAATTTAAATAAAACCCTAATCTATTAATTGATAAAAAAAAGAAATTAAGTTTGTAAGAAGAATATTTAGTATTTTTGTCTTAAAAATAATTTATAGTATTATAAAATATTTTTTGGTCTTTTTATATATTAAAATAATGTATTTTAATTGTGTAAATGAAAATAACTAAAAAAACCTAGTTTCTAATTAAATTTACAAATCAATTAGTAAAATAAATAAAGTATGATTAAATAAAATAATTTTTTTGTAAAAAAATAAATAAACTATATCAAAATATAAATCTAATATTTTTATATTTTTTCTGATTTTTTTAGTATTAGATAAAATATTTAAGAAAACAAATAAATAAAAATGACAAAAAATAAAATAAAATGGGCCAGGGGTGTGAATAGCCAGCAAGGGGGTCAGAAGTAAAAAAAATATGAGGCCCAGCGCTGCAAACAAATGTCAAAAATGAGAAAATGTGAGAACATAAGAAAAAGGGCACCACTGGGGCTCGAACCCAGGTTCCATAGGTTAATAGGCGCGCGCTTTACCACTGAAGTGGCTATACATCTGTTCATATAAACAAAATAATAAATATATGATAGAAATCAAGTCCATGGCATGAACTTCATCTTCAACCTCACGCCCAGTCAGAGTACCTGCATCTTGTTCATCTCTCATCCACTTGTAAAAATGTAAACATGAAACTTGTGAAAAATTTCCTCACGATTTTAGAAATGCAAAGTAATAGAATTATAGATCAAAGACATGCATCAATTTTAATGGCCCTAATCTGAACCCTAAAAAATTCAGAAACGTCAATCTTAGAATTCTCTAAGCTCAAGCAATATAAATGAAAACTATAGACATGGTTAGCTTTAGAGCAATGATATCTATATTTTTCATTCACAAATAAACCATTAATGATGCTTGTATGAAGAGTTAAAAGTTGAGATAACTTACCTCAAAACTGGAAATCGTGTTCTGCAAATGAGCAAACCTCAAGGTGTTGTGATGATCAGTATAGCTCCACTGAAGTCCCAGGAAGCTAATGCAATGATTAGCTAGGTTGGAGAGTGGCTGAAATGGACTGGAGAAGTCCACCTGCAGTGCTCTGTTTTTGAACTTGGAAATGGAGGAAGATGGTGTTACAGAACTGTGACAGGGTAAGGGATGGCTTCTAAATGATGTTTAGAAGCTTTAGGAACAAAGAGGCTTGAAAACGCACGGGGGAGTTATGAGTTTCAAACTTTTGGTCAGGTTATGTGAAAATGGAGGTATGAGATGCAAGCCTGAGTTCTTGGTGTTTTCAGGGCTCAAGCATGCGTGGGATTGACAAATTACTTGTTTATGTATAAGAAAAAGGCTTGAGTGCTTTGGAGAGTCAAAAGTACAAGTTACAAGCTGATTGCTATGTTACTTGATTTTCAAGAAAAGTGGGAAACGAGTTTCAATGTGTAGTACAAGCATAGGCTGGGTGATTGTAAGTGTTGAGATCAACTTCTCTTGAGTTATAGGACATGTATGATTAGAAAACAACAATTGCAAGGCTCAAGAACAAGTTTTGTGCAAAAAGCTACTTTATCAAAATGGCATTGTGCACTTTCTTCCCAAAATGGATATAAAGCATGGCCTTGCATTGAATGGTTGAATTGATACCTCTAACAGTTTTGCAAGCAATTAATTATGGCGTGCCTAACAAGTTTGAGGCCTGTAAAGTAGAGATTATGCAGCATAGGTTTGAAATTTAAATCTTGTTCATCACAAAATGACTTGTAATTCAAGTGTGACAACCCTAACTTCATCTCTTCGATTCTCCCTACTCAAGAATGATCTCAAGTAGTTCTTTGACATTTTGGAAAGCTTGTAATGTTATCTATAACCCCTATTTGAATCAATTTTGAAAATTCCCCTTGGAACTGTATGAAAAAGTTCCATGAAGTTAGGTCAAAATCCTGACCAAAACTAGGGCAAAATTTCACTAGGTGTCCAATTTCAAGACCATGACTTTAGGAATTAATAACTTGAGATCTAAGCATTTTTAGGAGAAGTTATATAAATAAATGTTGTAGATATCATGGAGATCTACAACTTTCATGTTGAAAGTTTCTTCTGAATCCTCTTGCATCATGGTGAAAAATTGGCCCAAAGTTATGAAAAAAACATGAAGTTTAAACACTTAGAAAAAGTTCTAAGTTAGAAAACTTTGACTTTTCCAAATGAAATCTTGAATTTTTGATTTCTTGATTAATAATTTTAATATTTTGACATGTTTTGATGAATTTTGATCTTTGAAACTGAATTTTGACCAAAAAGTCAAAGTTTGACTTTTCAGTATACAATTGACTTTTTGATCAATTGATTGAAAATTCACTATCCATCCAATTGATCTTGAGCAATGCTTTAGGTCATGCCATTAGATCAAAATGATGCAATTGAATTCTTGCAATCATGCTTCAAACCAATTGACCATTTGCTAGGTCAAAAATCAGAAATTGCCCTTTTTTAATTAAAACCCTAATTTTGACTATTTTGCCCTTTTGATGATTTGATCAAATTTCTTGAGGAATTATGGTCCAAACTTGATCAAATGATACATATGAGTTTGTAATGTTGATGTGGATAAAAAATCATGAGGTTTGATTGTAAATTGGCCATAGTTTACTTTTTCCCCAATATAGCTGATTTTTAGGTCAACTGTTCAGTTGACTAAGCCAAAAATGTGATCGAGGGCTTGAAACTTGACATGAGTAATCTTGAGGGTCCATAATGATCCGTGAAAGTCATGTGAAGATTTTGAAGTTCAAATATACTTGTGAAATCTCAAACCCTAATTTTGGTCATCAGTGTTTGAGGAGGTGTCTTGAGCTGATCAACCCTAGTGCAGTCTTAAACCAAGAGAGGTCTTTATGAATAAGTATTTGATAAATGAGAGGGAAACTTTGGGGTACAACAAATAGATAATCCCCTTACTATGAAGGAACAATGATTTGTTGCCCTGGGATCCTGTAAACATGTCACATATAGATGCCAGGGTGGGATGTCACTGTCTTGCCATTGATTCCACTGTGAAACATGTGGTACATAGAAAGCGTAAAATTGGCAAAGAAAAATGGGTGGCGATTAACGAGGAAGTTAAGAAGTTGAAGAATGTAATCTTAATAACTAAATTAAAGTATTTGCCTTGATTGACTAATGTGGTCCTGGTTTAGAAACCATCAAATAAAAGGGGGATGTGCATCAGTTTCACTTATATGAACGTAACATACCCTAAAGATCAATATCCATTGCCCAACATTGACAGAATGGGGGATGGATCCTTAGGTTATAAGACTTTGAGCTTCATGGACACTTACTCTGGTTATAACCAAATAAAAATGGAGCCCTTGGATGAGCCAAAGACATTATTTATATCCAATCATGGCAATTATTACTACAATTTCATTCCATTGACATTAGATAACATAAATGCTACTTAATAAAGGCTAATGGCGCAGTATTCTCGAATAAAATAAGGTGTAATCTAAAGTGAAATTGTGGCACATACAAAACCAAAAGTCAAGACAAATGTTTCAACAACATATAAAGTTACAACAGATGTTATAACATTTGTTGAAAGAACAACAACAAGATAAAACCAATGCATAATTGTAACTTGCAGAAATTAAAATCTCACAAAATTGTTAAACTAATTTGATCAAACTCACCTACTCTAGGGGCTACCAAGCCAGGAAGGAAATCCACTATCAGTCGTATCAATTCAGAGCTAAACAATCCCAGTTTACACCCTTCACTTAATCCCTACCTAGTGCAACTTCTTCCTAGGCACCTCCTATATATGAGAACCCCTTTCGCTTCCAATCACCGCAGTGATATCAAACAATCCCAGTCTCATAAAATGTCTCAAGAAACCAAAAAGGAAGAAAACACTTCCAAATTATAAATGCTTAGTTTTCTTAAAAACTTCACTAAGAACAATACTCAACTCTTTCTTAAAATCTTCGAGGAGAACAATAACTTGATAAACAAGTAATAATCAATCAACTCAAATGCATCAAAGATACATGAGGATATACAAAAAACACACGGAAAACCTAAGGACTATCAAACCATAAACCCTTATTTTTCACAAGGTTTTACAATAACTATGCTTAAAAACTAGGTCTTGGATAACTCCTTATATAGACTTTTGCAGTGGGATTGGACTCTTCAATCAAATCCAATCTACAGCTTCCAAAACCTGTAGAATCTTCTCCACAAAAATAAAAACAAATCTCATAAATGTTTCCTAAAAAGTCTCAGTGATCCTTTTTAGAAACTAATCAAATATGCTCTTGTTTCTAATAAAATCCTTGATTGTCTATGCTAGTTATGAATACAGAATAGTCTAGATACTCAAAATTTTAAATTAAATCTTCAAGGACAAACATCCAACATACTGTCAAGATGTTCAGTTGTAACATGTTACAACATCTTTTGAAACATCTATCAAATAAGGTACCTGCAGACTCTGTTGTACCAACTAGTCAAGATATTATGACATTTTTTTCAATATTAGGATGCAATGCATGTTTTCCAAATAAAACATTTTTTAATCAAATTGTTGTCAACTACTTGTTTTACCAAAAAAAATTCCAACCATAAAATCATAGACTTAACAATCTCCCCCTTTGGCAAATTTTGGCTAAAACAGTCAAAGACCAAATATTCTGGTTAGAGGAATAAAACCACAAATAAACACAACGCAACTCAGAAGCTTTTACAATCAAACATGTATAGTTCTCCCCCTGTCATAGATAATAGGTTCTCCTCCTCAAGAGTAAATCCCACATTAGAGCACCTACAGCGGAACAACAGAAGTAAGAAGCAGCAACATAAGCACAAGCATGAACACTCATGCTCCCCCTGAATGATTGTATGAGCAACCACAAATACAAACAACTACTCTCTCAAAAGAAGTAACACACAATCCTATAACAATACTAAATCAACATGTCAAGACATGTGATGTAACATCGGGACACAACACTTTACTCCCCCTTTTTAGCCAAAATTTTGACAAAAAGAAACAAAGTAAATGTACACAATGGAAACACATGGCACTTCAGAACATATTGCACTCAAGAAATACAACATATGGAAACACACATAGCATTGGATACACACATATTATACACTAGCAATACCACAGATGGAAACAAAACTTATTGACAAGCTTCGGGTGGTTTTACACCTCTTACTCATATCAAAGAGCTTAATGCCCCTATCAAAGAGCTTCCTGCATTCCTTGGTGTTGTAGCCAGCCCCATTGTCTTGCAGAATGCCATCCTTACATCCCTTTTTGGTAGAAACTTGTCCATGCATGTCATGCCTCAGAGTATAGAGGAAAGATGCAACAATAGTCGCATTCCTCCATTTTTGTAATTTCTATAACTCTTCAATAGTACAAGTTCTAATCCCATTGTTTTTATAATAGCAAGTTGTTTCTTGTTGTCCATATGCTATAGAGTTTCTTCATACCCTTCAACAAGACCCCTGATCAGTTGCTTATAACTACCAATATCATTGTACCAGTTATGCTAAATAAGATATCTGAAAGAATTCAGATCTTCGCTATAAAATGCCATCACATCTCTCTTGACATTATACCTCTTCAACATCAGAGTAGAGAAACTCTCTCTTGTTTCTCTCAAGGAAACACATCCATCAATATTTGATATCTTCTATTTAAATTCAGTGATGTTACCTTTATCGGGGTGACTTGCAGTTAGATCCCTAAATTGTTCTATCTGTCCCTCAGTAGACAGACATGTGCTGGATTGAGAATTCACAGAATCAGTGTTTGTGAATTCACCAGTCTCCTGTCTTAGTATTTCATCAGTTTTCACATAGGATGTTCTAACATCGTCTCTGACATCATGCTTCTCTTTAACAACTGAATCATCAACTATCACATTGATAGATTTCCATTGTCATACCAGTTCTACAGTTATAAATCATATAAGCTCTTCTTCTTGAAGAGTAACCCATAAATATCCCTTCACCCCCCATGGGATCATTCTTGTCCACTTGATCTTTAGTAACAAAGATCTGGCATTTACTCCCAAAAATATGAAAGTACTTGAATTTAGGTTTCCTTCCTTTCCACATCTTATAGGGAGTAGTGACAATACCTCCTCCCAAGGTGGCCCTGTTATGAATATAACAAGCAATATTCATAACTTCAACCTAAAACTCAGATGGCAATTTCTTATCACTAAGCATTACTCTAGATGATTCTTGTATTGCTCTAGTCTTTTGCTCAACAATTCCATCTCCTTGAGTTTTCCAAAAATAAGAGAGCTCATGGCTTATTCCTTCAGAATAAAAAAACTTAGAAAATTTGGCATTCATAAATTCCTTGTCATTGTCACTTCTGATTTTGACAATCCCACCCATCTTCTCTTTTTGAATGCTTTGACGCAAATTTTTGAAGACCTCAAGGGTATCTAATTTTTCTCTAAGAAAATTAATCCAAGTATATCTAGAATAATATCTACAACCACAAAGACATACCTTTTCTCTCCTAGGCCGTCTATCTGTAATGGTCCCATTACATCCATGTGAAGAAGTTCTAAAATTTGAAAGTAGTCTGATGTTGCAACATTGGGTGTGACATCATGATCTGCTTTATACTTTCACACTTATCACAGACTTCTCATTCTTTAATCTTGAGCTCTGGAATATCTCTAATAGCTCCTTCATATATGACTTCCTTCATTCTTTTGAAATGAAGATGTCCAAGTTTTTGGTGCCATAGCTTCACTTCATCCTCCTTGGTTGTTGGACACGTGGAAGAATAAACAACTATTTGACATTGCCACAAATATCAGTTGTCTTTGGACCTTATCTCTTTCATAGAACAACTTCTTTCTCATCTTTAACCAGACATTCTGATTTAAGAAGTTGACTAACAAACCTTGGTCACATAGTTGACTAATGCTAATAATATTAGCAATCAGTCCTTTGACAAACAACACATTTTCTAACCTGGGACAACTATCACACATCATCTTTCCAACTCCTTTGGTTTCTCCGTTAAAATCATCACCAAATCTAACAAAACCTGTAGGATGAGGCTTGACATCCACCAACATCTTTTGGACCCTTGTCATAAATATAGAGCATCCATTATCAAAGTACCAATCTTCACTAGTTGAGTATCTCAAGGAAGTATGAGTTATAAGGTTGATATCCCTATTTTCAACACTTCTCTTCTTGCTCATTTTCTTAGCCTTAGAATGAATTGAAGATTTTTGATCTCCATATAATTTGAAGCAAAAAGGATTTATATGACCAGACTCACCACAGTAGTGACATCTCAAAGTTGATTGAGACTGATTTGAAAATTAACTATTTCTACCAGGATGTTGTAACATGTACTTGGACATGTTGATCTCTTTATTATTCTCAAAAGGAAATACCTCCTCTTCTGACTTTCTCCTAAGTTTATTATCATATTGATAATGAACTCTTATATCTTCATCCTCTTTCACCATATTGATGGAATCAGTCAAGTTATCATGCTTGAAATTTAGCGTGTTACCTTTGTTTGTAGATGAGAAATAGTACTTAGGAGTTTCTTTCTCCAAATCAGTAATGATATTCTCCTGCTCTTCCTATTTCTTGAGGCTTTATTCACACTTATCACAAGTATTCTTCTAGAACACATCCGGGTCATCATAAAGACCATTCTCATCACAAGCTTCAACTTTATCTACCCATCTTCCAAATAGAGCTAATACAAGTTTGGTAGTCTCACAATTTTCTTCATCTTTTGACTTATCATCATAAGAATAAGATGCAGTGAAACCCTTCTGTTGTTTCTTAGGAAGTTGAGACATTCAGGTCTAATATGACCATATCCTTCACATTCAAAACATTCAATGCCTCTGTTTCAACTTGACTTCTCTTCTGGTCTTGTTTTCTTTTGAGACTCAAGATTGTTACTGATGTCATATGAGATGTTCTTGACATTTAGTCTTCCTCTTCGGTCCAATATTTTTAATTCCTTATTTAGTTGCTTCTGAAGAATAACAATGGTATCAGATAGATCCTCATCAATGTCAAACTCGGTTTGACCTTTATCTTCTTTAGCATTAGATACAAAAGTTATGCCTTTGTCCTTTTTCTCAACCTTGACACCAATATCCAATTCAAATGTTTGAAGTGACCCAATAAGTTCATCAACTCTTATGTTGTTGATGTTCTGATCTTCTTCAATTGTTGTGACCTTCATGTCAAATCTCTTAAGAAAGGACCTAAGAATCTTTCTGACCAGCTTTGCTTCTGACATCTTCTCTCCTAATGCACTGGATGCACATGCAATTTCAAGAATCTTCATCTGACATTCCTGAATTGTCTCATCATCATCCATCCTCAAATTCTCGAATTTTAAAGTGAGAATCTGAAGTCTTGAAATCTTCACTCTATAGGTACCTTCATAAGTTGTCTTGAGAAATTCCCAAGCTTCCTTGGCTACAGTACAAGTATTAATCAACCTGAGCACATTCTTGTCAACTTTATTGAATAGATCATTCAAAGCCTTGGAGTTTCCAATATCTTATTTATCATCATCTTCATTCCATTCTTATTCAGGTTTCATAGTTTCAATTCTAGTTTCTTTCACGTATTTGTCTATGTCCTTCACAACAGGGTGCTTCCATCCTTTCAGAACAACCTTTCAAGCTTTGATGTCCATAGCTTTCAGAAAAGCTATCATTCTAACTTTTCACCAGTCATAGTTTGAACCATCTAACATGGGTGGTCTGTTGTTATGATCTTCTTATTTCTCCATGGTTCCAGAAAATATATCCTTGAATCTCACCTAATAAACATAATAGGGTGTATGTTCTTGATGCCAATTGAATTCTGGAACGTACAAAATTAGAAGTCAAGACAAATGTCTCAACAACACACAATGTCACAACAGATGTTGTGACATCTACTGACAGAACAACAACAAGATAACAACAATGTAGAATTTTAACTTGTAGAAAGTAAAAGAACACACATAATTATTAACCTAGTTTGGTGCAAACTCACCTACTTTGGAGGCTACCAATCCATAAAGGAAATGCACTATCAATACTATCAATTTAGAGCTAAAACTTCCATGTTTAAACCCCATACTTAATATCTACCCAATGAAACTTCTACCTAGGCACCTCCTAGATATGAGAACCCCTATGACTTACAATCACCACAATGATATCAAACAATCCCAGTCCCAGGGAATGTCTCAAGAAACCAAAAAGGAAGAACACACTTCCAAATTACAAATACTTAGTTTCCTTAAAAGCTTCACTAAGAACAATACTCAACTCTTGCTTAAAAGCTTCAAGGAGAACAATAACTTGATAAACAAGTAACAATCAATCAACTCAAATGCATCAAAGATACATGAGGACATACAAAAAACACACGGAGAAACTAAGGAATATCAAACCCTAAAACCTTATTTTTAACAAGGTTTTACAATAAAAACTATGCTTAAAAACTAGGTCTTTGACAAATCCTTATATAGACTTTTGCAGTGGGCTTAGACTCTTCAATCAAATCCAATCAGAAACTCCTAAAACCTGCAGAATCTTCTCCACCAAAATAGAAACAAATCTAATACATGTTTCCTAAAAGTTCTCAATGATCCTTTTTAGAAAATGATCAAATATGTTCTTGTTTATAATAAAATCATTTATTGCCCGCGCCAGTTATGAGTCCAGAATATTACAGATACTCAAATCTTCAAATCAAATCTTCAAGGATAAATATCCATCATATTGTCAAGATGTTCTGTTGTAACATGTTACAAGACCTGCTGGAACATCTGTCAAATAAGGTACATGCAGACTCTATTGTACTAGCTAGTCAAGATGTTATGACATCTTTTTCAACATTAGTCCGCAATACATGTTTTACAAATAAAACATGTTTTGATCAAATTGTTGCCAACTACTTGCTTTACCAAAATTGTTGCCAACCATAAAATCACAGACCTAACATGGAGGTCTACATCAATAATATGATTGTGGAGACCCATAAATAAGAAAACCACTGTAAAGATTTGGAAGACATCTTAGAGTTAATTAGAAGAAGCAACATATGATTGAACCTCACCAAGTACTTCTTTGGGGTTCAAGTAGAAAACTTATTGTGATTTATGTTGAACAAAAAATGCATCAAGATGAACCTTGATAAATTCCATGCGATCAATAACACGAGGAGGCTCTCTAGCGTCAAGGAAGTTCAACAATTAACAGGGTGAATGGCCGCCCTATCTCATTTTCTTTCTTATGCAAGTGATAAAGGATTCCACTTCTTCACCACTTTAAAAGAGAAGGAGAAGTTCAAGTGAACAAACGAATGCAATAAGGAATTCGTTGGATTGAAAATATTTTTAGCAACACAACCCATACTGACACGCCCAAAAGTAGGAATTCCTCTATACTTATATTTATCAATCACCAAGAGGGGGATGGGCTATGTACTCGTTCTGGAGAAAAACAAAGGTTTATAGTTGGTTTACTTCGAGAGTAAGGTATTTAAATAAGTTGGGTAAAGGTATCAAAAATTGAGAGACTTGTGTTAGTGGTTTTGATTACTGGAATGGAACTCAAACCATATTTCCAGGGGAATCGGGGGATGGTCAAAACTAACTTTCCAATGTGCCCGAAAAAGCTGTATCTAGAAGGTAGAATGGTATCCTAGTCAGTTGAGCTATCTAAGTATAATATCCATTTCGTGCCTAAAGTAAGTATAAAATCTCATAAGCTGGAAGACTTCTCAGAGTAGTACAACTCTTCTATGGGTGAGGAGGTCACCCATGTATGGATACTATCTGTAAATGGTGCCTTAAATATGAAGAATAGTGGCGCCAAAATATTGCTAGAAGGCCCATACAACCTCCTCATAGAGAAACCCTTGTGATTAAAGTTCAAAGTAAAAAAAAATCAAGCTAAGTATGAAGTCCTTATTACTGGTATGAACCTTGCCATAAGGATATGCCTTTTGAGTCTCAGAGCCAGGAGCGACTCACAACTGATAACAAATCAAATTATCGGTGAATATCAAAGGAATGTGGCATAACTAATCAAAAATATTATAAAGGTACGAGAATCTTATAATTGTTTCAAATTCTTTGAAGTTATATGTGCATAGGGAGAAGAACTCTTTATTATATATCCTCTCAAAGCTTTCTAGCACTAAGAAACCTGACTATAATTGAAAATTCATACAAGAAACTCTAGTCGCCCGCATTATTGAAATAGAATAAATCAACACCATCGAAGTCGCCTAACCCATAAGTTAGATGATGCTTAATCACCTATAACACGTTACTTGACGATACACAAGCTTATTTCATATGAGGCTGAGGCAATGAAGATCCAAAAGCTCACAAGAAATATATAGTGTGGTCTCTAGAAAACTCTATAAAATGTGAATGCCTTCCACATAATAATATGTCTAGGGGAGGATGAGACCACCTTGGTCTTCGCATAGGTTTACCAAGGAACATGCAACATTCATATTGGTGGGTGAGCTCTTGCCTATACTTTATTGAAGGTGGGCTCTTATTGGACCAAATTGATGAAATATAGCATATAATTCGTTAAAAAATGTGACAAGTGTCAGAGACGTTCAAATCTACATCACACACCAATTGAGACTATTCACTTAGCCACATCACCATGGATATTTTACTAGTGGGCATGGACATATTGGGCCCTTTCGTGTTGGTGCAATGGCAAATAAAGTTTCTAATCATCGGGTTAGACTACTTCTCAAAGTGAATAGATACATAGACCGTCTCTAAAATAACAGTAGATATGGTTCAATGTTTCTATTGGAAACAAATTATACACAGGTTTGGCCTACCTATAATCATCATCTCATACAACGGTACACAATTTTCTAGTTTGGTTGCGGTGGATTTTTGCCATCACCTAGGAATACGAACGAAGTTTATTTATGTCGTCCATATGGAGGCCTATAGACAAGTCAAGTAAGAAAATAAAGTGATACTAAGAGGAATAACGTAAAAAAATTAACGACACCAAAGGTCTATGGGATGAACAACTTCACGAGGTTTGGTTGTCATATCACACTACCCCTTCCCCTATTAAAGAAATACCATTTACATTGGGTAATTGCATTGATGTCATGTTGTTGGTTGAAATTGATACACCCATTTGGAGGCACACAAATTTTAGTAAAGAAGAAAAAGAGACATAAGTTAGGCGTGAAACTGACCTGGTCGATGAATCAATAGAAATTGCCCATATCTAAGAATTCACCACCAGACAGAGGGTTTCCATAACACAATTTAAACACCTACTCGGTTGGGAGAGTTGCTACCTAATTTGTAAGGTTTGTATTGAAGATAAAGCTACCGCATGACGCCTATAAGCTTAAGGAACTAGACGAAAGACTTATCCCTTTAACTTTGAACTCAGTTAATTTGGAATACTATTTCAATTAATTATTTAATTTTTACTATTTAATAAGGCGAAGGTTTTTCACCACCAGTGTATGAATCCTCTCAAAGATTTAGTTTTTAAGTATCAAAGGAAGGGCCACACTTTTCCCCTACTATGACAGCTATTTTTAATGAGGCACCCCGTCTTCTTAAATATCTAATGTTATGAATAATTGTATGATGGACCTTCAATAAAGGATCGTTTTCACCTATAAGGAAATTGTTATGGATCTATGTACTTGCAGGTAACAATCAACATCTGAAGTTTTGATAACAACAACACATTAAAGAATATATGTACCAACAAAAGTAATCAAAGACAAAGTGCCAATACAATTAATAACTAGCAAGGGTCTTAAAGCCTCTTCATGAAAAGATGATAAAGCTCTCCAGATCTTGTCAGTCTGTTTGAGTGAACCAAGAACTGTAAAAATAAAGAAGTAGCTTAAAAATACTAATGCAACTCTCTCTCTCTCTCTCTCTCTCTCATACACACACAAACACACACACACACACACACACACACACACATACACACACTAAAAACATTTTTATCAAAAGAAAACAATTTAAAAAATGTCTTAAATTTGTGCCAGAAGACCTAAGAGCTGGAGAAATGACTTAAGGGAAAAATTTGGCTTATTTAATCGATTAAGTGTTTTATCTAATCAATTAGATTAGTCCAAGTTTACGCCGCAAGACATTTGATCAGCGCCTCAATGATGTGCAACGGCTCTATATTCAAACCTTCCTATTTAGACAACATAAACAATTATATTTGACATTTCTAATCGGTTAGATAATTAATTTAGCCCATAGATCATTTCCTTTTGGGATGATTTCAACTACTATATAAAAATGGGTGACTTCCTCACTAGAAATCACGCCACTTTTCATATTTTTTTGAAATTTATCTCTCTACTTTTTCTCCTTCGCTCACTAGAAATTTGTTTCTTCCCTTGTGGTTGTCTTAGTGCTTTGGAGTGAAATTTTATTTGTGAGGAGAATAATTTTGTAAGTGGTCGTATCAGTCGTTTATATTCTTAAGGGTGTGATACTTTTAAGAGATTGAGTATTGGTTCTTATGATAAACTATAAATCTCTGTTATTGGTTTATTAAACTTTACAGGAAAAAGTTTTCTTTTGGTTAAATAGATCAACCATAAATCTATAATTGTCTCGATTGAATAAGTTGGGGTAAAAGTCTTTTATAGGTTGGGGATAACAATTGTATTAAGGTTATTGGGCATAATAATTAATAGATCACAAGTCTATAGTGAAAAATCTTAAGAAGACTTCTTGAGGATAGGACTAGGCCAATGTTCGGCCAAACCTGGATAACTCTCTGGTGTAATCTTTCTATCCTTACTCTCTTTATCTTTCCTCAATTTATTTGCATTAATTTACTTCTGACACTCTTACTCAACAAAAATTTACTAATACGATCTTAATTGAGAAAGGTAAAATCAATCACGTTTTTAAATACCATAATTCACCCCCCTCTTGTGCTTGATGTCACTTGTTCAAAAATTGTATGTTGGACCTTCAATGAAGGATCCTTCACGCCTTTAAGACAATTGTATATTGAACCTTCATTGAATGATTCTTTCTTCCTACAAGGCACTTGTTAGATGATGGCAACTTATCTAGAGGGGGGTTGTTGTACCCCAAAATTTGCCCTCGCAATTTTCTCAAGCAATCTCAGCTTCAGGCGTTTCCTGATTTTTCAAACTGGCTCAAGAAATCGGACAAACGGACTTTTCTTGTCAGTCAAGCAAAATTAGGGTTTTACTGATTTTCAGGGCTCTGGATTTTCTCAAACAATTGGCTTAGGGTTTTGGTTGATTTTGGTTCAATTTTGATCAGGCGAATGTTCGTTGGCATTTAATCAGGAATTAAGGTTTTATGGGCATATTCTCATAAAGGTTAAAATTCCACAGCACTTTGCAAGATATTCCGAGATTCGGATTGAATTCGCATTGTTTTGATTTAATCAGTAAAAGAGGCAGTTGGTTTGAATTCACGTTGTTTTGTTTGAGCCAGTCAAAAGAAATATGCAGTTTGGATTTACAGTGCTTGGTAAGAAATCAGCAAGAAAGGATTGCGTCTGACCGATTATTGCGTTCGACTGTGCGTTGCTTTGGATGATGGAGACGTCAAGTTCATTTATTTTTGATCGACGAAGAATCAATGTTTAGTTGATTATTTATGGTTCTAAGAATTAAATATTTGAAATTTAATTTTCATTTTATTTAATTTAAGGAACTATAAATAACAAGTAAATAATTGAAAAGGAATTGAAAAGAATTAAATGAACCAATAGAATTTTTATTTCATATTTAATATTTGTTACAATTATTATTTGGATACACGTATTTATTTACGAAGTATTTAAAATAATAATGGTTTACAATAATTAAATTGAAAATAAAAACTATCCTATTTTTTCTAAATATTTTCTAAGTCCCTAATTCTTCATTCTTCACTTTGCTCCGGTGCTCCATTATTCACCTGCAAAAAGAAAAAGAGAAAAGTCAAAGAGCAGATAAAATAAATTCATCATTAAGGGCCACTGATTGGGATCAGTTAACCCTCTCTGCAAATCACGGGATTTCTCCCGGTTCACAAAGAGGAAAGAATTTTATTCATTTAATCATGAATGCAAAATGTCAAATGCATAAATTCAAAATGTCAAAACTGCATAGTTCAAGTTCAACCAAACTGAAGAAATCCAATTTCCTGCTTTATGTCAAAAAGGCCAAGTTACAACTTTCTATCAAAAATCCAAGAAGTACAATTTGCTGTCAAAAGTGCCAAAAGCTGTCATGAAAAGGATTTGGCAAAGATATGGAAAGTTCACAAAATACGAAAGCTGTCAAAGAAGAGATAAAGAATGCAGAGGAAAGCATGATATGCAAGCAAACTCTTTTATCATCATTTCCCATCAGTAGCCACTTTCAGAAAAGTACAAAAAGCATAATATTATAATGCAACTGTACTAAGAGAGAGGAGAGATAAGAAGCAGGGTTTAGGCTTTAGGCTTAAGAAGAGGCATAAGGAAATATACGAGGCAGAACTTTTTACCAAAGCCAAAGAAATATACAAAACTGCTAAGCAAGCATAAACCGGCTAAGCCTTTTAACCTGCTAGCAGTGTCAAAAACCAGAAAACCAGTTTTTCAATACAACTTTCACTGGTGGAAGTATAGTGTAAAAAGTGTCAAAAACCAGAAAACCAGTTTTTCAATACAACTTCCACTGGTGGAAGTATAGTGTAAAAAGTGTCAAAAAACCAGAAAACCAGTTTTTCAATACAACTTCCACTGGTGGAAGTATAGTGTAAAAAGTGTCAAAAACCAGAAAACCAGTTTTTTCAATACAACTTCCACTGGTGGAAGTATAGTGTAAAAAGTGTCAAAAACCAGAAAACCAGTTTTTCAATACCAACGTCCATCTCAGCTTACACACACTTAGACAAAGTTATCAAACACCTTCCAAAGATCAGAACCAAGCTTTTGCACGACCCTTGCACCTCTCAAACACTCCCCTTGCCATAATCACTCTCAAACTGCAAAAACATGGCAAGTCCTGCAGTTTGAGTGCCAACTTCTATTTCTCTCAAGCTCTCTTGTCCAAACCAGTTCACATACCTTCCTTACCACCTATGCAAGCTATCCAAAAGCTAAAGCACGATATGTAACACCTCCAAGCTACTTCACCATTTTTATTTTTTCTGTTTTGCAGTTGAAGTTCTCTAGCACGATTCAGGGAGTTTCAAGACAAAGTAGAACTTGGAATAGCATCCTCACACTTCAAGGAAGCTATACAAATCATCATCTTGCTCTGAAAACTCCTCCATTGCAAAGCACGATTCCAACTGAACAGGTATCTTCGTGAAGTTCTATCTCTCAGTATAGGCATTGTTAGCTTTAGGTTTGTGAAGGAAACATGTCACAATCATAGCCCTGAACATGCCCATATAATTAAATTTGAAAATACTTTTTTTTCTTTTCTTTTAATTAAAACATATATTTGTACATATCATACAATATATTTGAAAATACCTTTTTCTTTTAAATATACTTTTGTACATAATAAGTAAACCTATATTTTGCATAATTCTTTTTAATTAAAATATTTTGTACATAACAATATAAAATTACACTTCTTTTTTTATATATACATAATTCAATTCTTGACATTTAATACTTTTTGTACATAAACAATAAAGATACACTTTAATTCAATTCTTTTTTTATATATATACATAATCACTCTCAAACCGTATCACAGGGGTCATAGATCCCCAAAGAAAGTTTTCACTTAAATCTTTTTTTTATTTTTAAATTAAGCAAAAACTATGGCAAGTGGAAGTCGTATCTTAGATCACAGGCCGTCCAAACTGAATCGGTTATTAGAGGCTCAAATATGCGTAAAATATAAAACTCAATTAAATGATGATAATAAGATCTTAATAAAATAAAATCTCAAGTAATTGTTTTACAATTACAAGGCCAACCAATATCCAATGAAACAATTGATAAAACTAAGTGAAACAATTTATCAAACACTTAGTGTGCAATTGATAAAACTAAGTGAAAAAATTTATCAAACACTTGGTGTGCACTTAATTTTTCAGATTTTCCTCTGAACTTTGTTGGTATGAAATATCTCTTACAATCTAATAGATTATAAGTTAATCAACAAAGCAATTTAGCAATCAAATGATTTGTCTATACAAATTAATTGCATAATCAAAGAGTTTAACAAATTGCTAAGATAGTGTAAATGATATATATATATATATATATATATATATATATATATATATATATATATATATATATATATATATATATATATATATATATATATATATATATATATATATATATATATATATATATATATATATATATATATATATATATATATATATATATATATATAGAGAGAGAGAGAGAGAGAGAGAGAGAGAGAGAGAGAGAGAGAGAGAGAGAAAGAGAGAGATAGATAGATAAATATATAGGGAGATAAAGAAAGATAACGACACGAAAATTTGTTTAGGAATTTCACCAATCGTCCTTGCTATGGCTACGTCTCCCTCCAATTTTGTTTGTAATTGAGATAAATTTCTTACTATGCAAAAAGTTGTTTACAAGAGAAATGTAACAATCTAACCATACAAACCCTATGTTTGATGTTGATCTTAGAAATTTCTCTTCCCTTGATCTGAGTTTGATCAAGTCACCCAACAATAATAATTTGATACACCGTCTCGCGCCACTCCTTTGTAAGAAACCACTGTTCTTCAAAGCTCTTCACTCGGCCAAATTAAAATTGAGAATTGTTATCACCCAATATTTCCAAACGATTCACCATCTCACCCTACTCCTTTGCAAGAACCTCAGGTTCTTCAAATTCTTTCACTCCGTCGAATCTAATATTTATGAAACAATGTAAAAAAACCCAAAATCCACACTTTGATCTTAAGGTAAAAACTCTCATTGTTGTTTCGATGAAACCCCCTATGATTATCAACTCAAACTTAGGTTACAAATAACCTAAATTGAACGTTATCAACCCACTCTAGATGGCACCCAAACAATGAATGATTATGTGTACTTGTTTATGTGTATGCATATATGTAAGGTTGAAGATGATGAGCAATCTTAGTATGTGTTTATAGTTTAATCAAGTTGAAAAAGATGCATATATGAAGTATATATAGGTGTGCAAGTTGGAGACAAAAGGGAGACCTAGAAGTTTGAAAAGGAAAACAATTTTGAGAAATTCTGACACATGTGTCAACACATAGAAGTTTTATAATGACACATGTCGACCTGAAATGAAGGATGTGTTGACACATAGTTACAGAGCCTACAAGGTTTATTATTGATCCATATGTGTCAATGCATAACATAGATGTATCGACACATGCAACTAATTTTTATGCAAAAATTTATTTTTAGTGCATGATACCTATTTACAAACTTTTCAAACATGTTCTAGGTGTATTTTAAGATCCCTAATACAATGGTACACACAATGGCTCAGAGAAACTGTTCAATATACAAAAAAAATCTAAAAAAATCCTAAAATTCTGGTATACAGATATCATATGTCGAACCAGATGTCACGACAATAATATTAGATCAGTCACACACCACAAAATAATTGTGCAGTTAAAGTAAACAATTGAAAGTAAATAACACTAATAATTGTTAACCCAGTTTGGTGAAACATCACCTACATCTGAGTGCATCCAAGTAAGGAAGGAAATCCACTATAATAGTATTAGTTTGAAGCCCAAGTAAACAACCTTCGGTTTACAATCTTCGCACCTAATCACTATACGTGCTATTTCTATCTAAGACACTCTTAGATATGAGACCCATCTCACTTCCCTTCAATCACATAACAACGATAAAAAAACTAAACAATGAAAACAAAATACATTCTTCCAAAGACATAAAATTCACTCTTTCTTAAAAGCTTATAAGTGATTTACAATTACAACTCAAACAAAGTCCAATTCAAGCATTCAATAGATACATGAATGACTCACAATAAACACAGTCCAACTCTACTATAGAGTGGATCACAAAGAACAAAGAACAAACTAAACCCTAAAAAATCCTCTCACATGCACGACTTAGTTAGTTGAATAAGGTTTGGAATCGTCCTTTATATAGCTAATGAAAAGCATGGGTTTGGACTCTTCATTTAAATGAAACACATATAAAAAACAACAGCTACAAATCTTCTGCACAAAAATAGGAACAAAATAGAATGTTTCCTAAAAAGTCTCCAAGCTCCTTTTTATGAATCAAAAGAACTTATGGGATAAAACCAATGTTCCTAAAATAACCTCCTTGGACTGTGTTATACCCCAAAATTTTCCCTCCCATATTCTTCAAGGTTTGGCAAGAATCATCTTCAAATGGTTCAAGACTTCTCAAAGATTGCACAGTCCAAATGCCTCCTAAGCCAGTCAAAATTAGGGTTTTGATTCTTGCAAGGAATTTGTGGTTTTAAATGGCTCAATCAAGTCCCATAGGCCTATATATATTGTCAAGAATCTATATGTCAAGTCTCAAGTCTCACAATGCCAGATTGCACAGTCAAAAGCCCTATTTGCTTCACAATCAACTGTAGGGGTAAAATGGTCATTTTACAGTCAAAAGTCAAAAATTTTGGTCAACATCTTATTTTGAGCACGCAATCATCATTTGATCAAGTCTTGATCATGATTCCACAAGAATGGCTCAAAAATCATCAAGATGCCAAAAGTTACTATTTTTGGACAGCAGAAAAGTCAACTGTAACCTGACCATGGCATAACTTTTTCATGGTTCATCATAAAAATCCCATCCAATGCTCATTTTTAAGGGGATGACATTTCCTACAATTCATCTTCACATTCCAAGTCCAAGAAATGCTCTCACAAAAAGTTATAAATTTCTACATTATAGGTCAATTTCAAAAGTCAACAAAAAGGCACTTTAAGTCAAAGACCATAACTTGATATTGATAAATCCAAATGTCATGGGAGAAAATGCATTGGTTAGAGGACTTCAAGACCTTTCCAAAATGTCCAAGAACATGTTCATATGATCAAAATTGAGCAAGATATGCATTGGAGAAGTTGGGAAAATTTTTGTGAATTTGCAAAAGTCAACTTTGCTCAAAACACCATGTTTTTGCTAATGGGCCTCAAATTCCTTCTTGAAACTTTGTCCAAAGCTCATGCACGACCCATTAAGATTATTTGAAATTATTTTCTTATTTTTTATTAATTAATTGGATTTTTAATTGATTTTAATTCCTTTAATTGATTTAAAATATAGGAAATTCAAAGATATGTTTTTTCAAATCTTTTGTGAAGCAAACAAGTTCAGGGTAAGCTGGCAAATTCGTGTATCAATCAAAGAGACAAAAATCTCCATGTTTGGCAAGTTTTCTCAATCAAAAAGATTGAAAAATATTTGATTTTCAATCAAATATTGAAACATCAATGCAAGGGATTTCATGTGCAAGATTTACCCTAGTTTCATTCCATTATAAGTACTGAAGCTAACCCTAATGCATCACACGTGAAAAACTGCTGCAGAAACCATAAGCAACATTGAAAAATATCAAAGAAACTTGAAAACTGAATTCTACTTTCCATGCCAATTCAAAGCCTTTTATTGTTTCCAATACATTGCTGGAGGTGTAAGGAACATATTGCAATCAAAACTAAGCCTTAAAGCTCAAGAAAGACGCAAGAACAGTCCCACGGTTTGTCAATTTTTTCCATAATCGTAATTCAATATTCATGCATCATTAACGAGACTTTTTGTGTGTTTTGCATTGCTAGAACCCCCATGAAGCTTTTGGTATTGGTTAATTTCCTTATGATGCCCAGAATCTCAAACCACCATTAAAGAAATTTAGGGTTCTTGAGCATCCAATTTGGGGCTTTGCTGTACAGGAAAAATCAGACCTTGAGAGACCCATGGTTAAACTCGTTGAGACCAGACGAATTCAATGGACATGTCGCGAAATATTTATGTGAAGCATACGCCTATTCGCTATTTTTCCTCATCCTGTTTTGTGGGGGTTAAAAACCCCCGCTATCTAACTCTGTTTTACAAGTATAAATGAGGAAGACGATGATGTGTTATCATGTGGTTGGACGATTCAAAAAGGGCGCGCGCGTTTTGTTGTTTTACAGCTCAACATTTTATTTTCTAATATAATATTTTCCCTCTATCTTAATAACAATTGAAGCGTGCAGTTGGAATAGTTAAGGCAAGCGTGTAATAGGCACTGGGACCTGGGTTCGATTCCCAGGTCCCCCCCAAATATTATTTCTATTTTTTCTTAACATGATTATGTACAGGCTTTACAACGCGTTCCATCATGCACCACAAGCAATCAGGTGACAAGTGGCCACTAACACCAATCTGATGGCCAGGAGATGATAACCATCATGATCCTCAGCCAACGCTTGTATAGCTTATTCCAACGGTCAACATGGCTGATTGAGTTAATGGGCAAGAAATTCCAGGCTTCACCTCCTAATGGGTCAGCACACACCCCTGGGTTCTTCTTTTCTTTTCCTTTTTTTGCTCTTTTATATTTTCTTTTTAATTATTTTCTTTTACTAATTATTATTATTAATTACTACTATTATTATCATTTAATTTAACTCATAAATTATTATTTTCATAATAAATTCAGACCTATTAAAAAATGTAAATATTTTATTTATTACTATTATTATTAATTTCACCCTTTTATTTTGTAAATAAATGTAAATTAATTAATTTAGTCTTTTTCTTAATTAGGTTAACTTTAATCTTTTTCTCAATAAATAAATCAATCTAGAATTAGGTTTTTCTTTTGATAATTTTAATTTCTTTTTATTTATTTCATTAAAACCTAAAAAACACAAAAACATTTTTTTCTTTTAATTAAATAATTAATTAGAATTAGGTTTAATATTTAATTTAATTGCAAAAAGAGGACAAATTTCCATTCTTTTCTCAAAAAGGGTCAAAACCCTAAGGACGTCTCGATTCAATTCTTTCGCGCGCATATTTATTTTTAATTCCTATTTTGATCATATTATTGTATTTGCTTTGAGTACGTAATAGATAATTAGACTTTTATCGCTTTCTTTACTTTCTCGCAATTTATTTTCCAAAGGGTTATGTTTTTGGCGATGTAAATACCCGACGCCTTGTAATAGCGTAGATTCACTTTCCGCATTTTACTTTCCGCACAACTATTAACTGTTAATTATGCATGCAAGACTTGTATGAAAATTAAAAACAACTCGTAGATCACCATGATACATGTACAAGATAATTTAACATGAACCTAATACACATGCACATGCCACTCCTAGGGTACGCCTCACTTGGTTGCCTCGACATGGTCATCAAGTATAGGGTGCTTTAGAGGTCGCCCTCCTGTCTAAAGATCCAATTGCCTCGAAACGGTTGCCTCGGATAAAAAAAGGATCTAGGACATTAGGGTTTCCGCTAAGGCTTCCTACCATTGCTTTGGTGACCACATGTCCCTATAATCGAATTGACCCGAATAAATCCAACGACGGTGCTACCTACTTCTCAATAGTGGGATAGTACTGTCTAAAGGACTCTTATACAGCCTAATTCCTTAGAGTAGGTAGAGGTTCTCAGGTACTTGCTCTTTCAAAACGAAACAACTTTTCGCACTGACCCTTTCAAACAAAAGTTTTCAAACAAATACTTCATACACTCTTGAGGACAGATACAAGAGTTACCTAGAAGTTTTCAAAGCAAACTTTTTCAAAACCCACAAACACTTGAAAAAGCAAACAATTTTTGAAAACATAGAGCAAGTACCTAAGAGCCCGTGGATAACCACGGATAGAAAGGGTGCTAACACCTTCCTTTTCTATAAATCTACCTCCCGAACCGAGAAACATCTCGAAAAGGAATTTTGTTGTGCTTTTGTCCTTTCCTTGTTGGAGAACATAAAAGACGGTGGCGACTCTTGCTTACCGCGACATTTCGCGAACCAGCTTTAAAACAGTCAGTTCTCATTCCCACCGATCACAGAACTAGCGACTCTGCTGGGGACACTTAATAAGTGAGGTGTACCTTAGGATTAGACCACTCTTGTTTTCAATTGCTTGTCTTGTTTGCTTTTATATTGTGGGATGCATCAGAGTTTCATAGATCCTAACCCGGATCTGGGGAATACCCTTTAGGTAGCATAAGCTGTGAGGGACCTGTCCGGCGTAGACCGACACGGGTGAAGCAGTGGCTACGTTGGTGTGACACCTTGGTCTGTACCGATATCCCTTGTGTTGCAACGAGGAGAATATGGGTCTTCTGAGGAGTCATTAAGTACCAACCGACCTTAGAACCCTAAATTGACCCAACTTGGCCATAGAACAGTAGCAGTATGCTACACTCATTGAGGCTAAACTCTCGCGATGGTTCTGGCTGCAAGAAAAGATTGCGACGCTGGAGTTATGACCGATTGAGGGTAGTCGATGATATTGAGATCCTCTAGAACCCGGTTACTATTTTCTAGGATAGGTCTTAACTAACGAAACTGAAAGAGGGTAGTACCTAAACTTCATGCTGGCCTAAACTCTAAGGGTTGTCTTGTGTGACTTGTGTGCCTTACCATGTTTGCCTTTGTGAATACTTGTGGTGTGCTTTATCATAACATCATACCATCATACCATTGCATGCATCCTGCATAAGGACTGACCCATTTCAAAGACAAGAGGGTTTCATCTTTGCTCTATTTTGTAGGACATCATGATGCCTGTGCGAAGGAATAATATCCGGCTCAACTTTGTTCACCACCTGATTTGCTTAAAGAATTGGTTGACAGAATTCCAAACACTACTTCCTTCATCCAAAGGCATGGTTCTCTTCTCAGTTTAGTCACTTCAAAGTGGGACCAACAGCTGATGAGTGTCCTGACCCAGTTTTATGATCCCCTGTACCATTGCTTCACCTTTCAAGACTTCCAGCTGGTCCCTACCCTGGAAGAATTCTCTAATTTGCTTGCTATCCCTGTTTTGGAACGGACTCCATACACTGGTTGGGAAAAGACTCTTAGACTTGAGGAGATTGCAGCAGCCCTTCCCTTGACCACCAAGGAGGTAATGGATAATTGGGTGACTAGAAGCGGAGTTAAGGGCTTTTTGGCTAAGTTTCTGATTGGTAAAGCTAACAGTTTCTGGAATGACTTAGACTTCAGGGCGTACGAAGACATTCTGGATCTCCTAATCTATGGTCTAGTATTGTTTCCAAACCCTGATAACTTTGTCAATATCAATGCCATAAGGATCTTCATGTCTCGGAACCCTGTGCCCACTCTCTTGGGTGATATCATGCAACAGCTCTATGCTCGTACTGCCCGAAGACGGGGAACTTTGTGGTGTTGTGCTCCTTTGTTAGTAAGGTGGTTTATTTTGCACCTCCCTAAGTTTGTGCTGAAGAACAAAGAAGGAAGGGGCTGGGCTCATAGGTTAATGTCTCTCACTGATAATGACATCATTTGGACTCTCAGAGGTTTGGATGAGGTAGCTGTTATTGATCGTTGTGGAGAATATCCTAATGTTCCATTGATCGGTACTCAGGGAGGAATCTCTTATAATCCATGTTTAGCTCTCCGTCAGTTTGTACGAGCCAGAAGAGCAGGGCCTCATGAGATGTTGGTGCCTCACATTAGTTTTGAGTTTCAGGTAGATATTGATGAGCTGCATCGTAGATTCATTCGGGCTTGGGACAGAATTCACAAAGCTGACCCACATGAGTTGGGACCGAAGACTTCTCTACCAATGGAGCCCTACTACAGATGGGTCCGCATCCGTGCTCAGAAGTTAGGTATGCCATACGAAGCTGTCAGGCCTATCATTCTTGAATTTCCTGATAGAGACGGGGTTCCTCCAACTGTCCTCCCTCCTCAGATACCCACTGATGTTGATACGCTAAAGAGGTCTTGGGCGCAACTACAGGAAGAACGGGATTCTTATCGAGAAAGGTTCAATGAACAGGAATAGAAGATCCAGAAGCTGACTAAGCAATTGGAAAACGAGCGGATCCTGAATGACTATATCCGTACTGAGAAGAGGAGGCCATGGGAGCACTGATGGGCCTTGGATGTTTCTTTTACATCTTTCATTTCCTTTTCAGTATTTTCATTTATGTAACGCCTAAGGGCAATTTCTTGAACAATTCAAAGTTGAAGCTAATAAAGTGTGTTTCCCTTTTTGTCTACAAAGTTGAATCCCGATTGCCTTTGAAAACATAAATCATACGCATTCCATTCATCATATGCATAACAAGTACTCTTTTTCTACAGGTCACTTATCTTATTCGCTGTTTATTTCAGCAGTCACCATGTCTTCTGAACCTACTACTGAACAAGCTATCAAGGCCCTCCAGGCCCAGAACGCCCAGTTTCAAGAGCTGGTCATGAGCTTAGCCCAGGGTCAACAGGAGTTGAAGGCTCTGATTCAGAAGAAGAAGAAAAAGAGGATTGTGTTGTTCAACACTGGACAAAGATTTGGGAATACACTGCATGATGAGGCTGATCTGGCTACTTCCTCTGTAGGGAAAGACAACCCCCAAGAGAGAAGGGTTCCTAGTCCCGTGGTCTCCGACAACGAGACGGATTTCAATGATGAACAGTACCCTCCCGCTGAGGACATGTATAAGCAACTAGAGGACCGTCTAAGTGCCATGGAGATTCAACATGTGCCGGGGCTGGATTTTGGAGATCTAGGTTTGTCTTCTGGGGTGATGATCCCACACAAGTTCAAGGCACCTGCCTTTGCGAAGTACGACGGGGCATTCTGTCCTAAGATGCATCTCAGATCATATGTAAGGAAGATCCAACCATACACTGCAGACAAGAATCTATGGATCCATTTCTTCCAGGATAGTCTTTCAGGGACTCAACTCGAATGGTTCTATCAGCTGGATGGAACCAGTATTCGTAACTGGGAGGACTTGGCAACTGCTTTTTATAAGCAGTATCAGTATAATTCTGACCTCTCTCCCACGCGTACCCAACTCCAGGGTATGTCACTGGGGACGGGTGAAGGTTTTAGGGAGTATGCGCAAAAGTGGAGAGATCTGGCTGGAAGGGTGCAGCCACCTTTGACTGACCGTGAGCTTGTCGACATGTTCTTGGGGACCCTGTCTGGTCCTTTCTTCAACCATCTGATTGGTAATTCTTCTGTAGGGTTTACAGACCTCATTCTGACTGGTGAGAGGATAGAAGCTGGTATCAAGTCGGGGAAGATACAGAAAGGTGCCTCCTCGAGCTCTGAAAAGAAGCCCTTCAAAAAGGAATCTAGCGTTGTTTATGGGTTAAGGAAGCAAAATAAACCGGAATGCCGCCAGGCTGTCAACGCGGTGGTAATCTCAAAGCCTGATGCCGCTCCTCGGCAATATAACCAACCAAGGGGTGAGAGACCCAGAAGGGAGTACACTCGGCTCAGTATGACCCTGTCTCAGATATTGCCGCAACTGCTGTCAACCAATCTGGTAACTATAAAAGAAGCTCCGAAGGTAGTGAACACAACCTCTCCAAAGTACAATCCCAACGCTCGCTGCTCTTATCACTCTGACAGCCCGGGGCATACTACTGATGATTGTTGGGCTCTGAGGAATAAGGTTCAGGACCTTATTGATGCTAAGGAAATACAGTTCGAGGCGCCCGAAAGGCCTAATGTTGTGACTGCTCCCATGCCCCAGCATGGAGTGAATGCTGTGGAAGAAGACCTGTATGTAGCCTCCATGGAAGATATTGTTTCTCCGTTGTTGACTGTCAAGAGGAACCTGTTGCTAGCCGGTTTATTTCTGGGATGTAGTAAAGGTTGCCATCTATGTGTTGTTTCACCTGCTGGTTGTCCTTTGCTGAAGTCAGGCGTCCAAAACCTGATGGATAATAAAGAGATCTTGTTTGAGAAAGTTGTTGTTCCTGCTACCCCCACTGAAGAAGTGTCCATTGTTACTATTTTTAACAACCCTCCTAAGCCTCCCTTAAAGAAGCCTGTCAAAATCATGTCTACTCAGAAGATTGCTCCTATCATCATCAGTGTTCCGGGGCCCCTCCCCTATACATCTGACAAAGCTGTCCCGTGGCACTATGGGGCAGACGTTTACGTGCTTGGAGTAAAACAAGAGTTTGATACTAGTACCGACATCACCAACATCACCGGGCCTGCTAAAGTCACTCGTAGTGGCAGGCTCTTCTCGCCTGATATTGCGCCACCAGCTATCCAGAGACCTCTTGTCATCACACCTGCAAGTGTGCCCACTTCCCTGCCTGACCAAGTTCCTATTTCTACCCCTGCTGCCGAGTCATCTGACGCTCGGGGCAAAGGGATTGCTACTGATGTGCCTGCCCAGACGGAGGCACCGAAGACCGTCAATGTTGAAGCTTCCAAGCAAGAGATGGAAAAGATTCTTAAAATTATCAAGAAGAGTAATTTCAATGTAGTTGAGCAACTGGGGTACACCCCCTCTAAAATTTCTATGATATCACTGTTGTTGTGTTCAGAGGCCCATGCCAAGGCCCTGATCACCTTCCTGAAAACGGCCCACGTGCCACAAGAGACATCTGCTGATCAATTTACCGATTGTGTGGCCAACTTGACTGCTGATAATGGGTTGGGTTTCTCTGACGCCGATCTGACTGCCAAAGGAAAGAACCATAACGACGCCCTGCATGTCTCCATTGAATGCAGGGGCACTACTCTTGCCTATGTGTTGGTAGACACCTGTTCTTCGTTAAACGTATTACCCAAGAAAGCTCTAGACAGGTTGGATTGTGAGGGTTTAGAGCTCAAGCCAAGTAACATTGCTGTCCGGGCCTTTGACGGGTCCAAAAGGATGGTGCATGGTGAAGTTGACATTCCAATCAGGGTTGGTTCTCAAGTTTTTGATTCTACATTCTATGTAATGGACATCCGACTGTCCTACTCTTGTTTGCTTGGTCGTCCTTGGATCCACAAGGCTGGAGCTGTGACCTCAACTCTACATCAAAAGCTTAAATACCCGGTCAGAGGGAAGATTGTGACAGTTCAGGGGGAGGAAGAGTATATGGTCAGCCACCTTAACTCGTTCCGGTATATAGAGATGGATGGGGAGTTCATTGAGACCCCCTTTCAACATTTTGAGGAGGTGCCTCAGACATTGGCATCAGCAGAGACTGTGACTGAAGAAGATTCTCCGTTGAAGATGGCCTCCTTAAAGGATGCCCGGGCTGTGATTGAGAAGGGTGAGTGTGCAAACTGGGGCCGACTTCCTGATTTCACTCCGAAGACTGACATATTTGGTTTGGGTTTCACTGCAGAAGCTCAGAGGGCTATTCGTAAGGCAAGGATTGGAAGACCTCCTGTGTTCATCACCAACCCGGGAGTGAATGCTATTGAAGACGATGTGGAGGAATCTGAATTCGACAGCTGGATCTACCCAACGACCAACGGTGGACCAAGAAACTGGACTGCCAAAGACTTCACACCTATTACTTTTGTCACTCAGTAATGAAATCCTTTGTTTTGAATTTGTAACAGACAATAATTTGAAACTTTATGGCCCGGTGTCTTACCCGGGGCACCGTGGCTTCATTTGTGAGGGCTTATTATTTGTCATTTTCATATATCATTAATAAAAGCATTGGACGTTTTCGCATTTCAAATCTTGCGCTCCTTTTCTTTCTTTATTATATATATTGCAAAACAGCTATATTTACACACACTCACCTATACAGGTTCCAATCCACTCTGGATCTCACTGGTAACGACTCTGCTACTGCCAGTTATGACTTCGAAAATCCGATCAACTTAGCCGAAGACGAAGGTGAAGATGATTGCGAGGTGCCTGGTGAGCTTGCAAGACTGTTACTCCAGGAAGAGAGGGCCATTCAACCACATTAAGAGCCAGTGGAAACGGTAAATATGGGTACTGAGACAGACAGAAAGGAAGTCAAGATTGGTGTCAATCTGGAGCCTAGTGTGAAACAACGGTTGATTCAGATGCTGCATGACTATGTGGAAATCTTCGCCTGGTCTTACGAAGACATGCCTGGGTTGGATACCGACATTGTGGTTCATCACCTGCCTACCAAGGAAGAATGCCCTCCAGTAAAACAGAAGGTCTGCCGTATGCGTCCAGAGATGTCCGAGAAAATCAAGGCTGAGGTTATGAAACAATTTGATGTCGGGTTTCTAGCAGTGACTTCTTACCCTCAGTGGGTTGCCAACGTGGTTCCAGTGCCGAAGAAAGATGGTAAGGTCCGAATGTGTGTTGATTACAGGGATTTGAACAGGGCGAGCCCTAAGGATGACTTCCCTTTGCCTCACATCGACGTTCTGGTTGACAACACTGCTCAGCATAAAGTATTCTCCTTCATGGACGTCTTCTCCGGTTATAATCAGATCAAGATGGCTCCTGAAGACATGGAGAAGACCACTTTTGTTACTCAGTGGGGCACCTTTTGCTACAAGGTCATGCCTTTTGGGTTGAAAAATGCTAGGGCAACCTACCAGTGTGCCATGGTTGCTTTGTTTCATGACATGATCCATCACGAGATCGAAGTATATGTCGAAGATATGATTGCAAGGTCCCAAACTGAGGAGGAACACCTTGACCATCTACAGAAGCTGTTTGACCGTCTGAAGTTGTACAAGCTGAGGTTGAACCCGAACAAGTGCACCTTCGGGGTGAGATCCGGAAAACTACTAGGTTTCATCGTGAGCGACAAAGGTATTCAAGTGGACCCTGCCAAAGTGAAAGCCATACAAGAGATGCCAACTCCTAAGATAGAGAAAGAAGTCAGAGGCTTTCTAGGACGGCTGAACTACATTGCCTGATTCATCTCACATCTAACTGCTACCTGTGAACCAATCTTCAAGCTGCTGAAGAAAGATCAAGTAATACGTTGGAATGACGAATGTCAGGCCGCTTTCGAAAGAATCAAAGAGTATCTCCAAGAACCACCCATTCTTATGCCACCGGTTGAAGGGAGACCTCTAATCTTATACTTGACAGTACTTGACAACTCAATGGGATGTGTGTTGGGGCAGCATGACGAGTCTGGCCGAAAAGAGCACGCTATTTATTACCTTAGCAAAAAGTTTACCGACTGTGAGACCCGATACTCACTGCTCGAGAAAACTTGCTGCGCTTTGGTATGGGCTGCTCGCCGGCTGAGACAGTATATGTTGACCCACACTACTCTGTTGATTTCAAAAATGGATCCAATCAAGTACATATTCGAAAAGCCCGCCTTGTCCGGAAGAATAGCAAGATGGCAGATGATCTTGACAGAATATTTCATCCAGTACACGACTCAGAAAGCAATCAAGGGAAGTGTATTGGAAAACCATTTGGCACACCAGGCAGTGGATGACTACCAGTCAATGAACTTTGAATTTCCAGACGAGAATATCATGGTAGTGACTGATTGTGAAGTACCTGGACCGGATGAAGGACCTGAGGAAGGATCCTGATGGTCTATGCACTTTGACGGAGCCTCAAACGCTTTGGGTAACGGTATCGGTGCTGTGATCATATCTCCTAAAGGCTCTTATACTCCACTTACTGCCCGGCTGTGTTTCAACTGCACCAACAACATGGCGGAGTATAAAGCATGCATCATGGGTCTTCGAGCTACAATTGACTTAAGGATCAAGTTTCTGAGTGTCTTCGGAGATTCCGCTCTCGTGATCAGTCAGATCAAAGGCGAGTGGGATACGAAACACCCAAATCGTATTCCTTACAAGGAGTATGTGTTGACGTTGATTCCCCATTTCGAGGAGATAACTTTTGAACACTTCCCAAGAGAAGAAAATCAGTTGGCGGACGCGTTGGCTACAATATCTTCTATGTTCAAAGTAAAATGGGATAACGAGGCTCCTCGGATCATTATCTGGAAATTGGATGAACCTGCACATTGCTGTGATCTTGAGGCTGAAGAGGTAACTGAAAAACCTTGGTATCATGAAGTAAAAAGGTACTTGGAAGCTCAAGAATACCTCGAAGGCGCATCTGTTAACGACAAGAAGTTTCTTAGAAGGTTTGCGGCAAAGTTCTTCCTCAGCAACAGCATTCTGTACAAGCGAAACCATGATTCAACCTTACTGCGTTGTGTGGATAAGACTGAAGCAGAAAGGATCATGGCAGAGCTGCATGAAGGTACCTTTGGAACACATTCCAGTGGACATACCATGGGAAAGAAAATCCTTCGGGCAGGATATTTCTGGTCCACAATGGAAGCTGATTGTTACCAACATTCTTAGACATGTCACAAATGCCAGATCTATGCTGATAAGGTGCACGTTCCTCCAGTTCCTCTGAACGTATTGACAGCACCTCGGCCTTTTGCAATGTGGGGCATTGATATGATCGGCGAGATCAGACCTACGGAATCCAACGGGCATCGCTTCATCCTGGTAGCGATTGATTACTTCACAAAGTGGGTTGAGGCAGCTTCCTATGCTACCGTAACCAAGAACGTCGTGGCACGGTTCATTCGGCACAACCTGATCTGTCGATATGGTGTACCAGAGAGGATCATTATGGACAATGGTACCAATCTTAACAACAAGATGATCACTTAGCTCTGTGAGCAATTCAAGATACAGCACCATAACTCTTCTCCTTACCGGCCGAAGATGAATGGGGCTGTCGAAGCGGCGAATAAGAATATCAAGAAGATTGTGCAGAAGATGACAGTGACCTATAAAGATTGGCCCGAGATGTTATCGTTCGCTCTTCATGGGTACCGTACCTCAACAAGGACGTCAACAGGGGCAACACCCTTTTCCTTGGTCTATGGCATGGAGGCAGTCTTGCCTATTGAAGTCCAGATACCCTCTCTCCGGATAATGAAGGATGCAGGTTTGAGAGAAGATAACTGGATCCAGACTCGACTCGATCAATTAAATCTAATCGATGAAAAGAGACTCACTGCTATTTGTCATGGTCATACGTACCAAAAACGGATGATCAAGGCATTTAACAAGAAAGTCAGACGACAAGAATATCAAGTTGGGGACCTGGTAATCAAGCGCATCATTCTCCCTCAAGGTGATCCCAGGGGAAAATGGACCCCTACGTACGAAGGGCCATTTGTGGTTAAGAATATCTTCTCAGGAGGAGCTATGATTCTAACCACCATGGATGGTGACGACCTTCCTCACCCCGCCAATGCAGACATAGTAAAAAGATACTACGCATGACTAAAGACCCTCTAGGTTGACACACCTAGGAAAAAATAAGGGCTTCCCGGCGAACCAAAAGGGTTCCGGCAAAAATAAGGGATGAAATGAAAAAATTTGTACACCCGGCAAGTCGAAAACCTGAAAAGGCGGCTTGGGCATAAATGGGTATCCCGGTGGACTGAAAACCCGAAAGGGCGGCCCAGGCAAAAGTTAAGGATTAAAGTGTAATGCTATGTCTCATTAGATCACCTTGCATCCAGACTTCGGCATCAACTATCAAGTTCAGACGGCATCGATCAATCAGCTTCATCTTCAACTAAGCAGCCAAGTGATGAGACGCTTGAAGACATAAAGGCGATAGCAGAGTTGGAACCCAGTGGGATTATTTTTTCACATAGCTATTTTGTTGTCTTTTCACAAAAATGTATAAACTCTATGTTGTTCGGCGGTGCTCTCTTACTAGGACGTCAGCCTCTTGTACACAAACGCCTATTTACAGGCAAATCTCAAAATCAATACAAATCCACTTTTCCAGACAAATTGTCAATTGTTTTTCTTTTTCTGTTTTGTTTTGCAAAGAACGTCCAATGTTCATTTTTGATATATGCATTTGACATTAATTTCTAATCATGAATATTTGCATGCGAAACAAAGGACTAATTACAGATGACATCAGAAACAGGGGCAATAAAGAATTGTCTAAGCGATCTAGTTGCTCTGTCCACCAAGGTACCAAGGTAGGTTCGGCTGAAGAATGTGACCAAGATACCTCCACTCCCCGCAGAGTAAGAAAAGATTCAGTAATACTCTCCCCTAAACAGAGTTGGTCTCCCATCAGCCCCGAAAAGGCACAGTATCCCTAGCAAGTCAGCGACACTCTCCCCAAGCAGAGTTAGCCTACTGTCAGCCTTAAGGAAGTGGGTATCCCCAGAAAATCTCAATATTCCCCAGCGGAGTATATAGATGTTCCTAAGCAAGCATCCCCGGCAGCCTTAATATTCCTCGACGGAAATATAAGATTGTTCCCTGGCGGAATACCAGACACCCCAGTGGAATCAATCTCCCAAGTGCAGTCTAAAGTTTCCCCAGGAGATTTAAATCATCCTCCCCAGTAGATTCTGGAAGCTTGTCCCCAGTAGATTCTGGAAGCTTATCCCCAGTAGATTCTGGAAGCTTATCCCCCGCAGAGTGCAAAAGCCTCACCCCGACCATATTCAAAGGTTATTCCCCACCAGAGCTTATAACTGGGTTATCCTCAGCTAATTACCATGGAAAGATCGTCCTCGGCGAAGTTCTTCCTATCCCCCAGTAGAGTTCATCAAAATCCCTCAACAAAACTTATCAACGGAATCCCCAGCGGAGTTATTACCAAAATCTCAGCGAAGTATCTCTTCCCACAGAGTAATTCCCCGCAGATTAATCTCTTCACCAAGTTTATTCCCTCAACGGAGTCATCTTCTCCTACCGGTTTATTCTTGCAATCATCCTCCCCAGCGGAAACGAAGAACTATACTCTTCAACATCAGCCCAGGATTCAACAAACTCCCGGCATTCGTCAAGGATTTATTTTCCCAGACGAAAATACATTTAACATCACATCTTCATACATCATGATACATGCATATACGCATTATATCACACGAGCTCATTTATTCCTGAAAACATCACGACATCAGGCATTTCATACATCATGACATTGCATATGATTAATGTTTTGCCTTTTCAGGAAAAGGTCAATCAAAAGATGATTGCTATCAACTATCACAGTTCCAGATTCATACCTGTATCTAGCCAGGGCATATCTGTGAGCGATTGATTGTAGATTCGACACCTGTATCTAGCCAGGGCATATCTGCATGAAGAATTTGAAGTTCCAGATTCGATACCTGTATCTAGCCAGGGCATATCTGTGAGCGATTGATTGTGGATTCGATACCTGTATCTAGCCAGGGCATATCTGCATGAAGAGTTTAGAGATTCGATACCTGTATCCAGCCAGGGCATATCTGTAGACGACTAGTTCCGGATTCGATACCTGCATCTAGCCAGGGCATATCTGTGAGCGATTGATTGTAGATTCGACACCTATATCTAGCCAGGGCATATCTGCATGAAGAATTTGAAGTTCCAGATTCGATACCTGTATCTAGCCAGGGCATATCTGTGAGCGATTGATTGTAGATTCGATACCTGTATCTAGCCAGGGCATATCTGCATGAAGAGTTTAGAGATTCGATACTTGTATCCAGCCAGGGCATATCTGTAGACGACTAATTCCATATTCGATACCTGTATCTAGCCAGGGCATATCTGTGAGCGATTGATTGTGGATTCCATACCTGTATCTAGCCAGGGCATATTTGCATGAAGAGTTTAGAGATTCGATACCTGTATCCAGCCAGGGCATATCTGTAGACGACCAATTCCAGATTCGATACCTGTATCCAGCCAGGGAATATCTGTGGACGACTAATTCCAGATTCGATACCTGTATCTAGCCAGGGCATATCTGTGAGCGATTGATTATGGATTCGATACCTGTATCTAGCCAGGGCATATCTGCATGAAGAGTTTAGAGATTCGATACCTGTATCCAGCCAGGGCATATCTGTAGACGACTAATTCCAGATTTGATACCTGTATCCAGCCAGGGCATATCTGTAGACGACCAGTTCCATATTCGATACTTGTATCTAGCCAGGGCATATCTATGAGCAATTTATTGTGGATTCGATACCTGTATCTAGCCAGGGCATATCTGCATGAAGAGTTTAGAGATTCGATACCTGTATCCAGCCAGGGCATATCTGTAGACGACTAATTCCAGATTCGATACCTGTATCCAGCCAGGGCATATCTATAGACGACTAATTCCAGATTCGATACCTGTATCCAGCCAGGGCATATCTGTAGACGAACAGTTCCAGATTCGATACCTGTATCTAGCCAGGGCATATCTGTGAGCGATTGATTATGGATTCGTTACCTATATCTAGCCAGGGCATATCTGCATGAAGAGTTTGAAGATCAACCCCTGTAACAGGCTAGGAAATTATCTTTCTTTCTCAGGTACGCAAGCTCTCGCTAAGGAATCTCTTACGCGATCGACACCCCTGGATGGCATCTGTAAGCCCATCTTCACAACCATCCATTACATATCCTGATGGCATCTATAAGCCCATCCTCCTATCCATCAACAATCTCCAAATGGCATCTGTAAGCCCATTTCCGACATCACATTGCTGATATTCTACAATGCGAGTGCAAATTTCTGGGCACTTTAGTGTTCAATCATCTTCCACCTTCGGATCACGAAAGGCACGCAAGCCAATCTACATCCTCAGGTCTAAGAAGATTGAACAGGGGCAACTGTTGTACCCCAAAATTTGCCCTCCCATATTCTTCAAGGTTTGGCAAGAATCATCTTCAAATGGTTCAAGACTTCTCAAAGATTGCACAGTCCAAATGCCTCCTAAGCCATTCAAAATTAGGGTTTTGATTCTTGCAAGGAATTTGTGGTTTTCAATGGCTCAATCAAGTCCCATAGGCCTATATATATTGTCAAGCATCTATATGTCAAGTCTCAAGTCTCACAATGCCAGATTGCACAGTCAAAAGCCCTATTTGCTTCACAATCAACTGTAGGGGTAAAATGGTCATTTTACAGTCAAAAGTCAAAATTTTTGGTCAACATCTTATTTTGAGCACACAATCATCATTTGATTAAGTCTTGATCATGATTCCACAAGAATGGCTCAAAAATCATCAAGATGCCAAAAGTTACTATTTTTGGATAGCAGAAAAGTCAACTGTAACCTGACCAAGGCATAACTTTTTCATGGTTCATCATAAAAATCCCATCCAATGATCATTTTTAAGGGGATGACATTTCCTACAATTCATCTTCACATTCCAAGTCCAAGAAATGCTCTCACAAAAAGTTGTCAATTTCTACATTATAGGTCAATTTCAAAAGTCAACAAAAAGGCACTTTAAGTCAAAGACCATAACTTGATATTGGTAAATCCAAATGACATGGGACCAAAGGTATTGGTTAGAGGACTTCAATGCCTTTCCAAAATGTCCAAGAACATGTTCATATTATCAAAATTGAGCAAGATATGCATTGGAGAAGTTGGGAAATTTTTGTGAATTTGCAAAAGTCAACTTTGCTCAAAACACCATGTTTTTGCTAATGGGCCTCAAATTCCTTCTTGAAACTTTGTCCAAAGCTCATGCACAACCCATTAAGATTATTTGAAATTATTTTCTTATTTTTTATTAATTAATTGGATTTTTAATTGATTTTAATTCCTTTAATTGATTTAAAATGTAGGAAATTCAAAGATATGTTTTTTCAAATCTTTTGTGAAGCAAACAAGTTCAGGGCAAGCTGGAAAATTCGTGTATCAATCAAAGAGACAAAAATCTCCATGTTTGGAAAGTTTTCTCAATCAAAAAGATTGAAAAATATTTGATTTTCAATCAAATATTGAAACATCAATGCAAGGGATTTCATGTGCAAGATTTACCCTAGTTTCATTCCATTATAAGTACTGAAGCTAACCCTAATGCATCACACGTGAAAAACTGCTGCAGAAACCATAAGCAACATTGAAAAATATCAAAGAAATTTGAAAACTGAATTCTACTTTCCACGCTGTTGTACCCCAAAATTTGTCCTCCCATATTCTTCAAAGTTTTGACAAGCATCACCTCAGATGGTTCAAAGTCTACTCAAGGGCTACACAGTCAACCATCCTCCTAAGCCAGTCAAATTAGGGTTTTGGTTCTTGCAAGGAAGTTGAGGTTTTCAAGGATCCAATCAAGTACCATATGCTCATATACATTGTCAAACACCTACATGTTAAGTTTCAAGGCTCACAAGGTCAAGTTGCACAGTCAAAAACCCTAATTGCTTCACAATCAACTATAGGGGCAAAATGGTCATTTGGCAGTCAAAAGTCAAAAATTTTGGTCGACATCTTATTTTGAAGCCACAATCATCATTTGGTCAAATCTTGACCATGATTTCACAAGAATGGCTCAAAAATCATCAAGGTGTCAAAAGTTTCTATTTTTGGACAGTTGAAAAGTCAACTGTAACTTGACCAAGGCATAACTTTTTCATGGTTCATCAGAAAAATCCCATCCAATTCTTATCTTGAAGGGGAAGGCATTTCCTACAACTCATATTCACATTCCAAGTCCAAGAAATGCTCTCACAAAAAGTTATCAATTTCAACATTATAGGTCATTTTCAAAAGTCAACAAAAAGGCACTTTAAGGCAAAGACCATAACTTGAGATTGGTAAATCAAAATGACATGGGACCAAAGGCATTGGTTAGAGGACTTCAAGAACTTTCCAAAATGTCCAAGAACATGTTCATATGATTAAAATTGAGCAAGATATGCATTGGAGAAGTTGGGAAATTTTTGTGAAATGGCCAAAGTCAACTATCCTTGAAACTTCAATTTTTGACAAAGGGGCCCACTTTTTCCACTTGATTCAGCCTTGTCATGCCACCCACGTGTCCCATGATTAAATTCAAGATTAAACATTTATTTTTTCTATTTTTATTTAATTTTATTGATTTAATTCATTTTAAATCCCTAAAATTCAAATAAAAATCAAAAAAATTAATTGAGAGATATCTTGTGGCTTGAATGACTTTGATGCATCATAAGGAACATACCAAATTCGTGCCAAGCCTATTATGAGCATGAAAATTCAAATTTTGAACAAAAATGGCAAGTTTCTTTAATGGTGGTTATGGAAATCTCAAAACATAATTGCATTGGTTAAGAGCTCATAATGGTGACTGATTCTCATTCAAGGATACATATGCAAGCTTTCCCACCCTCATGGACGAAAAAAAGGCATCCCTAAAAACGGCAGAGCAAAAACTCAGAATTTGTCAAAAAAAGTGTGAGATCTAAAGCAAGGTTGCAGGCAGTTTCAGACAAAACAAAGCACGTGAGATCCTTCATTGCCATACCCTGAAACTAAAGAGACCTTTACCACACCCTGAGACTCCATATCAAGCACTGTAAGTCATCACAAACTCACCCCTGTACACGAAATCGTGTTTCTCTATTCTTGCATTTTTTCTGGAAAATAATGGCATAATCATACTCCTTGTTTGATTTCTAACATAACCATATTGTTCAATTTCATTTTGGGGCTTTGTATGATGGTACCCGCATCTAGGGTTTGCATTGTTTGTTTTTAGGCATTCTTTCTCCAGGAACAATCAAGACAAATCATAAGCATGAAGGGATTCAAATAGGCCTCACGCATCAGCTAGTCAGGTGTCTTCAAGCACCCATCCAGTGGCCAGGAGGTGAAGTCCATGGTGCGTCCCAGTCAACAGCACGCACGTGATGCCAGAAAGTCAAACAAGGCTTCTTGCTGTTGGGCCAGAATTACTTCAGAAAACCTCCATATGGGCCATCTTACCCCCCTTGGGTTTACTTTTTCCTTTTTATTATTTTGTCATTTTATTTTCTTATTTGCTTTATTTCTTACTAACAATTAACATAACTAACTTTTTTTCATAAAAAATCAAAAGAGAACTAATATTATTATTATTATTAATTTCATTTTATTTTTGTACATAAATACTAATAAATTGATTTAAGTTTAATTAGGCAACTTTAATTAATTTTTCTTAATAACTAAAATAATTTAGAATTAGGTTAACTTAGAATTTTAATTCTTTTATTTTATTTCATAAAAACATAAAAAACACAAAAAATATTTTCTTTTAATAAATTAATTAATTAGTTTAATTATTAGTTATTAATTTCATTTAATCACAAAAAAGACAAAAAAAAATTCAATTTCTTTTCTTAAGAGGGTCAAAACCCTTAGAACGTTCCCGAGTAATTTTTATTCGCGCGCATTTTATTTTTATTATTATGTAATTGCTTCCAAGAATGTAATAGTAATTAGGTTTACCGCTTTATTTTAATTTCTCGTACTTATTTACCAAAACGGGTCTTTGTATTTTTGGCGATGTATAGACCCGCGCCTTGTAATAGCGTAGGATTTATGTTTCCGCAATTTACTTTCTGCACCCCCTAATTGTTAAATGCATGAAAGAATGTATGGTAAATAAAATTAACCCGTAGCTCACAAATAACATGTACAAGATAACCTTAACTGAAACACAACACACAAAACACATGCCACTTCTAGGGTACGCCTCACTCGTTGCCTCGAAACGTGGTCATCAAGTATAGGACGTCTTAGAGGTCACCCTTTGTCTAAAGATCCAGTTTCCTCGAAACGGTTGCCTCGGATACAAAGGATCTAGGACATTAGGGTTACTTCTAAGGTGTCCTATCATTGCTTCAGTGACCACCCTGTCCCGATAATCGAATTGACCCGAACACCTCCAAAGATGGTGCTACCTATCTCTCAATGGTGGGATAGCACTATCTAAAGGACTCTTACACAGCTTAATTCCTTAGAGTAGGTAGATTCTCTTAAGTACTTGCTCTTTTCAAACAAACAAAACATATTTTCGCACCTCACACTTTCAAAAAGTTTTCAAACAAAACACTTCATACACTCTTGAGGACTGATACAAGAGTTACTTAGAAGTTTTTCAAACGAACTTTTTCAAAACCCACACACACTTGAAAAGCAAACAATCTTTTGAAAACATAAGAGCAAGTACCTAAGAGCCCATGGATAACCATGGATAGAAAGGGTGCTAACACCTTCCCTTTCTATAAATCTACCTCCCGAACCGAGAAACATTCTCGAATAAGGAATTTTGCTGTGCTTTTGTCCTTTCCATGTTGGAGAACATAAAAGACGGTGGCGACTCTTGCTTACCGCAACATTTCGCGAACCAGCTTAAAAAACAGTCAGTTCTTATTCCCACCGATCACACACGCCAATTCAAAGCCTTTTATTGTTTCCAATACATTGCTGGAGGTGTAAGGAACATATTGCAATCAAAACTAAGCCTTAAAGCTCAAGAAAGACGCAAGAACAATCCCACGGTTTGTCAATTTTTTCCATAATCGTAATTCAATATTCATGCATCATTAACGATATTTTTTGTGTGTTTTGCATTGCTAGAACCCCCATGAAGCTTTTGGTATTGGTTAATTGCCTTATGATGCCCAGAATCTCAAACCACCATTAAAGAAATTTAGGGTTCTTGAGCGTCCAATTTGGGGCTTTGCTGTACAGGAAAAATCAGACCTTGAGAGACCCATGGTTAAACTCGTTGAGACCAGACGAATTCAATGGACATGTCGCGAAATATTTATGTGAAGCATACGCCTATTCGCTATTTTTCCTCATCCTGTTTTGTGGGGGTTAAAAACCCCTCTATCTAACTCTGTTTTGCAGGTCTAAATGAGGAAGACGATGATGTGTTATCATGTGGTTGGACGATTCAAAAAGGGCGCGCGCATTTTGTTGTTTTACAGCTCAGCGTTTTGTTTTCTAATATAATATTTTCCCTCTATCTTAATAACAATTGAAGCGTGCAGTTGGAATGGTTAAGGCAAGCGTGTAATAGGCACTAGGACCTGGGTTCGATTCCCAGGTCCCCCACAAATATTGTTTCTATTTTTTCTTAACATGATTATGTACAAGCTTTACAATGCGTTCCATCATGCACCACAAGCAATCAGGTGCCAAGTGGCCACTAACACCAATCTGATGGCCAGGAGATGATAACCATCATGATCCTCAGTCAACGCTTGCATAGCTTATTCCAACGGTCAACGTGGCTGATTGAGTTAATGGGCCAGAAATTCCAGGCTTCACCTCCTAATGGGTCAGCACCCCCCCTGGGTTCTTCTTTTCTTTTCCTTTTTTTTTCTCTTTTATATTTTCTTTTTAATTATTTTCTTTTACTAATTATTATTATTAATTACTATTATTATTATCATTTAATTTAACTCATAAATTATTATTTTCATAATAAATTCAGACCTATTAAAAAATGTAAATATTTTATTTATTACTATTATTATTAATTTCACCCTTTTATTTTGTAAATAAATGTAAATTAATTAATTTAGTCTTTTTCTTAATTAGGTTAACTTTAATCTTTTTCTCAATAAATAAATCAATCTAGAATTAGGTTTTTCTTTTGATAATTTTAATTTCTTTTTAGTTATTTCATTAAAACCTAAAAAACACAAAAACATTTTTTTCTTTTAATTAAATAATTAATTAGAATTAGGTTTAATATTTAATTTAATTGCAAAAAGAGGACAAATTTCCATTCTTTTCTCAAAAAGGGTCAAAACCCTAAGGACGTCTCGATTCAATTCTTTCGCGCGCATATTTATTTTTAATTCCTATTTTGATCATATTATTGTATTTGCTTTGAGGATGTAATAGATAATTAGGCTTTTATCGCTTTATTTACTTTCTCGCAATTTATTTTCCAAAGGGTTATGTTTTTGGCGATGTAAATACCCGACGCCTTGTAATAGCGTAGATTCACTTTCCGCATTTTACTTTCCGCACAACTATTAACTGTTAATTATGCATGCAAGACTTGTATGAAAATTAAAAACAACTCGTAGATCACCATGATACATGTGCAAGATAATTTAACATGAACCTGACACACATGCACATGCCACTCCTAGGGTACGCCTCACTTGGTTGCCTCGACGTGGTCATCAAGTATAGGGTGCTTTAGAGGTCGCCCTCCTGTCTAAAGATCCAGTTGCCTCGAAACGGTTGCCTCGGATAAAAAAAGGATCTAGGACATTAGGGTTGCCGCTAAGGCGTCCTACCATTGCTTTGGTGACCAGATGTCCCTATAATCGAATTGACCCGAATAACTCCAACGACGGTGCTACCTACTTCTCAATAGTGGGATAGTACTGTCTAAAGGACTCTTACACAGCCTAATTCCTTAGAGTAGGTAGAGGTTCTCAAGTACTTGCTCTTTCAAAACGAAACAACTTTTCGCACTTACACTTTCAAACAAAAGTTTTCAAACAAATACTTCATACACTCTTGAGGACAGATACAAGAGTTACCTAGAAGTTTTCAAAGCAAACTTTTTCAAAACCCACAAACACTTGAAAAAGCAAACAATTTTTGAAAACATAGAGCAAGTACCTAAGAGCCCGTGGATAACCACGGATAGAAAGGGTGCTAACACCTTCCCTTTCTATAAATCTACCTCCCAAACTGAGAAACATCTCGAAAAGGAATTTTGCTTTGCTTTTGTCCTTTCCTTGTTGGAGAACATAAAAGACGGTGGCGACTCTTGCTTACCGCGACATTTCGCGAACCATCTTTAAAATAGTCAGTTCTCATTCCCACCGATCACAGACTGCAACAATATGAGAACTAAAACAATACATAATCTCATATTTTAAAAACAAATCTTCTAAGAAGTAAAACCTAAACCCGCATTGATCTCGAAACCAACATCGTGCTCAACATCTCTCTAGTGATGTCTAACCAACATGTCAAGACATCTTGTTTAACATCTTATTGAGATACATGTTTTAACAAAATTGTTACCAATTCCAAAAACACAAAATTAACATATCCTAGTTTTAACATCATGAAAAACATTTATCTAAGAGGCTAATGCATTTACAACAATCACATGTTGGACCTTCAATGAAGGATTCGTGTTGCATATAAGGCATTTGTACGTTGGATCCTCAAAGAAGGATCCTTACCACCTATAAGGCAATTGTATATTAAACCTTCAATGAAGGATCCTTTCTGTCTTAAGGAAATTGTATATTAAACCTTCAATCAAATACCTTTCCCTCGTAAGGCTTCTTACTATTGGATTCCTCAACAACATTGATGGCTATATCCATCCCCCCCCCCCCCCCCCAAATAAACTATTTATGAAGAAAGAAATAAAAAATAAGGCTAGTCCCCACAAGGACTGAGTGTTTTTGTTAATAAACCCTAAAGGGCCTATAAAGGATCTAAAGAAGGCAAATGGTAAAATTGAATTTGAGGCACTCACCCCAAGCTCTATCCAAAGAAAAATAACAAATATATTGCAAAAACGAAAGACAAAGAGTTGTAGAGAGGGACTCGACCGTTACAATCTCATCTGAGGGACTCGACTATCTAAGTCTCGCTTGAGGGATTCGATTGTATGAGTCTCACTTGAGTGACTTAACTGTTTAAGTATTGCTTGGGGGCTTAATTTTCCAAGTCTTGCTTGAGGGACTCAGTTGTTCAAGCCTCTCCCGTGGGACTCGACTGTCTTAGTCACTGTGATACGGTGGGAGAACTGACTTGAAGGTTTTGCGTTTGATCGCAAATGTTGCGGTTAGCAAGAGTCTCCACCGACTTTTCCTTTATCCAAAAGGAAAGGTGAAAAAGCACAGGAAAGACCTTTGAGATTATTTCTTGAGTTGGGGGATAGATTATGAAAAGGGAAGATATTAGCAACCTTTCTATCCATGGTTTTCCATGGGCTCTTAGTTACTTGCTAGATCACTTTCTTTTTTGTTTGAAATTGTGCTTGGTGTGGTTTTTGAAAGTATTTTGTAAAAAGGCCATTGTTTAGGCAAACTTTATAATGATTCTCGTTCGTAAGAATGTATACAAAGTGTTTGATCTTTTGAAAATGTTTTAAAGTTTGTAAGAAGTTTGAAAGTGTAGGTGTTTGTTTTGAAAATAGCAAGGATGTTTTGTTTGAAATTGAGAAAGTAATTATAAGCATTCTACCTACTCAAAAGTCTTTCTTGTTCATTTTATTTTCCTTTGACATTGTTATCTTACCATTGATTTGGTAAGTGACCCTATCTTTGGATGTAAACGGGACGGGCGTGGGTCATTGTATAACCATGATTAACAATGTTGCAAGATATCTTAGCATTCTCTTTTAGGGACTAAGATCATTTGAAAAGCAACTTAGATAGCGTCATCGAGGGACTATGATCTTGTATTTTGCTTGTTTTTGCTAAGATACCTCGCATGCGTAATATGGCCATTTTGTAAAGGCAACCAAGTGGATTTACCCTAGGGGTGCTTGTGTGCAAGTGTTTTGTTTTCATTCTTGATTTTGTCTTGAATTAGGGTTTTTTAAGTATTGGTTTTAGTCTTTCCATACAAACCCTAATTACTAGCATGTTATATATAAAGCGATAAATTGTGGAATTTAAAGTTACTACACTATTATAATACTTGTGGGAGGGGGGGTGTACAAATTGTAAATGGGGATTGCAAGAAAATAAACCTAGTTAATCTATTACAACCATATTGAATTGGTACAAGAATTGAATAAATAAATGTACAAATATAAATAAATATGCAAGAATGTAAATGTGAAGAAAATGGATATTTTGTTTGGATTTTTTAGGAAAAAGGGAATTTGAGTTTAACGTAATTAACTAAAAGAAAATAATTAATTAAAATAATAAAAGGTAAACATAAATTTACTAGGAAAAGAAATTAGTAAAACCCTAATTCATTAATTGATTAAAAAGAAATTAAATTTATAAGAAAAGTATTTTTGGTATTTTTGTCTTGAAAATAAATTAAAGTATTGTAAAATATTTTTTGGTCTCTTGGGTTTTAAAATCATATATTTTAATTGGTGAAAAAAAAGAAAATAAATAAAACCTAGTTTTTAATTAAATTTACAAAATATTTAGTGAAATAAATAAAGTATGATTAAATAAAATAATTTTTTTGTGAGAAAAATAAATAAACTATGTCAAAATGTAAATCAACTATTTTTATATTTTTTATGATTTTTTAGTATTAGGAAAATATTTAAGAAAACAAATAAATATAAATATATAAAAAAAAGAAAAAGAAAATAAAAATTGGGCCAGGGTGCGAATAGCCTGCAGGGGGGTAGAAAGTAAAAACAAAAATAACAAAGCCCAAAGAGGCCCAGCGCATGCCAAAAAAGAAGTCAGAAATGCAAAAAAAATGAAAAAAAAAATCAAAAGGGTACCACTGGGGCTCGAACCTAGGTCCATCAGGTTACAGGCGCGCGCTTCTACCACTGGGGTGGCTATACATCCGTTTATATAAATCAAATAATAAATACATAAGGCAAACACGTTCCTGAGGCCAACTTCATCTTCAACATCACACCCAGCCAGAACCTCTGTAACTTGTTCAAATCTCAACAAAAATGAAAACTGTAAACATGAAACTTGTAGCAAATTTCCTCGCAGTTTTAGAAATGTAAAGCATTAAAACTATAGCTCAAAGATAAACGTGAATTTTAATGGCCCTACTCTGAACCCTAAAAATCTCAGAAAATTCAATCTTAAAATTCTCTAAGCTCAGGAAAAATTAATGGAAACTATGGACATGGATAGCTTTAGGGCAATGATATCTACATGTTTCATTCACAAATAAATCATTGATGATGCTTGTATGAAAAGTTCCAAAGTTAGAAAACTTACCTTGCAAGAGGGTATCGGGTTTGAAGTTTGAGCAGCTTTCAAGGAGTTCCAATAATTGGGTTAGCTTCCTTAAGTTCCCAGAAAGCTAATGGGATGCTTAGCTTGAGCTGAAAGTACCTGAGGAGTTCTGGAGAAGTCCTAGTGCAAAGCTCTGTTTTTGAAAATGGAGGATGGTGTTAATGGTGTTAAAGTTCTGTAACAGGGTGTGGGATCAATTCTAAATGATGTTTAGAAGCTTTAGGAACCAAAAGACTTGAAAACGCACAAGGGAGTTATGAGTTTCAAGTTTTTGGTCAGTTTATGTGAAAATGGAGGTATGAGATGTGATTCTGAGATCTTGGTGTTTTTAGGGGTCAAGCATTCGTGTATCTTGTGTCAAATGGTTTGTATATCTATAAGCAAAAGGATTGGAGTGGTTTGGACAATCAGAAGTACAAGTTTTCAGCTAATTGCTAGGTTACTTGATTTTGAAGAAAAGTGGGAAACCAAGTTTAAATGTCAGGTACAAGCATGGGCTGAGTGATTGTAAGTGTATAAAAAGTTTCTTATGGGTTATGGGACTTGTATGATCAGAAGAGAACAAGTGCATGGCTCAAGAACAAGTTTTGTGTAAAAAAGCACTTTATCAAAATGGCAATATACACTTTCTTCCAAAAATGGATATAAAGCATGGCCTTGCACTGAATGCTAGAAATGAGACCTCTAACAGCTGTGAAAGCAATTAATTATGGAGTGCCTAATAAGTTTAAGGCCTGTAAAGTAGAGTTTATGCAGCACAACTTTGAATTTGAATTTTGTTCATCACAAAATGCCTTGTAATTCAAGTGATAAAACCCTAACTTCATCTCTTCGATTCTCCCTACTTAAGAATGATATCAAGGAGTTCTTTGATATATTGGAAAGCTTGCATTGTTCTCTACAACCCATATTTGAATTACTTTTGAAGATTCCCCTTGGAACTATATGAAAAAGTGTCATGAAGTTGGGTCAAAATCCTGACCAAATTAGGGCAAAATTTCACTAAGTATTTTGTTTAATGACCACATGTTCTTAAAATTATAACTTGAGATCCAAGCACTTTTGGAAGAAGTTATGTGAATAAAAGATGTAAATTTCATGGAGATCTACAACTTTCATGTTGGAAGTTTCTCTTGAATCATCTTGCATCATGGTGACAATTTTGCTCTAAGTTGTGAAAAAATAAGAAATTTCTAACACTTAGAAAAATTTCTAAGTTTGGAAATTTTAACTTTTCAAAATGAAATTTTGAATTTTGGATTTCTTGATGAATAATTTTCATATTTTTACATGTTTTAATTAATTGTGATCTCTGACATTTGAATTTGACTAAAAAGTCAAAGTTTGACTTTTCAGTATACAGTTGACTCTTGATCAGTTGACTGAAAATTCATCTGTCAATCCATTGGACTTGAGAAATGTTTTGAGCCATGTCATTAGGTCAAAATGATGCAATTGGAATCTTGAGATCATACCTTAAACCAATTGATCATTTGCTAGGTCAAAAATCAGAAATTGCCCTTTCCTAGTCAAAACCTTAATTTTGACCATTTTGTCCTTTTGGAGAGTTGTTCAAATTTCTTGAGGAATTGTGGTCCAAACTTGATCAAATGATAAATATGAGTTTAAAATGTTGATGTGGATAAAAAATTATGAAGTTTGACTGTAAATTGGCCATAGTTAACTTTTTCCCCAATACAGCTGATTTTTAGGTCAACTGCTCAATTGATTGAGCAAAAGTGTGATCCAAAGCTTGAAACTTGACATGAGTGATCTTGAGGGTCCATAATGATACATTAAATTCATATGGGGCATTGTAAGTTCAAATATCCTTGTGCAATCTCAAACCCTAATTTTGGTCATCAGTGCTTAAGGAGGTGTCTTGAGCTGATCAAATCCTAGTGCAGTCTTGAGCCCAAGGAGATCTTGTGAGAAAATTATTGATAAGTGAGAGGGAAAATTTTGGGGTACAATAGCTTCCCCTGTGAAATCTTCTTAAGCCTGAAGAGTTAGATTGGCGAGTTTTGCCATTCGTGACTCGAAGGTGGAAGATGATTGGACATTAGAGTGCCCAGAAATTTGCACTCGGTGATGTGATGGTTAGTGGTATAGGGAATGGGCTTAAAGATGCCATTTGGAGGGATAATTGAAAGTTGTTGGATATGGGCTTGTAGATGCCATCCAGAAATGATTGTTGAACCGTATGTGTAAGCTGAAACTGAATGAGTATCAGAATGGCGTCCGCGTATAAAGCGTATCTGAACTGTATCTGAGAGTTGAATAAGTGTCAGAATGGTGTCTGTGTCTGGAGCATATTCGAACTGTATCTGGAGATTGAATCTGAATGAGTATTAGAATGGCATCCATGTCTAGAGCGTATCTGAACTGTATCTGAAAGAGACTCTGAATGAGTATCAGAGTGGCATCCGTGTCTGGAGCGTATTTGCACTGTATCTGAAAGAGATTTTGAATGAGTATCAGAATGGCATCCGTGTCTAGAGCGTATCTGAACTATATCTGAAAGCTGAATTAGGATGAGTATCAGGATGGCATCCGTGTCTGGAGCGTATCTGAAATGTATCTGAGAGAGAGACTCTAAATGAGTATCAGAATGGCATCCGTGTCTAGAGCGTATCTGAACTGTATCTGAAAGCTGAATCTGGATGAGTATCAGGATGGAATCCGTGTCTGGAGCATATCTGAACTATATCTGAGAAAACTTTGAACATTTTTAATGGTATCTATTGATTAATCTTATCCTGAAAAGGTTAAAATGTTAGCTAATATGCAATATCATGTTGTATGAAATGCATGGTATAATGCATTCGTGTTATCAATGTTTATGATATATGGATGCGATGTATGCGTATGTGAGCTAATCTGCTGCACTACTATTGGATTGGGGAAAATAAATCCCTGACTACTGTTGAGGATATGAAGTGTAAGTCTTCATGTTGTGAAGTTGAAGAATTTTCACTTAGAGAAATAAACTCTGTTTTAAGGGAAATGCCGTGTACTGCTTGTAAAATCCTGTTGGGGAATCCTGAGAAATTGGATGACTTCTACTGGGGATTGATAATTGGAAGCTCTATTTCACTGGGGATTAAACTGCACATTGTGGGGGATTCCATGAAAATAGCTTAGAGAGATTTCCCTACCTTAACGCCATCAGTGATTGTCTTTTTACTTTGTTTATTTGTAAACAGTAATTATGTTCAAATGCATATGTTCAAAAATAAATCATTGGACGTTTTTGTAAACAAAACACAAGAGTAAAGAAAAACAGGTAGTTTTGCACTTTCAAAGGGATATCTTTGTATTGACTTTGAGTAAGTATTTTTGTACAACGAGACAAACATTCTAGTAAGAGAATGCTGTCGTAAAAAATAAAAATTTGATACAAAGAAAAGATAGCTATGTGCAATAATCCCATGGGGTTCCCATTCTGCTATATCCTCCGTGTCTCTGGGCATCTTATCCATTTGTTACCTTGTCCGAAGCTGATTGAATTGATCAGAACCGTTGAGTTTGTCAGTTGAAGCCAAAGGTTGTCTGTAAGGTGATCTAACGGGACATAGTCATACGCTTTAATTCCCTAAATTTTGCCTGGACCGCCCTTTAGGGTTTTCGGTCCATCGGGATACCCTTTTTTGCCCAAGTCGCCCTTTCGGGTTTTCAACTCGCCGGGTGTACAAATTTTTTTGTTTTATCCCTAATTTTTTCCCAAACCTTTTTGGTTCACCAGGATGCCCTTGTTTTGCCTAGGTGTGTCAACCTAGCGGGTCTCTTATGCGTAGTATATTTTGACTATGACTGCATTTACAGGGTGCGGCAGGTCGTCGCCATCCATGGTGGTCAAAATCATTGCTCCACCAGAGAATATGCTTTTGGTCACAAATGTTCCTTCGTATGTAGGAGTCCATTTGCCCCTGGGATCACCTTGCGGCAGTATGATGTGCTTGATCACCAAATCCCCGACTTGATATACTTGGCGTTTGGCCTTTTTGTTGAAAGCCTTGATCATCCGTTTTTGATACATTTGACCATGGCAGACAGCAGTAAGCCTTTTCTCATCAATCAAGTTTAGTTGATCAAGACGAGTTTGGATCTAATCTTCTTCATTCAGCCCTGCATCCTTCATAATTCTCAGAGAGGGGATCTGGACCTCGATAGGCAAGACAGCCTTCATGCCATACACCAGAGAGTAGGGTGTTACCCCGGTTGAGGCGCGTGTTGTAGTATGATACCTGTGGAGAGAGAATGGTAGCATCTCATTCCAGTCTTTGTACGTGACTATCATTTTCTGTATGATCTTTTTAATATTCTTATTTGCGGCTTCGACAACACCATTCATCTTTGGCCAGTAAGGGGAAGAATTGTAATGCTGGATCTTGAATTGCTCGCACAGGGCGATGGTCATAGTATTATTTAGATTCGTACCATTGTCTGTGATGATCCTCTTCGGGATACCGTAACGTCAGATGATATTTTGCTTGATGAACCGGGCAACAACATTCTTGGTGACGGAAGCGAAGGAGGCTGCCTCAACCCACTTTGTAAAATAGTCAATGGCCACTAAGATGAAGCAGTGTCCATTAGAGGCCGTTAGCTTGATTTCCACAATCATATCGATGTCCCACATAGCAAAGGGCCAAGGAGCCGTCAAGACGTTCAGAGGAACCAGAGGTACGTGCACCTTGTCAGCATAGATCTAACACTTGTGGCAGGTTCGAGAGTGTTGATAGCAATCTGCTTCCATGGTAGACCAGTAATAGCCTGCCCGTAGGATCTTCTTTGCCATCCTATGCCCACTGGAATGGGTGCCAAAAGTGCCTTCATGTAACTCATCCATGATCTTTTCCGCTTCAACCTTGTCTACGCACCGAAGTAACACAGAGTCATGATTGCGTTTGTAGAGAATGCCATTACTAAGAAAGAATTTAGCAGAGAATCTCCTTAAGAACTTCTTATCATTGACTGAAGCTCCTTCCGGATATTCTTGAACCTCGAGATACCTCTTGACTTCGTGAAACCAAGGCTGGTCCACTACTTCTTCAGTATTAATCTCGTGACAGTGAGCTGGTTCATCCATTCGTTCAATGGTGATCTGGGGAGCCTCGTTATCCCATTTAAGTTTAAACATGAATGACATTGTGGCTAGTGCATCTGCTAGCTAATTTTCTTCTCCTGGGAAATGCTCGAAGGTAATCTTTTCAAAATGCGGGATCAATGACAACACATGCTCTTTGTAGGGGATGAGGTTAGGGTGTTTAGTGTCCCATTCTCTTTTGATCTGGCTGATGACCAAAGCTGAATCTCCGAATACATTTAAGATTTGATCCCCAAGTCTATGGAAGCTTTGAGACCAAAAATGCAAACTTTGTATTCCGCCATGTTGTTTGTACAATTGAAGCAGAGTCTCACCGTAAAGGGAGTATGACATCCTTCAGGAGATATAAGTATAGCACCAATACCATTTCCGAGTGCGTTAGATGCCCCATCAAAAACCAGGGTCCATCGGGATCCTTGTCTAGGTCCGTCATATGATCTGAATTCTTCACAGTTGTTTACCATCATGATGTCTTCATTTGGGAATTAGAACTTCATGGACTGGTAGTCTTCCACAACTTGGTGAGCAAGGTGATCAGCTAGTACACTCCTCTTTATTGCTTACTGGGTAGTATATTGTATGTCATATTCTGTCAGAATCATCTGCCATCTCGCTATTCTCTCAGAGAGGGCAGGTTTCTCGAAGATGTATTTTATTGGATCCATTTTAGATATCAACAAGGTAGTATGAGTCAGCATATATTGTCTCAGTCGGCGAGCAGCCCATGCCAGAGCGCAGCAAGTTTTCTTGAACAGTGAATATCTTGTTTCACAATCGGTAAACTTTTTGCTCAGGTAATAAATAGCATGCTCCTTTCGGCCAGACTCGTCATGTTGCCCCAGCACACACCCCATTGAATTTTACAAAACGGTTAGATACATGATCAATGGTCTTCCCTCGACTGGTGGCATCAACACAAGAGGCTCTTGCAAGTACTCTTTAATCTTGTTGAAAGCAGTTTGGCACTCGTCATTCCATTTGAATACTTGATCTTTCTTCAGTACTTTGAAGATTAGTTCACAAGTAGCTATCAGGTGAGAAATGAATTTGGCAATGTAGTTTAACTGTCCCAAGAATCCTCTTACTTCCTTCTCAGTACGAGGAGCAAGAATCTCTTGTATCACTTTCACCTTGGCGGGGTCTACTTCAATACCCTTATTGCTGATGACAAAGCCTAGGAGTTTACCATACCTCACCCCAAATGTGCATTTATTTGGGTTCAACCTCAGCTTGTATTTCTTTAGTCTCTCAAACAGTTTCTGTAAATGGTCAAGATGCTCTTCTTCTATTTGAGATCTAGTTATCATGTCGTCCACATAGACCTCTATTTCGTGATGTATCATGTCGTGAAATAGAGCCACCATGGAACGCTGATAGGTTGCCCCAGCATTCTTCAGCCCGAATGGCATAACCTTGTAGCAGAATATGCCTCACTGCGTGACAAAGGTTGTTTTCTCCATGTCCTCAAGCACCATTTTGATTTGGTTGTAGCCTGAGAAACCGTCCACGAAGGAAAACACTTTGTGTTGTTCCGTCTTGTCAACTAGAATATCAATGTGGGGGAGTGGGAAATCATCCTTAGGGCTTGCCCTATTCAAATTTCTGTAGTCCATGCACATTCGTACTGTACCGTCCTTTTTGGGCACGAGAACAACATTGGCAACCCATTATGGATAAGAGGCGACGACCAAGAATCCGGCGTTGAATTATTTCATGACTTCTGCTTTAATCTTCTCTGACATATCTGGTCACATTCGACGGACCTTTTGTTTTACCGAAGGATGGTCCTCTTTTGTAGGTAGACGATGTACTACGATATCTGCATCAAGTCCTAGCATGTCTTCATACGACTAGGCAAATACCTCAACATAGTCGTGCAGCAACTGAATTAGATGTTCTTTGACACTGGGTTCCAGATTGGCACCCACCTTGACTTCTCTTTTCTCTTCTTTGATACCTAGGTTGATTGTGTCCACTGGTTCCTCGTGGGGATGAATGGTTCTCTCTTCTTGTTGTAGTAACCTGGCGAGTTCCCCTGGTACTTCACAATCTTCCTCACCTTCGTCTTCGGCTTGGTAGATTAGATTTTCAGAGTCACAAAAGGCCATAGCAGAACCGTTACCCATGGGATCCCGAATGGATGTAGACCTGCATTATGAGTGTGAGTGTCTGTAAGAGTATAGCTATCTTTGAAAGAAATGAAAATGTAAAAAGAAAGAAAAACAATGAGCACAAAGTTTGTATGTAAAAACGTCCATGATTCATTGATGTCATATGGAAATGAGATAATAACCCTTACAAATGGACCATTGTGCCTCGGGTAAGACACAAGGTTTTAAGAGTCTAAATTGTTTTAATATTACAGATCCGATAAAATGTAAAGACAAATTACTGTGGGATAAAAGTGATCGGGACGAAATCTCCAGCCTCCCAGTTGCTGAGCCCTCCATTGACAGTTGGGAAAATTCAATCCTCCAGGTTATAATTGTCTTCATCATCCTCCACGGTGCTGACTTGGTAGTTGATGATCTTCAAGGGTGGTCCTCCGGAACGAGCGCGGCGTACAGCCTTCTGGGAACCTGAAGTGAAACCCTGACCAAACTTATCAAATTTGTATGGGATATCTGGGAGTTGACCCCAAATAGTGCACCCACCTTCATCTATCACTTCCTTGGCATCCTTTAAAGATGACATCTTGAGCGGAGGCCATGTGATCTTGGGAACTTGAGACACAACCTTGGTTACTGCCACAATCGGCGGAACTTCTTCAAAGTGCTGGAATGGAGGTTCAATAAATTCCCCATCTAATTCCACATATCTGAAGGAATTTAGATGGCTGACCATATACTCTTCTTCTCCATGAATAATGATGATCTTCCCTTGAATTGGATATTTCAGCATTTGATGCAACGTAGAAGTAACGGCACCAGCATTGTGGATCCACGGTCTGCCTAATAAGCAGGAGTATGAAGGGCGAATATCCATTACATAAAAAATTGAATCAAATGTTTGGGTTCCGACCTTTATGGGGATGTCGACTTCCCTATGTACCATCCTTTTTGAGCCGTCAAAGGCCCTCACTACTATGTTGCTCGGTTTCAATGTCAATCCCTCATAGTCAAGCCTATCAAGAGCCTTTTTAGGCAACACATTTAGAGACGAACTGGTGTTAACCAAGACATGAGCCAAAGTTGTGCCCCTGCATTCGACTGAGACATGCAATGCCTCATTATGCTTCCTCCCTCTTGGCGTTAAATCAGCATCCGAAAAACCTAAACCATTATCTGCAGTCAAGCTGGCTACGCAATCTTGGAACTGATTGGCAGATGTTTCTTGGGGTACATGGGCAGTTTTGAGGAACTTTACCAAGGCCTTTGCATGCGCCTCAGAATATAATAATAAAGCCAGCATGGAAATTTTTGATGGTGTTTTCCCCAGTTGCTCAACTACATTGTATTCGCTTATTTTTATGATCTTTAGAATTTCCTCTATCTCTTTTCGGGAGATCTCAGGGATAGCTGCTGATTGTGCCTTCGTCCAGACAGGCTCAACCAAAATAGCTTTACCTCGAGTCTCAATCGACTCGACAGCAGGAATGTCAATAGGGGTGATAACATGGATTGCAACAGCTTTGTCAACATGAGTATTAGCAGAGATAATTGTAGGACTGGGAATAGCCTTTGGAGGAGCAACAACAACAGGAGCGATTACGGGTCCAGAAACAGCCTTTGGAGGAGCAATTTTTGGAGAGAAAACCCTTCCACTTCGAGTTATCTTACTAGTCCATGCGATATTACTGATATCAGAGTCAACCTTCTCAGAACTTGAATTTTCAGCAGCTGGCCAATCTTGCTTGATACCGTGGTAGTAGACATCCCCTCCATAATTCCATGGTACAATTTTTTCTGACGAATACGGGATTGGTCCAGGCATTGTAATTATCAAAGGAGCTACTTTAGGAACTGATGTAATTCTAACGGGTCTTTTAGTGGATACCCTGGAAGAATTGTCGGAAATGGTCACGATGGAAACATCATTATAAGAAACAGTTGGAATTAAAGTATTCTCGAACAAAATCTCCTTGTTATCTATTAGGCATTGAACGTCGGCTTTTAACAAATGACAGCTGGTTGATGAGGACAAACAGAAACGACAACTTTCATCACAGCCTGGGAATACACCGACATTCAACAAGTTCTTTTTTATAGTCAGGAGTGGGGTCACAAGTTCATCAACTGAAGTAACAAACATATCTTCCTCAATGGCATTGACATTATGGCCGTGCTTGGGCATAGGGGCAGTAATG